>OY294044.1:51377326-51472327 GCA_958510825.1 Brachypterus glaber | reverse complement strand
GAATAAATAACAAAACTTACTTTGAAAGGGGAAAAAAAAGGGGGTTTTCTGTTAACTCTGTGACGTCTATCCTTTATATGTATAACATGTAACTCCGGGCGCATGCATTTCGCGAACGGGAGCTGCACCGAATCTCACCTCATCCCACCTAAATAGCTAACACAACCAACAGCAAACAAAAGTGAAGAAGGAAACAAGAAGAAAAGGTCTTACAGAAGGCTGGAAAATTTTTACATGAAAAACGGGAGTGGGTATGGTGCCAAGCCAGACAAGAACCACTCTTGGTGAATTGAGTAACTAAGAGGGATCTGGCTAATTATCTCACTGAGAAAAGGCCATAAAGAAGGAAGAAGAAGAAATAACAAAACTGGATGATCTAAAGTGTCGAAGGCTTTCATGAAGTCAGTGTATACTACATCTGCTTATTTTCATCCAGCGCTTCAGAAATGTACTGAGTAATGCACGCCAGGTTAGTCGTTGTAGAACGTCCTGGTACAAAACCATGCTGAGAGGGGTCAATAAAGCTCTTTACGCTGGCAAAAATAATTGGATGTAGCATAAACTCAAAAACCTTCGAAAAGTTGCATATTATAGCAATGGGACGATAGTTTTTAATGTCCGATTTATTACCCTTCTTGAAAACAGGACAGATTTTAGAATCCTTCCACTTATCAGGAAAGCAACTATTAGGATTGATTTTTGGAAGTACCTGTATATGAGGTTTTTTTCTTAGTTTTTAATGTACATTCGTCCTGCATCATTAAAATTTTGGTTTTCAACATTTTAGTATTTAATTTTTCGTCCTCGAACCGTGGAACTTCACCTTCAAATGAATTTTTCTCGAAAACGGTTAATCCTACAGTATTACAACAAGAGTACCTTTTTTATGTATTTTGACCTGAGGAATCATATTTCAAATATAAAATGCAAAAAAGTTACACAGAAAAAATTTTGGGATAAAAAACTGATAAGACCCCCCCTTTCGCACACCCCTGGTTTAAATAAGTACGTGAAAATGACATACAAAGATGGGCCTTATTAGGATTAATTCACGTGCAAAACCTCGTTAATATATCTCAAAGGGTTTCTGAGTTATTAAATAAAAACCGATTTTTTTAGCCAATTTCAAAGGGGCGTAGCTCCCTTATGACGCATTTTTAGACATATGTTTATAGGAACTTTTTGTCATATTTTATCATGTAGAATCACCTGTTAAAATTTCCTACGCTATTTCAAATACACCGTGTATTTGTACCAATTGACTGGTCTTTGCTAATCAATGTGTATACTGGTGTAACTCATAGCAACAGCTCACATCAACAGAAAAATTGTGTCAAATTTTTAGGTTGACAAATAGAAAAAATCTTTTTTGATTCGAATATTACTAAAAAACTAAAAATGTGAGAAAAAATAATAAAACTTATTTTAAGAAAAAATGCTTCCAAAAGGGTTTGCAGTCAAAGTTAATCTGAGTATACAAAAGGTAAGACTATTAAATTTATCAAGTTACAAAATGGGTCAAATGTGTTAAAATTATGTAAAGCTTGAAATATCAATAGTACAAAATATTGGTTATACAAAACGATATTTTCCCCTATTATAACTACCTACTCAAAGTTTTTCAGTAAATTTAAGGCCAAATATCTCCGAATGCAATGACCCGATTTAAATAATACTTTTTTAAAAAGAAAAGTACATTTTCTGTATGTCTCTGTCTCGGAAATTTGTTACCACAGTAACTCGAAAATGCTTTTAGCTAAATACTTTACATCGTGGGCTTATGGCAAAACAGGAGTATCTATAAAATACTCTTTGATATGCTTTTATGTTGCATCACATAGAACATAATATTCTTTACTAGGAAACAAAATTATTTAGCACCAAAATACGTTTTCTGGTAAAGAATATTATGTCGTATGTGATGCAACTTAAAAGAATCTCAACGAGTATTTTGTAGATACGCCTGCTTTTGACCCACGAAATCTGGACCATAGGTTCCTTATCCAAAGTTCTAGGCTGGAATTGTTTTTGTTAAAAAAAATTCAAATTTTTTTCGTTTTTCGAAATCCGAAAATTAAAAATGATTTTTTTTAGATTGTTTTCATGAACCTATGCCTACAGGGGAAAGTATTATTTTGTTGGTAGCAGTATTTTAGTTTAACATTATTGAAGTCTATTTAGAGTCACGCTTTCCAGCGGCGGCTTTAGCCACCGTCGCGACGCGTCGTACGACAGCTGACGCCGCTAGACAGAGTGACTAAGTATATTAACTTTTTATATTTTTTTTAACATAGGTAACCTGTCCGGGGGTCTGGTTATGCTCTAATGGAAAAGTATCTTTACAACTTTTCATGTTAGATTCTTGTATACAAACGGAAAGTTACAAATCCATATTCCCCATAAGAGTATGTGAAAAATTTAATTTTTACAAAGCATTTAAATGTGGAAGATTAAATGACCTACAAAGAAACCTAAGTGAGTATTTATTATTATATTAAGTCTTAAAGAATTAAAATCGCTCTACTATGGTCTGTTTCATCAAGCAAGAGAGTAAATTAAAAATTGCACAGTGAATATTTTCAAAACAGATTCGAATATTGGATGTGCGAATATACTGCGTAGTTTATTTTATAGAACATAACTATATTCTATACACAAACATATACTATTCAAACCTGTTGTAAAAATATTTACTGTGCGATTTTTAATTTACTATCTTGCTTGATGAAACAGACCATAGTAATGGACAGATGCATAAAATGTATTTAATTTTATAGAGATTCTTGCCATTGTCAGCTTTTTTCAGAGAAATTTTGTGGCATTAAAATTTTCTATCAGGGGCAAAGCTTATTTCCGAGGTTTTTGTAGGTGGATTTATATAGTCTGACATGGTAAGAGACCTACGACGAAAGGGGGAGGCTGGTGCAAAAAACGCTCCGATTAAATCGAATTTAACGTGAACGTGTTTTTAGATTATTTGGTGCTCTCCATGACTCATGACTGTATCAAACCTAATAAAAATAAACATAAAATAAATATATTGCTTTCTCATTTTTTCCGCATTCTTTCGTTAGCTTTAGAACCGTATGTCAAACAATAATTGTTTGACACACAATAACAATAATTATTATTGTTATTATTATAATAGTTAAAGAATATACAGCCTGTTCCAGAACTCGCGTACAGAAATTTGAGGGTATATTATAAACCCTCTGAAAAATATGAAAAAAATCTATATATATATAGCTATGGAAGCAAATTTAATTATAGCAGGTACATATTTTGTAGGTTAACATGGTGATTAATGTGAAAAATATTTATTAATGTAAAAAAAAACACCGCCGGATGGTGTGACCCTATAAAAATAGAATATTTAATAGCCTCTGTCGGTTTTGTCAAAATATAATAACCTAAAAAGATTCTAAAGTTGAAAGTCTCAAACAATGCACACGTCAACAATTAAAATGCAACCATAGTTACTAATAAGTAGGGAAAAACTAATTTGTAGGTAATTTAACATCGGCAACAGGATTGGTCAGATTAAATAGCTTCCTTTTTAATAAGTATTGAAGATGGATTTTTTTTGAATTTTTTTTTCATATTTTCCAGAGGATTTTTAATATGCCCTCAAATTTCTGTACGCGAGTTCTGGAACAGGCTGTACTTTTATTAGTTAAGAAATTTTAGTAGTCTTCCCCACCCCAAGATGTTCCTTCGGTACGCCCCTGGTTACGATTTCTTTCAATAATACATAGTATTTTTGAGGGTATTTCGCGTAAATATTTGCAAAAAATTAACTGAACCGTAGAAGTATTGCGCAAATATTGCAGCGCGGATACATTTTTGCGAAAAATATTTATGCGCGATATATGTGCACGGTCATAGGCGCCGACTTTTCAAAATTCCAGGGGAGGTAAATTAAAAAAATCATGTTAGAAGCAAAGTTTTCTTTTATGATTGTTTGTACAGGATATACCCTATGCTTATATAGTGGTAGCTCAATTATGATTATTTCCGTATCAAAGGGCTTTTAAAGATTTTTTACAGCGTAGGGTAGGATCACCAGTTTTAGCCACTGCACCGGTTTTAGCCAGTCAGAGTAGTTTTTTGGGTATAGCTAAGAAATAGGAGACTTTAGATCAAAATTATCGTTTAAATCCGATTTGAATGATAAAAGTTGGGACAACAAATATTTTAAATAAGTTTTAACTGTAGCGAAACGAATACAGCGCCTATTTAATATTTTGATTTTGAAAAAAATGTAATTTCTTATGACTTTTCTTAAGAAACCGCCAGAAAAATAATTTTAAATATCTAATTCGGGTAAAATTAAATTCGTAAAACATTTATATCAAATTAAAGGTAAGTCATTAAACAGTTACTTTATTAATATTTTAATACATATTTTGCAGAATTTATTCTTAAATTTGCATGGCGATAACTGGGACACTAATATGCTTCTCTTTCTAGCTATAGCCACAGAATTGGCTATAACTGGAACCTAAGTAGTACCAGTTATAGCCAATGTCAAAAAATAGCAATATGTCAAAATTACTGTACAAATAATAAATATTTTAGCGAAAGCCACCTTTAAATATTAGCCAATAATACATTTAAATTAAAAAAGGAGGAGTATTATACAAAATATAGTCGAGAACGGGCCATCAAAATGACTCAAATGATTCAAGACTGAAGCTGAAAACTAAACATGTCTCAATGTGAAATTGTAACATACATGTAAAGTTTTTTGTAAAACTTATAGTGACTAATATGGTATAAACTACCAGCTGGTTCAGATCCCAAAAAGACTCTAAACAAATAAATAAAAAATAAATAAAATTAATAAATATTTATAATTATCGGATAATTATCCAAGAAAAGATGTATGTGAGAAAAAATGTAATAAAAAACGAATCATTTTAAATATTGATTAAGAAGTATATATTTTTAAAAAACTATAAATTTTAAATGTTCTAAAACTGTTACAAAAATATAAATAATTTATTTTTAACATCTTTTTAGTTTTTTTTAATGGTGGCTATATCTGGTGAATTTTTATGGCTAAAACCGGTGCTTGGGTGGCTAAAACTAGAGAATTAGTATTATTTTGTTTGTTTTTTATTTTATAACATATCAGCTGAAGTTATAGATATATTGTAAGTTTCAGAAAAACCAAAACTTGCAACCTTAACATTATAATGGAACATAATAAAAAGAAATAAAAACAGAATTTTTCTTAAGGTGGCTATAACTGTGGTATCTACCCTACCCAATTAAGACAAAAATTAATTTAAGAATCTGGCCCCTCCGCAGAAATTCAAAAAAATTGACTTCATATCGATGGCGTAGCGGTTACGGTAACGGTTACGGTACAAAAATATAAGAAAATGTTATTGCCACATGACAAAATTTTTATGAATTTATACCGGAGTCGGCGCCTATGTGCGCGGTATTTTTTCCCTATCACCAACTGGATATCCTTAATATTTTCTGTCTGTCTGAAAATGGTTTTATTATTTCTCTCTTTTTTTAGATAATGAGTGGATTTACATTGAACTAATCCAATGGGAGGATTGTGAAGAGGGTTGCGTTTTAGCGACTTTTCAAACTACTTTAGATGAGCTATTATATCCCAGATCTTTAAGAGAAAATATTTCCAGTTCTGGTCTGGATTTGTTAATGGAACCAACAAAACTCTTTCCTGTAAGGATGTTTTATTAAGGGAACTTTGCGTTTCATAATTGGAAAAAAAAAACTTCTTAATTTTTTTTGTGAAAAGAATATTGTATTATTGAACTCATTTCTTTTGAACATATTTATAAAACATATTAAGAATATTTTTTGTTTTGCATTTTTAGTACATCTTGACCACTTCAGAGGGCGTCTTCCAAAATACACTTTTTAAACGGCTCCACAGTTTTTGGCTTTCCTGTAACACATAGAGTAAAAAATTTAACGGGATTCTTTTCATAATAAAGTCCGTTTAAAGTCCTAAATCCCCCAGGCTACCGCCTATCCAGAGCCCTAGCTTCATGATTAATTTTGCGATTGCCAGAAAAACTAAAGAACTCAAGTTTTAGATTTTTAAACAAAACGGGGCTGCCGAAAAAAAAATCGTTTGGTGAGTTGGGGAGAGGCCCCGGGTGAAAGCCCCCATTACTCCCCTCCTGGCCATGTGCTTGTGTTGTACGTTTATTTCATTTGGAATAAAGTTTTACTCCTAAAAACTTCCAAAATTATAATTAAAATGTATACATTTATTCAGAAAAGCCACAGAACTGCGACTGTAAACTTGGCCAAAAACTGTATCTTTATTATTTTTTAGGGTACAATAGCTCCTAAAATACAAATTAAAACGAAAACTAGCATTGAAGAACATCTTTTTGAAAGGGAACCATATGCAAACCAAAAACTTGTTTTGTCTTCTCAAAAAGAAAACAAAAAACATGCCAGGACAGTTTGTCATTCTTCAGAATATGACAGGTAAGTAACTACCCAGACAGCACAAAGATGACTTAAATAGATGTTAAATATGTCGTAGATCGTCATTCAAGACGCCTTAAGAACGTCGGTTTTCGCCGTATATGCATCTTAAAGACGTCTTAACGACTTCGTATGTTAGAAAAGGTAACGTCTTTAAGACATCTTTTTTAAAACGCCTTACTGATGCCTTGCACAGGCGACTTTACAACAAAATACCCCCTCCCATTTACGTTGCTAGGTACGGTCATATTGATATAAACAGCGTAATAAGAATTAGAATGAGAGGTAATTTGTTTCTCGAAAAAAGATCTTAAAAAATGTGATTTCTTTTATTTTTTTTTGAAAATTTCTGTTTCAGTTTTTTTTTGAAAATTTCTTTAGGCGTCCAGACATAATTAAGATCTAAAAAAAACGTCTTTAAGATATCATGTGCTGTCTGGGTACTAGTTATGGCTTAACTTACTAACAAGTGTATAAACAGTATATTTCAAAACAATTGTGATTGCAGCTGCAACCATACAACTTTTAAAACGCCATCATTTCTATAAACAAGTTATCTAAGCTATTTTTCCTACGACCATTCCTTTTTTATAGGATGTTTTTGTTTTTAGACATCGAAAATGTTGGTCTGATAATGGTGACAAGAAAATAAAATTAAAAAACATACACCGTTCTCCAGTGGTTTTTACTTCGTCTGACAGTGATAGTGATTTGAAACGTAGATCTCTTAAATTCTTAGAATGCAGTAAGCCAAAATCGTAAGTATTGCAAAATATTGCTGTCAAAAGATAAATATATTTAGTTATAAGTAAAAAAAAAATCGGCAAAATATCAGAAAACAAATATAAAAATTAAAAAATATATTTAAAAAAATATTTTTTTACACATACAGGGTGATCCATAACTGGCATGCCAAAATTTAAGAGGTGATTCTAGATACAAAAATATAAAAAAAGTTCCTATAAAGGTTGGTCCGGAAATGAGCCCTAAGGGATCTAGGGCCCTTTAAAATTGTAATAAAAATAAGGTTTTTAATTAATAACTCAGGTACCGTTTAAGCTAGAGCGGCGAGCTTTTGCATGTATACTAGTACTAATAAGGGCAATAAGTTTATGTTAATTTATTTTTTTAATTTATCCAGAGGCGTGCCCAGACGGACAAAATATATGAGGCTTAAAACATTTTTGCCCCAAACTTTTCTATGTGTATGTTTTTTGGATTTGTTGTAAAAAATATAGATTTCTAGAGTAAAAATACATATAAAATATCATATAGTGTAACACTGTGGGAGCAACCGTTATCAAAAAAAAATGCAATTAAGAGGAAGTAACATTTTGTGCCACCAAAAACATTACTTTTTAAAAGGCTATTACTCCTTTAATATTAAATTTAGGTGTTTTGGTGTATAATACTTTTTTGCTCAGTTTTAAATGAAGAATCACCCTGCAGCATTAAAATTTTATTAGTGCTTTTTTTTGTTCCCCATTCAATACGTCATCTTCGAAGGGCCGTATTTTTGAATGTAGAATCACCTCTTAAATTTCGGTACGCGAGTTCTGGAACAGGCTGTATTTGTTTTTTTTTTAGAAAATGCTTTACTGAAGATACTCTAAAATGTCCAAAAATTGGAGGTGCTCAAAGTAATCCATCATCAAAATTATGTAAGTATAAAATACCATGCATGTTGAATCGTTTTTTATTTCTTAAGAATTTGGATGTAATTATTATTTTTTTGTTTGTTCTCTCTGAAAATTTTAAATCTAAAAATAGATTTTCATATTTATATAAGAGAGAAATAACAAAAAAAATAACGTAATTCAAAATCTTAATAAAAACGAATCATTTTTCTTTCCTGGAAATGTTTAACTAATAGTTAACTATACAGCCTGTTTAAAATTATTAGATTAGATTAGATTAGATTATCATTTATTTGCTCAGAGATACCCCGGAGGGTGTTGAACATGTCAAAATTACAAATATAATTATTACAATATTAATACATAAACTTGTTTTACTTAAAAATTATAGTACATACAAAAGAAGAAAAAGACCTACATACAATATCTAGATCTAGAAAGTTAAATTTTAAATGTTGTCTCTGCCTTTATCCTCGAAAAATTCGCTGAGAGTATAGAAGGATTTACTGACCAGGTACGATTTCAAGACACGTTTTAGTTTGTCACTTGGGAGACTTCTTACATGACTAGGAAAACTATTATAGATCCTAATTATACTATAGTGAACGTTTTTTTGAATATAGGTGTAATTACATTTAACATTTTCAAGTTCTACCTTTTTTCTTGTATCATATACCTCTTGGCTTTTACAATCAATAAATAAATCCTTATTTTCGACTACAAACTTAACGCATTCAAACACATATAAGCCAACCAGAGTCAGAATGTTGTTGCTGCTAAAAATATCTCTACAACTGTCTGTAACTTTTAGTTTGTAAATATTTCTGATACATCTTTTTTGTAATAAATAAACTTAAGACGATATTATCTCTCCAAAAATGTTTTTATTATTATTACATAAATAATAGCGACATGTTTCTGCCCTTTTAACATAGGACCATCTTCAGGCTAGAAGATTCAAAAAATTTAAAATTTAAAAAATAGTCAGTGCTTAAAATTTTTTTAAAGAACTTACCTAATAATTAAAATTAAAAACAAACAACAACAATTACATTACACGTATACAAGTCATACTAAAAAATTTAACGCGCGACAAATGACAGTCTTAAGATAAAAATTTATAAACAGAAAACTAAAGTAAAAGAAGAAACCAATATTATAAATTAAATTTAAAAAATAACAATTTAGGACATCTACTGGATTTCAAATTCCCTATAAAAATCGTGAAAGTAGCAAACTTAATTTTATTCATTTAACCCTTTTAGTCACAAAATGGCCGCTTTTCACACTTTGTTTCATCGCCTATTCTCAATTCCCTTAAATAAAGCTGATTTTCAAGCCGAACTGGATATTATATTCTACTTAGCCCACATAAACAATTACCCTTTAGACATTATTAATAAATTATTTTTAAAAAAACAAAGACAGTACGCAACATTAAACATAACATCCCTTAAACCTATTAAAAATTCAGTTTCTTTTTGCAGCATCCCTTATACAGGTCTATCCTCTTTAAAAATTAAAAACTATCTTCAAAAATTTAATATTTCTGTATCATTTTCGGCACCCCCTAACCTTAACATGCTATTTTCACATAAAAAAGATAAAATAGACCCATTCGAAAGTTTATAAGCTTACTTGTTCATGTGAAAACTATTACATTGGCCACAGTTTTAGAAAAATTTCCATAAGGCTTAATGAACATTTACGTCTTATTAACTCAAATGACAAAGATATACAAAATCTTAACTCGAAATCTAATTTCGCAAACCATATCCTCTCCCATGATCATACTTTTAATAATGACGTACAAATTTTATATTCTTCAGCAAATAATAGCGTAACAGATTTATTGGAACACTTTACCATTTTATATCACAATAAATTTCACAGTAACAAGTTAATTAATGAACAGCTCGAATTTCAAAATATGTACGTTTTTAATAATATTTTAAAATCAAATTTAAATCTTTTTACATAAAACTAGGCTTTTGTAAACACATATTTGTTTTTGTTATGTAATATATCGCATAGTAGAGCAAATATTACATATTTGGTATTGTTTGTAGTTTTAAAACTAATTTTTTAAAACTAATTATTTTAGCAATCACCGCCACTGTCCGACTACGTCCAAATTATTATCATTTTAAATAAATGCTCACTCTTTTTTCTTTTTTTTATCATTTTATCAATAATTGTACTTTATGTTTTTAATTAGTTTGCTACTTTCACGATTTTTATAGGGAATTTGAAATCCAGTAGATGTCCTAAATTGTTATTTTAAATTTAATTTATAATATTGGTTTCTTCTTTTACTTTAGTTTTCTGTTTATAAATTTTTATCTTAAGACTGTCATTTGTCGCGCGTTAAATTTTTTAGTATGACTTGTATACGTGTAATGTAATTGTTGTTGTTTGTTTTTAATTTTAATTATTAGGTAAGTTCTTTAAAAAATTTTTAAGCACTGACTATTTTTTAAATTTTAAATTTTTTGAATCTTCTAGCCTGAAGATGGTCCTATGTTAAAAGGGCAGAAACATGTCGCTATTATTTATGTAATAATAATAAAAACATTTTTGGAGAGATAATATCGTCTTAAGTTTATTTAAAAACTACCTCCAATATGAGCAAGGATCATCAAAAATATATTTTTTTTTTTTTTTTTAATATTAATATTCTGTCACTGTCTACCGAGTTACCCCAAAATATTATGCTATATCTGATTCTGTATTAAATACAGAAAAAACAAAGATCAAGGCTGACGTGTTTTTTTTATGAAACACAGCGCATCGGAGGGACCGTCTCCCCACTACAATCACGTCAGCCTTGATCTAATCATTTTATCTTTGTTTTTTTCCTATTGTATAATCTAAAACCCTAGGGTCTGTTTTTTCAAGCAACATAGTAAATTAAAAATCGCACAGTAAATATTTTTACAACAGGTTTGAATAGTATATGTTTGTGTATAGAATATAGTTACGTTTTATAAAATAAACTACGCAGTACATTCGCACATCCAATATTCGAATCTGTTTTGAAAATATTCACTGTGCGATTTTTAATTTACTATCTTGCTTGAAGAAATAGACCTAGGGAACAAGCTGTATATATTTTTTTAAGGTGACCATTGTAGAAACTTTCATGGCGACGATTATGTATGTCAGATTTGTTCGAAATACGAAGGGATATTTCCGTCATCAAATAAGGTAAGTGTTCAGCCAAATTAATAGAAAAATATAAGTGATTAGGTAACATGCAAACCGTGTTTTGTCACATCCAAAAGTTTTTTCAAGAAACACAAAAAACTTATTTAGAACAAAATTATAATATTTTCTTGTTATTAATAGCTTGTACAGATTCCAGATACACTATATACAGTGTACATGTAGATTAATACTTAACATACTTTTCCAAAAAGCATACATAAGAAATATGAAAAAAATGTGAAATAAAATTGAACAAAACACGTTTTGACTGAACTGAGGGGACAAAGCATGTTTTGAAAGAAAACAACTTGGACAAAGCTCAGTTGGAACGAAATTAGTTTATTAAGGGATCATTCTGGTTTATTAAATATTTAAAACGATTTTGTATTTCAGCATATGAATTTATTTAAAATTAGCTTAGCATGGTTTGATCTAAAACTGAGAGGTGGACAAAACACACTCTGATTGAAACCCTAGTTTTTAACAATTATTTTAAATAGGAAAAAGCTTGTTTTAATTGAAAAGTGAGGTTGGTTCATGTGCAAATGACATAGAGTGATAAGAATCTATCAATAACTCGTTTCCCAAAAAAAGTTGACAAAGCACGGTTTGCATGTTAACTCCTCAAGTAATTTTGATGTCCTTTAATAATTATGAATTAAAATATTAGTGGCATGTCGGACAGAAGAGATAATAAAAAAAAGCCTCAGTCTGGATTCGAACTAGAGTACCCACGGTTTCCGACCTGGCGCTCTAGCAACCATACTTCTTAAAATCCCAATATTTCGTAAAGAAAAAAATTAGATACAAGTTATAAATTATGAAAAACGACTAATAATATATTTAAAAATTGTGAAGTTTTAATTATATTTAAAAGTATAGACAAATGGACCCGGCCCCCCTGTTATGAGTCCAGGAGGGCCGGCCCGGCCGGGTCTCTTTTGGACCTGCATTATTTTTTATTCCTCTCTTTAAAAAAAGGCATGTCCAATTAGTTATTTTTCAAACGCCTAGCTAACTTGTCCTAGATCGTACTTTCCCTATGGTCTGTTTCATCAACCAAGATAGTAAACTAAAAATCGCACAGTAAATATTTTCAAAACAGATTCGAATATTGGATGTTCGAATATACTGAATAGTTTATTTTATAAAACATAACTATATTCTATATATGTGTATACACAAACATATACTAATTATTTACTGTGCGATTTTTAATTTACTATCTTGCTTGAAGAAACAGACCATAGTTCGGCATCCTAGCACCTTAAATATCTTCCAAACCAAGTTTCAAACTATGTCCGGTAAAAAATGTTTGCATGCCTTTTTATACAACGCATTATAAAATACGACTTTGGGAAAAATAGCGCTGGTCAAAATAGCGTTCCCAAAATAGCGCGGACAAAAGAGCGCTAGGACAAAACAGCGCTGGTCAAATAAGGGCTAGGACAAAGCAGCGCTGGTTAAATGAGCGCTAGGATAAAATAGCATGTCCCAAAATAGCGGGTAAAAAAGTGGCGCTTGGACAAAACAGCGCTGGTCAAATAAGCGCTAGGATAAAATAAAGCTTGGATAAAATATATCAAATAATTTAATTGAGAACAAAACATTAAAAATAAAAAAAATACAAAGAAAATATGTTAACCCAAACCATTTTCCCATTAAAAAAAAAAACACCAAACCAGCAAAAAAGCCAAACCACCCAACGTTAACGCAAACCAACGCTCTCTACTAAAAAAAAACACCCAGCAAGCGCAAACCAACGTTAACGTAAACCAAAGTTTTATATTAAAAAAAAAACACCAAACCAGCAAGAAACCAAACCAACCAAGGTTAACGTAATAAAGTTTCCCATAAAAAAACACCAAACCAGCAAAAAATCAATCCAACCAACGTTAACGTAAACCAACACCCCCCACCAATTTTTGTGGGCTTGATGCGCACCGTAACCCTAAATTCATTCAGAAAGCGCTCTTTTGAGTCACTATTTTGTCCAAGGGCTCTTTTGAGGCGCGCTGTTTTGTCTAAGCGCTCTTTTGGGTCGCGCTATTTCGTCCAAGCGCTCTTTTGTGTCGCGCTATTTTGTCCAAGCGCTCTTTTGGGTCGCGCTGTTTTGTCCAGCGCTCTTTTGGAGCGGAGCGATAAAATACAATTTTTGCACGACCAAGGCTAAAACCTAATTTTACACTTTCATTTTCGGGACTAAACTTGCAGTTTTTCTCCCTAGGGAATAAAAATCACAGCAACCTTGATAATATTAAAATATTATACTTACTATAGGCTTTGCTGGTTCAAAAATTAGGTTTGGTGGTGTTTTGAAATAAATTAGCGATTCAAACCAATTTATTTGATTTTAACAAAGAAAATTTTCTTTAACCTTTAAAAATAAAATTGTTATAACAATTTATACATAACTTAAAATTTATCATCTTCGTCCATTTTTTTGACGTTTGTGTCAACCATAAAAAACAATTGAAATCGCGATAGCCATGAAACTGATTTTTCGCAATTTACAGGCATCTTGATTAAATTACGAAAATAAAACAACCGATTTTAGACGCGTGGTTTTTAATTTTAATTTTATCTACCTACCTAAATTAATTTTTTCCTAATATTTTTAAATACAAAATTTTAATGTGTTTTAATTTAGTATGTAAGTTTTATATATGTTTATATTTTATATTTTTTACTTTGAATTGTCTATCCAATTTATTTTGGCGAAAGATTAATAAACTCTATAAAAAAAAAATTATGTTTGGTACTGCAAAAAATAGTTTATATACCTCAGGACTAAACTTGGCTATTTTAATCCCTTGCATTTCTGTTTCCCTCGCTCGCTACGCTCGCTCAGGAAACACTAATGCAGCGGGACTAAAACAGCCAGTTTAGTCCCTTGGTATATAAATAACTATTTATTTTAGAAATGCGAGTGCAATACACCGAAGCATTGCTGCCAACAATGCTGCAAAGAATTACGACAAAATCCTCCTGCCAGCGAATCCGAATTAACTTTGAATTCGAAGCACACATGTACCTGCGTCACCCACGAACGAGAAGCTTGCTTGATCGACAGACTGCACGACCGATTAAGGCAAAGTTTGTGTTTTAACGCCCGTTTGCTTAGGGCTAAGTGCAACGAATGTATCGATTTAACGTAAGAATATACAGTGTTAACTGGAATATTACTAGAATATTTTTATTAAATAATACAGGGTGTTTCAGAATTATGACGATAACGTTTGTATGTAATACCGGGTGGCACACCTACAACCATCAGTTTTATGTCGTTGTTATATTACGACACTACACACCCCAACGAACTAATAACACTTCTCTCTAGAATAGGCATTTTATTTGTAAAAACTGACAAAAAGGTAGCCAACATATACATTTGTCTGTCTTATTCGCACAGCTTTGTTCTAACAGAGACAACAATAACAGTTACTGGTAACTGTTACTGTTCAGGCCTGAATATACCTACTATTTGTTTACAAACAAATCGAGATGTTGGCGATACTTTATATTAACGGTATGCGTATTCTAGAGAGAAGAGTTATTAGTTCGTTGACACACCCCGACTGAAATATCCCCTACCCTAAAGTGTCTTCAGCTCAGATTTTTTGACGTTTCCTCATTCTATGGTTCTATAGAATTATACATAAATAAATAAAATAAAAAATAAAAAAATAAAATAAATAAGGATACAAAAAACTTTTCTATTAGGATACAAATATTTTTTCGTCCTTTTTTTTAATGGTAGCGAAATTCATAAAAATTCATAAAAACTAAAAAAAAAACAAGAAAATAAATCTTTTTACCCTAAAACAAAGTTGAATATTTATTGTTAAATTGTTAAATATCAAGTTAAATAATATGTATAACAATCAAGCGAACAATAGACTCGAACTATACAGTGCGATCCAAAAGTCACCCCCCCCCCTCTTAACTTTTGAACGAGTTGAGATATTGACTTCAAATTTAGAACTATTAAATAAGATGACTTAATGTATCTTTTAGCATATATTTGATACTTACTTTCAGCTCTTAAAATATGGACAGGGGGGCATGGACGGGATTTTTTTAATAGAAAGGAGGGTCGTGTGATACATCATTTTAAAGCAAATTAAGTTCTCTATTGGACTGTATATTTTTAAATTTTTTAAACAGTGGTTTTAAGGTTTTAATTTTTCAATTTTTTATGCTAAAAATGCGATTTTTTAAGTTCTTATTTATGTCAATTAAAATTGGTTTAAAAGTATAATTTTCGTTTTTTCATCATGAAATTAATAATTTTTTTAAAAAATGTTTTTTTTTTAGAGAAATTTTGAGTAAAATATCCATTTTCAACCCAAAAAAAAAAAATTGTAAAAAAATTTAAAAAAATATAGTTAAATGGAGAATTTCATAAGCTTTAAAATGATGTATAACACGACCCCCCTTTCCATTTAAAAAATGTACCCCATGCCCCCTGCCAAAATTTCTAAGAGCTGAAAATATCAAATATATGCTAAAAGATAGTTTAAGTTGTCTTATTTAAGAGTTCTAAATTTTGATAAAGTCGATATCTCAACTCGTTCAAAAGTTATGAGGGAGGGGTGACTTTTGGACCGCACTGTATAGTTCAAGTCTATTGTTGGCTTGATTTTTATACATATTATTTAACTTGATATTTAAAAATTTAACAATAAATATTTAACTTCGTTTTAGGGTAAAAAGGATTTATTTTCTTGTTTTTTTTTAGTTTTTATGAATTTCTATGAATTTCTTTACAATTAAAAAAAATGACGACAAAACATTTCAAATAAAAGTTTTTTGTAACCTAATAAAACTATAGAATGAGGAAACGTCAAAATATCTTAGGTGGGCGATATTTCAGCCGGGGTGTGCGCTAGCGGTGCAAAGCATTTTTTAAGGATTTTTTGCTGGGTATCCATTGTTGTAAAAAAGAGTCCTCTTTTGACGCCCAGAACGCACTTTTTACACTCAAAAAGCCCAGATCCGGATATAAGCAACCAAACCAACTTTTTTTTTTGAAATGTTAAAAATTCTGAATAAAAATGGTCATAATCATTTTACCATGATGGACAAACAGTCCTCATATTTTTGTACACCAATGCCACTTTAGTAGTATTTTCCGGAAAAATACCATTAAATTAGGCAATTATTACAAAGTCAAATCCCGCTAATGTTTCATTTAAATTCCAGTGTGGCCGATAGGCCTATGTATCCATTTGGATACCCATTGTATATGTTAAAAAACGCTATGCAGCGGGGAGTTGGGATTTTTTAGTCACAATACTCTGTAAAACTTTTTGATGATCCTTATTCAGGAAGCCTAGCTACCTTTGTGGACTACACGCGCATAGCTCAGTGATACATTACAAAACCCCGCTGAATAATTATAATTATTATATATACCTAATTATAATTACACAGGCCAACAAGGATTTTGTGATCGGGTGTTTTTTTTATGGCTTAGTTAAGATCTACCGACTGCCAAAAAAGCATTTTTTTTCCATCACGTATATTTTTTTTTCAGCTATAAGCCATGTCAAAAATCTTATTCTTTAACAAATGTGGAATTCTTAAGTTATGGACTATCCGTGACATAAAAAAGTAGTAATTATAGCGGTTTTTTTAATGACGTAAATATACGTTTATTTCTTCTTTTACTTTTAGTAATAAATTAGCTTTGTCCCTGACGATTTCAAAACAAACAGGGAAAAAAGCTTTGTTCCTGACGGTTTCTACCAAACTTGGCGCCCCTTCATAAAAAAATTGGCGCCCAAAGGTAGGAAGTTTTGATGAGGTGTTTGTAATGAGCCGTTTGAAAATAAAAACGTTAATCCGCATGGGTAATAGATAATAATTGTTTCTGACCGCGTCTGAAATTTGTACATTTGTACTCCAGAGTTCTTCAGAGTTCATCCAGAGTTCCTCCTGAGTTCCTTTGGCTTGTACAAAAGATTTCACGCGGTCAGCCACTAGACAACAACGATTGTCAATAAATGACAGTTCTTATACATAACCTCAAATAATATACCCTGTCATATAATGAGAAACTCACCGTTAAGATGTTTTCTACATCTAACATAAGATAGCCTTACTTTTTCTTTGCGTCCAAAGTCCAATTTAAATTATTAAAATATCGAAAATATACTCGACGCATTATCTATCTGAGTAACAAATTGGATCAAGGAAGCTATGATTAGTGGTTTAAAAATGACTTAGAAATATTTTTGTAGCCCATTATGCTTTTGATAATTTTTAACATTTAGGTTAAATTGACTGTCATTTTACGTCTTACAAATAATAACATCTGTTTAAAAAGTAAAACTTTGTTCAAAATTATAATAAAAGTAAGTTTTTATTCATAAAGTGCTATTATAAACTTAAATTTAACATTACCTGAATAAAATTACGGACCAGTATTATTTTAACCAAAAAATTCTCTGTTATAGTGTTTACTTCAAAAATTTATAGAGCACTGCATTATATTACTTCATTTAAACAAAATGTTTATAGATTGATGCTTTAGTTTTCTTTTATGAACTTTTCTTGTTATTTCTTCTTGCTAAAGCAAATTATTTGGATTTTTTTATAAATGTCAAAATAATGTCTTGATTGACAATAAATTTTAAATAAGATGAAAACCTTACATAAGGAACTAAATATATTCTGCCAACCAAATAACAAGAAACAAATGACCATCAACTCAGATAGATAATGCGCGGAGTTTATGTAGGGTTCTTTGCTAACTTCTTGTACTACTATTTTGTGTCACAAGACATTGGTTCTAAGTTCGTGGTCAGAATAATCAAAAGAAGCCATTTGACACATGTTTATAAAGATTAAAACAAAAATAAACTTTGGGATCAGCTCAATAGTGCGGCATTTTGTTTTTTTTTTTAATTTTTCGTTATTCGAAATCAGCGGTATCAAAAATAGTAAAAATTCAGAATTTTTTCTCTATTTTTTTTTCCTGGACCACTGCGGTTGATCAAAACCCTTACGTGATGGACAAATACGGAAGTTATATTCGAAATAAACATAACAATTAAAAAGCCAAAATCAGACCTCAGATCCAAATCAACTTTCAAAAGTTGAAAATTTGTTGGCCTGTATTATTAGAGATATTGATATCGTCCACTAAAGGCTCTAGTTGTCTAAGGGCCACTTGCACCAACTGTTGGTCTGGGATTATCTCAGCTAAACCGAGTTTAAGTTAAAAATGCTGCGTTCTGATTGGTTGGTCGTCAATTTAATCCAAGTTTAAAGTTAAACCATCATTGGTGCAAGTGGCCCTAACTCCAAATTTTTCAAAAATGAGATTTTTATCAAATTTGCTTCATTATCTGATTACCAACATACTTCAAAAAATAAAAGTTGCATTAAACCAATATCAGCCTCAAAAAATGCAAAAATGTAAATATTTTAAGTCGCTAAGTGTCTAACTCCATCATATGATTGTGAGAAAACAATTAAATGAGAACTGTCACTAATGTCAAACTATTTCTTGACAACAGGGGATCCCGTTTCAAATATTTGTTAATTTACTGTTTGATGATAATTATAATTATTGCCATTAATAATGTATATATATTATGTCTACCTAGTAGTAATATTATATATTAAATATAAAAATATAAATTTTTTGTAATAATATTACGCGATATAATACGATAGGTATCCTCTTTTATCTTCCCTTGGAGTTAGACCATTAGTGAATTTAGATTCTGTGGTTAAAATTTAATTTTTAAATAATTTATATAAAATAGATAACAATGAAAAGTTTTAAATACATTAACACATTTCAAACATTTTTACCTGTGAACAAGCTAGTTTTAAAGTTCTAAATTGCTATAATTAAGTTTTAAATCGTTTTTTACGTTTCCTGAAAAATATGACGTTTTGGAGTTGGACCGTTAGAGCCTTTAGATGACGATATACAGTTTATACCAAGTCATACATATCCAACAAACTACAAGCTTGCCTAATTTCGAAACACCATAAGTATGAGACGTCTTTAGCGTTATCCACAAGCTCGCATACTATATACATATGTAAATATGGTCTGTTTCATCAAGCTAGATAGTAAATTAAAAATCGCACAGTAAATATGTTTACAACAGGTTTGAATAGTATATGTTTGTGTATAGAATATAGTTATGTTTTATAAAATAAACTACGCAGCATATTCGCACATCCAATATTCGAATCTGTTTTGAAAATATTTACTGTTATATGACATAACGCATAAAGCCATCATATGCAAGCTTCTGGGTTAAGCAGACTTATGTCTTATGGTTATAACTATAAGAAACGCATGCATGTGAGCTTGTGGATTAATTTTAAACTCATTGCAATATAATATAGTAGTGATAAAGAAAAAGTCCAATATAACGTTTGTTTTAAAATAACATTGTTTCAATTTTAATTTCATTCATTTTATACAAAAAATAAAAAAAATAAAAAAAAGAGAAAAATAAAAAAAAAAATTATTAACTTTCGAACGAATTAACCTTTATATAAAGGTCAATTCGTTCGAAAGTATACGTCTAGTCATTATGTGAAGACAATTCTGTACCTACTAAATTTAAAAAAAAGTTAAAAGTTTAGGTTAAAAAAAAATATCACTGACAACAAATTAATAATTTAGGCATACGGACGAATTTTTCTTGCAGATTTAGATTTAAAATCGTCTCTAACTTACAGAAAGTGAATAAAACATTATCCAACAATTTTACCCAATATACTATTTTGGGTAGTAGGGCAGTATACTAGTACACTTATACAAAATTATCAACGTCATTTTTACTAATTTTGTGCTGTTTAAATACTGCTGTTTTAATTAGGTAATATTTATTTAAATGGAGTTGTCAAATTAAACATTTATAGGTTAACTGAATTAACACTATTAAAATGTCAAGGCACCTTATTCTAAATTTAATATGTACAAAAATCAAATGGATAATTTTTCTGGCGAATTTTGTATACAGGATCCCCGAGAAATTCACACCTTTATTAAGCATAACTTGCAGCAAAAATTGTTGCTCTAATACTAGTGCACGAAAGCGGTTAATCAGTCGAAGATGTGACCCAGCCGGCGAAGTAAGGACTACAACATATCAAAATTTTAGCCAAACCCGCGGAAATACATTTTTCTAAACGTGAGGTGTCCTTTAACTAGATCTAGGTCTTAAGTTATCAAGCTTTGCTAGAGCTAGATCTATTTTTTTTCTTATTACGATAATGTATCACACGAGATAATCAAGTCTTACATTCTGAGCGAAAAAAAAAAAATATTTTTGCGCAGAGTGCTTTGGAAACAACGAAGCAATTAAATTAACGGAGGTTAGGCTTGAGACTGTAAATATTGTCACCTACGCGCATGCGTGAGCTCGGTATTTAGATTTTCAAAATTTGAGGAGCGGCTAATTGTAGATCTAAATGCCGAACTCACGCATGCGCGTAGGTGTCAATGTCACATTGACAATATTTACAGTGGGTGTTCTGTGTTTACAGTCTCAAACCTAACGTCCGTTAATTTGTTTCGTTGTTTCCAAAGCACTCTGCGAAAAAATGATTTTTTTTTTATTTCGCTCAAATTGTAAAACTTAATCATCATCGTAATCATAAAAAAAACTGTAGTCAAAAATTTACAATTCCAAAATAGCGCCCATAAGAAAAAACGAAGTTAGGTGTTGTAACTCTTGCATCTAAAATGTCATGGAAAATATAATAACAGATTTAGATTCCTTGTAATGTTTCGGTTAAAAACGTCATCTTTTGTCGGTTTTCGCTCAAAAAAATAAAAACTTAATTTTTTTGCGATTATTAAAAAACAAAAAAATGACAAGTCAAATTTTCTTTCAGATTTTAAATCAGCATAAAAATGCGCAACTTTTTTCTAATTTAACACGTTAAGCGCCCATGCCAGAAATGAATAGGGGTCCAGTGGGCCACCTGATTTTTTTTATGTAATTAATTGGAAATAGGCCACAGATTTGAAGTAAAATAATTTTATCAAACAAAAACTATCAGAGCAACTAAGGCAAGTTTGTCTATTAACACGTTAACCCATTAAGACTGACCCGTGAATTTATTGAATAATATATTTGTATTAGATATTACTATTATTAGTCCAAATAAGTAATTTTTACTAAAAGAAAAAAACAAAATTATTGTATTTTTTCCATTTGCCTTCCTTGCCCAGACAGCACAAAGATGACTTAAAGAGATCTTAAAGATATCGTAGCTCGTCATTCAAGACGTCTTAAGAACGTCGGTTTTCGCCGTATGTGCATCTTAAAGACGTCTTAAGGACGTCGTATGTTACAAAAGGTAACGTCTTTAAGACATCTTTTTTAAGACGCCTTAAGGCCTATCCAGAAGCTTGCATGAGAACATAAAACATAAGAATTAGGTGCCGTGATTGGCTTACAAGATACATGGCGGCACATCAAGCCAATCACGGCATTGCATTGTTATGTATTACGTTCTTATGCGAACCTGTGGATATGCCTTTACTGACGCGTTGCACAGGCGACTTTTACATAATACCCCCTCCCAATGGGTCGTATTGATATAAAAATAATAAGAATTAGAATGATGAATGAATGTCAAAAAAAGATCTTAAAAAAATGTTTTTTTTTATTTTTTTATTTTCGTTTTTTTTTTGAATTTTTTTTTAATTTTTTTTAATTTTTTCGTTTTTCGTAAAAAAGAAAATTAAAAAAAAATATTTTTTTTTTTTAATTTTGTTTTTTAGAAAAAGATTTAAAAAAAAATGGTTTGGACTTTTTTAATAGTTGATTATGGTTAATTTATTTTTAACGGTGAGTATCAAAGCTAAGACGTCTTGTACCGACACATAAAAGACATCTTATAGACATCATAATCAGATATCCTTTAAACATCCCTAAAAAGAAGTCCATAAGATATCCTTTTTATGTCTTTAGGCGTCCAGACTTAATTAAGATCTAAAAAAGACGTCTTTAAGATATCGTGTCCTGTCTGGGTGTACTCCCAAACCAAACCAAAAACAATCCCGAACACGAATTGAATTGATTTTAATGGACATAAAACGCCATAAAATGCAAAAGTACGAAAAAAAATTGAAAATTTTTGTACGAATAAAAGACTTTCCCAAATTTTTGATTTTTTTTAATGGGAAAACTAAAACTACTGGCTAAAAACCTTTTCTTCGTCCTTTAAGTTTTTTAATGCTAAAGAAATTATTCTTTTACCGCTATCTTAATATTTCGAATAATTATGCTAATATTTAAACTGTATTGTCTGAGCATCATATATTATGCTCAGAGCAATTTTGGAAAATTAACTGAGCATCATATATGGTGCTCATGGCGCTTAACGTGTTAACCGATCTTGTATCTCTTATAATAATCGAGATACCCATGCTTGAGGTCGAAAACGGACACCCTGTATAGATCTGTAGCATAGAGAGTATTTTATAAACTATTTCTGTGGCATATTCTAGAAATTAACTTGGCAGCCAACGTGTTAAGTAAAACAAATAGATATTTAAGTATTCCAGTGGGATAACCGAAACTCGTATTAAAATAGCTAAAACCTACGAAAAATAGGTAAATTCACCATCAGATAGGCTATACTTTCACGCTTATAAAACTTTATCGATTCACGAAACCTTTGATATTTAATCTATGACGAAGGAACTAACCTTTTAGGCTAAACATTTCGTGCTGTAATCATCGATATGACAGGTCGACAATGACGTCACTCCTAATCGCAAATCTTTTGTTTTAACACCCGTCAGCCACCCACGCTATTATAGTAAAAGTAAAGCCTTCAGACAATTAGGTATTTACCAAGGAGAGTCTAAATTTTTTTATTTATCTTCGCCCGTGAGTTAAGAAGCTCTTAGCTCACCAATTTTGCGTGAGCTTCTTAACTCACGCATTTTCATTACTGTACTCTTTTTCACAGGGTTGTGAAAAATTACACGTTTTTTGAAATTGTCCAGGCCAGTGGACAAATCCGGACAAAATTAGACAAAACTGGACAAAATTTGACAAAACTGGATAAAATCAAAAATTATCCCTCATAATATCACATGGTCACGGAAAAATTTGAACTTCCAACTGGGGTCTGACTGGTCTAGTCTCTAGTCAACTAGAGGTGTGCGTGTGCGCCGCCGCCGGCATATATAGTGCCCCGCCGCCAAATTTACGGCGGCGATGACTACGCGTAGGGTGGCGCGCCGCCGCTTCCGGCAAAAATTTACAAAAACACCGCCCCCGCGAAGCGAAATTTTCACGGCGCACACCTCTAGGTCTAATATATACCATCCAGAGCCGGCCTTTGTATAAATCAAGGGCTTCAAGGCGCGAGCGAATAGGGGCGCTGCCGAGGGGCGTTTTTTCTTTCGAGGGTGTTTTTTTTGCTATGGCGCCAAGTTTTGGTAGAAACTTTATCTCGTGAGGGTATTTTTTTTTTTGGCGCCAATATGTTTTTTTTTGTACGGGCGCCAAGTTTGGTAGAAACCGTCAGGGACAAAGCTTTTTTCTTGAGGGTATTTTTTTGGGCGCCATTTTTTTTAGTAGGGGCACCAAGTTTTGGTTGAAACCGTCAGGGACAAAGCTTTTTTTTAAGGTGTTTTTTTCCTAGGGACGCCAACTTCAAGGCTTGCTTAAGGTCGCCGAAATGCCGGCCCTGATCCCATCCTATACTATTCTTATACACTTTGAAGCGCTGAATCCTAATCTGGCTTCAGAATTTGCCTTATACTCAGGATTTTAAGAAAACAGTCTGAAAATATTAAAAATTATTATTCTTGGCCTTTTAATTTGATTTACCTTGGAAACCAGACCAAATAAACTAAATAGAGTGCCGATGAATTCAGCAGCTTAAATTTAAGCATGTGTTGGATTTAGAAAACAAAAAGTTTGCTACTTTGAGTTTTTTGTTGTTTTTATTCGTGCTGTATAACATAAATTATAAGTTATTGAAAGGCAACAAAAAGAAAAAAATCAATTTTTTAAATTTATAAATGAGGATTATTTTCAATATATAAGTATTTCAAACAGAACTTTTAGATTATTAGGTTAACTAACCTAAATTTTGTCACATATTTTTTGGTATTTTTCGTTATGTTTTATGTTTTGTTTTAATTAAAGTGTTTTTTTTATGTTTTTATGTATAAATAAAAGTAATTACGTGTTTTAAAATTTAACATTTAATTTAGTTTTGATTTTGTCCGAGATTTTGTCCATTTTTTAACGTTTCTTTGTTTCTGCATTTAATAAAAATAGTTTTAAAATTTAATTTTGATTTTGTTCAATTTTTTTTAATGTTTCTATGTATAAATACGGATTTATTATTTATATAAAATTTAATATTTTTTTTTGATTTTGTCCAATTTAGTCCAGAATTTGTGGACAAAATCAGTTTTTTTTATTTTGTCCAGTCCGCCAAAATTTGATTACTTCCGTCCAGTTTTGTCCACCCGGACAAAATCAAACAACCCTGCTTTTTCAAAGATCCCGGAGACGTATTCTTCAAAACCGGGGAGTAGAACGACTAATAGAACGATTCTTAGGTTGTGATTGGTTTTAACACGAGTAGGGTAGTAGTGGGAGTAATGGACACTGCATTAGTAGTGGTCACTTTCGTTTTAAAAAAATCTATAACTTAAAAACTACCACTTCAAAATATTTAAATTTGTGGTAAAAGCGTACAGTAGTTCATTCTTCACAATATATGGTATATGCAGCTAACTTCATGATTCTGTACAATATTAAAAAAAATTAAAATGGCTGCATTTAAATCAGCTATTAGAAGTTAGCCAAATGTTTGTGTAACTATGTATTAAATTTTAATTTTTTTTGTTCATAAATTAGTGCAAAATCTTCTTTAAATGTGCAGCTATTATTAAGGTAAGTAAAATTCACACAGTTAAAAAAAAGTGTGTTTTGTAGGTTATTTTAGTTTTATTGGGGGGTGACCATTACTGGATCAAAGTTTTTAAAAATGTTGTAGTAATGGACATAGGGGTGTCCACTACTAAACATGTGAATTTCAGTAATGGTCACCTTCATGAAAAAGCTAATTTAAAAGTAATTATTTTAATTTTATTTTATATAGCCATGGAGAAGGAAAATAAAAGAATTTTTCTTTCGTATTCCGATGCAAATATGCAAAAAGCATTAGAAGCTGTAAAAAATGGTATGAGCAAAAAAAAAGCATCAAGAGATTTTAATGTTCCTCGCAGTACCCTTTCAAGGAAACTCTCGGGGAATGTTCCTCTTCAAAGGAAAATGGGACCACCATCCGAGCTTTCCAAAACGGAGGAAAATGTTTTTGTAGAATGGATTTTAGCAATGGCAAAAAAAGGATTTCCAGTGCACAAAGAGAACCTAATCCAGTCTGTAAAAAAATATTTAGTTGAAAATAACAGAAGTGTCCGCTTCATCAATAATAAAACCATGACGCCAGGGAGGGCATGGTTTGAAGGATTTCTCAAACGTCACCCCAATATCAAAGAGAGACAAGCTGAGGCGGTAAGCAAGGCACGCGCAGCCGTAACCAAAGATCGAATTGAAAATTGGTTTGATGAGATCTTTAAATATATGTGCGAGAACAAATTAGAGCATGTTCTTTTGGAACCGAGTAGAATATTTAATGCCGATGAGGCAGGTTTTGCTCTTTGCCCCAAAAGTGGAAAAGTTTTGGGACCCACAAAACTTAAAGAAGATTTTTATGAAAGGGTTAATAACGAAAAAGAGCAGATCACAGTGATGGGAACATTTTCCGCAGATGGAAAATGTGTGCCACCATTGTTAATCTTTCCTTACAAAAAGATGCCTAAAGCCATAGTGGAATCTGTTCCTGAAAACTGGGCTCTTGGTCGTTCAGATAGCGGTTGGATAAACTCGGAAGTGTTTTTTGAATATATATCAAATCATTTTTTACCTTATTTAAAAGCTAATAATATTACTAAGCCAGTCATACTTTATGTTGACGGGCATATATCACATCTTACTCAGCAAGTGAGTAAGCTGTGTGATGATAATGGAGTGGTTTTAATATCCCTTTTTCCAAATACTACACACATTACACAGCCTGCAGATGTTTCAGTTTTTAAGCCCCTAAAATCTGGATGGAAATCTGCTGTGAGGGAGTGGAAATTTGAAAATTTTACATTTGGATGCATAATCAAAGAAGTTTTTGATAAGTTTGCTACTGTCAAGACAATTCAAAATGGTTTCAGAAGATGTGGATTATACCCATTTGACAAAAACAATGTTGATTACTCAAAATGCATACCGAATAGACCAACTTCTAGCAGAGAACCTTCTATCACAGAAAATTTTCGCCTAAAGGTGCTGGAAACCATTGAAAGAAAAATTAACGAAACAGAACTTGCTCTTTTTCACCAAACTTACAAAAATCAATGTAACTGGGAGGGATGTAAGGAATCAGTTAATTTGTATAAAGTTTGGTCTTCTTTAAAAGATGAGTGCCGCACTACATTTGCAACTGAATCAAGAGCTCCAGTTACAGCTGAAGACGAAATTGAGTTTGCTGAAACAATTTGCGTCAAATACTATTGAGAAAGAAGCACAAGAAATATCACTAGTACAAGAAAATATTCTTAGAGAGATTCCAGATTTTCCGGTTGCATCTACAAGTACAACATGGAAACTTAATTCACCAACTAAACTTACACCTAAAACAACTGGAGAATAGCAAACACCTGAAAATGTTAATAGTTACACTTACGAAAATAAACAAAATGAAGGATATAAAGTGCCAACGCCGTTCAAAAAGTGTCTACCTTTTCCACAAAGTCCTGAGAAAAAGACTATACTAAAAAGAAAACGCACTATTTACCCTGCAGTTGTTTCTGGCCAAATATATCGCAATTTTTATGAAATCGAGAAGCAAAGAAAGTTAACTCCTAAATTAAAAAAGAATAAAGAACCTGATCCTAAAGATGACAGCTCATATGACTCAGAAACCAATTTTCCATCCATAGTTAAAGATAAACCAAGAAAAATAAAAAAGAGAAAGAAACCACCCTGATAGCACCAAAACCTTCTAAGAATATTCTTAAAATAAATAGCCGGAAGTACAGCATGCTTCTTAGAAGCATGTCTATTTTGCTAAGGATATTCTAAGAACGATTAAAGAAATGCAAAGGATACCGTTTTAATCGTGCTGGGAGTTCCTAAGAAGGTTCTTAAAAGCCTCTGCATCAAATAAGAATGTTTTAAGAAGCATGTTAAGAATATTCTTAGAAGTAGGTACATGTACTTTTAAGAATATTCTTAGCATGCTTCTAAAAATATTCTAATTTGATGCATTTAAGTAATAATATTGAATATTGCGCATGCGCAAACAAAGTAGGTAGGCGTTTCAGAATTCTGCATTAATGTAGTTTTTCTCTTTCTTTCAATTTTATTTTATAATACTCTATCCTTTTTCTGGAGTGATATCATAAATTTGGACATGGCGAAAATTTTTACATCTTTGTGATAAACCTAATAATTAAAGTATATAAAAATCTTTAGATATAGCATCCATCAGGTAAGATTCATATGGGATATGCAGTTTTACTGTGAAAGTAAACTTTGTACCAAACATAAAAATCATGCGCCATACAAAAATCCAATGTTTAGAGAAAAAAATAGTAAATAATTATCATTTCAAAAAATAATAATTTTAATTTTTTGTCTAAAACTATATAATAATGACTTTATGTCTAAAAATACATCCATTTCTACTACTACTACGGTAAAACTTATGTTATTAACTACAATTTTAAGAATATTTGTAATTCTAACCTAATAAAATTAAAATAATATAACGCCATATTACTATTCTAAAAACATTCCCATTAGAATATTTTAAGAATATGTATTTGAGCATATTCTTAGCAAAATACTCTAATCATGCTTAGCATGTGCACTATAGCATTATTCTAAAAATATTCCCATTAGAATATTTTAAGAATATGTATTGGGAATATTCTTAGCAAAATACTCTAATCATGCTAAGAATGTTTAGAGTAGAAGCACTTATGCTACTACAGCAGTGCACCTTTTAAGAACATGCTTAGCATGTTTACAGCATTATGCTAAGAACCTTTTCAAGGGAACGATTAAAAAACCTTCTTAGGATGAAGTGTGTTATCAGGGCAGCTTTGGAATATGCCAGCTCATCCGACACGGAAACGGATTTTCCATTTATAGAGGAAGATATTGATATAAGCGATATGGAGGAAGAAATGGACCTGAAAGAAGGAAAATTTTGCATTGTTAAATATGAGGAAAACTATTATCCTGGTAAGTATTTTTATAATACAACAAAAAATACATATATAAATATCTATGTGCTTGACCAAATACTTAAAAAAAAACTTTGGTTGTAGGCGTCATCTTAAAAAAGGATTATGAAGGAGCAGATATAAAATCAATGGTCAGTTCAGGCATAGGCTCTTGGAAATGGCCGTTAAAAGAAGATGTCCTTTACTACTTTAAAGATGATATTATGGCTATAATTAAAGATCCGTTGGTTAAAAATAACAGAGGCCACTATACTGTTCCGGAAATGTCAAAATATGAATAAATATGCATACTTTTTTAATGTGTCCATTACTACCCCTCCACATGTCCACTACCTATACATGTATGTCCATTACTCCAACATTTGACAATTTTTTCTCTTTTATTTGTATAAAAATAAAAAAATAAAAAATGGGCATAATTTAAATAGTCACTGGTTAGTATATAAATCATGGAATCTTTTGGTTTGTAGAGAACTTCATTATCCTAAATTTTCTTATTTTAATACAAATTGAAAGTAAAAATATGCTCTCTGGTGTCCATTACTCCCACAACTACCCTACTATTATATGCGTCGTATTCTAAGCGTTGTTCTATCAGTCGTTCTACTCCTCGAAACTCGAGAATACGTCTCCCGGTTTATTGCGAATAACTTGTAATCGAAACGTCTGAGAGCAGTGTTTCTGCGACGCCCCCACGCTGAAGGGGGATTTACCCTAGAATTTTAAATCTCCGATCCGCCTGTTGCGGTTCCAAATCCCTGGGATTTATATTAATAATATAAAAAAAATAAATAACTTCAGTTCAAAATTTTTCCAAAAATTAGGTTTGAAATTTCGCCCTATCAGAAAACATCCGGCAAAATGTGCGAATTATCAGCCTATTTCCCCAGATTTTATCTAACGATGCCCTGACTTTTAATGGGTAGAACCAGGGGTGCTTCGAAGCGATTTTATTGGGGGGTGTACCAAATATTTCCCAACCTTAAATTTCCCAACTTCCAAAAAAAATGTTTTACCCCTGCAAAAAATTGAAAAAAAAAGCTCCTCCCAATTTTTTTACCCATACCATAAATTTTGATGACTAAAACTTTTTTTGAAAGGTGAGAGGTTTTTTTTAGTCAACAAAATTTTTGTTTGGGTAAAACTTTTTTTGTCAATCATAAGTTGGGAAATTTTTGCTCCGCCCCCCCCACAATAAAATCGCTTCGAAGCATCTATCATCTATGCTTTTCAAAAAAAAAATCTAAATTTTTCAATTTTTTTTTTAATTTTCTTTTTTCGAAAAACGAAAATAATTAAAAAAAAAATAAAAATTATAGTACAGGGGGGAGGGGTACCCTAGAATTTTAAATCTCCGATCCACCTGTTGCGGTTCCAAATCCCTGGGATTTATATTAGAAGAGATAAATAATTTCAAAGTTCAAAATTTGTCCAAAAATTAGGTTAGAAATTTCGGCCTATCAGAAAACATCCGGCAAAATTATTATTTATTATTTCCCCAGATTTTATCTAACGATACCCTGACTTTCATTGGGTAGAACCAGGGGTGCTTTGAAGCGATTTTATTGGTGGATGTACCAAATATTTCCCAACTTAAAATTTTCCAACTTCCAAAAAAATGTTTTACCCCAGCAAAAAATTGAAAAAAAGGTCCTCGCTCCCAATTTTTTTTACCCCTACCATAAATTTTGATGACTAAAACTTTTTTTGAGAGGTGGGAGGTTTTTTTTAGTCAACAAAATTTTTTTTTGCGTAAAACTTTTTTTTGCCTGAATTATAAGGGAACGTTCAATTATTACGTAAGGCAAATTTTGATCATTTTGAACCATAGATTTAATTAATACCAGTACATACCAGCAAAATCGTTTTCGGAGTTAACTCCGGATCCGATCTCCGGAAAAAATAAAATTTATAGAAAAAAAATTTTTATTTATAGAAAAAAATATTTTTTATTTATAGAAAAAAATACTTTTAAGATTTTTATTTTCGGTTATGATATTTTTTTACGGTGCATAATTTTAAAAGAGAATGATTCATTCAAATTTTAAGACATTCATATTTCATGATCATTAAATGTAGAAAAACCGACTACGGTAAGTAGTAGTAGTACAAACTTGTTGGCTGTTGGTTGCATCAGTGGCGGATCCAGAAATTGAAATTGGATAAAGGTGTTATGTAACATTTTTTGAAATTTTTAAATTTCTGTGATATTTTCATGGCAGGGTCTTATACCTTCTTTTTTCAATGAAAATTAAAAAATTTAAAAAAATGTTACATAACACCTTCATCCACTTGAAGCTTCAATTGTCAGGAGGGCAGATACTTAACAGCGCAGTCCATTACCGCGACACTGTTTCCGCGGTAAAAAATTACCGCGCATATACTTTACTGCGAAAGCTATTACTGCGAAGAAAATTACCGAGAGGGGGCGCATGCCTAAACCGCTAAAACCATTTCCGCGCATAATTATTTTTATTTTTATTTTGCATAAAAAATACTAAATTTCAAAACTTTATTTTTTTAAAGAATTTTGCAGAAAAAAAAAACAAAATTTTATTGTATATAATATTGTTATAACAAGAAAAAATACCAATTACAAAAATAAAACAAAAACATATATTTATTTAAACAAAATTGATTACATTTCTACCTAATTTCGATTTACATACCCAAATATCAAATTTATGGAAAAAAGTCCAAACAATACAAATTATATACTTATTCGCCCTCGGTTTTTGTCTGGAATCTAAACCAAACTGCTCAATCCCTCAAAAAAATCCCTCAAAAAAAACAGGTGCGTAGATAGGATTTTTTTCTTGGGGTGGTAGAAATTTTATTTTTTTTTCCTTTCCAAAATAAAGTCCAAACACAGAAATGTAGGTTCATTTAGTAAACGTTCTACTTTACCAATACAAATAGGATTTTTTTTCTTGGGGGTGGTAGAATTTTTATTTTGTTTTTCCTTTCAGAATAAAATTTTTCAATCAAAATTTGGCGCCCCAACCAAAACAAAAAAACACCCTCAGAAAAAAAGCTTTGTTTCTGACAAGGGCGTAGATTATTTTATTCTATGGGGGGGAACTTTCAAGCCTCAAATTTGGCGCCCCTAGCAAAAGAAAAAACACCCTAAAATAAAGCTTTGTGCGCCTACAAAAAAAAAAATCCCCCCAAAAAATTCCATTAAGAAAAAAAGCTTTGTCCCTGACGGTTTCTACCAGACTTGGCGCCCCTACAATGACGGCGCCCAAAAAAATACAAGAAAAAAGCTTTGTCCCTGACGGTTTCTACCAAACTTGGTGCCCTGCAAACAAAATTGGCGCCCACACCTATGGGGGGGTAATTACCCCCCCATTACCCCCCCCCTTATTTACGCCCTTGTTTTCTGAGCGTTTCTACAAAATTTGGCGCCCCCTACCAAAACAAAAAAAAAAAACACCCTCCGAAAAAAAGCTTTGTCCCTGAGCGTTTCTACAAAAATTGGCGCCCACCAAAACAAAAAAACACCTTCCGAAAAGCTTTGTCTCTGAGCTTTCTAGCTTTCTACTACAAAATTTGGCGCTAAACAAAATAACACGCTATTATTTTAATTTTTTAATTTAAAATAAAAAAATATATAACAAATAAGGATTCTGGGGTGGAGGTAAATGCTCCCTCTACCCCCCATATCCATGCGCCTGAAAAAAACTATTATATAAAAATAAAATATAAAAAATGACGCGGTAAGCGATTTCCGGTAAAAGTCTTAAGCGGTTAAGACCGTTCGAGGTAATGGACTGCGCGGTAATGGTCTTCGAGGAAAAGTATATGCGCGGTAATGACTTGTCGCGGTAATGGCTACCCGCTAATCCCATGTAACACAAAATGGTGGTATATCGGTGGTATATCACTCTCCATTACCAATGACTATTACTGGTAGTAATAAGAATTTGGTGGTATATCGTGATATACAAACACAGCTTTGTGTGTTTACGCATACTCACGTTTCCTTGCTTGTACATACTAGAGTGTCTACTCTATTTAAAGAGAAACCTAAAAGAATTTAGAATGCACGGCTCTGTGCATGATCATAACACTAGAAATGCTCGAAATGTTTACCAAAACTTCCTGGGGCTGAGGAGGACTTCAACTGGAACAAACCACCACTGCATCAAATTCTTTAACGTATTGCCCCTCCACATTCGAGACTTGCAGTTTAGATTTTTTAAAAATAAAATAAAAGCATATTTGTTTATTAAAGCTTTTTATAGCTTTGAGGAGTACCTGTGCAATGATTTTCATGATCTATGATTTCTTTACATTATATTTTTAACTGTGATTGTACCTATATATTTTATTTATTTTTTTAACTGTGATTGTATTTATACTATACTTGTGATTATTTATTACCTACTTTTTTAATCTAGTTTAATTTACTATTTTTATATTGACGTGTGCAAACACTTGTGTAATAGCACCAATAAATTTCTATTCTATTCTATTCTATTCTATTCTATAGCACCGTTATAGACCCGCTTGGTTTGGACTTTGGACCCGCTACTAGTTCTATAACATACTCTTAACACCTTCGAAATCTATAGTAATACTATCTCTCTAATAGAACCGTTAAGAGATTACAAGTAACATAAAAGATATTTAATACCGTTTTAGAACCTCTATGTTGCTGGCAGTAATAAATCGTGTCACTTGGGATAGTCTTTGCGGTAATTTTGTCGTTGTAAAGTTCGGCGTCTGGCTCCTTCTAAATTCGTCATTGGGCTGCACTGTCAGTCAAGGGTAAAGACCAATTGTTTAAAATTTTTTTTTATTTAGGACCAAATAATTTTGTTCTAAATTTTTCGTCAATTTTTTTTGTTCAAGTTTTTGATCTTTTTTTTTATTTTTTGTTACAAAATGTTGTCAGTTTGTTTACGACTTATACTGCCGTACAAAACTAGAAAGCCGTAACTCCATTGTCGCATAGCAGCGTTTTCAAAATACAGAGTTGACGTGAAAACGTTGCTACGCGACAAATGGAGTTACGGCTTTCTAGCTTAGCACGGCAGTATAGGTCTGATAGGGGTGTATATGCCCCAGCCACGTGGCTGCCACACAAACGTAGATACAGGGCCGTAACTAGGGGGGGGGGGCTTGGTTTGAGCCCCCCTGGCGTTTTTGCTGAGCCCTCCTGGTATTTTTTAATTTTTAATTCACCTACCTTTGGGTGCCAATTTTTGTTGCGGTTTTGCAGGGGCGCCAAGTTTGGTAGGAGCCGTCAGGGACTTTTTTTCTTGACAGGTAATTTTTGGGGGGCGCCAATTTTTTTTGCCACAGGGGCGCCAGGTTTGGTAGATTTTTTTTTTGTAGTGGCCAAGTTTTGGTTGAAACCGTTAGGGACAAAGCTTTTTCTTCTGAAGGAATTTTTGGGGCGCCAATTTTTTTTTGTAGGGGCGCCAAGTTTTGGTTGATAACGTCAGGGACAAAGTTTTTTTTTTAGGCTGCCACCCTAGATTTTTTTCTGGTTACGGCCCTGCCTAGATACGTACATATTCGCATAAATACACGCTCCTCCTTTTACATTGCCGTAGTCGGTTAAAAATAAATAGTTGTTTATATTTGTCATTGAATTTAAAGATACTTCCTCGTAGTAGTGAGCTCGGTTGAAAACAAATGATCATTAGGCGCCCTCATCAATGAAATGACGTAACTTTACCGCCATTGGCTGAAATCGACAGGCCACGTGATCATTATCCAATGCCTGCTTGTGCTTTCTGTCGATTTTTGTTTGCACTCCCTCGCTTGAGAAGCGGCAACCCTGCGCGAACCATTCTGAGTTTAGACCTCAAAGCAGGTGCACGCTGTGTTTCTGTGCACCTACATTTCTTTCCATTTTTGAAATAAAAACTATGTTTTGTGTTGAAAAATAGGCTTTTTTGAGTGTTATAGTGCTTGTTTCGCTTCCAGTGATTCGATTTTGTTTTTAAAATGCCAAAAACGCCCGAGTGTGATGTTGATTTCGTGACAAACGATGGACTTTTGGCTCTACTTCGAAATGAGTCCAAAAAAATTGTTATTTTGGACTGTAGGAGTTCCAACGAGTACAGTGAGTCCCATATAAGGGATGCCGTGAATTTTTCCATCCCTTCTATCATGTTACGACGTCTGGCCGCCGGGAAAATTGACCTAGCAGCAACTATAAAATGTCGGGAACTGAAGCAAAAAATATGCAGTACTTATAAAGAAAATTTCTTTATTTTGTACAACGATTTGTCGGGAGTTCAACAACATCAGAACGATTCCGTACTCAGCGTGTTGTTGAAGAGATTGACACAAGATGGTTGCCGAGTTGCATGTCTAGAAGGTTAGTACGTTTGTTTACAAATAAAAGCACATTTTTACAGATATGACAGGTTTTTAAAATGTTTGGTTAGGTACCACTTCACTTGTTTGATAGAATTTGACGTTTTTAAGTGCACAGTAGGCTTTTGTCGACGATTTTCATTGTTTTGATCTACAGGTATAGTTGACCATGTAAGTAGTGTTGATGCATTTTGTGGTGATAAGAAAAACTATCGTAATCTACGCTGTTTTAAACTTTGTGGCTTTTATTTTGAATTAATAGAAATATTTTTTATGTGGTGTTTCTTAAAAAATACGAAAGTAACTCCCGTATACAGAATAATAGTTTTACAAAACTTGGCAAGGAAAAGGAAATCGACTCAACTTTTTTTAGATTATTTATTATTCTACGTGAGAAATACCTATTCTAATATCCCACAAAAAAACAGTTTCATTCATGTGGGCTTATTACAAGAGAAGTATTACAAAATCTTAGTTATTTGTTTTTTATGCTAATGTGGAAAGGTTTTTTTGTTGTTCCCATGATAAAATGCCATGAATAAAAAGTTGAATCTTGTGAAATGTAGTGATCTTAAAATAGGTAGGACCTTTTGTGGCTTATACACTGAAAAAAAAATAAACACGAAATACCTAGTTATTTTTGTATTAAGAGCACAAAATGACTGATGGAACTTGACGATCGACGCGTCCAGCCGAGATCAGCAATCACGCGAAAGCAGAAATCACGTTTTGCGCTCGTAATACAAACAACATTTTTTCTACAATCTAAAATAACAACAAATATTTAGCACACGAGTATTTAGCACATGAAAAATAAATAAATAAATTTATTAAAAAAATGGCTAGCACATCTCGTATCATATACTTGACACGTGACAGTTGTTTTACAATTGACATGCCGGTTGCCTACACTAGCGCGCAAAATTCAATTTTGCGCTTGCTGTCATGGTTACGAGCATAAAAGTAAAATGCTAAGAAATAGGTTATTTTGCGATCTAAAATCTTTATATGTTTTTGTAGAAATGTTAACTTTTCTATTAGATCGTAGAAAAACTTTTTTTTTAGTCTTCGAAGTAAGGAAAGGGGGACAAGCCTGGCAACTAGAGTCTAATTACTAGACCGTATGATCCTTTTTGCTTGCCCCAAGCTACTCTGAATTGTTTACGGGGATTTTTCCCTCACACCCCGGGACCTACAGTTTTACGAGGAATCCGAACCTCGGTCATCAGCTTTTTTCGATAGTAATCTATTGTTGGGTCAACTAGATGCGTTTTTAATTTACTTCTGCTGACGGCTGATCCGGAACACTGACAACTTCAGTGCTGCCTTTTTTCGCTGCCACAACTTGTATGGTTTTACCTAAATTGAGTGGCGCCTAGACTGCTCATTCTTTGCCTTGCCATGGACTGGACTTGCTTCAATAAATTAAGTATTCCTGTATCCCCAAAAATGACTCCGTCATCAATGCCTACCGACTGTTTTAGAAAAAAATCAGTAAATTTTTTTCTAAAAAATAAAAAATAAAGTCCAAAGTAATTTTTTGGTCATATGAACAATAGTAACTGTTATTAAACGAGCTCTCGGTCGAGCTACAGAAGAGATCCGTAGCAAAGGCAATTAATTGAGTTACCCCCTCAATTCAATTTTATCAACCTCTCAATTTAATTTTATCAACTTTTCGATGATTAAAAAAGTCTTTAAATCCGGGAAGGCTACAGCCCCCCAGGGCGCCTACTTAATTAAAGTCCTTCAGTCGATTTTTTTCTGACAAAATATTTTTAATATTGACACACATATATTTCAAGTCGTCAATTGATTGAAGTCCCCCGCACCCTCAAAAAAGGAGTCGTTGCAAACACATGTTTTTCTAGTAAATGTCCTAATTATTATTAAAAGCCCACGCTTGTAATCAAATAAAACGAATTCCTATCAAAATTAATTATTAAATTGACTTTCTACGAATAAATATATAAAAATTATTGTACCCATATAAAACGGCCCACTGTAACTGCCCACAGTGACTTGCTATGTTTTTTTTTTTCGTGTGGTATAATAATCCAGCAGCTACGCTATTTTCTCGGTAATTTTACATGAAAAAAAAGCATTCCAGCATTTTGGAAAACCTGGAAGTAGTTATAAAGGAATTTTAACACGGTGTTTGAAATAGCCTCAATAATCACGCTGTTCTAGAAGAACTTTTAAATGACATGGAAACTTCCATTTTTTTTTCTTTTTGGAATTTGTTATATGAGCTCTAATTAAAAAAATAAGACCAAAATTTTAAAAATCGTTAGAGCCGTTTTTGAAAAAAATGTGTTTTTTAGAAAATATATCTGATATTTCACGCTAACATACTCGGTTTGCCCTCGATATCTCGGATTTAAACCAAACTTGGCATAGTGGTACCACTATGGTACCTAAGCACTCCATCCAAATTTTTTTTTAAACGGTCCATCCGTTCACGATACCGGGTGTCCCACCAACCAGGTTCTTGACAAATTATCTCCGTTATTTGAAAAGGTAATTTTTTTGTAAAAAATAGCGTTAAATGGGAGCCAAAAAAGATTTTATGGACTTTTTCGTTAGGACCCCCCCTCAATTGTTTACTCACTCCCTTGTAACCACCCCACCCTCTGATTTTCAAATAACACCTTCCACCCCTATTTTTATCTAAGAATATGAAATTACATTTCATTTTGAATTAAAACATGTATTATAAATAGTATCTTATTCTTTTAAGGGGCTTCCAATAACAATTATTATTTAGTAATAATAATGTCCCACCAGGTTTTAGATGGGCTATATCTCCGTTATTTAAAAATATAAAGAAGTTAAAAAAAATAAAATTAAATTGGAGTCAAAGTAGAATTTACTGACATATGCAAAACTACCCCTTATTAACCCACCCTCTTGGAACCACCTCCAACTAGTTTTTTAAATAGCACTCCCCCATTTTACTAAAGAATATAAAAGCACATTTCATTTTAAATTTAACCAGAAAATTTTCCAAAAACTTACGTTAAATTGTACCCAAAAGAAAATTGATTAATATATTCAAAACCAACTCATAACAACCCTGGAACTAGCCGCAATTTTTTTTTAAATACCACCCTTCTATTAATAAATAATAATTGTTATTTAGAGCCTCTTAAAATCTAAGATATCAATTATAATAAATGGTTGAATTCAGAATAAAACGCACTTTCATAATCTTTAATAAGAATTAGGGGGTGTTATTTGAAATACAGAAGTGGGGGGTAGTTTCAAGGGAGTGGGTAAGCAAGGGACGGTTTTAAATAAGTCAGTAAAATATTCTTTGGCTTTGATTTAATGGTATTTTTTGCAAATTTTAATACCTTTTCAAATAACGAAGTTAAGCTATTTTAAGAATTTGGTGGGACACCCAGTATAGTGAACGGATGGACCGTTTTGAAAAAAATTTGGATGGAGTGCTTAGGTACCATAGTGGTACCACTATGCCAAGTTTGGTCAAAATCGGAGACATCGAGGGCAAACCGAGTATGTTAGCCTGAAATATCAGAGACATTTTCCAAAAAACACGTTTTTTTTCAAAAACGGCTCTAACGATTTTTAAAGTTTTGGTCTTATTTTTTAAATTAGAGCTCATATAACAAATCCCAAAAAGAAAAAAAAATGGAAGTTGTCATGTCATTTAAAAGTTCTTCTAGAACACCGTGTAATTAAAATGGTTTAAAAATGTTGGGTGGGGAAAAAACGTTTCGAAGGAAATGAAAGAAAAGAATTGACTGGAGATAGGGTGGGATGGAAAGCTGCCTCAAACTAGTTTTGGTACTATACGGGAAATTCAATAAAACCTGCAGTGACTCAGTTGCGAATGTGTGATAAAAGGCGAAGACCATACCAGTTCGGGTGACTCGCGTAATTTCGCCGAAGCTTCGCAAAGGCGGACCCCTTATACGAAAGCAGCAGAGGTATGAGTCACTGCAGGTTTTATTGAATTTCTAGTATAATAACTTGATGATGATTTAAATATTTATAAAAAGTTGTACTTGAATATTTTTTTATTTTATGTATATTTATATGATTGGTATCAGTACTGCAGTGTGATAACCTAACATTATACTAGTTTAAAATTTTAAATTTAATTACACAGGCCCACAAAAAAAATATTTTTGTGGGTCTTGGATTCCAATATGATATTCCTATGTATTTTTTCCCGTTGAATCTGCAATCCGTTTAACCCCTACACGTCAGGATTTTGACATAACCTCAAAAAACACCCGAAAAACTACTAAAATTATCTATGCCATACCACTATCACCCCCTGTCCCCAAATTACTAATTCTATAACCCCAGAACCCCATAATCCCCTAACCTCATAATAACATAGCCGCATAACCTCAAAACCCGGTAACCTCATTAAGTATCATAGAAAAATCTAGTTTGGGAAAACATAACAAATTCTTCAGTTTTTTTTTGTGGAACATAGTCATAGGTAAGTAACTCTATAACCCCAAATCCCCTAACACCATAACCTCAAAATCCCTTCACTTCGTAATCCCCTTAATCCCGTTATCCTATTCTGTGGAGAAGTCCGGTTAAAAAAAATAATGAAGTAGACCTTGATTCATGACTTCACTTACAAAACTTTTATGATTTCGAGAACCGGACTTCTCCACAGAATAGGATGATGGGGTTAAGAGGTTATAATATATGTATAGGGTTACGGAGTGAAGGGGTTAGGAGGTGAGATGGGATTTTAGGGTTATACAGTTACTTATTCATAAATAGGTTCTACAAGAAAATTTCACGTAATTGTTCTGTTTTCCCAAACCAGATTTTTCTACTTAATATAGTTACGGGGTTTTGAGGAGTAATGGTATTCCGAGGTTAGGGGATTATGGGGTTACGAAATTACGAATTTGGAGGAAGGGGGTGAAAGTAGTATTGAGTAGATGATTTTAGCGGTTTCAGTAGTTTTTCGAGTGTTTGAGGTTATGTCAAAATCCTGACGTGTAGGGGTTAAACGGGTTACGGATTCGGTTTCAGCGGGAAAAAATACATAGGAATATCATATTGGAATCCGAGACTCTCAATTTTTTGTGGACCTGTGTTATTCTAGATCACTTTTGATTCAATAATAATAATTATTATCAACAACGAAAAAAGTATTATCTATTTTTGGTTAAAAATATATTATATCCGCCTATCTTAAAGTTAGATAAGCATTGTTTAAATAGGTGCATTTAATATATTTCCAGTTATACTACGTTTTTGAAAAATACAGATTTTGTTGTTTTCTCAGTGTACGAAACAATTTTAGCTATTTTGCAATCAGTAAAGTTTTTTTAATTTAAAATAAGGAGCTTGTGGTTCTAAAATCGTTAAAATAGCAAATCTATAATTATCGAGCAACTTCCTCAATATGTTTATATTACAGCTAAATGGTGTAATAAACATATGGTCGGTCTAAAGCTAAAGTGAACTAAGCGCCACTTTTTCAAAAAAATTGTTTTTTATTGCAGACCGTAGGATATCAAAATCAGACCATGGACTACCAATAGTAAAAAAACAATTGGCGCTTAGTTCACTTTGGCTTTAGACCGACCATATAGGCATAAACATTGTATCGAGCATTGTATACTATACAGGGTGTTTTTGCTTGAAGTAATATGCATGCGATATTTTGCACCAGAAGTATATAGTTCTCCGCATGAAAGAAAGTCTCCGACGAAAGGGGGAGGACTCATTCGCACTCTCTTCTTTCCGTCAAGAGCGTTATAATAAAAGATATTAGCAAATTACTACGTAATTATAATATTAAATTCCCTTACCACATGGTATATGTGTTTTGTGAGGTTATGTTGTTTTTATTTAGGTGTTTACATCTTGTACTCCATATTAAAAAAAAATATATATACTTTTAAATGCTGATACGATATCGACTGATATATCGTTCGATATATAAGAATTATAATTATGCCATAATTTTTAAATTTCCTAATACAATCGTTTTGAATAACAATTGGCCGTTAATTACGTGTATTAGTTTTAAGTGGTGATAAATTTTTCCACAAACAATAGAAACAAATTATCGACGAATCTACATTTTTAAAAAAATCTTGTGCGTTCTATTTTTAAAAATTAATTTTGAGGTTTTGATTTTTTTAATCATTTTACTATCAAATAAACAACCCTTCAAGAATTTCTTAAGCAAAACGAATGGAATATTAATATGTACCATCTTTTGTGCAAAATTCATAAACTTTATATGCATGTTGTCTTTTTGGGGTGGTATAGATTGTTCCTGCCGGCTACCCTCCCCATATTAGGAGGGGCTACCATAAGAGCAACAATAGGCATATAACAATAAATAACCGTAGACAACTTAGTAACCAAACCACCAACACCAACCAAACTAAGTTTTTAGGACTTACCTTGGATTAAAACCTAAAGTGGCATCTTCAGGTGGAGCAACTAAGCAAAAAACTAAACAAAGTTGTTTACACTTTAAGGGTATTAAAATCATATGTTGGTCTTAAAACTTTAAAGACTTTATTTCTTAAATTTTCAGTCTCTTTTGCGGTTTGGTGGTGTCTTTTGGGGTCAAGGCGCAGATTGTCAGGAGCTATTTACGATTAAGAAACGAGCACTACGTATCTTATTGGGTATGCAATCTCATCAGTCTTGCAGGAGACATTTTAAGAGCAACAGTAATCTTACCCTTACTGGGCTATAATATATTTACGAACTTTTAATTTTCATTTTTAAAAACAATAATTTGTTTCAAGATATGTTGAGTACAAGTAGAAGACATACAAATTACATTTTTCCTCATCACAGGCTCACACAGTTTGAAAAAGGGTGCCTGTACCTAGCATGTCAGTCTTCAACAAACTGCCCAACAACATTAAGTCCACCAGAAACTTCAACAGCTGCAAGAAACTTATTTACTCATTTCTTGTAGACTTGGAACCATACTCGATGGCTGATTATCTATAAAGATAATATCTTCGGCTTACAAGTAAAAGGCACTAAGTCACTTTTTTGCAAAAATGGGATTTTAATGGCACTGTAATTAATTTTTGATGATCTATGTATAGGTAAACCGAACTAACTTCTAGGTGGACTGCCAAGGGAGTTACCCACAAAACGCACCACTTTGATTTTGATTAAAATTTTATCTGGCAATAGGCACTAAGTCACTTAGTGCACTTAGTGCGTTTTACTTGTAGATTATTTCAAATGTTTCTGCACTAAGCGACTTTCTAAAAAGAGTTAATTTATAAAAATATGATTGCTTGAATCATTTATATGATACAATATCGCGTTATTTATTGTACTGACAAACGCATTCAAATTTTGCTATGTTAAAGTTGCTGGAATAGAGACAGAACAGAGAAACAGAACTTTACCTGTAAAATGACAATGCTTTTTACGTGTCTTTTCGATGTGTAGGTAATAATTTAATTTTATTTTATTTTTAGTTTTTTTATTATGAGATAATATTTCAAAACTAAATTTAAAGCCTTCACGCTAAGTTTAAAGTCTCGGTGCATTTCTGAGGGGTGTTTTCCGAACTTGCGGCAAACTTTAGTTTTTCTTTATATTCTTATTATTTATGTAATAACCAACGATTTAAGAGCAAAATTAAAAAAAAAATCTATGGGTTAGTTTTTTTTTTTTAATTCTGATTTTTTTTATAAAAATCTGCACCTTTTTAATTATTTGTCTATACTATCCATAACTGGCATGCCAAAATTTAAGAGGTGATTCTAGATCCAAAAATATAAAAAAAGTTCCTATAAAGGTTGGTCCGGAAATGAGCCCTAAGGGATCTAGGGCCCTTTAAAATTGTAATAAAAATAAGGTTTTTAATTAATAACTGGGGTACCGTTTAAGCTAGAGCGGCGAGCTTTTGCATGTATACTAGTATTAATAAGGGCAATAAGTTTATGTTAATTTATTTTTTTAATTTATCCAGAGGCGTGCCCAGACGGACAAAATATATGAGGCTTAAAACATTTTTGCCCCAAACTTTTCTATGTGTATGTTTTTTGGATTTGTTGTAAAAAATATAGATTTCTAGAGTAAAAATACATATAAAATATCATATAGTGTAACACTGTAGGAGCAACCGTTATCAAAAAAAATGCAATTAAGAGGAAGTAACATTTTGTGCCACCAAAAACGTTACTTTTTAAAAGGCTATTACTCCTTTAATATTAAATTTAGGTGTTTTGGTGTATAATACTTTTTTGCTCAGTTTTAAATGAAGAATCACCCTGCAGCATTAAAATTTTATTGGTGTTTTTTTTTGTTCCCCATTCAATACGTCATCTTCGAAGGGCCGTAGCTCCCTTAGGGCTCATTTCCGGACCAACCTTTATAGAAACTTTTTTTCATATTTTTGGATGTAGAATCACCTCTTAAATTTCGGTACGCGAGTTCTGGAACAGGCTGTATATCAGCTATTTCTAATTATGTAATAAAAATATTATTAAAAATAAAATAAAGACTGCTTAATTTTCTACAAAAAAAGTAAATACCATTTTTTTTAATATTTTGCCGTTTTGTCACAATACGCGATTTAAGTTTAAAGTTTATAATTATACATTACGTTTAATTAATAGAAGGGTTTTAATTTTAAACAGTTTTTTTTTGTATTATTTTATTGACTTAGTGCTCTTTACTTGTAAGCCGACGTCGTGGACCTACAAGTAAAAGGCACTAAGTCCATGTCTTTTTTCAGATTTAGTTGAATTAAACTACTTCAATTTTTCTTTATTTAACTGCAAATGGGACATTATTATGTCCAAACATGTCATTGCAATTTGTGGTAGTTTTATTCCAAAAACAATTATTACAACAATTAAAAAACAACATTGACAGTTAAATTTGTCAATATCTCAAAACTATGTTTTCGGACTTAGTGCTCTTTACTTGTAAGCCGACGATATTATGTATTTTGTGCATGACTTCTTATTGTTATTTATTTGTTTATTATGTTATTATTTATTTTGTTGTGATTATTATTTATTTAGTATTTATTTAGTATTTATTTATTTAGTATTTAGTATTTATTTATTTAGTTATAAAGAACTTTCACTTTCGGGTTTAGACCGTGTTAATGGATTTTCACTTTCCGACGTTTCGTCTCTTACTACTAGAGACATCATCAGGGATTAATCTGAAACTAAGTTTCGAATCAACTTGTGTCACTATTTATGACGAGTTGTGGTTATTCACCCGTGACGAGGTTTTTCCTATCAAAGACTTCCATATTGCAGGTAAGTGGTAACCAGTGTCCCGATTGATATTGTTAGGATGCTTGATGATTTCTATCGATTCCCGTATCTTCCTTGGCATTTTTCTATTTTCTGTTAATATTTGTTTTGTATCAGACAAATTGATTTTATGACCTGTTTCATGTACATGTTCGGCTACTGCCGATAAGAAAGAAACAAATTTCCTTATCGGCAGTAGCCGAACATGTACATGAAACAGGTCATAAAATCAATTTGTCTGAAACAAAACAAATATTAACAGAAAACAGAAAAATGCCAAGGAAGATACGGGAATCGATAGAAATCATCAAGCATCCTAACAATATCAATCGGGACACTGGTTACCACTTACCTGCAATATGGAAGTCTTTGATAGGAAAAACCTCGTCACGGGTGAATAACCACAACTCGTCATAAATAGTGACACAAGTTGATTCGAAACTTAGTTTCAGATTAATCCCTGAAGATGTCTCTAGTAGTAAGAGACGAAACGTCGGAAAGTGAAAATCCATTAACACGGTCTAAACCCGAAAGTGAAAGTTCTTTATATCTTAATGGCCGTGAAAGCTTAAAATCTATTTATTTAGTATTTATTTAGTATTTAGTATTTATTTATTAGTTATTTATTATTCACGATGACAATATTCATATTCAAAATTGTAAATCCTAGTGTGTCCACAGTTTTAATTAATGAATAAAGGATATTCTATTCTATTCTGTTATATTCTATAGTGTATGAATTTTGCACAATTTGCGTATTTAAAGTATACTTTGACGCACGGATCTGTGGCTACGGGAAATATGTTTGGAATGTATGTGCAAGTGAGAGGCCCGTTGCAGGCACGCACGCCTATAACGCTTTTGACGAAAAGAAGAGAGCGCGCATGATTCCTCCCCTTTTCGTCTGAGACTTTGTGTCTTTCGGAGAACTATATAAGCCCTTGTGGAAATGAACCCTGAAACGAGTCATCAAAATCTGGAAAACTGTTTTCGACATAATAACGGACTTTTTTTCCTCCTCGGGACGCTTGAAGGTAAAAAAAAGTTTACTTTAGTGTTGTTACGTTAATCTGCTTTTAGAATTAGGTATTTTTACTAGAAAATGTTCCAAAGTTTTAACGGAAATTCCATTAAGTGAATGTTTCGAAAAGTACATTTTATAAAAATTTTAGTATATTTACATTTTAAAATCCTATTAAAATATATGAATTTATAAAGAGGAAGTTCTTTAGACAAGGGGTGAAATACTCTATACAGTGTAAAGTCCGTCGAAAATCTAAACAAAAATCTCAGAAACATTTTTGGAAATCCCAAAAATCGCAAAAATCTCTTCAGAAATCTAAAAACTATACCAGGGCTCCCACTTGTAATAAAATCATAAAATGGCCAGTTTGTCCTAAAATCGTAATAAAATTAAATCACTGTCATAAGTATAAAAATAATCATATTTTTAACTTTCGAGGGACCTAGGAGAGATTTTTTTGTCTTTCTGACGTTTTTGATTGTTTTTGAAGTCTCGCGCAGTCTCGAAATTTGTTTTCATAGGCTACAAATTCATTAAATAGTACACGGTTTTAAAATTAAAATAGACTATCAAATTTGTAAGAGTTCTCGCCTGTGAAGCTAGGGCTTGTACCGAGGGGTTTATTTATTTAAAAAAAGTGTACAAGGATTGTGAGAATCAAAGGATTGTGGAAGATTGTCAAAGATTGTCAAAAAGATTGTACAAAATTTTAATGAAGATTGTTAAAGATTGTGGGAAGATTTTAGATGATTGTGGAAGATTGTAGATGATTGTGAAGGATTCTGGAGGATTGCAGATGATTGTAAAAGAATGAATTGTCAAGGATTGTAGAAGATTGTTGGATAGGTGTACAAGGATTGTCCAATAAATAAACCCCTCGGCTTGTAGTATTTTTTTCTTTAAGACTGTAAAGACTCTTTAGTAAAGAGTTAAACAATATTAAACTAAAAAAAAAACGCCAGAAGACGTCAAAACGTCAAAATTTGTAAAAAAAATTCGTAAGTAGTGCTAATTTAGTCAATAAAGGGCTGACGATCATGTTTTTAGTCGACACTTTTTTTTTAATTCGAATCTGTAAGATTCAAGTCGAAATTTGTTAAAATTTTCTAGAGCATTCTCGTTTTTTTTTATGAAATTTCAAATTGTAAGACTTTTTTGCCCAAATATTGTCATAAAATGCCTAAAATTGTTATAAAATCATAAAAAAAAATCGGTGGGACCCCTGCTATACATAAAACTCCGTGCAGTTATGTCGCAAGAAAAAATTTGTGGCTGCGGCAAAAACTGTTTTTCTCAAAACTGCAATTTTCCAAACTTTTTAAGTACCCCAAGATTAAAAATTACTGAACCTAAAATTGCCTAACTTTTTACACGACATCAAAAAGTTAATGACCAAAAAAGGTCATTAGCTCCATAATGTTCCTAACTGAAGAGGGAATTTTCCCAACTCAAGAGTGGTTGAGAAGGGGGCCCGATTTTCATAGTATACAGGGTGTATTTGAAATAGCGTAGGAAATTTTAACAAGTGATTCTAGATGATAAAATATGACAAAAAGTTCCTATAAACATATGTCTAAAAATGCGTCATAAGGGAGCTACGCCCCTTTAAAATTGGCTAAAAAAATCGGTTTTTATTTAATAACTCAGGAACCCTTTGAGATATGTTAACGAGGTTTTGCACGTGAATTAATCCTAATAAGGCCCATCTTTGTATGTCATTTTCACGTACTTATTTAAACCAGGGGTGTGCGAAACGGGGGGGCCTTATCAGTTTTTTGTCCCAGACTTTTTTCTGTGTAACTTTTTTGCAATTTTATTTTTGAAATATGATTCCTCAGGTAAAAATACATAAAAAAGGTACTCTTGTTGTAATACTTGAAATATTGAATTTGAATTTGAATACTGTAGGATTAACCGTTTTCGAGAAAAGTTCATTTGAAGGTGAAATTTCACGGTTCGAGGACGAAAAATTAAATACTAAAATGTCGAAAACCAAAATTTTAAAGAAAACTCCACAAATAGTAATTTGATTTTATTCAGTAATATCGATGATTTTGTTTTTATAGGTTAATCATAATCCTACATAATTCTATAAAATTTTCCATTGTTGAAAATTGCCTACGCTAAGTAGTATTCGCGGAAAACTGAAGGCCATCTTGCCTGCAAAACGTTCGCACGGTGTCTGGAAATGAAGATTCAGTTCAACTTTCAAATAACCCAAATATTATTTCGTAACTATTCTACGAAGCATTGGGATGCCAAAATTTAAGAGGTTATTCTACATCCAAAAATATCAAAAAAAGTTCCTATAAAGGTTGGTCCGGAATTGAGTCCTAAGGGATCTAGGGCCCTTTAAAATAGTAATAAAAATATGGTTTTTAGTTAATGACCCTAGTACCCTTTAAGCTAGAGCATCGAGCTTTTGCATGTAATAAGGGCAATAAGTTTATTAATTTTTTTTGAATTTATCCAGAGGCGTGTCTAGACGAACAAAATATGTGAGGCTTAACACATTTTTGTCCCAAACTTTTTTATGTATATTTTTTTTGGATTTTTTGTAAAAAATATACATTCCTTGAATAAAAATACATAAAAAATGTCATATAGCGTAACATTTTGTGCCACCAAAACTGTTACTTTTTAAAAGGATATTACTCCTTTAATATTAAATTTAGGTATTTTGGTGAAGAATGCTTTTTTGCTCCGTTTTAAATGAAAAATTACCCTGCAGAACTAAAATTTTATTGTTGTTTTTTTTTTGTTACCCATTCAATATGTCATCTTCGAAGGGCCGTAGCTCCCTTAGGGCTCATTCCGAACCAACTTTTATAAAAACTTTTTTTCATATTTTTGGATGTAGAATCGCCTGTTATATTTTGGCATGGCAGTTACTGATCACTCTATATAAGACCATTTTTTAACAAAAATCTATTGTATGCTTTTTTTAAATGGTCGAACAAAATATACATGTATATTTTCTCTCTTATATGATATATTTTCTGTCTTATATAAGTTATATCTTATCTCGATTTTGGATGTTCGCTAGCGCGCTCTGTTACAAGTTTATTATTAACTAAACAAAAAATGCACTTTAAGTAAATTATAGAGAAAAAAATCCGTTTTTAATTTAACAAAAAAAAAAACGCTCTTAAAAATTTTAAGTTAAAATGATCTCAATTCTTCGTAAAACAGAAATAGTAGGTATTTGGATTATTCAAAAGTTGAACTAAATCTTTATTCAGTCTCCGAGGTTCAGATGTGCATTTTGAAGGTTTTTAACTCTCTCGCGTAAGCGCTAGAAGAGTAAAATACGGTAATTTCGAATTGTTCAAAAGCGCCAAAAAACGTCCTAGACAAAAAATTCTTGGGTGTAAATGTTTCATGAAAAAATAAGAAACTTTGAAAATGTCCGTCCAATGTCACGTTTTTTTTTGTAAGCAGTAAACTCAAGAACGAGTTACCAGTACGACTTGAAATTTTCAGGAAAATCAATTTTTTGAAAATAATCTCTCGAATAATTCATCAAAAACAAAAAGTTATGGGGTTAAACATGGAACGGTGGAATAACTTTGAAAAAAGAATGGAATGGCTATAGACTTGGAGCACTTCAAAGTTACTAGTATTGTTAGACAGTCTAATATGGTACAAAATACCTTAAATAAGGTCCCGGAATTACTTTAAACGTAATAAATGAAAAAAACTAAAAAAATTGCCGAAAAAAAAGTGCAGTTATCGAATTGTTTTATAAAATTACTAATTTTGAAAAGAAATATTAAAAAAAAGTTATAGGGAGTTATTTCAAAAAATAAAAAAAAATAGAAGGGAAAGTCCGATACACACCAAGTTTTCAGAAAAGATTACTTTTTCGTAACCCTAATTATCCAAATTTTTTAAGAATAATCAAGTTCTATGAGGGGAAGATCCCTATTGTTTTTGAAAATAATCCCCCCAAAAACAAAAAAGTTATTGGGGGTTAAACTTAAAAAATTAAAAAACTATCATTTCAAAAAAAATATATTTAAAAAAAAATCTTTTTTCGTAAAAAAAATTGTTTTAGGTACTTTTTTTTCGGACATTTTCGTTTTTTTTTCTCGGGAAAAAAGGTTTAAAAAATGTTATTTTTTTTGTTATTTGGGAAAATGCAGTATACCATTATACCATTTACTGTGAAAAGTACGTAATGGAATGTGTAGCATTACATATCTTTACAGCTTGTTTATGTATGCAAAGATTATATTTAGGTATGCATCAGTGCTCATTATTTGCCGGTAAACACAATACATATCACATAGTTTGAATTAATTTTATGTACCGATTCTTAATCAGTAATTAATAACCACATTATTACCTTCATGTTCATGAGCAAGTCAGATCAAATGGTATTTATATAAATTTACACTAAATTTCACCTAAATCCACTAATTTGGGTTATTTGCATATATCGTCGGCTTACAAGTAAACAGCACTAAGTCCAAAAACATGGTTTTGAAATATTGACAAGTTTAACTTTCATTGTTGTTTTTTAATTTTTGTAATAATTGTTTTTGGAAAAAAAACTACCGCAAATTGCAATGACATGTTTGGACATAATAATATCTCATTTGCAGTTAAATAAAGAAACATTGAAGTAGTTCAATTCAACTAAATTTGAAAAAAGACATGGACTTAGTGCCTTTTACTTGTAGGCCCACGACGTCGGCTTACAAGTAAGGAGCACTAAGTCAATAAAACAATATAAAAAACAACTATTTAAAATTAAAACCCTTCTATTAATTAAACGTAATGTATAACTATAGAGTAGAAAACAAGATGTTTACATAAATTTTCAAAAACTAGATTTTTAAAAGAAAAGTTTGGACTTTTTGATTGTTTAAAGGACGTTTCCAAAATAAATAATAATAATTAATTAGTATTAATTATATGAAACTGCTTACTATGCCAGAACTAAGACAGTTTTCAGAGGCCATCGGCTGTGCCGGCAAAGAAGCATCTCCTAAAGTCAATATTTATAATGAATCATTATTAATAATAAAACACTTCATGGTGCAACACCCCTCAGAAATGCACCGAGACTTTGAACTTAGTGTGAAGACTTTAAATTTAGTTTTGAAATATTATCTGATATTAAAAAAAACCAATGCAAATAAAAATTAAATTATTACCTACACATCGAAAGTACACGTAAAAAGCATTGTCATTTTAGAGGTAAAGTTCTGTTTCTCTGTTCTGTCTCTATTCCATCAACTTTAACATAGCCAAATTTGAATGCGTTTGTCAGTACAATAAATAACGCGATATTGTATCATATAAATGATTCAAGCAATCATATTTTTATAAATTAACTCTTTTTATAAAGTCGCTTAGTGCACAAACATTTGAAATAATCTACAAGTAAAACGCACTAAGTGATTTGGTGCCTATTGCCAGATAAAATTTTAATCAAAATCAAATTGGTGCGTTTTGTATAGTGGGTAACTCTCTTGGCAGTCCACCTAGAAGTTAGTTCGGTTTACCTATACATAGATCATCAAAAATTAATTACAGTACCATTAAAATTTCATTTTTGCAAAAAAGTGACTTAGTGCCTTTTACTTGTTAGCCGACGATATAGTTAATATTATTACTATAGCCTATTAAATAGTATTTCAGTGGACCAGTTATACCAACATACATTATCTTTTTTCCGCATTGTTGTCATGTTTATTTTGTATATATATATATATATATATATATATATATATATATAAGAAGATAACATAATATTCTATAAATATTATGCACCAAATAATTATAATTTTCCAGCAGGGTAACCTAAGACATGGAAGAGACCCTAATAGTACATTATGCACCTAGTATGCGAACTAAGTCTTTAGTGTTCGAGACCGAAGTTGCATCGACTCCGTCTCAGCAAAAAATCAGTCGAGAATACTTAAGACAGTTCGCATACGTGGTGCATATAATATTTTTTCTACTACCTAAAGCTAGTAAGTCCAAATATTAGTTAAAAATATAGTAAAAAATATTTTGACATAGCTGTCAGTTTGACATATAAGTTTAAAAAAGTTAGTAGTTGTCTTAAATTTTATCATTATTGACCGTCGTCAATAAACAATGCTTAACAACGGTCAATAATAAATGAGTTCACTGATTTTATTGGTTGCCAAGGTAAAGAAGCCTTGACAACGGTAGATAATATGTAAGCTAGCCCTTAATTAGGTAGTAGAAAAAAAATTATTTATTCCTTGTATTTTACCAAGACCTTGCATTAAAATTGGCGAATTCGCCCGCCTACGCATGCGCATTAAATCAAATTCGCAAATTATGAATGAAACATCAAGAAATTATTATGAATTAACTTTTTTATCGGTAAATAAGATTTCTTGTAAATACGAAACAACGGCAACAGTGTGAGATCTTTAATTTACTACATAATAGGCTATAGTAATAATTTTAACTATAGGAAGGCTATTTCCACGTCCAACGTACACGAAGCTATTTCCTCGTACAGTATTTTTTTTGCCGATTTTTAGGGTTTTTAAAGCTTTTAAGGTATATTTCTCTTCAGAATTAAATTATCCTCGTTTAAGTGGTATCAAAAAAGACCATACAAACGAAAAAAAAAAACAAAACAAACCAAAGAATTAGGTTATGTTACGTCGAACGTGTAAATAACCACTTCGTTGCATATAACGAGGCAATTTTGGCAACAATCATGTCACCATGGTGGGGTAAAGTACCTCAGTGTTAGGCCTGTCGAGATAACACAAAATTATTTAAGAATTTTTATTAAAGTAGATGAAACGTTGCAAGCACCCTGTCAAAACATCGGCACTATTGTACACTAGAGCTATCTAGTTTGCAAATTCTAGCAAAAAACTGTATATAACATTTTTAATAGGGCTTAAAAAGAGGTTTTATTTAAAATATAATTTTTTGAAATCGGGTTATAAATATGTGAGATATGCTAAAAAAACCTTTTACTGCTTTAAACGCCAATATCTTGAAAACAATGCGTTTTAGGAAAACGTTGTTTATAACATTTTTTGACCAGTTTAAAATTATCTTTTATATAAGTGCTAAATTAACCAAATACAATAATAATTGCCTTAATTATAAACAAAAAACGCTAAAAATAGGAGTTTTACCCTATTTTTACCCCCTTACCCCCAATCGTTTACCCCCAAAATCTAATCAGCTCTTCGGAATACGATAAGAAACAATATGCAAAAAACCGCAAGTCGATATCTCATGTAGAAATGGAGTTAGAGAGTTTACACCCAGACAGACAGAAGGACGCAAAAATTTTTTTATTGATTTCGACTCAGAATGGTCTAAAACATCGAGAAATGGGAAAAAAAAACTTGGTCAAAGATTTTCACTTTTCGGCGAAGATTTCAATACATCGGCACTCTTAGTAGCACTAAGTGCCGATGTAATATTTATTTTGTTCATTATTAACAAATAAACTTGATAAAAAGTTTTTCATCATTTTGCACTTTTTTAAACAAAACAAAACAACAAAACTATTATAGTTAGGGACACTAGATCTAGGTCTTAAATTAGCCTTGCTAACTTAAGACCTAGATCTAGTGTCTCTAATTATAGTTCATACATATAATAAGGGAAGTATTCTTTTGTTAACAGAAAAATAAAGAGTATACAGAATTTACATCTGTTAAATAAATTATAAAAATGTGCATTTAATCTGCGTGTATCTTGACATTTATCAAGGTCGTGCTTGCCCGATATACACAGAGAGAAAAAAAGGTAAAATGAAGAACTTGTTAACTGAAAGCAGCGCTCTCTGTAACCGTACCAAAATACTTATGAAAATTCATAATATATAAAACTTATAGAGAATTTCAAGAGCTATAAGTTTGCTTATTACCTTTTTTATCCTTCGATGAATAATTTGGCTGAAAAATCGAAAAAAGCAATTTCACCTCCAATATGGCCATTTTTGAGTGTTTATAACTCAAATGTTATTAATATATTAAAAAAATGATCCAAACAAAAATTCTGAAAATGTTAACCTTAACAAAATTGGTAATATGCATTTTTATCGTAAGATCCATATTTAGCGAGATAACCGCACTCTCCCCGCTATGCCTCCAATTTGGTGAATGAATAATTGGGGGAGTGAGTCTTTGATTACTGATGGAGTTGCATCTGTCATGAATTGGCGTTGGGGGCGGGGGAACAAGTCGGAGGGGTTGAGGAGGGATGGGATAGGGAGGGTCGTGTATTAGTCTAGATTACAAGACTAGCTTTTATGCAATTTTTAAACTTTATTTATTTTTTTAAGCCAAAATTTACCAACTAATAAAACTTAAGTTTTTAACTATCTTCTTAAAAAAGCATTACTCCTGGCGAAAATTTAGATAGATCTCGGCTCTGAAAAAAAGCTTTGGCGGAAATTTTTATGACTAAAACTAAACTAGAAAACAGTCTACCGACTTTGGACCACAAGTTTACCAACTTTTAAAATATTAATCCAAATTTACCAACTGTTCAAGAGGCGATCTATAACACAGTGGCGGCATCCTTACTAAGGGTCCCTTATTATTTAAAAAATATATTATTGCGTATTAAAATATACCAAAAAATTTATAAAATGGTGGTATAAAAAACTATGCATAAATTAAATATAACCTACACCTACAAAAACTACAAAATAACATATAAGGATAACTTACTTACCCATTATAAATGTAACAACATTAACAGCTAAATTCAAAAAAAAACATTTGCCAGCGTCTCACAACAACGTGCTACGGCATCAACTGGTGCAAGGAGGAGCACGCATCAGGCTGTTCCGCTTCGTTGCTAGTCTTATTAAGGTAAATTCACAGTAACTGTAGTAATAACGAAATTTTGTTTGTAAAATTAATAAGGTTTTGTCAATTTACATTAAAAGATAAAAAGTTCTTTAAAATTAAATTGTACTTGTACAATGGTTATAGTAAAATCCTTAATGGATAAAGTAAAAATACTGATTATTGTATAAAACTAACAGTTTGCTAAATAACATTAATAAAATGACTAATTATTGTGTAATTTTACCCCTATTTTTTTCAGTGCAGTGCTAAAAATAACACTTTTCGTTATTAGAAATATATATAATATAATTTGTTCTCTGACACCCTGTATAACTCCTGTAGAATTCTTTGATAAGTCGTTTAGAATTCTATGATATCATGGCTGGCTATATTTATAAAGGTGATAGGTCACCAGAACAAATGACGACTGCTCTAAAGGAGTTAAAGCCGCCTCTTTGTGCTTTAACTATGACTGACACCATTTAACTATATTTAATGATTCCTCTTATAACGACCTAATTAATAATTAGGGCATATGCAATAGTGTATTTCGAAAGACACCATGGTGCCACTTGATACTGAATTAAAATAATATCGAAAGAGCATTTTAAAAAGCAGATATTTAGGGATTGCCTAATGGGGAACCATAAGGGAACGTTCAAGTATTACCTAACGCATATTTTGAGCATTTTGGACTCCCACCCCCCTATAACGCTATTTTCCTATACCGTTAACATGGGCGTAACACTCCAAAATATTTATTTTTGACTTACACAACTTTCTGTACGTCAGGCGTAAAAATTTTTTTTCGCTCCACCCTAGTGGATTCAATGAAGCGGAAGGGGCTAAACTGTATTCCTAGGTTTAACTAGGTATTCGGATACATCCACTGATTGCAACCACAATCTTAAAGTATATTCCTGGGTCTTAAAATTGATCAAAATCTCAAATGGATGTATTTTTAATATCAAGCGAAATCAACAATTTCTCGGTTGTTTCAAATAGAAGTTGTTTCTTATTATCTTCAAATAGCAGTTGTTTATTATTATTTATTATTAAATAAAAAATAAATAAATAATAAATTTTAAAAGTCAGCGCAGCAGTATAACAGATAATTTTTTGGAAAATCAAATTTCTACTATATCTACTTATCTCCTGCTTATTTTGTTGTGTAACCTCTAACGTAATTTAGCTTGCAGGAATAAACAAACTATACAGTGTATTGTTTCGAAATTTTAGAAAAATGCGTAAAAAAAAGATAAATACTATCGTTTGAGACCTTGTGCGAATGAACTAAAATTAGCATGTGCACCAAGAGTTGATAAAAGTTCTAGAGGCCAAGGTAAGGTGTCTACAGGAAGCCGTGTGATGGATGGATGCTACTTCCTGGCTGTGCCCAGAACAATGCGTTTAGGAACGCAGAACATTCACGAACCCATAGGCACTGTCTAAGAAACCGTGAATTACACAAACGCCTTTTAACCGAAAATTACTTTGCTAGTAATTTTATTTTTTACCACTCTTTTATCTTTTTTATTAGAAATAGTTAACTAAGGTGGGTAAGCCCATTATTGCCATGTTCCTAATATTGCAACCCCCCTCTCAAACTTGTTAGTTCGTCTTCTGTGTCATAGGTGGCACTGCCAGTATATTTTTTATATCGAAAAGATGGCTGTAAATATGATGTATCTGTATCCAGTTGGTAATGGCGTACACAAAAACGCAAATAATGTTTCGTGCTCTTCCATTATAAAAACTTGTAAAATTGTGCTGACTGTAGCAAGCTGGGTAGCATCGATTATTGCCGGGCATGAACGTAATAAGGTAGGCAAAAACATGCACTTTCTTGGCCCATATTGTGTTTCACTCAATAAAGGATCGAAAAGGTAATTTTTTAAGATTGTTGTCTAAGTAGCTGTGTTCCTAATATAGCCAAAGTATTTAACAACAAAAAAATGAGAAAAACAAAAAACAACAAGAAAAGAAAGTAAAGAATACATTAGAGAGTTCTGCTTTTTATTCGAAGATAATCGCCAGGCTGACATAAGATTGTAATCGATACATAAAGGGGCTTATTAAAAACGACAAATTTTTATTTAGGTGCCCAAATTGTACCTAGAAAAGATGAAATTTTTATTGTGCCACAACATTTTCTTATTAGTTTGTTAATTTTTTATTTTTTTACTCTTTTTACAGTACTCTGGAAATATTTGGGACATGTGTTCCTAATATTGTCAGTATTTGCATTATATTTTTTAAGCTCCTGCAGTTTGTTTAATTTTTACTCATTAGAATAAAGATATGTTGATTATATATGTCTTAAAGTACATTCAAATTTAGATATTTTCAAATCGCCAGTTCCTGGATCAGGTTCCTTTGGATGCTAGAAGCCTCGAAAACGTGGTGAAATGGGGTCCAAACGAAAAATATATTTTTAACTTACCGGTTCAAACAAATTACATTATCCAATACATACAGATAATGAGACAATTACCAGCTTTATTTTAAATAGATAAACTCAATAATAACCCCCGCGTGGCTTTTACTTTATTGAGTGGATAATTATTTATTTTACCCACTCAACTGTCACTTGTCAAATTATTTTCTCGTAAATGTCATTAAAATTTTTAATAAAAATATGAATTCCTAAGCTATTTATTGGATAAAATCTTGTATGGCACTCATGGGTAAACCGATTTGCCCTCTCGAAAATTAACCTGCTTGGCTGACGCCTCGCAGGGTAATTTTCTCATGGGCAATATCTTACTTTACCCACTAGTACTGTTTAATCTTCCCTTATTTTTTCTTAAATTAATAACAATTTTATTGGTATTATTGAATTTTCTTGTTTTTGTTTTCGCGAAGCATTTCTTTAGTTTTTTTAAATTTTTTGCCTTTCGGCGCGTGACCTTCGGAATAAAACATTATTTCGGACAGCAATATAGGTCGAACGTACCGATCAATTAGTACCTAAGACGTATCGAATCGATATACTCGCGGCCCGTTTCCGCATATATTATTTTCGTGCAAAATCACAAATCATAGCTATGAATCGTCTATGAATATATAGTCTATTGCTCTACCACAAATAGTTATCGCGTGCTCATTAGAATAAGGATTTATCTCCAACGTTCCTGAGAAGAAAAACACTAGATCTAGTCAGAAGAAAATCTACAAAGGAATAAGGTAATATATCTTTATCTACTAGCGCTGGTCCTTAATTACAGTTCAACTCTTTTTTTTTGCATTTAAACACCCCCAGTTTTACAAGTACCATAAATAACTATTAATTACTACCAGATTAGTCTATTTTCACAGTTTTACACAATTATCTAGTAGGCTAAGGGTCAAAAGAAAGACTTTTTACTCACACTTTAAAAAATTAACTATCACATAATGCAAAGGCACTTTTTAAAGACTGTTCTTATCCATTGGCCTCAGAATTATTGTGTATAACTATGAAAATAGCTAAATCTAAATGTAATAAACGTGATGTATATGACTCGGCAAGTTAAATATAGATTTTTTGGTAGCTCATTGCCGTAGGTTTTGGAGCTTCCAGCACCCAAAGGAACCGGATCCGGAGTCTAGCAATTTGAAAATAGCTTAATTTGAATGTACTTTAAGACATATATAAAATATAGCCGGAAGCAAATAATGAAATAAAAATGGTCACCAGCTCTCCGACCGATCAGCGAATTTCTTTAAAGTAGCGATTTGCTCTAGGTTCAAATCGGTGTAAATTTATCGGAGGCTCTGAGATTCTTTTATGAATATCTCACCATTTAAGGAAAAATTAATAAAATTAATTTAACAAATTTAGTTTAATTAATGCAAATTTAATAATATTAAATCAATATTATAGTTTAAAACAACTATTAATAAAGGATTTTAACTCAATTTTCCTTGTTTTAATTAAAATTATAATTTATCATTTAAACTGTATTTAGCCACATATTTATTTAAAACCAGTAAAATTTAATTTAAATTGATAAAATATTTGTATTTAAAAGTTAATGCGAATTGTGATTTGTTTTATTTGTTGGTGCTCCAAAAGTTAATTACAAAATAAACTTACATGGGCACTAGTACTACTAAGTACTACTAAGAGTGCCGAATCGGCACTGTCGATGTATTGAAATCTTCGCCGAAAAGTCAAAATCTATGACCACGTTTTTTTCATATTTCTCGACATTTTAGTAGGGTTACTTCATCTTAGTCTTACTTTTTTCTTTCGTTCTCTTTCGTTAGTTTTCGGTTTTTGGACTAAAAAAAAGAAAACCAGATCGAAAACAGACCAAGTACAGATGAAGTGACCCTACATTTTAGACCTTTCTGAGACGAAATAAGTAAAAAAAAAATTGCGTCCGTCTCGATAACTCCATTTCTAAAAAAGATATCGACAAGCGGCTTCTTCATATTGCGAAGAGCTGATTTAATTTTGGGGGTAAAAGATTGGGGTAAGGGGGTAAGAATGTGGTAAAACTCCTATTTTTAGCGATTTTTGGTTATAATTAGGTTAATTATTATGTTATTTTATTAATTTAGCACTTATATAAAAGATTTTTTTTTAAATTGCTCCTAAAATACACTTTTTTCAAGATATTAGCGTTTAAAACTTGACTAAAAAAAAGAAAACCAGATCGAAAACAGACCAAGTACAGATGAAGTGACCCTACAATTTAGACCTTTCTGAGACGAAATAAGTAAAAAAAAAATTGCGTCCGTCTCGATAACTCCATTTCTAAAAAAGATATCGACAAGCGGCTTCTGCATAATGCGAAGAGCTGATTTAATTTTGGGGGTAAAAGATTGGGGTAAGAATGGGGTAAAACTCCTATTTTTAGCGATTTTTGGTTATAATTAGGTTAATTATTATGTTATTTTATTAATTTAGCACTTATATAAAAGATTTTTTTTTAAATTGCTCCTAAAATACACTTTTTTCAAGATATTAGCGTTTAAAGCCGTAAAATGTTTTTTTGGAATAACTCACTTATTTTTAAACCGATTTCAAATAATTATATTACAAATGAAAGCTCTTTTTAAGCCCTACAACAAATATTATATACAGTTTTTGCTAAAATATAACGTTTTGGAGATACAGACTTCAAACTTTAATAAATTATGCAACACGCAGGTGTATTAATGGTTGCCTATTCACACAACTTCCTATTTGATAACGTTTTACATTAGTGCATAGTGCCGATGTTTTGATAAGGTGCTTGCAACTGTTCAGCTGGTTTTAATTTAAATTAACACATTTTGAAAGGTTTTTTTATTAATTTAAAGCCGTTGCCCCATAAGTGATGGGGGCACAGATAATTAGTCCCCTTAGGGCCACTTGCACCAAACATGATTTAAGCTTAAACTCGGATTAAGTTAATGGTTTAAGAGTTAATTGACGTTTCGCTGTTGCACCATTTTTTAAACCAAGTTTATTTGTCTTAATCTCAGAATAAATGTAATCGTTCGAGTTTGATAGTTGATGTCACTTAAACCTGGGTTATATCAAAACATAACCTAACTTTAGGTTTTTATCTGTCATTTCGTACCCGTAAGTGTTTTCCTTTGATTTTACGAAATTACCTGCAATGATGGCAGAAGCCGATTTATTAGATGAAGACTTGTTGGAATTGTAAATATTGGATGATGGTTTCCGTACCTATCATGAGCGACAAAACTATTTTGAAAGTATGGATGATCTAACATTTTTTCAAAAATTTAGGTTATATAAAGAAACAGTGGCCAATATTCTTGTACGTATTGAAGAACAACTGGAATATCCCAATTGCGTCCGTTTTTTTGTTTTCGATAACACTATTGTATGGTGCCACAATTTTAATTAATAAAGCTTTATCATTTATAGTATAATTGGGCGAACGTTTTTTTTTGTTTTCATCTTTTTCTTTAGGCATATCCATTGCTACTTTTAAGCTTACAGAACACAATAACACATAACAAAATAAGTTACTGTCAATAACTAACAGCTTTTTTTGAAAATATAATAAACCAAATGATATAAACGTCAAACGTCAAAATAATGTGAAGTTTGCTACATTCAAATAACACTAAAATTAGAGATGTGTGCTCGGTTTAACTAAACTTTGTTTAACTTTCATTGGTGCAATGCAAACATATTTAACCAGAAATTATTTTTTAAACGTAGATTAATTAAACCTTGATCAAAATAAAATTGGTGCAAGTGGCCCTTAGATAATCGTTTTTTGTTAACTTGTAACTGCTGTAACTATTACTTTTAAATTAAATAATATAATTTTGTTAAATTAATAAAATAGGGAACGTTCAAGTAACGCAAATTTTGATCATTTTGGATCATCCCCTGTAACGCTATTTTCCTATACCATTAACATGGGCTTAACACTTCAAAATGAAGGAGCGTTACGTAATACTTGAACGTTCCGAGTCTGGATCATACGGCCGAAAGTTGTACGGCCGAAGAAATGCTTTTACCCCCTCTACTGTATTCTCCAGAGGTTCTCAATATTTGATTAAAAAAATGAATTTCTTATGCATATTGTATTGCATTTATTATTTAATTAGCTAAAGCTAAATTATTTAGCCTAAATATAATCATATTTGATTCTTAAAATATATCGCCTTCTAAATTCTGAAATATCGTATCTGAAAAATGCCTTCCATTAAAAAAAAAACACCAAATCAGCAAACTACCAAACCAAACCATTGTTAACGTAAACCAACGCCTCCCATTAAAAAAAAATTAGCTAAAGCTAAATTATTTAGCCTAAATATAATCCTATTTGATTCTTAAAATATATCGCCTTCTAAATTCTGAAATATCGTATCTGAAAAATGCCTTCCATTAAAAAAAAACACCAAATCAGCAAACTACCAAACCAAACCATTGTTAACGTAAACCAACGCCTCCCATTAAAAAAAATTAGCTAAAGCTAAATTATTTAGCCTAAATATAATCCTATTTGATTCTTAAAATATATCGCCTTCTAAATTCTGAAATATCGTATCTGAAAAATGCCTTCCATTAAAAAAAAAACACCAAATCAGCAAACTACCAAACCAAACCATTGTTAACGTAAACCAACGCCTCCCATTAAAAAAAAATTAGCTAAAGCTAAATTATTTAGCCTAAATATAATCCTATTTGATTCTTAAAATATATCGCCTTCTAAATTCTGAAATATCGTATCTGAAAAATGCCTTCCATTAAAAAAAAACACCAAATCAGCAAACTACCAAACCAAACCATTGTTAACGTAAACCAACGCCTCCCATTAAAAAAAATTAGCTAAAGCTAAATTATTTAGCCTAAATATAATCCTATTTGATTCTTAAAATATATCGCCTTCTAAATTCTGAAATATCGTATCTGAAAAATGCCTTCCATTAAAAAAAAAACACCAAATCAGCAAACTACCAAACCAAACCATTGTTAACGTAAACCAACGCCTCCCATTAAAAAAAAATTAGCTAAAGCTAAATTATTTAGCCTAAATATAATCCTATTTGATTCTTAAAATATATCGCCTTCTAAATTCTGAAATATCGTATCTGAAAAATGCCTTCCATTAAAAAAAAACACCAAATCAGCAAACTACCAAACCAAACCATTGTTAACGTAAACCAACGCCTCCCATTAAAAAAAAATTAGCTAAAGCTAAATTATTTAGCCTAAATATAATCATATTTGATTCTTAAAATATATCGCCTTCTAAATTCTGAAATATCGTATCTGAAAAATGCCTTCCATTAAAAAAAAAAACACCAAATCAGCAAACTACCAAACCAAACCATTGTTAACGTAAACCAACGCCTCCCATTAAAAAAAAATAGCTAAAGCTAAATTATTTAGCCTAAATATAATCCTATTTGATTCTTAAAATATATCGCCTTCTAAATTCTGAAATATCGTATCTGAAAAATGCCTTCCATTAAAAAAAAAAAAACACCAAATCAGCAAACTACCAAACCAAACCATTGTTAACGTAAACCAACGCCTCCCATTAAAAAAAAATTAGCTAAAGCTAAATTATTTAGCCTAAATATAATCCTATTTGATTCTTAAAATATATCGCCTTCTAAATTCTGAAATATCGTATCTGAAAAATGCCTTCCATTAAAAAAAAAAACACCAAATCAGCAAACTACCAAACCAAACCATTGTTAACGTAAACCAACGCCTCCCATTAAAAAAAAAACACCAAACCAGCAAACTACCAAACCGAACCGTTGTTAACGTAAATCAACGCACACCCATTAAAAAAAACACTAACCAGAAATTCGTGAGTATTTTAACAATTTTTTGTTATAAAAATTTCAGCAATTATTTTATTATATTTATTAATTTTCAGAGAATAGTAATAAGCAACCAGTTATATATCTCAATGTATAAATACTTGCCTACGGTTTGAGAGCCACTGAAATCACTACTACAAACCTCGCTTTCGGCCGTATGATCTTCGGCCATAATACCCACCTCGAACGTTCCCATACATAAATATATATATTTTATAACAATATACATATAAATATAAAAGAACTTGCTCTATAAATAAAAAGTTATTAATTATTTTTATATATTTATAATTATTTATATATTTAATTAAATACAGTAGTCCGAAGTTGATAAGAATCTTTTATTCAGATTTACAAATATGTAAATAGAAAAGTCACACACAGAAAAATATTGAATGGTATATAATTAACTAAATGAGGGTTGCAAAAAATAATAATGAAATTAAAATTTTTTAAAAACTCTTTTTACCCCATACCCCATATATAACATAAAATTTAGTGGTAGAAATTAAAAATTCAAACTGGCAGCTGGCAACTAACATTGCTATTTTTCCTAAATTTTTTGAATAAATGGCCAAATTCTCTGACTTCCAGGATTCAATTTCAATTTTAATTTTCAGGAAAAATCAAGTTCTACGAGGGAAAGATCCCTGTTGTTTTTGAAAGTAATCCCCCCAAAAACTAAAAAGTTATGAGGGGTTAAAATTTTTAAAAAATTGAAAAAAGCTGAAAAAAAAAACCGATTAACGTGTTATTCAGAAAAAAATACTTTTATTATATGGTTCAATTCTACTTATTTTGAAAGTAATCACACCAAAAACAAAAAAGTGGTGGACATATTTTATTTTTAAAAAAAAAGACCTTTAAAAAAAATTATTTTTTTTTGAAAATTATTTGGGAAAATGCACTACACCATTTACTGTGACTAATATATAATGGAATGCGTAGCATTACATATCTTCACGGCTTGTTTTTTATTATTATCGAAGATTAAATGGTCCTGTTTTAATTTATACCAACTGTTTTAAAACATATTACGTAATTATACATGTTATGTATGTAACCAATGTTTGAAGTAAAAATCTAGGAAATAACAAATCGTTTAAAAGCCTTAAAGTAGCCAAAACCGGCACGCCTGCCCAATCTGAAGAGGTTTCTAGGTCTCCATAGAGATCAAAAACCGATTAAAGCAGTAAAAGTTTAATATGACATAAAACCTTTTAAAAGTTAAACTAATTTCGATGATTATTTTTTTCAACTATCATAATATCGGTTTCGACCAATAAAAAACAAGGCATTACCATAACGACGGGATATTTTTGTCTCGTATATATACCAGAAACTCGAATATATACCACTTTTCTAGTTCTTTGATGTAACAAGCTTGATAATGTAACTCTATACCCAAATATCAACTAAAATGCAAAATTAAGGTGATTTTAATGTCTTATTAGCTTATTTTTATTCAATATTAATAAAATTTAACGAATTTAGATCTTTTTTATTTCAAAAATTAGAAATGTCAAACATAAATTTATTGTGTCAAAATAAATTAACATTAAATTTATTATTATCATATTAATTATTTATTTAAACTACTTTTAAAGATTTAAATTGTTGAAAAATGTTGTCAAAACTTATTCCCGCAAATACACCTCCAGATTCTGTATATTTTTGATACATTATTATATCGAAAATACACCTCTGTCAGTGTATTACATATGATAATCCGTATGGATACCGGTTTTGGATCCAAGTGTTGGTAAAATAGTAAAAAAAAGCAGTAAAAATTAAAAATTTAGTATGTTAAATCAAAACTTTTTGAAAATTTTAATTTAATAAGGTCCAAAATGATCAAAATTTGCGTTTCTTAATACTTGAACGTTCCCTAATAGGCCGGATTCGGAGCACGCAAAAATACTTAACTTAACACCCAAATGCTCAAATATTGCTCTGCGTGTATTTGGAACCATTTCCATATTACTTTCCGCATAAAATTTATGTTAAAAGGAATCTAGCGCCAGTTAATATTTTATCTTAATATCGCTATTTTGCATTTTTAGCGACTAATTCTGAATTAGTTAATATGTATATTACACATATTTAACTAAAATTAACTTTTTATTAACATACGTAAATGAGTTTATTTATAACAAATATGTAGGTACAATAAATAAATTTCCCTATCAGGTACAACATGGTATATTTTCCTTTGCAAAATTTTATTTTTATCTTCTAATATATACAGTGCGGTCCAAAAGTCACCCCCCCCCCCTTTTAAGTTTTGAACCAGTTGAGATATCGACTTCAAATTTGGAACTTTTAAATAGGACAACTTAAACTATCTTTTAGCATATATTTAATACTTTCAGCTCTTAAAATGTGGGCAGGGGGGCATGGGGGACCATTTTTTTAAATGGAAAGGGGGGTCGTGTAATACATCATTTTAAAGTTTATAAAATTCTCCATTTAACTCCATATTTTTAAATAAAAAAAAATTGGGTTTAAAATGGGGTTGAAAATGGGTATTAATGTCAAAATTCCTAATTTCATCATAAATTTAAAAAAGTTTAAATAGAGAATTTTATAAGCTTTAAAATGATGTATCACACGACCCCCTTTTCCATTTAAGAAAATGTCCCCCCATGCCCCCCTGCCCACATTTTAAGAGCTGAAAATATCAAATGTATGCTAAAAGATAGTTTAAGTTGTCTTATTTAAGAGTTCTAAATTTTAAGTCGATATCTCAACTCGTTCAAAAGTTAAAGGGGGGGGTGACTTTTGGACCGCACTGTATATATTTTTTACTTTTAAGCGACTCTGGAAGAGAAAAAAATTTTTGTTGTAAAATATAGATTTTTATGTATTATCTGTTTTAAGATGCAGTAGGTCTTAAGTTAGTAGTGGGTATTTAAGACCTAGACCTAGTGTCCCTAGTTCAAGGTCCATAATTATGGACCTTATAATTATTCGAAAAACCTATATTTTGCATGTGTGCGTTCGTCCTTTCAGAAGGTCATACCGTTTGAAAAATCAAAACTAAACTTAAAATCAAGGTTTTAAGGGCTCAAAGAGACTTAATTTTTGTGTATTTTCCCAAATAAGGGCAATAATGGCTTTAAACATTTTGTTTTAGGTACAATAGTAATAATTACTTAATTCCCCCACTGAATTTTGCGAGCCTGTAGAAAAAAAAAAAGAAAAACGTACGCACTTTGCGTATTCAAGTGCATTATAATATTGATAAGCTAATTCATTAAAAAACCCATTAATAAAATTGATATTTATAATTTTAATTGATTTAATATCAGTATATTAATTTTAATGATTTTAATCTTTATTAATAGATAAAGCCAAATAGCTATACTCTACTTACCCAGCGATTTTTCGAAAACTAAAAGAGATAATCAACTTCTGCGAAAACCATCTTAAATTAGACAACTTAAACTATCTTTTAGCATATATTTGATTCAGCTCTTAAAATTTAGGCATGGGGGGATTTTTTTAAATGAAAAGGGGGGTCGTGTGATACATCATTTTAAAGCAAATAAAATTCTCTATTGGTCTGTATATTTTTTTATTTTTTAAAGAATTTTTTTAAGGTTTTGATTTTTTAATTTTTTGTGCTAAAAAATGCGATTTTTTAAGTTTTTTTTGTAAATTTTTATTTATAGAAAATTGTTTGATATTTTAGGGAAAATTTGACAAACATACCCATTTTCAACCCTATTTTAAACAAAAAATAAAAATAAAAAAATATATAGTTAAATGGAGAATTTTATAAGGTTTAAAATGATGTATCACTCGACGTTCCTTTCCATTGCCCTGTCCACATTTCAAGAGCTGAAAATATAATATTTTGTTGATAGAGTAAAAGTTGTAGTTTTAGCAGTAGTGGAAACATTTTTGTCATATACTTTATTTATCGAGGGGATAATTTAAGACTAAAAAAGTTGTAATTTACGACCACCCCCCCCCCCCCCCACTAAATTTCTTCGCTACGGCCCTGATCACCTTTCTTTTATTTTAAGACTTTAGTAACTTCATTAATATTCAAACACACACACACACACACACACACAAACACACACACACACACACAATGACTTAAAACGACGAGAAAGTAAGTAATTATTTACTTTCCTAAGCATGTGCACACAAAAAATCGTACCAACAGTACTGTTTTTTTTTATATAGTTACTTTAACCATATGGTATTTGATTTAATAATACCGTATGCTTGATTTAATCATATAATATTTAATTTAACCATAGTATAGTTAAACTTTATATGATTTAATCAAGCACTGGGTATCTTTTATTTATATAGGTATTGGTATTTAATACTTTACTTGTGATATTAAATACTCCAATGTGTGTATTGTATACAAAATGTTATCATACTAACATAGAGACCGTGCTGGTACATTTGGGTCCCCACGCAACATGTGTTTATTAATACTGTAACGTTTGGTAAATTATATCACAGTTATAGTTTGGTATACTTTAAGTTGTAGTTGTTGTGTTACTGATCTAGTTTAAAGTATGTTACAGTATTTAGTAAAATAACAATCGGTAAATACCAAAATTTTGATTAGTAATAATACAGAGAAAAGTAAAAAAAGGATCGATTATTTTGTCTGTGTGTAATTGTGTGTGGTTGAATATTATTACTAATCAAAATTTTGGTATTATTTACCGATTGTTAATTTTTCTGAATACTGTAACATACTTTAAACTAGATCAGTAATACAACTTAACAACAACTCAAAGTATACCATACTATAAGTGTGATATGCTTTACCAAATGTTACAGTAATTTTTACTATAACATGCTAGTATTAATAAACATATGTTGCGTGGGGATTCAAATGTACCAGCACGGTCTCTATATTAGTATGACAACATTTTGTATACAATGCACACATTGCAGTATTTAATATCACAAGTATTAAATACCAATGGGGGCGATATAAATAAAAAATATGTATTAACAAATAACATTCAGTATTAAAAATCCAACGAAATTTTCTGTGTGTATGCTTTGCTTAAACGCACAAACCTAGGAAAGCTTATTAAAATTTAACCCTTTATAGGGTCATGGTACCGCACAGTGAGAACTAAACTGTCTCAACTCAAAAAACACAACTTTCGGAAAATCGCGAAAATAAAAACATTTTACTCATAGCATAGCATGGCGCTAAAGTGACAAATCTCTCGGACAATAACAAAACTAGTGGCCATTTGTGGCTAATTCCTGTTTTTATCTATAAATGGAATAATTTTTAGCACAAAATCTCAAAATTGAAAAATTTCGAATTGTGAGGGTTTAGTTGCTGCTGCCAAAATTTTTTAAAAAGCATTAAAACAATAGGTTTTATCAAGGAAGGCATTGAAATCGTAAATTTTACATCATATCATTCTGACAAGAGATTTTAAAAGTTGGGTTAAATTTATGACAAATACCGTCTAGTGTAAAATACAGTAATTACTGAATTTTAATTTTTAGAAAAAAAAAACTAAGCGGATACTGTGTTTTGCTTTGATAGAATAGAATAGAATAGAATAGAATTTATTTATTGTAGTCTGATACAAATAAATGTATATTACATACGTCAATCTTACAAAATAACTAAGAACAAAAAGATAAAAAATAATTTAACAAAAAAAAAAAAATTTACAATTTAAATTGATTTAACAAGAAGTTAAAATTTGAACAAATCGATAGATACATTCAAAAACATTTAGTAAATACATTTAAAAATATTTAAATACATATAAAAACATTTAAGTACATTTTAAAAACATTCATATTCAAATTAAATGGCTTAGGGCTTATCTTTAAAGAATTCTTCTAAAGTATAATATGCCTTTCTTTCGAGCATATTTCTCAAATCCTTTTTGAATGTATTCATATTATTTGTGTTTTTTATTAATTCCGGCAGTTTATTTAAAATCTTTGCGCCCATAAAACTTATTGACCTTTCGTATAAAGCAGTTTTATGCTTTTCAATCTTAAGAACACCTTCATTTCTTGTCCTATATTGACATTTGTTAACATCTGTATAAGTGTTAAGGTTTATTTTGGTATATAATGCTGTTTTAATATGTAAATACAGGGAACTGTCAATATATTTTTAGAAATAAAAGTATTCTTACAGGTTTCCCTAGGTTTCAGGTCAAAAATTAATCTAACAATTCTTTTTTGTGCAATAAGAATTCGCTCCATATTTGGAGTAGCTCCCCACAACAAGATGTCAAAGGCAATTCTACTATACACTAGTGAGTAGTAGACATTTAAAATTGATTTTTCAGTTAGGCATCTTTTCAGATTTAAGACAGCAAAATATGAACTATTTATTTTTTTGATAATAGCTTCTGTATTTGGACCCCAAGTTAAGTGGGAATCAAAAATTGAGCCTAAATATTTTGTTTCATTTTCAAAATGTATACCTGTATCATTAATTTTTAAAACTGGGTTAAATGGCATTTCCCTTCTGTTACAAAAATTTATGCATATTGTTTTTTCAGTATTTATGATTAGGCCGTTTTCAGCGCACCATTTTTTAAACTCGTCTATTACAGTTTGCAAAAGACTTGCCAGTTTATCTGGTTTTTTTTCTGAAATAATAATTGCGGTGTCGTCAGCAAACATAAGGAGTTTTCCTATAGAAATATATTTTGGCAAGTCATTTGCAAACATAAGAAACAGCGCTGGACCTAACATACTGCCTTGAACTACACCAAAGTCTAAGTTATGCTCTTCAGAAACTGCGCCATTTGTTTTTACTTTCATTTTCCTATTTACTAAAAAACTTTTTATAATTTCAAGACAGGGACCCCTAATTCCAAAATTATAAAGTTTTTTTATTAGTTTTATTGAGTCTATTACGTCAAAAGCTATACTTAAATCAAAAAAGATACCTGCTACATAATTTCCACTGTCCAATTCCTTGTAAATATAATCCATGCATTCGACACTCGCCGTTTCGGTAGATCTATTTTTCCTGAAACCATGTTGAGAACTTGTGTATAAATTATACTTGTCGATAAAACTTATTAATTTATTATATAAAACTCTCTCAAAAATTTTTGAAAAAACACTTAAAACAGATATGGGTCTATAATTTTCAGGACAAGTTTTATCACCCCTTTTATAAATAGGAGTTATTACTGCCGTCTTTAATGTCTGAGGAAACTCACAACAAATTATTGCTAAGTTAAACAATATAACCAAAGGAACTATCAACGCACTACTTATTTTTTTTACGAAAGCACTAGAAATTTTATCGTCACCACACGAATTTTTATTTTTTATTTCTTTTATTGCTGTCTCTACATCTTTTCCGGTTATATCAGTGAGGTAAAAACTGTTTATCGTCTTTTCAGTGTGAGATGGTTCAGTATTTAGTTCCGAGTTAATTTTTATTGGGTTTGACTCAATTTTCTTACTTGCTGCAGTTGAAAAATGTTCTGCAAAAATGTTTGCCACATCAGAAGGATTTTTTACAATATTTCCGTTGCAATTTACTTCTAATTTTCCTGGGTTTTTTTGTTTCTCTTTACCTAAATTTTTATTCACAATGCTCCAAACTGTTTTATTTTTATTTTTTGAGTTTTTTATAATGTCGTCATAATAATTGTGTTTAGTTTTTTGCATAAGTAGCTCATATTCATGTTTTTGTTTCTTATACAATTTGTTGATATTTTCATCGGCGATTTGCTTTTTTATCCAGTGTAGCTTTCTTACTTCTTCACGTTTTATAACTACATTTTTGTCAACCCACGATTTATTTTTATTTTTTAAATATTTTTTTGTTTGTTTTATAGGACAATTTTTTTCTACTTCGCTAGTAATTACTGATAAAAAATCAGTAAAAGCTATGTTTATGTGGGTACTATAATAAAGATATTCCCAATTTTTATTTTCTAGGGTTGATTTAATAATTTCAATTTGATCATCACTGACGTATCTTGTATTTATTGTCTTAGGTGAACTTGGTAAATTTGGGGTGTATTTTTTAATATTTGTGATGATGCAAAAATGATCCGAGAATCCTGGATGCCTTACAGTACTTTTTATGGCTTTTTGATGAAGATTTGAAATTACATAATCAATTGCTGTTTTTGACGTTTTTCCGTTTTTATCAGTAAAAATTCTTGTATATTCATTTGTAGTTGTTTTTAATTCGAAAGATTTTAACATGTCAAAAAATTCTATAGCATTTTTGTCAGGGGCACATTGGTTTAAATTAAAATCTCCGCATACCAGTATGTTGTCGCACTTTTCATAGAGTGTTTGAATATATTTTGTTAGAGAGTCCATATATAACTCAAAATTAGCTTTTTGGGATTTGTATAGGCACAATATCCCTAATTTCTTGTTTGCGTTTTTTAAAATAAATCCACAACATTCAAAATCTAATTGTATTGCATCAATCTTAATGTCTTTAACTAAATCTAAATTTAAATCATCCCTTGTATATATTGCTACGCCTCCTTTTGTTATTGATGTTCGGCAGTAGTATGATATCAGTTTATAATTTTCAATTTTAACTAGTTTTATGTCCTCTTTTGCAGTTATATGATGTTCCGCCAAACACACTATATTCGGGTTTTCTGTTTTGAGAAATACTTCTAGATTGTTTATTTTATTTTGAATACTTTGGACGTTTAAAAATAGCAATTTCAGGTCTTCTAGGTCGTTAGTATTTTCGATAAAAGTTTCTACTAGGTTTTTGCTTTTGTTGCCGACGAAAAAAATCAAATTCTTTTACCAACACATTTTCTGGCCACAAGTTTTCATTAAATAAAATTTCTTCTAAATCACTATCTGCTCCTACCTTAAAACTGCAAAAGTGTTTGATATGTTTTAAATTTGACAAATAAATAACCTTACTTTAAAAATTCATTCTTAACTGTCAAACTAAATTAAACTATGTTGTAAAATGTACGATTTTAATGCCTACCTTGATAAAACCAATTAATGCTTTTTAAAAAAATTCGGCAGACTGTGCGATATATGCATCACTTTTAGTTACAGCCGAGGTTTCAGCTAAACTTGATGAGATCGACCGTGAAACCTCAAGAATTTGAAATTGTTACAGAATTTTTACTGGCCGTTTTATAAAATTTTGTAAATACCTATGTAATCTTTGATTTGAACCTTCCAACAAAAACAAGTCCTACAGATTTATAAATAATGCTTCGCACTGCATGTCATACACTTAACTAGGGTTCCTAAACATTTAAGCTGGAACCAACATTTAACCTCTTCAGGGACATAGGCACATATGTGTACGTTTAAAAATAAACTCCGCAAAATGAAAATCACCAAATTCCTTATTGCTCAGTGGCTATAGCTGTTACCATTTGCTTTGTTTCCAACCACAAGCGACATCCAATGGCCAAGATTCGCACATCTTTAGTTGTTTACTCGTTTTGACAATAAAAAGCATTTTTAACTTTTGCTACTAAATTAATTTAAACAAAAAATTCGTCCCTGAAGAGGTTAAGCTGGAATTTACACCTAGAAGAGTTAATTAAAAGATTAATCTCTGTCCAATACTCTTTGCGAGTTCTTAAACAGTATGTTAACTTTGAAACTATAAAAACAGTTTACTTTTCAAATTTTCAGTCTATTTTAAAATATGGCATTATTTTTTGGGGTCAGAGTACGAACGTAGATGACGTATTTAAGGTTCAAAAGCGGACACTTCGCACAATTTTAAATTTAGGTTACAATGGATCTTGTCGAGGTTATTTTAGAAGTAATGGATTACTGACATTGACTGGTTTGTATATCTATGAGCTTCTGATCTAAGGCCCTCTAGCAGTAGAAACCTTAATTTTAATATACCACGGCATAGGTTGGAACAATTTGAAAAAGGTTGTCTATTCTCCTGTGTATCTGTGTTTAACAAACTACCAGACAATATAAAGTCAATTTTAAATTTAAGAGCCTTTAAAAGGCAGATTTTAGATTTTTTAATTAATATAGAGCCATATTCAATGGCAGAATATTTAAATTATATTATCACAAACTAATGTGTATTCTTTTTATTCCTTTTATTTTGACTAGTTTCGTTTTCATGTTGGTTGTACTATATTTATTGTATGATTTATATAATTTATGAAATAAAGATATTTATTATTTATTATTATTATTATTATTATTATTATTATTATAATTATAGCTTGTATAATGTAAATAAAAGCTAGGTAGTCGAAAACTTTTGTTTAGGGACACGTGTCGCTTTTCGTTTGTATATTAACTGGCATAAATTTTATTTCGATAGCTTTTGAATAATAATTCCTAAAAATGATTAATCTTTCTTAGCTGGAACAGCCGGTATGAACTATAGTCAAAAATGATAATGTTTAATCGTTTTTTTATTTTAGCCGGCATAAAAAAATATCCGTAGAGGAAATGCGCCTAATTTCGGATGGTTTCCAAATTTCGGATAGTAGTGTATTTAAGATACTGTCTGTAAAGGTAAACAGAAACCCACTTTTATGTGAAGCCAAAAGTCAAACTAAATCCGTCCTGTAATATGATAACGGTAGAGCTTCTCCCCTTTAAATGGCAGCACAAATCGTTTATATTGCAAATGGCAGTTTTGTGCTCAGTTGCATTATTATGCTTGTTTATTTTATAAATAATCGTTATAAAAGTTCGTGATTCTGTCTTGGGTAAGTTATGATGTTAGTGAAGTTGATCCACTATTCATAATTAAGCAATTTGAAAACGTAAACATTCTACAAATTTCTAATCTAAAAAGCAGAAAGTTGCCTAATTTTGGATAGACCATTTTTGTGCATTTGATTCCCAATTTCGGATATCCGCAAGGAAATTATTATTCAGGATAAACAACCATTAATTATTATTTTTATAATGATACAACAAACTAAGATAAACAATTTTGAAAAAACGAAAATTACCTAAGATACTAAGATATTCGAAATTGGGAATCTAAAATTATAGTTTCTATAGTATTTCGTAGAAAATCGCTTAATGATTAAATTACGTCTTAAATGTGAAGGAATAACAAGAAACATAAGCAATGGGATCCAGATCTACTCTTGAAAAAATTTTTTCGGATATGTCCGAAATTAGGAGCCCTTTTTTAAATGCACAAAAATGCGCTGATTTTTTTTAACCGTGTTTTTTGGAAAAAATAAACTGTAATAAAATTGCTTTTATAATAAATCATGGTTCGCTATAATAAGTTGTATCTGGTTATATAAAAAAAATATCAAAAAGTAATACCGAGTATTAACTATTGAATACATTGTAAATGGTATCCGAAATTAGGCGACTTTCCTCTACTATAATTTATAAAAAACAACACCTAATATTATCTTTGAATAAAAAATTGCGTGCGGAAACAAAAAGCGTGCGTAAAAATACTCTTCTAGGTGTATAACCACTAAGAGTAAAATAATTGACTGTTTCTAAACCACAATGCCTAAAGAACGAAAAAAACTGGATCTTCAGGGACATACTGACATCCAAAAGAATGTGTCTTCTTTCTCTATAATCTTGCTGATATAGAGGAAGGCGTGCTGCTTCGTTCCGACTGATTTTATAGAGGGGAAGTTGATGGCCAATGTATCCCAAGCAAAAAAGTAGGTAAAAAAGTGGACAAAAAGTCTAATTATAATTATCAATTAAACTTTTTGTCCACTTTTTTACTTATTTTTTTTTGCTTAGGTATACCAATGGCAGAGAATAACACTTTTTTTCGAAATCGATATGAGGCTAGGGTTAAAAGTTGTGGTTATGGATGATTATTAACAGGTTAAATTTTTATTTGAAAATTTTGATGCTGCGCATTTAGCTCTAAGTTTCGACTTTTCACTAAAATTAAACTTTTTTTGGTACAGATTCTGAAGAAAATATGGGATACCATCAAACCCAGGCATCGGGGAAGCTTAAATAAAAAAAGGCGCAAATTTTTACGAATTTAAAAGTATTGGAATAGACCCTGGCAAAATGTACGTAAACGCATCACGGCAGTGAGCGTTTTAAGGTGTTCAATAGAGGCAGGGGGGCAATGGTACCCTCTTTTAAATAAAAAAGGGGTCGTAGGATATATCATTTTAAAAATTCATGAATGGAACTCATTTTCTTCCGACAATCACTCAGACAAAAATTTAAAAACAATTTTTTTCTAAATGTGCTCTCATGTAAATGTGACATCTAATGTCAAATCATAGTTACCAACTACCAAATAACAATTTTTATCCAATACATACAGAGAATGAGACAATTACCAGCTTTATTTTAAATATATAAACTCAATAATAACCCCCGCGTGGCTTTTACTTTATTGAGTGGATAATTATTTATTTTACCCACTCAACTGTCACTTGTCAATTTATTTTCTTGTAAATGTCATAAAAATTTTTAATAAAAATATGAATTTCTAAGCTATTTATTGGATAAAACCTTGTATGGCACTCATGGGTAAACCGATATTGCCCTTTCGAAAATTAACCTGCTTGGCTGACGCCTCGCAGGTTAATTTTCTCATGGGCAATATCTTACTTTACCCACTAGTACCATAAATAATTATTACCAGATTTTTTTGTCAACGCTATTTTTCTTGACAGAAAATGTCACGTTAAGGCAGTCTAATATAATTAACTCGGATCTCCCCTATTCCAAAAATTCTTGAGTAGTATACCTGCCCATAGGTCGACCACGTAGCGTTCAACAGGTAGATATTCTTTCAAAAATTTAAAACGATCAATGGATTCCTCGACTTAAACGGATTTTAAGAATGGGCGATGGTCCATTGAGCCCAAAATTTAATAAATTTTGCATTTCGTACATTATTTCCCTTAGAAAAATTACCCTTTAGTAAAAAAAATTATTAAAAGAAAGTTGAGTTAAAGCAGTTTTTTGGGGGTTTTCTCTAATTTTTTTGCAGTCACGTTGATGCTCAACAAGTCTCGATTTCAAATATCGGCCGGTTTGGCCAACATACATGGAATTACAGTCTAGACAAGGAATTTTATAAACGACATTAGCTTCATATTCCGTGGGAGTTTGGACTTTTTATGTGGGACTTGGGGACGTGTATTGGCATCTAACGGTTTTTTTAAGATTCTTTGAATTGTTAAAAAAGTTATAACATAATTGTTACATTTCTTGTAGTGTGCCTTTTGAAGAAGTTGGAATAAAGCCAACGAAACGTCGGCAGTTTTAGGAAAAAAAAACGTTTTTTATTATAAATAACCCTAATCCAGCCATCTACTATCTAAAAATAATAGTATCTACACTACAGGTCGAGTCGGAAAATAGTACTTTTCCGGGACCATTTATAGGTCAAGGAAAAGTACCATTTTCCGGGAGACCTGTATACTATTTTATGCAACCTAGATGTTTGAATTCAAATGAAGAAAACAATAATATTTATATACTTAGTTTTTTAGTTTTTTTTATATTTACCACAAATATTTTTTCCTGAATTTCACATATTATATAAAAGTTTCACATACGCACATATTATATAAAAGTTTCACATACGCGTAACCCAAATAAACAACCACAATAGCTATTTTCCTAACAAGTGTGGAAAAGCCTCTTTACGCATGTGTTCCGTATCTTAGGCCTAGATCATTGTTAAAAACGTAATCCAATAAACATTTTATAAGTAATAATTTTTTAAGTGTTACGTAACATTTTTACTGACACCCACCCCCCCCCCCCATGTAACGCGGCTAACGTTTTCGAGACCCCCCCCTAGAGCGTTACGTTTCCTAAAATAATGACATGTTGGAGTTAATTGAGCTTTTAGCCGACGATATTAGGCACTATTAGATATGCGTAAAGTTGTCCAACAAATGAGAAAATTTAAAATAGGTCGTTTTGGAATAGACAAGGCGATATGCTATATAGCAGTTCAATGACTCCATGTGAGCGAGTATATGACTTTGTTTTGATCCAGTATAGAGTTAATTATACGGGATCGCTAATCTAGGGTGAATAATACCGTATTTACGCGGTAGTGTGTTCTAAAGATAAACAAAAACACTTTGGCAAAGATAAAACAAGGGTTTCCCTCAACCATTAACAGTATTAGTCCTTTTGAATAAAATAGTAGAGAGCATTTATAGGTCGAAACCAAAAAGTACTAACTTTTTTGAAACCTAGATGTTTGAATCCAAATGAAGAAAATAATACTATTATGTTTTGTTTTTTAGTTCTTTTCATATTTACCACAAATCATCTTTCCTGCATTTCACAAGACCACAATCATATAAAACTGAAGTTTCACATACGCATAACCCAAAAAAAAAAAACAACCACAAAAAGCATTTGTTGATAGCTCACAAGGCGCCATTTATTATCCTTTTTAGTCTCAAAAGTAAAAAACATTAACTAAAACTGTACATTTAGGTATTTTAAACAAAATGTATTAGATTAAATTCGTGTTTATCAAAGTACTTTCGTTCTCATGACAACAGCAGTTAAGCCATTTTGACATTTTAATCGGTGGCGCCATCTAGCGAAAATTAATGATTTATAATGCAGACCAGTAATAATTAGTTTACTGGTCTCTATTTTTCATTACAGGTCAGGTCCAGGCGTGAAAACAGTGGGACAAGAAATCACGTACTTCCCAAACTTTATTAATACATGTAATGTATGTATTACATACAGTTGCGTATAAAAAATATACCAGGGACTTGTTTTTTTTTATGATTGAAGTTACGTAAAATTTTCCTAATTTTCAGTCAAGTATACAGGGTTATTTATAAAATTAATTTTAAGGGGTGATTCTACATGAGAAATGTAAAAAAAGTTCCTATAAACATATGTCCAAAAATGCGTCGTAAGGGAGCTATAGTAATAATTTACGCTTTAAGCTTCCTAAGGCAACATGCGTGCAAGTGAGAGGCACAATAGTCTATAGTAATTGCGACGGCTATAAGCCCCTTTGAAGGTGGCTAAAAAATTGTGTTTTTATTTGATAACTCAGGAACCATTAGCAACGAGATTTTGCATGTGAACTAATTCTAATAAGACCCATCTACATATGTTATTTTATGTACTGATTTAAACCAGGGGCGTGCGAAACTGGGAAGCCTTATCGAGTTTTTGTACCAAACTTTTTTCTGTATAACTTTTTTGTAATTTTATTATTGGAGCATGGTTCCTTAGGTCAAAATATATAAAAAGATACTCTTGTTGTATTACTGTAGGATTAACCGTTTTCGAGAAAAATTAATTTGAAGGTGAAATTTCACGTTTCGAGGACCAAAAATTAAATACTAAAATGTTAAAACCAAAATTTCAGTGTTGGAACTCTTGAAAAAAAAATATTCAAAATAAAACCCGTGTAATAATACATTTGGATGAGATTACAGCTTGCACATAATAAAAGTAAAACCTTTTTCTTATAAAACGAAACATAAACGTCTATTTATACGTGTAGTACACACATAGTACGCAGTTAATCTAAAATAAGCCTGAAAATGTGGAAGCTAGACCACCAAGAAAATATTTCAGTCCGGAAAATGCATTTTGTTTTCAAAATGAAACGTTTAAAGATTTAAAACACATGAATAATAGATTTGATATTAAATATATCTGAATTTATAAAATGGCACTTAATTTTTATAAATTAAGAGTTGACAGTCTACAAAAAAAATACAGCTTTTTTTTTGGTTAATAACTGAAAAAATATAAACGAAATAGTTATTTATATACCAAGGGACTAAACTGGCTTTTTTAGTCAAGCTGCATTAGTGTTTCCTGAGCGAGCGTAGTGAGCGAGGGAAACAGAAATACAAGGGACTAAAAATGCCAAGTTTAGTCCTGAGGTATATACACTATTTTTTGCAGGACCAAACATAATTTAGGTAAGTAGATAAAATTAAAATTAAAAATCACGCATCTAAAATCGGTTGTTTTATTTTCGTAATTTAATCAAGATGCCTGTAAATTGCGAAAAGTCAGTTTCCTGGCTATCGCGATTTCAATTGTTTTTTATTATGGCTGACACAAACGTCAAAAAAATGGATGAAGATGATAAATTTTAAGTTATTATAAATTATTAATGTTATTTTTAAAGGTTTTCTTTGTTAAAATCAAATAAATTTGTTTGAATCGCTAATTTATTACAAAACACCACCAAACCTAATTTTTGAACCAGCAAAGCACATAGCAAGTATAATATTTTAATATTATCAAGGTTGCCGTGATTTTTATTCCCTAGGGAGAAAAACTGCAAGTTTAGTCCCGAAAATGAAAGCGTAAAATTAGGTTTTAGTCTTGGTCGTGCAAAAAAGTTATTTATCTGTCGTTAAAATCAAATGAACAGGAAATTCTGCCTATAGAGTCAGTTGGCTTTTTTTTTCTCAGGCATATCGCACCCTTGCTTCAAAAGTGACACAAGTTGTGTCACTTTTGAAGAAACTTGTGTCACTTTTAAAGCAAGTTGTTACACTTTTGAAGCAAGTTGTGTCACTCTTGAAGTAAGGGTGCTATATGTGACCCTGCGCAAAGAATCTCACTTAGTGTGTCAAATTTACGTATTTATTTATTTTTTTTTTTGATTCTTATGTAAAAAAGTTAGATAAGAATCCGAAAAAATAAAGAAATACATAAATTTGACACACACTGATTGTTAACTGTATAAAACTTCCCTATAGAAATTACCGAAATAAATTTAAACGGTTATAGAAGGAACAATAAATAGAATAATTTTTTTTTAACAAAACTCTTAATTGGTTAAAAATCCTTCAATCCTTTGTATTAAAGCGGTTACGCAGTAGCACACAACTTCTGTACTAGGGTTGCCTGAAATCAAACAAATAAATAACGTTTAGAAATGGCCTTAATGCATTCCATTCATAGACAATAGTTATTTATGGTACTAGTGGGTAAAGTAAGATATTGCCCATGAGAAAATTAACCTGCGAGGCGTCAGCCAAGCAGGTTAATTTTCGAGAGGGCAATATCGGTTTACCCATGAGTGCCATACAAGGTTTTATCCAATAAATAGCTTAGGAATTCATATTTTTATTAAAAATTATAATGACATTTACAAGAAAATAATTTGACAAGTGACAGTTGAGTGGGTAAAATAAATAATTATCCACTCAATAAAGTAAAAGCCACGCAGGGGTTATTATTGAGTTTATCTATTTAAAATAAAGCTGGTAATTGTCTTATTATCTGTATGTATTGGATAAAGAATAATTATTTATATTTATTATTTTGTCTATGATTCCATTAAACAGAATAAGACACGGTCCAGTAGAAAGAGTATTTAGTTCAACTTTTAATAAACCCTTTTTTAATAAATCGATTCTAAGCCCTAAGCATTATTTAAGGCAAAAATAAAAACAAAATCTATTAAGCCCTTTTTTAACCAGCGGATGGGCTATTTTTTATTGCAACATCGACGGAGCCTAATTTTCTGAGGAACTTTGTCTTCGAAGTTTTGTTTCTATCATAGTTTCAATTGTTTTTCCTTATTTGCGATCAAGAATAACAACAGAGCAATCTAGAACTTCAAATAACTCGGAAATGACGATAGAAAAAAAATATCATAAAACAAAGTTGTTTTTAAAATAAGATGAGCTCTATCGACTGGTGTAATAGAAACTGGTCTATCTAACAAAAATAATTTTTGCGTGTCTACTTATCGTCTAATTAGACTTTAAGGTCTAAAGGCCGCCTTATGAAACGAGTGCTTTTTTACAATTGATTTCTGTTTTCCTCTAAAATTTAAAAAAATTGATGACTGATTTCGGGATTTTTGTTTTGGGTTGGCATTACAAACTTTCTCCATTATAGTTAGCTCTTCTCTTTTTCACTGCAAATAACCATGCCACAATTCTAACACGGTAAAAATTAACCTTAAAAGACAATTATGTATTTTCTTACGAGACACGGTTTTCTTTACTTGCATAATTCTTAATATCGTAAGCGTCACATAAATTTAAAGTTCTCGGTGGGATCGTCATTTAATTTTGGGATACTTTGGCGTCACATAATTTTGGGACACTTTTGTGACACATAACAACAATGATCTCATCCGAGAACTCAATGATTCCAGCCGAGAACTTTGTTGATATAGTAAGCGTCACATATTAACGTTATCACGGTTTTGCTTTACTTGTACAGTCGAACGTATTTAACAATGATCCCAGCAGCCGAGAACTTATTGATCCCAGCCGAGAACTCAATGCGAGCGTCACATATTTTGGGACACTTTTTCGTAACGGTTTTAGCCCTCTACCCAATGAACTAGAATACGCATACCGTTAATATAAAGTATCACCAACATCTCGGTTTGTTTGTAAACAAATAGTAGGTATATTCAGGCCTGAACAGTAACAGTTACCAGTAACTGTTATTGTTGTCTCTGTTAGAACAAAGCTGTGCGAGTAAGATAGACAAATGTATATATATGTTGGCTACGCTTTTGTCAGTTTTTACAAATGAAATGCCTATTCTAGAGTTCGTTGCCTCTACCCCACGTCTTAAACATACATAATGTTAAAAAAGTAATAACCTCTTATGGGCACATAAGAAAACGCAAAGATTATGAGCTTATAATAGTCGCAAAATAGAAAAAAATACGTTTGGCGGTTGTAAACAGAACGACAACAGGCAAACCCACACTCACAGCTCATAGGAAATACTACCGGCCATTGTGTCGACTGTGCACACAATAAAAATAATAATTGTCGCGTAAAGAGGATATCCTTTGGCAGGATAACATCAGAAAGACGGTCCGTATTTTTTTATTTGGTAGTATACTATTTATTATTTATTTATTACTTTCCCCAAGGAAATTCTTGCGTTAGTAAAAAAAAACCGAAAAATTTTTATTGCTTTTTTTTACGTTTCTGGACGTTTTATATCCAAAACAAATGATTTTCGTCAAAAAAGAAAAAACGTGTCCGGGAAATTTGTGACCACGATAACTCAAGAAAGCTTCGGGCAAAAGACTTCAAATTTGGACCACAGGATGATTATCCAAAGATCTAGGCTGGGATTGTTTTTGGTAAAAATCGGATTGGGGTAAGGGAGTAAAAACATTTTTTTTTTCAATTTATTTAGTTTTTTTTTATTTTTACGAAAAAATTAACTTTTTTGAAAATTACTTTTTTTTTTGAAAATTTGAAAAATTTTATTTTTTTTTTATTTTTTTCAATTTATATTTCGTCTTACAAAAAAAGAAACTTAAAAAAAAATATTTTTTTTTTTTGAATTTTTTTTTTTTATTTTTTTTTTTTTTCGTTTTTGATTTTAATGAACCTAGGCCTATAGGGGAAAGTATTATTTTGTTGGTAGCAGTATTTCATACAAAGTCAAGAAGAGACTCAAATAAGCTTATGTATATGCTGATATATGGGAGTCCATTAATTTTGAAATAAAAAAACCTAATTTACAAAATTTTACGGTCGGTGGTAGTAAAGCTTTTTTTTGAGCTGGAAATTTTTCAGAGGTGAGGACCTTTTTTTGTAGTCAGGAAAATTTCACGGTCAGGGGTAAAGCTGTTTTTTTGATTTGGAAAATTTCTCAATTTTTAAATTTTTATTTTGGAAATATTTGCTCTCAAAAAAAAATACTTCGGAGCAACACTAAAAATATTACAAAAATTTTCTGTCAGGGGGTACTTAGCTCCCCCTGGATTTTTTTCCAGTTACGGGCCTGATCGCACTGCTGTATTTTTTACAGTGTTTATTAGCGTTGTAGGCGGATGAATAATTATGATTATAAGAAACGGAAAACGCCGCTGTGCGGTGAGGATGTGCACTTCCTATGTACAAAAATAGCTTATGGTTAGTTTAAGGCGATAACATACCCACACAGCACAAACACGTTCCTATTATATACATAGAATATTCTCCGATAATATTTAAACATTCTAAGAACATTCCCACAATGTGCCGCTATCACCATAGAACGTTCTATGCACATTTATATGTTCATTATTTTGAAAATTCTAGGAACGTTCTGAGAACATTTGATGAAACATTTATAGAATATTTTGGTAATGTTAATAGAATATTCTTAGAATATTTAAAAACTATTTTTGCGCGTATAATAGGTTTGTTTATTTGTGTATTTACGTTTGTACAATATGTAGAATATGCTAATTTAGTGTGAGGGTATGAAGAATAAACCAAAAAAGTACCTTTTTCAATACCATACAGAAAAACATTAAGTATAACCATTTTTTTATGTAACTTTCTCTTCTTTAAGCTAATAGCTTCAACGACCGTCAATCATTGTCATAGACAAAAAATATCACAATATTTTATATGTTAAAAAGTCCAAACCAATGATGTAGCTTAAAAATCGCGGGCATTTTAAACTACTATCTTGTATAATTGGACGGACTATTATAGTCTTTGATAAAACCACGTTTTTTATGTTTTTTTTTCACCCAGCACTGCTCTTTTCTGCAGTAAGTACAATAAACATTTCATTCAAATCGGATGAATATTATTACTTGGCAATCAATAATATCCTGGTTTGTTTGCCTTTTATTATACATTTTGCTAAATAAACAATTTATAAATATCCTCTCAGTATGAAATTTCAAAATGTGAGTTGTCCCGCGAAATCGACCCGATTCGCGGGTCACCGGAAGTAAAAAAAAACTAAGGACAAAAATTTTTAATTTTAAACAAAATTATAAAAATATTAATTTATTATTCCATCAATCTATTTTCTAATCATCGTACAGAGTGATATTGGTAGACTGACAGTTTCGGGCTGCTGGCCCTCTTCAGTACCAAGAGTCAACTCTGCACGCTGATTAAAAAAACGTTTTTAGACTTTACTCGCAAAAGGAATATAGCCATTAGATTGATGTAGACTTGTGCGCCATCTATTTCTAGATGTAGACAACCACTTATACCTCTCCTATTCTGGAGACTTTGAATGGTAGCAAGTAGAGAGCTTGTGTGTCTCAAGCACATAGTACCACTAACGGGTGGTTAGACCTAGAATTAGTAAGGACAGAAATTTTTAATTTTAAACAAACTTATAAAAATATTAATTTATTATTCCATTATTATTACTCTTGGTACTAAAGAGGGCCAGCAGCCCGAAACTGTCAGTCTACCAATATCACTCTGTACGATGATTAGAAAATAGATTGATGGAATAATAAATTAATATTTTTATAATTTTGTTTAAAATTAAAAATTTCTGTCCTTACTAATTCTACGTCTAACCACCCGTTAGTGGTATTATGTTCTTGAGAAACACAAGTCTTCAACTTGCTACCATTCAAAGTCTCCAGAATAGGAAAGGTATGAGTATTTGTCTACATCTAGAAATAGATGGCGCACAAGTCTACATCAATCTAATGGCTATATTCCTTTTGCGAGTAAAGTCTAAAAATGTTTTCTTAATCAGCGTGCAGAGTTGACTCTTGGTACTGAAGAGGGCCAGCAGCCCGAAACGGTCAGTCTACCAATATCACTCTGTACGATGATTAGAAAATAGATTGATGGAATAATAAAAAAAAACTGATGCCAACAAAAGAATACATTCGGGGTGGCTACAGAATTTTATTTGGAAAATTACGTTACATTTCCCCGACTTTTTCCTGATTTTGAAAATTTCCCTGACAAATTTTCATATTTTTCCCCGACTTTTTGTGGTTTTAAGCGAGGTTTTAAGTTAACAAATATGTGAAAAAAAAACTATTTGTAAATAAATACTCTAGGTTTTTCAATAAAATTCACTGATTTTTAATTTTTTTCAACAACATTCCCTGACATTTCCAAATTAAATTCCCTAACTTCCCTGACATGTGGCTACCCCGACATTCCTTTGTAAATAACAAATAAAACAAAAAATATATAAAATTCTAGGTTTTCCAATAAAATTCCCTAATTTTTAATTTTTTTTTCAATAACATTCCCTGACAAACTAAATTCCCTGACTTCCCTAACATGTGGCCATCAAAAAATTTAAAGAATTTTTTGAGAAAAAAGTTTTACGCCCGTACCCCACCCTAATTTTTATCAAAAACAATCCCAGCCTAGAACTTTGAGTAAGGAACCTATGGTCCAAATTTGAAGTCTAGCACAAAGCGTTGTGGAATTATCTTCGTCAATTTTCCGGACAAACAGACAGACAGACTAATAGTTTTTTTGCGGAAATAATGTTTTTTTTTTTTTGGATATAAAACGTCTAGAATTGTAATCAATAAAAAAAATATTTTTTTTTACTAGCGCATGACTTCTCGACAGTGGAAAGTAACATTTGTTTGGATGAATTTACCTAGCGACCTCGAAATCAGATAAAAATAACCCAAGAAACCTTTTTTTACCTTCAGGCCCTTTTCGCGTGACCACTCACAATTTATAAACATCCTCACAATATGAAATAACAAAATGTTTCATTAATGAATTTTGTTGCAATGAGCAATATTGAATAACAAAATTTTATAATTAAAAATATGTATGGTCTGTTTTTTCAAGCAATATAGTAAATTAAAAATCGCACAGTAAATATTTTTACAACAGGTTTAAAATAGTATATGTTTGTGTATAGAATATAGTTATGTTTTATAAAATAAACCAAGCAGTATATTTGCACATCCAATATTCTAATCTGTTTTGAAAATATTCACTGTGCGATTTTTAATTTACTCTCTTGCTTGAAGAAACAGACCATAGTACGTAATATTTTTTATGTACGTATTTTATGTATATTTTTTATGCATATTTCGACACCTCAGTTCTGAACTGTTATAGCTTGAAAAATAGGTCAATTCCATAAGGGTTCAGGGAGTTAAGGTCCTTTTACGTAGTTTCGAGATAGCGCAATTTTGTTGCAATGAGTAATATTGAATAACAAAGGCCCTTTTCGCGTGACCACTCACAATTTATAAACATCCTCACAATATGAAATAACAAAATGTTTCATTAATGAATTTTGTTGCAATGAGCAATATTGAATAACAAAATTTTATAATTAATAATATGTATGGTCTGTTTTTTCAAGCAAGATAGTAAATTAAAAATCGCACAGTAAATATTTTTACAACAGGTTTAATATAGTATATGTTTGTGTATAGAATATAGTTATGTTTTATAAAATATACCAAGCAGTATATTCGCACATCCAATATTCGAATCTGTTTTGAAAATATTCACTGTGCGATTTTTAATTTACTCTCTTGCTTGAAGAAACAGACCATAGTACGTAATATGTTTTTTATGTACGTATTTTATGTATATTTTTTATGCATATTTCGACACCTCAGTTCTGAACTGTTATATCTTGAAAAATAGGTCAATTCCATAAGGGTTCAGGGAGTTAAGGTCCTTTTACGTAGTTTCGAGATAGCGCAATTTTGTTGCAATGAGTAATATTGAATAACAAAGGCCCTTTTCGCGTGACCACTCACAATTTATAAACATCCTCACAATATGAAATAACAAAATGTTTCATTAATGAATTTTGTTGCAATGAGCAATATTGAATAACAAAATTTTATAATTAAAAATATGTATGGTCTGTTTTTTCAAGCAAGATAGTAAATTAAAAATCGCACAGTAAATATTTTTACAACAGGTTTAATATAGTATATGTTTGTGTATAGAATATAGTTATGTTTTATAAAATATACCAAGCAGTATATTCGCACATCCAATATTCGAATCTGTTTTGAAAATATTCACTGTGCGATTTTTAATTTACTCTCTTGCTTGAAGAAACAGACCATAGTACGTAATATGTTTTTTATGTACGTATTTTATGTATATTTTTTATGCATATTTCGACACCTCAGTTCTGAACTGTTATATCTTGAAAAATAGGTCAATTCCATAAGGGTTCAGGGAGTTAAGGTCCTTTTACGTAGTTTCGAGATAGCGCAATTTTGTTGCAATGAGTAATATTGAATAACAAAGGCCCTTTTCGCGTGACCACTCACAATTTATAAACATCCTCACAATATGAAATAACAAAATGTTTCATTAATGAATTTTGTTGCAATGAGCAATATTGAATAACAAAATTTTATAATTAAAAATATGTATGGTCTGTTTTTTCAAGCAATATAGTAAATTAAAAATCGCACAGTAAATATTTTTACAACAGGTTTAAAATAGTATATGTTTGTGTATAGAATATAGTTATGTTTTATAAAATAAACCAAGCAGTATATTCCCACATCCAATATTCGAAAAAGGGTTCAGGGAGTTAAGGTCCTTTTACGTAGTTTCGATATAGCGCAATTTTATTGCAATGAGTAATATTGAATAACAAAATTTTATAATTAAAAATAATTATGGTCTGTTTTTTCAAGCAAGTTGGTAAATTAAAAATCGCACAGTAAATATTTTTACAACAGGTTTGAATAGTATATTTTTGTGTATAGAATATAGCTATGTTTTATAAAATAAACTACGCAGTATATACGCACATCCAATATTCGAATCTATTTTGAAAATATTCACTGTGCGATTTTTAATTTACTCTCTTGCTTGATGAAACAGACCGTAGTACGTAATATGTTTTTTATGTATGTATTACATCGGCACTTAGTGCTACTAAGAGTGCCGATGTATTGAAATCTTCGCCGAAAATTCAAAATCTTTGACCACGTTTTTTCACATTTCTCGAAGTTTTAGACCATTCTAAGTCGAAATCAGTAAAAAAAATTTTTGCGTCCGTCTGTGTGTAAACTCTCTAACTCCATTTCTACATGAGATATCAACTTGCGGTTTTTTGCATATTGTTTCTTATCGTATTTCGAAGAGCTGATTAGATTTTGGGGGTAAACGATTAGGGGTAAGGGGGGTAAAAATAGGGTAAAACTCCTATTTTTAGCGTTTTTTGTTTAATATTAAGACAATTATTATTGTTATTTGGTTAATTTAGCACTTATATAAAAGATAATTTTAAATTGGTCAAAAAATGTTATAAACAACGTTTTCCTAAAACGCATTGTTTTCGAGATATTGCCGTTTAAAGCAGTAAAAGGTTTTTTTAGCATATCTCACATATTTATAACCCGATTTCAAAAAAATATATTTTAAATAAAAGCTCTTTTTAAGCCCTATAAAAAATGTTATATACAGTTTTTTGCTAGAATATAATGTTTTAAAGATACAGAATTTAAAATCAAACAAAACACCTAGTTTGAAATTTTCAAACTAGATGGCTCTAGTGTACAATAGTGCCGATGTTTTGACAGGGTGCTTGCAATGTTTCATCTAGTTTTATGTATATTTTTTATGCATATTTCGACACCTCAGTTCTGGACTGTTATAGCTTGAAAAATAGGTCAATAAGGGTTCTGGGAGTTAAGGTCCTTTTCCTCATCCAATAAATTAGAACTTGTTTCTGGACATAACTTTTTATTAAGAGAAAGTATTCTCGCTCATTCGAGACGGTTTTTTTTAATGAAGTGTGCCTTTATTGAAAAAAATATTTAGTTGCTAATTTTGACCTGTGCATTTTATAACTGAAATATTGATTATTATCCATCGATTACGTCTCTCATAATTTATGAGTCATAAATAATGGACTATAAATAATGTTCATTGACGAACTTGTGGCAAATTTGATCATTACTCCCACTGTGGGAGACCCACAACCGAAAAACAAAAACATATGCATGTGTGTGTTGATATTTACCTAAAAATACGGTAGTGGGTGTGTGCTTATGTATAATATATGGGCATGATTACGACTATCGTTCGCAATAATGTGAATTATATCTGGGTAATTCCATAGCAGTGGGCCAGAATAAAAAAAAAATAAATTGTTAGCATCGACTAACAATATTGACACTTTTGATTCCGAATATCATGAAAATTTTTATTTAAAAGAGAACAAATATTTTGGCAATTTGTCAAACTTTTATTTTTTTTTTCGATATTCTTTAAGTTGGGTTTCACACCTTTTACTGTCTTTTCCTATTTTGCGACTCTTATAAGATCATAACCACACGCATTTTGCGTGTTCTTATAGGCCCATAAGAGGTCTCTACTTTTTTTCTGTTGGGTTGGCAACATACAAAAGCCTTTCTCTTGACGTTTTGCGTGCAAATGTCAATGTCGACTTAAAGTTTTATTTTTTAACAAAATTTTGTTTTTGGGTTATTTTTTACCGTGTTAAAATTGTGGACTGGTTAATTGCAGTGAAAAAAGAACATTTGTTCTTAGAATTTTAAACATAGTGTAAACTGTAATGCCAACCCAAAACAAAAATCACTAAATCATGATTTAGTGATTTACTGATTTACTGATATCAGTCATCAATTTAAATGTAAGTTTTTTTTAATTTTAGAACAAAATAGAAAAAATTGTATAAAGCACTCGTTTAATAACACGTTTTTAGAGCACTAGTACTTTAGAAAACTCGCCGCATGCGGCTCGTTTTCTAAACTTGTACTCGTGCGCTAAAAACGTATGTTATGAAACTAGTACTTTAATATACTATTTTAATATATTAATAATAATAATAATAATAATAAAATAAAATTTTAACATGGCGAAAAATACATGGAAAATCGCAAAATTTGCAATTATGATAAATTATTTTCCAGAAAACATAAAATATCAATCAAATATTATAAATTTTTAAACTTTTTTTTATCAGCAGGATCTAATATTCAGAGGAATCGCCTATATGCGAATGAATGATATATGTATTTTTGTATCTTTATTTTTATCAGATCGCCTTCATTCATAGATTAAAACCCACGCGTTCAACTGAGAATATTAATTCTTGAACGAGCCGTAAGCCCACAAGATACACTGAGGAGTACAAAACCCTCGACAATTACTAGGTACTAGTTGGTCGGTCTAAAGCCAAAGTGAACAAAGCGCCACTTTTTCAAAAAAATTGGTTTTTATTGCAGACCGTAGGATATCAAAATATGCACCATGGACTACCAATGGTAAAAAAAATGGCGCTTAGTTCACTTTGGCTTTAGACCGACCAGTTATAAGTTTTTTATATTATGTTAACACGGTGTTTAAGGTCTTTTGGCGGAAAATAAAGGGGGTGATTCTACATCACAAAACATGAAAACGACCTATAGTATTATTAATTTGAGCCTTAAAAATTGTACTAAAAATAAGGTTTTTAATTAATAACTCCGATTCCCTTTTAGACCGAGGTTTTGCATGTTGTATACTAGTTTTAATAAAAGCAATTAGTTTGTTAATTTATTTTTTTGAATTTATCCAGAGGCGTGCCTAGACGGACAAAATGTGTGCAGCTTAACACATTTTTGCCTTAAACTTTTTTATGTGTATTTTTTTTTATTTTAAGTAAAAAATATAGGTCTCTTCTCTTCTCTTCTTTTTTACTGCAATTAACCAAGTCACAATTTTAACATGGTAAAAATAACCTAAACACAAAATTTTGTAGAAAATTCAACTTTAAAGCGACATTGACATTTGCACGGAAAACGTCAAGCGATAGGCCAGGTCTGTTGCCAACCCAAAAGAACAAAAAGTACAGACCTCTTATGGGCCTATAAGAACACGCAAAATGCGTGTGATTATAAGCAAAATAGAAAAAAGTAGTAAAAATAACCCCTGCACAACAAATAAAATTTTTGGTAGATAACTCCCCATTTTTTTGCTCTTTTGAAAAAGTCGTAATCATATTTATGAACAATGTTTGTTATTTTTTGCCATTTTTGTCCTGTACATCATTCCTCTTAATGAATTAATTGGTTTTAATCAAGCAGCCGCTACACAACATCCCAGCAAGCCATGGTCAATTAAATTACTTTTTGCAAAACAAGCATGGTTTTATGAACACTATATTTCAAACATTAAAAACGCTATAAATACTAGAATTATGACTCTTATTACATTTGATAAAGAACTTAATGCAGACGCCATGGCCTTTACTCACAGAGAAATGATTACTAAAAACCACACTGTAAAAAATAAATATGTAATACACATGATTCTACACGTAAATGTTATTAAATGCACGTAATACATGTAATTTTAAAATTTTATATGCACATTATTGGTATGTAAAATTACATGTAAATTTAGATGCAGAATCATAGGTAATGTGTTGCCATGCAGCGACAAGTAAAAGTCACGAGATTTTACATGTAATTTGACGATTTTATAAGAATATTACATTTAAATTACATGCAATATTCATATAAAATTGTAAAATTACATGTAAAATCTCGTAAGTTTTACTTGTACCTCCATGGAAACACATTACCTATGATTCTATTTATTTTTTACAGTGCATAGCAGTTCGCCGTTATTTACTTTTATTTCGACTTTGGAACACTCAATTTTTCTGTCAAATAACAAAGAATTCCTATGTGAAATTGCAATCAATTTACACGGGCTGATATTTTAAAGGGTAGTAGTGGATGGTAACAAAACACTTCTGTTAATTTTTCACCGGGTGATTTTCATTAGGGGTCTCCGTTATCTTGAATTTTAGCGTAGTGGACGGGAGGCATAGTGTAGTGGCTAGCGCGTATGCATAGCAAGTCTACTAGCGTGAGTTCGATTCCCACTGGCGCCGATTTGCCTTTTTCAATTAATTAGTAATTGAAATTTGGCGAAGGCGATATGTGAAACGGACACTCCCTAGAAACTGGTTCGAAAGTCAGTATAAGCCGGTGGTTCCCTCTACTACTAGCTCACACAAGTCCTGGACTTAGGTGATGCTTAATTAAGTAGAATAGTACGAGGTTAAACAAACATGTAATGTAATGTAACTAATTCTATTTTAGACAAAGGAGCCATAGGCATTGCGCCTGTCTCTTAAAGATCCAAAAAAACTACTGATGATGATGATGATGATGTAATCTAGATTCCCATTTTTCTTTTCTTAAAGCAAAAATAAGTATTCATATCATCGTGGTTTCGGGATATCCTGTTTAGATAAACAATCTAACTTTATAATAAAAATTGCATTTGTGAAATTGCTTTTTCACTCCTTCATGATTTTTTAATGCTATTTTCCTACGTCCCTTGGGAGTTAAATATCATGTTGATTCTGTTCAATAAATAGGGGTGACCGGGGCTAACTGTTGCACTTTTCATTCAAAATCAGTTTTTTCCTTTATTTTTGTATTTTTTTTTAATTGACCTAATGGTAATTTTAGCTGCATGTTTCAGTAACATTATTTAAAGAAAAAACATGGAAAAATTTATAGGGTATTAGAGTTATGTTTTTTTTTGTGAAGTCTTGAAAATTGCGACAACGTGCCCCATCACGGGGCACGTTGTCGAGGCACTTCGAGTATATTTTTTTGAAGAAATATAAAGGCATTTATAAAAATTATAAATAACTAATAAGACATGTGCCTCCCCACAAGCTGATTGTTATCTAACTTTTTACTTTTGTGCCAAAATTTCCAACTTTATAATTAAATAATATTTTTTAGATTTTTTTTTAAATTAATATAATTTAATAAACGAATTTATTTGCTATTCGACAAAGTTTCACTTTTTTAGACAGTTTTGAATAAAAAAATGCCAAAAAGGAAATGTTATACCATGAACATATCTCCAGATCATGCGACAACTAGCCCCAAACCAAATGCGACAACTAGCCCCAGTGGCCAATTTTACGTTATGTATCAAGTACTTTCTAATTAACGAATAAACACTCCTAAATGACAATATCAACAAATAATATACACCTTAAACTATTATTATACATAAAATTCTCTTATCTTAATGCTTTAAATCAGTAACAATAAGAAAAAATATTTACCACAAAAAAATTACTGGGCTCTTTAATTTTTACATTTTTTGGTTTATCTGGATGTTCTTTTAATTTATTGCATTTAAGTTTACAAATGATAAATGGCACTATTGTAACGCAGCGGTTAATCTTGGTTTGGCGCAGAAAAATATTTTACTTTTTAAGATATAAGCACTTCGACAACTTACCCCTATGACAACTAGCCCCGTTCACCCCTATAGGCATTTATGGCACAGTTTAGCCTTTAAACTTATTTTCAATTTCTGAAATATAGATATACTTTTCCGGTTTTTAAAACAAATAGTCTGAGAGATGGTAAAAAGTAATAATTTTCTTTGAAAACGGGAAGTTAACTTTTATTCAGTTTTTCGTTGTTTTTTAATTATTTTAACGATTTATCAAAAATTTTATTGAAAATTCTTTATTTAGGCAAAATTTTTGAACTTTGGTAAGGTATTGACTAATAATATTTTTTAGGTAAAGAAGATATAGCCGGTAAGTATTATTTTAAACGCAATACCTTACCAGCGCATCTAGAAATAGGTGCGCCTGATTAGAACATTTTTATTTTATTTTCTGTTTTAGATTTTTTATCGATATAAATAGTCATTGAAGCGAAATGGCTCAAATTAATAATAAACATTTTTATTAATTTATTTTCTTCCAGCTGTAAATTCAAATTAAGCTATTTCCAAATTTCTGGATTCGGTTTCTTTGGGTGCTCTAAAAAATACAGCTTTACGTTTATTATTTTCCATTAAAATAAAAACGAGAATATCTTCTTCTTTCTGAACTTCTTTATCTGTAAAAACCTTCTTTTAGAGATGTGAGCAGAATCTTTAATATGATCTGAAATATTAAGCCTATGTTGCAACGTTGCTTTATGGGGTTGTTCTGATTTTTTATTTCAAAAAATAGATTTTTTTTTTCTTTTTTATACTACTCAATATGTGTAGAATACGCTCCTAAAATATTTTGACGAAATTTGTCTTGTTTAAAAAGTTATACATAAAAATATACATAAAAAAATAATAAAATTATAAAATTTTAAGGGGCGATTCTACATCATAAAATATGACAAAAAGTTCCTTAAACATATGTCTAAAAATACTTCGTAAGGGAGTTACGCTCGTTTGAATGTGGCTAAAAAAATTCGGTTTTTATTTAATAACTCAGGAACCCTTTGAGATACAGCAAAAAGGTTTTGCATATGAACTAATCTTATTTTAAGCAGGGGCGTGCAAAACGGGGGGACCTTATCAGTTTTTTGCCCCAAACTTTTTTATGTGTATCTTTTTTTATTGTTTGTGAAAAATATAGATTCCTTGAGTAAAAATACATAAAAAATGTCAGATAGTGTAACACTGTAGGAGCAACCGTTTACAAAAAAAAAGGAATTAAGAGGAAGTTATATTCTGTGCTACCAAAAATGTTACTTTTTAAAAGGCTATTAATCCTTTAATATTAAATTTAGTTTTTCGGTAAAGAATACTTTTTCGTGCAGTTTTTTTGTAGAATCGACCTGCAGAATAAAAATTTTATTGGTGCTTGTTTTGTATACTTTAAAATATAAAAGAAAAACTTTAAACGAGTTTTTCTCAAAATTCCATTTTTCAAAACGGTTCAGCGATTAAAAAAAAAACTATTGAACATATTGACTTAAATCTTTCGGTATTTTGTCGAAAATCATGTTGGCGAGTTCGCTAGTGTAATTTTTTTTTTTTAAGTCTGGTAATTTATTTTTTATTCCTCCTTTTTCGCCCGTTTTTGGTAGCAAAATTTGCATTTTTTGTTATTTTCACTAAAATACGCGTGGAATTTTTGTTTTTTGGAATTTTAACTTATGTCTAGCGAACTAAAGGATGTCATTTTTAACAAGACCTTTTTTCGATTTTTGTGTTTAGGACCATTGGGGGCCGAGCTATCGCTGGAACCGTTTGTCATGTTATTTTTGAGGTGTCTAACTTCAGCGTGTGCTGCACATTTATTTATGAAGGCAAAAAAAAACATTAAAACAAACTTTAAGAGTTGTATAATACTTTGTAAAAAGTTTTGTACATAAACATAACACAGGTCGTCTGAAAAAATACTCCAAAAATTGTCAATTTTTTGCCTCAAAAATCAGAACAACCCCTTAAAGCAAAAAATAATGTATCAAAATGTGTTTTTATAATTCATCATTATGTTTCTTTTGAAAATCATAAACCCACTAAAAACCACCATCAAACAAAACAAAACTATAAACAATTTATAAGTTAGGATGAATATTATTTTATAATCCCGTGCCGTAAGTATACCAAACAAATTTAAGGCGCCACGGCGCGCCGTCCACAGGCACGCATAACTATAAACATAACATTATAAGCCTGCGCACAAGAAACATGACGGCACATCAAGCCAATCCCGTCATAGTTGTATGTTATGGTTATGTAAGCCTCTGGGCAGCGCTCTTTAAAGGCCTATCTAGAAGCTTGCATAAGAACATAAAACATAAGAATGCGACGCCGTGATTTGCTTACACCATACATGGCGGCACATCAAGCCAATCACAGCATCGCATTGTTATGTATTATGTTCTTATGCGAGCCTGTGAATAGGCACTAACTTCGTCTTCTGGCGCCTTACCCCAGAGCTACAATTTTTGGCGTACGGCGCCAGACGCTAAGTCACTGCCCAAAAATAAATAAAAAGCTTTTCCCGTGCTATTTTTAAAATCTCACTCTTCATATTTTTTAAATAAAGTGAAATATTATGAAAGGAAATAATCTTTAGTATTTATACAATCTATTTTAAGTGTACACAAATTGCAACGGATATCCTGTTTATATATCATATAAGTATGATTGATTACCTAAAATATGTGCGCATATCTACACTGCATCTTAGG
>OY294044.1:51232752-51377126 GCA_958510825.1 Brachypterus glaber | reverse complement strand
GGACGTTTTGGTTTACAAAACGGAAAATGGCTCAATAGGACACTCGGTATACAGGAAGAAAACCCACACTGACAGATACCTAAACGCATTTTCACATCACCATCCCTCTCAAAAACGCTCGGTAGTTAATTCACTTGTTCATAGGGCTTTCATGATTTCAGACAAGAATTCCCTAGACACAGAACTCCTTAAACTAACCAAAGCCTTGACCATGAACGGTTATACCAAAAAAGACATTAATAAGACCATATACAAATACAGAAATCCCAGACCCAAACAACAGGACAATAGTGACAATGACAGACAGACACAAGTTATACTTCCCTATGTAAGCGGTATCACGGATAAAATAGGTAAACTTTTGAAGAAGTCAAATATTAAGCCTATATTTCGGTCCAACCAAAAATTAGGTCAATGTTTGACTTCAACAAAAGACAAAATACCCCTGAGTTCAGAAGGCGTATATAAAATACCCTGCTCCTGTGGTACGGTTTACATAGGTGAAACTAAGAGAAAAATTTCTACAAGACTTCAAGAGCATGAGCGCAATATAAGAAAGAAACAAATTTCCTTATGTACATGAAACAGGTCATAAAATCAATTTGTCTGAAACAAAACAAATATTAACAGAAAACAGAAAAAATGCCAAGGAAGATACGGGAATCGATAGAAATCATCAAGCATCCTAACAATATCAATCGGGACACTGGTTACCACTTACCTGCAATATGGAAGTCTTTGATAGGAAAAACCTCGTCACGGGTGAATAACCACAACTCGTCATAAATAGTGACACAAGTTGATTCGAAACTTAGTTTCAGATTAATCCCTGAAGATGTCTCTAGTAGTAAGAGACGAAACGTCGGAAAGTGAAAATCCATTAACACGGTCTAAACCCGAAAGTGAAAGTTCTTTATAAATATGTTATACTTCACCTCCTCACAACCTCACGGCTATAGTGGTTTGTTTACAATTGGCTTTGTATATGTTCTTCATAAAACAAATCAACAATAATGGCATATCTATGTATATATGATCTAATGTATATTCAGGCCTGAACAATAACAGTTACCAGTAACTAGTATTGTTGTCTCTGTTAGAACAAAGATGTGCGAGTAAGACAGACGAATGTTTATGTTGCCGACGTTTTTGTCAGTTTTAACAAATGAAATGCCTATTCTAGAGAGGAGTTATTAGTTCGTTGTTTGTAACTGAATAATAAGTTACAAATGGATATGAAGTTATGATGATTTGCCTTTTTCAGTTAATTAATAATTGAAATTGGGCGAACGCGTAAGTAAAGCGGACACTCCCTATAAATTGGTTCGGAAGTCAATTAAAGCCGGTGGTTCTCTCTACTACTAGGCCACAAAAGTCCGGGACATAGGAGATGCTTAATTAAGTAGAATAGTACGAGGTTAAATAAAAATGTAATGTAATGTTATGTAAATGTAATATACAAAATTTTTATACATTTAATGTACTTTAATTAAAGTAATTAATTGTAGTTAATTGTTGTTAAAACACTATAGTTCTAAAGTCTCGTAGGTAAGGTAAGGACGGAAATGAAATGTTGTGTGTTTTTAACAAAAATCTCTACAAAAATTAAAGTACAATTGAATTGGATAATAACTTGCGATTTCCTATCCATTTGTAACTGAATATTCAGTTTACGTTTTACAGTGGTGAAATAAATTTATGATTTATTTTAAAAAATTGGCTAAATATATTTTTATATAAAAAGTATTCATATACTTGCAACAAGTATCACAACTACTTCATATAAGAATTATTTTTCTTTGTGTGTAGTAATTCATTAATGTAAAATTTGTATTACTATGAATAAATTATTCAGATCAATTAATACGTTAAAAAAACGCGGACTTGTAAAAAACATGTTTCACGTTAATCGTACTCCAGCTTATTCACTTGAAAATCCACCTATCCTTGATATAAAAACTTATTCATAATACCCATGTATATGAATGGCGCACGGTCGGTTTCATTCATTCACGACGGACTGCTTGCCCAATTTTCTGCTGCTATCGGCAACGTCGCAGCGCCGCGGCGCTCCCCGACGCCGCCACCTATCCGACGGCCGACCTGCGTTTCGACCTGGTCTGCATACTTTGACCCAAAGCGGGGCTTACTTTTACTTATCGGTGCCCCAATTTAGGGGATTTTGCAGGTAACAAGGAAAAGGTGTCCTCTTTTAGTAAAGTTTCCGTGATGTTTTATTTTCAGTAGTTACAAAAAAATACTGCTTTCACAATAGGATATTACCAGTAATCGGAATAAACTCAGTTATGACTCATCAACGTTAAAAATAAACACAGAAACATAGACTTACGGAATAATTTTGCCGAATTATGAGGGAAATTTTTATAAAGGTCACTAAATCGAAACATTTGAGGACTGATTTGTTACATACAACAATATTGACTATACATATGTATATATATATATATATATATATATATATATATATATATATATCGGTGTTTTTCGAAGAAAAAACCGATATTCTATTTTTATCTTTTAAGAATACAAAATTTTTAATTTTTATTTATTGATAAGTTTTTTTCCTACCTTACTCGTTTAAATGGAATCATTAAAAAAAATAAAAATGTAAATATTTAAAACCTCGCGTCAACGCTAGAATCTACGCGGCGCCTATGCGAGCACTGGAAATTCGCCGATGACTGTATATTACGCACCGACTACGCGAACCTAGATTTTAGTGCACGAGAGTGCACTCGATTTGCACTGACATAGTTTACGTCGAGGTGCGTATACTATTTTGCCTACGACCTAACCTAAACATCAAAAAAACGCAAAAATTATCTTAAAATTAGTTTCTCAATTTGAAGTTATGTGTTTGACGTTTACTAATTTTTTGACAGCAGATATGTAAAATCAACTGATTGTCACTTCCCCAACCGTTGTCATAGGTAACAGGTGGGAAATAGGCACTAACTATTAACTAGGTCGTAGGGAAAAATATTGCTTACCCCAAAATATTTTGCCTTAAATTTATTTTCCAGTGGGTAGTTCATTAGGAAAAAAAAAATGCAAAATGCTCTGATAAAAATAAATTTTAATATTTTCAACTTGTGATGAAAAACTTGGAATACCTGTTAAAATCAAGTAATTTTAACTAGCTAATCGGATAAATGAAAGGGAATTTTAAAAGTTTTCTGAAATTTAACATTTTTTCTATCACAAGCTTGATCTCTCGAAATACAGCACTTTTAAAAATTGTGGGAAATGTATGAAAATTTAATTTAATTTTCAATATAGAAAGTGTATACTGTTTACAGTAAGGACACTACATCTGTAAGCTCTCTGTCTTTAATTTACAGGGGTTCCAAATGTCAAAAAATCCTAAATTTTTTTCACTTTTCCAAAATTTTGCTTAAAAAGTTTGTCTCCTAAAATTTTTAACAAATTATCGTTTTGTCCTAATATTTTTCGAATATTTCCAGTGTCGGACTGGGAAGCCCAAGGCTAGTGAGATTTCTAGCCTAGGGGGGGGGGGGGGCTACCTATTAACAAAATTTTATTTATTTTTTTCCTTTCCAAAATAAAATTTTTAAATCAAAATTTGGCGCCCACATTGGCACCCCTACCAAAAGGAAAAAAGCACCCTCAGAAAAAAAGCTTTGTCCCTGAGCGTTTCTACAAAATTTGGCGCCCCTACCAAACCAAAAAAAAAAAACCTTCCGAAAAAAAGCTTTGTCCCTGACATCACCCAAGGGGCCCCCAAAAGTGGGGGGCCCCGTGAGATTTTTCTCACTATCTCACCTCTCCAGTCCGACACTGTGTTCTATTTTTTAAGACCTGCCGATATTTCTGTAGGTAGATATTAAAAAAATAAATAACTAATTTCACTTGTTATCTACTGCCATATTGTGAGAATTCGAAAAATCCTGATTTCCGCAAAAAATCTGTTCCGGATAATTAGAGAACGCTTTCAGCTAAAGACTTCTTTGGACCAAGAACTTAAAACGACTAATATAATAAATAAATAAAATATGGTTTTCCATACATATCGATACCCCCAAGCAACAAAGCCGTAACTCAATATATTGTCATTTTTCACGACAGCTAAATTTCTAAAATATTTTTTTTTGTTATTTAAGGGTGGGTAAATGATGAAGTGGAAAAGGAAGCCATGCGATACGTCATTTGAAAGCTTATAAAATTCTTTATTTAACTGTATAAGTATTTATTGTTTATTTATTGTTTGTTTCTGATAATATTCAAGTTTAGATATTTTTACTTTAGTGTTTTTAGGTAAACTTTTGGTTAAAATGGACTGTGGACAAATTTGAGTAGTACCACCATGTGTGTCTTTTTTTAAGGCGTTTACCTATGAGTATAACTCAAAATGGGTCTAACTTGAGTTACGTCCTTGTTGCTTGGGAGTGTCGATATCTGAAAATAAATATTGCTTAGAACTGAATATAAATGGTGCTTCTGATGCAAGTTATTTCTTAAAAAAAATAACAGCTAGCTGCTATCCGAACATTAAATAAAAAAGTTATATGGGTCAATGGACTGCCGCCTATTTAGATTAGATTAAGAGAGAAGTTCTACAGTAAGAGATAAAAGTATAATTATTAATGTTTTAAAATAAAATTATGCATATTTTAGGAAAAAATAACATTTTAGATTATATTTTAAATTACATTAAGGTAAGATATTAGTTTTTTTTTTAAGTAAAAAACTATTTTTTTTATTTTTTTTTATAACACAGCTATGTGTACAGTAGGTCTAAAGTTTCCTAGGGAACTTATGACATACTCCTTAATTTGACAGTCATTGATAATACCCCGTTGTGTGTGAAGATTTTGTACATGTTTTTGTGTTTAATAATCTGTTTTATGTATTCTTTAATAATTTTGCATAAAATGCACATTTTTTGTTGCACTGTGATAAAATCCAAATATAATATTTTTATGGAATTTTCTTTTTGGGTTGGTATTGAAGACCTAAATTTATGTTGCCTAACGTATTGGACTGCTGTCCATTATGTACATTAATCGGAATAAATTCAGTTATGACTCATCAACGTTGAAAATAAACAAAGAAACATAGGCTTACGGAATAATTTTGCCGAATTATGAGGGAAATTTTTATAAAGGTCACTAAATCGAAACATTTGACGACTAATTTGTTACACACAACAATATTGAATATACATATTAACTATAAATATGTAAATATATCGGTGTTTTTCGAAGAAAATAAAAATGTAAATATTTAAAACCTCGCGTCAACGATAGAATCGACGCGGCGCCTATGCGAGCACTGGAAATTCGCCGATGACTGATTATGTATAAATAAATATCCGTACGGATACGGATACTCGGCGCATTATCTATCTGAGTTGATGGTCATTTGTTTCATGTTGTATGGTTGGCAGAATAAATTTAGTTCCCTATGTAAGGTTGCTATCTTGTTTTAAATTAGTTGTCAATCAAAACACTATTTTGACATTTATTAAAAAATATTTCAATAATTTGCTTTAGCAAGAAGAGATAACAAGAAAACTTCTTAAAAAAAAAACTAAAGCATCAATCTATAAAAGTTTTGTTAAAATAAAGCAATATGGCTTCATATTTTTTTTAAGTAAACGCTGTAACAGAACATTTGTTGGCAAGTTAAAATAATACTGGTAATGTAAAATTTTATTTTCATAGCACATTATAAATAAAAACCTACTTTTATTATAATTTTGAACCAACTTTTACTTTTTAAAAAGATTTTGTTATTATTTGTAAGACGTAAAATGACACCCATATAAACTAGGGACCCTAAATAAAGTGACATTTAACTTCACACAAAGGGTTGAGACACCAATTTAGTAATTTCTGCAGAGTTATGTTTTTTTTTGCGAATTGGCACTATTGGTATAGTAGAAGTGACATTACTTGTCAAAATATCCATAGACGTGTTTTTTGAAAAAATGTCACGACAATTTTCAGTGGTAAACTGTCGTAATTCTATCCATGCAGGATATATATTATTTCCATTCCCCAAATGCAATGCATTATTAAATGAATGGAAAAGAAGCATGTATCTTCCGAATTGTAAGATTTTCGATAAATCAAAAATTTGCGAAGTAAAAATATGAAAAAATGAACTTTAAAAATTTTAAATTTGTAACTTTTGTAGGCACACTTTTCAGAGGAAGATTTTATTTTAAAATTAAAAGAAACCGCAATTCCAAAAATTCAAAAAAATTGTAGTTTTAATAGAAAATTAAATGTTCTAGCCTAAAATAAACACGTTCTAATCAAAGTTTTAATGTATATTTTTATTATAATTATCATAGAAAACAATAATGAAAAACCTGCAGTTATCATTAAAGGAATACCTATAAAATTATATTTTTTTAATATTTTTAGTTTGCTAAAGTAAAACTACTAGTTGATCATATTCTTCGGTACATGCCTGAATTTTTTACATTCCTCTTATTTATTTATATTATTCTTTTCTTCAAAATTAATTCAGTTCCAAATAAAAGTAATTTCAATTATTTAGGGAAAATTCCGAGATTATTCGAACACTGACGGTCGTCAGTATATTCCATAAGTAAATCTTGATTTAAATTGTACAGGTATTTTCGTAGGCACTTTAAAAAAGTACAATAATAAAACTATAAACCATAATTTCGTAAATAAATAAATTTGATGACCAAATATTCAGTTTGACACTGACACTTAAATATGACAATATTATTATATTAATTAATATCGACGCCTCTGTTCGGGTTGACATTTAACTATAACCTCAGATTTTGTATCTGACAGAATTATATTAAATTTAGACATAATTATTACTAGATTTAGATTTGGCACCAAAGCACTTTGGATAAAACCATTGTCTTTCATTGTTTAACAATACTAGTGCTTGGTTGCCATTTTAACCTCAAAATCAAAGCGTCTCAACCCTTTGTGTGAAGTTTAATGTCATTATATATAGGGACCCTAATATAAACCTAAATGTTAAAAATTATCAAGCACAATGGGTAACAAAAATATCACTAAAAGTCATTTTTAAACCACCAAACATAGCTTCCCTGATCCAATTTGTTACTCAGATAGATAATGCGCCGAGTGTATACAATAACATTTCAGATATATTTATTTCATTATTTATTAATTTACTTAGTGATTTTGTAACATAATCAAGGGAGTCCGAAATAAGTTTTTGACTTGTGCTGGATTACAAATAAGCTACCATAATTTGCTGATACCATACATACGAATGAAAGAATGAAAACAGAAAGAAAAGGTAAATAATAAAATTGGAAAAATAATCTTTATTGACTTGTTTAATGAAAAACAAGTCAGGCAGATATGTAATTTTTGTATGAATTTCTTAAACAGTGAATTTGTTATTTATTAAATTATCGCATTATCCACCTACTTACTAGTATACTAAGTATACTAGCTTGTCATTCTTCTGATATTAACTAGGTGGGAATTAGAAAAATAACTATAAATTATAGTAGGCGTTAATAATTTATTCGAGTTAAAATTCTTAGAACTAAATAATTGATGAATGATTAAAGTACTTTAAATATAAGATCAAAAATATTGTTCAGAAATATTCGACTTTAATTTGTTTTTCTATTTTGCGACTCTTATAAGGTCATAATCACACGCATTTTGCGTGTTCTTATAGGCCCATAAGAGGTCTCCACTTTTTTTTCTTTTGGGTTGGCAACAGACAAAAGTCTATCTCTTGACGTTTGCCGTGCAATTGTGAACGTCGGTTTAAAGTTTAATTTTCTACAAAATTTTGTGTTTAGGTTATGTTTTACCGTGTTAAAATTGTGGCTTGGTTACTTGCAGTGGAAAAGAGAAGAAATTACTATAAAATATATAAAAAAATATTCGTTCTTAAAATTTTAAACATGGCGAAAACTGTAATGCCAATTCGAAACAAAAATCCCCAAATCAGTCAACAATTTTAAGTAAGTTTTTTAAAATTTTAGAGCAAAATAGAAAAAATTGTATAAGGCACTCGTTTCATAACACGTTTTTAGCGCACTAGTACTTTAGAAAACTCACTCGGCTCGTTTTCTAAACTTGTACTCGTGCACTAAAAACATATGTTATGAAACTAGTACTTTAATATATTATAAGAGGTTAATATCATAATAGAAGCAATACCTAGATATTTGTTATATTAATATTAACCCGGGCCATTCTTGCCAGGAATAGTTTTTTCAAAATGTTATTCTGGATTATTCAAAATTTTGATTATTGGACGAAACTATAATTTACTATCTCTTCAGTGCAAGTTAGTGCATAATTATAATTATTAGTTTCTTCCCTTGCCCTTAAGTGTGTTAATTTTTTGGAAGATTCTTAAGTTTAAATATTAAATATATTTGTAAAACAAATAAAATGTTTGCTGTTTTTTTAAAATGTGTTAATTAATAAATGGGGAAAAATCCTTTTTTTTTACAAAAATTTGAAAATTGCTATATAAGACTTTTTAAGGTTGTTGAAATCGAATCTGATAATAAACATTTTCTAAGGCTACCGCCGCGGGGGGTGAGGGGGTAAATATTTTTAAATGTTTTCAATATTTTCGTCAAAGTTGGTATATATGGATTTTTGGGCTCGACCAAACTAAATCTGATAATAAAAATTTTCCAAGGGATGATTATTTTTAAATATTTACAATATATTGGGTTTTTTGAGGTACTAACCAAAACCAAGCGACCCCAAAAACCCCTAGACACCAATTTTTATAAAATTTAGATTTTTTTTCTCCATATTGGATCCGCCATTTTGAATATTTTGAATTTTTATGACGGATTCGAATTTAGCGGCCCCAAAAACCCCCAAATATCAATTTTTATCAAAATCCGTCAAAATTTAGATTTTTTTTCCGCCATATCGGATCCACTATTTTGAATTTTCAATTTTAAATGATGGATTGGAATTCAGCGGCCCCAAAAAACGCTAGATACCAATTTTTATCATAATCCGCCATTTTGAATTTTTAATATTGGATTCAGTTTTAGCGACCTCGAAAACCCCTATATACTAATTTACAGAATTTTGGCCGCGAAAAAAAAAATTCTGGCCCATAGTGTACTGTTAAAAACTTTCAATGGACTGGACGCCTACCAGTTTTTGCGGAACGTACAAATACTGAAAACCTTTTTTAATACATAACAAAAACCCATTCATATTTTCCTTGAAAGGGTTTAAAAATATCTTTCTAGAGTGTTTTGCATTAATGATCCTTTATTTTTGAAACGGTACGTAAAATAACAGAATTATTATGAAATTGGATTCGTGCTATGGAAAAAGGATCCAACTTGGTATTGGATCACCCGTTACACTGTAAAAAGTCCGTCTGATGTCACGTTTTTTGTAAACACGATAACTCAAGAACGAATAATCCGATCGACTCCAAAATTTTAGGATAAATCAAGTTCTATGAGGGGAAGATCCCTATTATTTTTCATAGTAATCCCCCCAAAAACAAAAAAGTTATGAAGGGTTAAACTTTTTAAAACAATAAAACCATCATTTTCAATTTTTTTTTCAACATTTTTTCCTTTGTTGCAAAAAAAAAATTAAAAAAAAATTGAAAAATTTAGAATTATTTTTTCAAATTTTTTTCGTTTTTCACAAAAAGTAAATTAAAAAAAATAAATTTTGAAAAAAGTTTTAGATTTTTTTTTTCAAAAATTTTTCGTTTTTCGCGAAATTAAAATTAAAAAAAAAATAAAAAGTTTTTTTTTTTCTTTTTTCGTTTTCAAAAAAATATGTATTTTTTATTTTTTTTAAATATTTGGGAAAATTCAATATACCATTTACTGTGAATAGTATATAATGGAATGCGTAGCATTAAATATCTTCACGGCTTGTTTCCATTGTATTATAGTAAAATCAAGGATTATTAAATTTAAAATATTTAACTCCTACATCCTAATTTACCACAAAAAACTTGCGTACTATCGCAATATTTTTTTATATTTCAGAACCAAAATTTGTTATTATTATCATTATTATTATATTAACAGAATTCAAAGTCAAAGAAAATACAGTCGACATTAAAATATATATTCCTTTGATCTTTTAGAGAGGGTTTTACTGGAAAACGTCTTTATTGTCGTCTTATATCATTTACTTCATCGCTTACAATATTAAATATAATTTATATTATTATTAACTAAATCACAAATACAAACTATTGAAAGTCTGCGGGCGCCTTTAGTTAGGAATTGACAATTTGCTATCTAACTGGGGCCCTGAGTTTTTCTAAAAACGCGTTTGTGATTCCGACTTGAAGAAAACCCTAAACATCCCATATGTTGTCTCACCCAGACACGAGAATTATGTATTTGTTTTTTTTTTCTTGATTAGAAATGTTAGATTTTAACAAATAGAGCTCTCTACAACTAGAATTATGAAACAAAAGACGTCTACCCTATCTCTATCTCATTTGTGCTACACTTTCCAGCCAACCAAATAAATACTGTAGTTGTTTTTCATACAACAAATACAGTATTTATTTGGTTGGCCGGAAAGTGTAGCAGTGAGCGGCACGAACGAACATAGCTAATGTGAATCTGTAGAATAAGATAATTCTACTAAAATTTAGATGGCGCCAGTAATTTCTTTAATAAAAATAAATAGTTACACTTTTCGCCCGGCCAAGTAAATAGTCTATTTGTTCAACAAAGAACAAATACAGAATTTGTTTGGTTGGGTGGAAGTGGGAGTGTATGTATGTCTTCTATCCTTTTTGGGTAGAACTTTTGTCCCTGTCTAATCTAACGGGAGAAATCTCCATTTTCACTGCTCTCTCTCTTTATTAAGTAATAAAAGAAAAATAAGATCTTACACTTACACAATGGCTAGATACTCAGAACTCAGATAAAAACTTGGTTAGATGCGAGCCTTCTTAGTCTAAACGTAGACAAAACAACATTTCTTACTTTTTCTTTAAATTCTGCTGGTCAACCATTACAAAATAATTTAAAAATTCACCATGTAGACTGTAAATTAAATACTCAATGTGATTGCTCAATAATAAGCCGATCAACGTCTGTTAAATATCTTGGTGTTAGGGTTGACCAACATTTTAAATGGAATGAACATACACTCTACTTGCAGGATAGACTAAGAAGGACTATACGCAAGTTCTACCAAAGAAATTTTAAGTACAAAATTATTAATAACGGTGTATAGAGCACTGGTCGAATCTTTGCTAAGGTACTGTATCTGCGTATGGGGGGACTGCAAGATGCACACCTTCATACTCTAGACAAAACACAAAAAATGATTTTAAAAATTATATTTAGAAAACCTAGAATGTTCTCGACTGAGCTACTGTTTAGAGAAAATAATATTTTATCAATTAGGCAACTTTATTTTTTTCAAATAATTCTATGGTCCCATAAAAATAAAAAACAACTATCCAGAATATACATCCATGATACCAAAGCAGCTTCTAATGTAAATTTAGCAGTGCCCTTATTTAAAAAAGCCGGTACACAAAGGTATCTTTTTTACTTTGGTCCCAAGTTATACAATACTATCCCAAATGAAATTAAGAAAATAAAAAACATTCATAAATTTAAAAGAGAACTTTATACCTATATTATAATTGAAAATAATAAATTACTGGAGTCGATTAATGATAATATTTAGTGTTAATGCTCCCGTGTCTGATATTAACTCACTTAATAATAACTCTTTTTCTTTTTTTATTAAAAATTATATATATATATATATTTTTTTTCCTCTTTTCCTCCCTTTTCATTCATTTGTTTTCCCCATTTTTTTTTATTTATCTATTTACTGATATATGTATTTAAAATAATGTATTTATATACTCATAGTTAAAATAGTTGATTCCGCGCACAAATTTATATTTAGGCGGATCACCATCTTAATATTAAAATGTACTGTAAAATTTGGAATTTGGTTAAATAAATTTATTCTTATTCTTATTTATTCTTATTTCTATAAAAATATTCATATTTCATATTTATTATAACTAATTGTAACAGTATGGAACTTTTGCAAACCATTTATTTAAATTGCTAAAACGATATATCGCCAGCACTTTGCTAAAAGTAAATATTTTCGCTCTAAGTGTATGTACAGAAGAATTATAAATTTATATATTTATATTAGTCGAAAATAGTAATGGTCTTAAAATTGAACCTTGGGACACTCTTGCAATTTTGTGTGATTTATATGTATGCTGAAAGGTTTTGGCTTTTTTCTTCAGTAATGCAAGCCAATCCAAACAACCGCGAATAATTATTTCATAATTTCATAAATGTGAAATAAGATTTTACACTTACAGATATGTTACGTAGGTTATTTAATTAATAATAAATCCATCAAAATATTAATATATATAATAATTATTAATTAGTTATAATTTCATAAGCTTTTAGGCGTTGATAGTTTTACAAAGTATTTCTTTTTATAACCATGGAAAATGTAAAGATATTCCCTCTAAATGTATTGTTTCAGTTCATTTATTTAAATTAAAAATAGTAATTGTCCCAAAACTGAACCTTGGGGCATTCCCGCAATTTTGTTTAATTTCTCTGTATCCTTAAGAGTTTTGGCTTTTTTCATCATCAAAGCACTTCACAAACAAATAGAAGAATAATCATTCCTTTTACCTGACATTAATCCTTAATATTTGGACAGGTAAATTCTTCAAGTGTTAAAATTGACACCTTTTGGCTTTATTGTTTCTTTTTGTATGAATGTATATTTCCTTTTATTTATTGTTCTCTGAAGTGGAGACTCGGCATCCAATTCGATTTAATGTCATTGTATTGACAAAGTTAATTACAAGATTATTTTTCTCATAAATTTTTACATTGAATAAACCGAAGTTAGCCTTTGCTAACATGAATTAAACCGTATCTAACTTTTATGTGTTGTTTTTTTTTAAATTTTATGTGGGAATATTGAGATATACACGCCGCGGCGTTTACAGTCTTTTGATGGAAAATAAAGGGGATGATTCCACATCACAACCCTAAGAGAGTTACGACCCTTTTAAATTGTACTAAAAATATGGTTTTTAATTAATAACTTTGCTACCCTTTGAGTTAGAGCGTAGAGGTTTTGCATGTATACTACTATTAATAAGGGCAATTAGTTTATGTTAATTTATTTATTTTTTTAATATATCCAGAGGCGTGCCCCAAATTTTTTTATGTATATCTTTTTGGATTTTTGTAAAAAATATGGATCCCTTGAGTAAAAATACATAAAAAATGTCATATAGTGTAACATTGTAGGAGCAACCGCTTTCAAAAAATATATATAATTGGAGAGGAAGTAACATTTTGTGCCACCATAGGGAACGTTCAAGCATTACGTAACGCAAATTGTACCAAAATTCATACACTTCATACCCCGGTTCTCGCGTTATTATAGATTATAGAGATTTCATATTTTGGCTACCCCCTCAAATATAGGGTGTGTTAGGGGGGGTAGCCAAAATATGAAATCTCTACAGTCTTAAATAACGCGAGAAACGAGGTATGAAGTGTATGAATTTTGGTACATTTTGCGTTACGTAATATTTGAACGTTCCCAAATATGTTAATTTTTAAAAGGCTATCACTCCTTTAATATTAAATTTAGGTGTTTCGGTGAAGAATACTTCTTTGCTTAGTTTTAAATGAAGATTCGCCCTGCATTATTAAAATTTTATTGGCGCTTTTTTTTGCTTCCCATTCAATGTCTATCTTCGGGGGCTTTGTTGGTTTTTAATAATAATAATAATAATCTTTATTAATCTCATAAATAAGAATTAATTACAACAAGTTGTAAAGTAATACGAATACACGAGACATGTTCATGTTTTGTGATGTAAAATATTTTCCTTTATTTTCCGCCAAAAGACTGCAAACACCGTGGTTTGGACTTTTATTAAATTAATATTTTCATATGAACTACGGATAGCTATATTTTTTTTTTCAAATTTTGGTCCAAAGTCAATGTTTTCTAATTAATTATTCACTAAAAAACCGTAGTCTCTGTATTTTATTCACTGTGATCCATAATCTCGTAGTAAATACTAAACGTTTTTGCCTATTTAAAACCCCAGGCATCATTTGTTATTAATTTTTCTACGACTGCTCTAGAATGTAAGCAAATACACACACTTTTCAAACACTGAATGAACCCATTCTAGCTCTAGTTACGGTATGAATATTCCGTATCAAGTATTAGAATGAGCACATGTAGTGCCATCTCTTGTTTATAAAAGTAAAGAAAACTGTAGCAAAATTATCAAAAGTATATATATTTTACCATGAAATATTGAATAATTTAATACAATTTAAAGTTTTGCGTTAAAATTACATAGTTTATTAGTTTTTCTTAATATTTGACCAGTTTCTTATCAATTTAGTTCCAAAAATTAAAACTGCTCCATCTATTGTTAAATATTTAAACCTGATATCTGTCACAACAATTTGACATAACCTTTAATTTTTCCATTATAATTTGTAAATATGTGCTAAAGTTAATTAAAAATATTTTTTAAGTACTATTTGATAAAATTATTAAATAACATTAATTGCTTGATTTAAAAATGTGTATTTTGTTGCATTTACAATGGCGAGTCACGAAAAACATTGTTTTTAACCTTGTCCGCAGTTTAAAGCCATACAGTGTTTTATATTTGCAGTCGAAGAAAAAGTATAGTCTACAACACTTATGGAATAGTCATTCCGCGCTCGCGGCACCGTCATACTCGCCTGCCGGCTGGTATGACAAACTTTCCGCTCGCGCGGAATATTGTCTATTCCATACTAGTTATAGAATATACTATACAAGTTGTTACAGTAAACCATAACAGAACAACGTTATACTTTACTGTAACAACTTGAAATTAATAACAAATGTTGCCTGGGGTTACAAATAGACAAAAACGTGTAGTATTTACTAGGGTAACGAATTCTCAGTGTATGGTCACTATTAGTTCAAATCGCCGGGAGTTAGTAAAGTCCCCTGTACGTTGCATTTCAAGAAAAATAAGAAAGAACAATTTCTGTATGATAATGTCTTCACTTCCTGTTTAATTCTGAGAAAATCCAACGCAAACCATTATACATTTCAAACAAGAATACGTTCACTTCTGATTTTATGTGTGTGTGACTATTTTATATGAATGTATGTGATAGCCCGCCAAGAAAGCGACCTCAGTGATAAAAAAAAGTTTTTTTGTACATAATAAGAACTTTATTAAAAATTTTCTTGGATATAATATTCACTACAAGTTCCTTTCTAGCTTTTGTTTAAATATGGCGGAACGTGTTTTTTTGTTGTCAGCTGCATCTTTTGCAACACGAATATACTGAACTGAAATAAATACAAACGTGAAAACTTTGAAGGTTTTATCTTTAAATAAGCACTGCTTATTCATTTTGAGATAAAAAACTGCTTATTCATTTTGAGATAAAAACTTCTTTATAAAGGGGTCGTTCAAATATTACATCTCACATGTGCGTAAGTTACGGTTACTGGTTAGCACCAGCGTTACATAAATGTTAATAGTATAAGAAAATATAGTAAAACTGCATAACATGGGGTGTTACGAAATACTCGAACGTAGCTCAAGTGGTCTTTCACTGTGGACGGTCGCATAAGAACCTACATTTATGTATGTGAATTTTAAATATGCGTCAGAGTAACCGCAAGTTGAAGATTCGTAGAAATTCATCTTAGGTCACAGTTTAAGTAAAATGTGAATGAAATTAAACAATGAGGTTAAGAACCGGAAATTTTTGACAGAATTGGAAGTGAACTTCTTAATTGGTTAGAAAATATCATTTTTGATTTTTCGGATTGTCACAAATCGCGAGAAAATGTGAAAAAGGGGATCTTATAGTCTCTGCCAGAGTTATAAGAGATTTTTTTTTTAATAGCGATTACTATTATCTGGCACGTGTCAAACTGTTCGTCCAATCGGGACTTTGCATAATTTTAGACTCATTTAAACTAATGTATTTTTATCGAGTCCACGTGGACTGATTCTAGCCAGTTAACGTTCGAGCCTATCCGATCATGTTTCACAAAAGATTTAGCCACACCCACAAGGCATTTGTAGCAATAAATATTTACTGGACCGGCTTTACTTTGTTTTATTTGTGTTCTGTGCATCGAGCTATATAAGAAATGACTGAAAATGACTTTAAAGATATTGCCACCCACCTAGAAAGGGTAGCCCTTTCATATTGTCTCTTTATGACATACTCTATTACAAATAAATTTTAAATATAAATGTATATTTTACTTTTTTTGTTTTAATTTTAACAAAAAAAATCCTTTTTTTCAGGGGCCTTTCCAAGATTTAAAACAGCCTATCCCGAGTGGTGCGACAGTTGTACCGAACTCCTCGACAACACCCTGCCAGCGGCCGCCGGGCTGGACCCTTTGCCACTGATGGGGTTGCGATCGCTACGAATTTCGGCGCCCCCGCTCCACCGGCTGCCCCACCGGAGCTGCGACAGCCTGTCGTCGACTGCCAACAGCTCCACCGATAGCTCTGACTGTGATGACCGATGCGACAGTTCATTAGGTAAGATAGAAATTGGTTATCTAACATTGTCATTATTTATTTAACCTTTAACCGCTACCTACCGGTATCTCATACCGCTATAATTTTCTTTTTAAGCTTAATTTAGGAAATCAATGCCTTGAGAGTCACAGTACATTTAAAATAAAAAAAGTGATATTTTAAAGAAAAGATGCTTAGCTTAATGCGAGTTATCATTGGTACAAAATTTTCTGGAAAATATTAAATATTTCGAAAAATTAGTTTGTACTTATCACATTTTGATTCTAACTTATTCCCTATTAATTTTCGATCTCGTTCTCGGGTGCACATATTTTTTAGTGGTTCACCCCTCAAAAACACCTGATATTTTTTGCTTCTCAAAATAAGCAGTGTCTTAGACTACGCCAGATCGGTTAAGGGTTAATAAATAAATACTCGTTGCAGTCTAGAAGTTTTCACAAAAATACAACGACAAAAACACCGTGTTTATAATCAAACCAGAATAAATTAACACCAATGACATAATAAAAAAAGCAGTGCCATTCATTAATAAATGTTAACATTTACTATTAGTAATTTATTTCTATTTATATAAACATACAGAATGAAAAAAAAAAACAAAATATACCATTCATATTAATAATCACGCATTTAAATCAATTAAGGTAATTAAATGAATTAGTTATTTTCATGTATGCTATAAATTAATAAATTTAAACATTGAATTATACACTGCCGCACATTAAATTCCGGACACCGAAAAAATTGACATTTTTTAAATTCAAATATTTCGAAAACTAATTAATGGATTTGACTGATTCTTTTTTTGTTTTGAAGCTTAAACATTCTCTACTTTTGTTTGTTTTAAGAATGATTAACATTTTTTTTTTGTATTAACAGCAACAAATAATGTACAACTATGCTTTTTACCCCATCTTCTAGGACTTGCATGGTACGCCACTGCAACTGTTTATCAAATTATTAAAGTCTTTCTTATTGCCGCAGTTTTAATGAATATTTTCTTTTTTATTTTTTTACATTTTTACTTCTGGTTTATAAATTAAATTAAATTTAGGAGATATCAAGATTTTCCTCAAAGTTGTAATTTTTTCAGTCAACCCAAATGTCAAAAACGGATTTAATTTTTTTTTCACTTCCGGCGGAAGTGGTAAAAAAAGTCCTATACCGGGTGAGTTTTATTTATGTCCTCCCCCAAAATTAAGATTAATCTTGATTCGATAAAAATGAAACTTGGGTAAATTATATAATTTTACATTGGCTATAAAATGACGGATTTATTTTTTTTGTTTCACTTCCGCCGTTTATGTAAAAAATACAGGGTGACATTAAAACTCACCCGGTATAACCTCGAAAATTTGTAAAATTGTCAGTAGTAATATCATATGTCCATGTTGAATTATTGATAATTTTTTTACTTTATTAAAGAAATTGTTTTTGTGCATTTTGTAACACGAAAAATGCACTCAAACAATTGCCAAGCAAAATATTTTTTATATACAGTAAAAAAATTATATATAATTTAACATGCACGAATGGTATTTTGAAAGACTATTTCACAAACAAAATAAGGAAGTATATAATTTTACAATGTTTTATGTTGTTTCATATTTAAATTAAAAATTTAAGAACTAAACAACAATATTACTTTACAACTATAATTAAAAATTTAAATCTCAAATTTGCAGTGCTTTTTAAATCCACAATGTTCACTTGTTTGATGTTTGATGTTTTGATTTCCGTAATTCTTTACTGCAAATATATTTTTAATAAATAAGTGTTTAAATTAGTTTTTAGCGGTCTGTTTTTAATACCAAGATTCAATTAAATAAATTAAAATTTATGAATATCAATGATTTAAAGCTTTTAAGATAGAAAGTGCATAAAATATAATATATTATCTGAAATTAATTAGGGTTTATACCTAGGATGTTTTGGTAATAAAATAAGCATTTATATTGCTTATCAATAAAAATAAATCAACTAAAGGTAAGCTTCACAAATTAAAAACACATTTTGCAAAAATATAACATTTATTAAGATGTCAGTAACTGTCAGTTTCTTGTTTCCATAGTAACCAAGTGATAATTGCATATGTGCAAAAATTATCAGATTCATTTTGATCTGATTGGTTAAGAAATTAAAAATGCAACGTTTTGATTGGCCTATATATTGTTTGTGAAATAGTCGTAGAAAAATAACCATATATCCGTGGGAACCTTGATTGAATAACATAATTCTCCAAAAATATTTCAGCCCACTTTCAATTTTGCGCATAATAATAAGCAAAAGAAAAGTAGGCGCCATTGGTTTCTGAATATTATAAATAAACTGGTATATTTGTTATTATTTAAGAATATCAATATTAAATTATTTTATGTAATAATCAGAGTTGATACTTTCATTACAATAACAGGGTCGGACAACAGGAATTTTAAATTATTTCTAATTTTTGGTGAGTTTCTTTAATATACCTATGCCGAATAAGATTATATGTCTGTTTACAGACATATAAACTTATATGTATGTATTAAATAAACTCACCAAAAATTAGAAATAATTTCGTCGGCTTACAAGTAAAAGGCACTAAGTCACTTTTTTGCAAAAATGGGATTTAAATGGTACTGTAATTAATTTTTGATGATCTATATACAGGTAAACCGAACTAACTTCTAGGTGGACTGCCAAGGGAGTTACCCACTATACAAAACGCACCAATTTGATTTTGATTAAAATTTTATCTGACAATATGCACTGTCACAAAATGATCAAAATTTGCGTTACGTACTTGAAAGTTCCCTAATAATATTTTTATTATAATTAGAAATAGCCGAGATATAGACAAATAATTGAATAAGTGTAGATTTTTATAAAAAATATATAAATAAGAAAAAAAAACTAACTGATAGATTTTTTTAATTTTGCTCTTAAATCCTTGGTTACTACATAAATAACAAGAATATAAAAAAAAACTAAAGTTCGTGGAAAGTTCGGAAAACAGCCCTTAGAATTGCACCGTGAAGTGTTTTATCATTAATAATGATTCATTATTTATTCATTATAATTATTGACTTTAGGAGATGCTTCTTTGCCGGCACATCCGATGGCCTCTGAAAACTGTCTTAGTTATGGCTTAGTAAGCAGTTTTCGCAGTGATTTGAAAGGCAGTACCATGCCTCACAACCCCACTTAAGCAGTTTCATATAAATAATACTAATTAATTATTATTATTAATTTTGGAAACGTTCTTTAAACTATCAAAAAGTCCACACCCTTCTTTTAAAAATCTAGTTTTTGAAAATTTATGTAAACATCTTGTTTTCTACTTTATAGTTATACATTACGTTTAATTAATAGAAGGGTTTTAACTTTAAATACTTGTTTTTTATATTATTTTATTGACTTAGTGCTCTTTACTTGTAAGCCGACGTCGTGGGCCTACAAGTAAAAGGCACTAAGTCTATGTCTTATTTCAAATTTAGTTGAATTAAACTACTTCAATTTTTCTTTATTTAACTGCAAATGGGACATTATTATGTCCAAACATGTTATTGCGTTTTGCGGTAGTTTTTTTTCAAAAACAATTATTACAAAAATTAAAAAACAACAATGAAAGTTAAATTTTTCAATATCTCACAACCATGTTTTTGGACTTAGTGCTCTTTACTTGTAAGCCGACGATTTAAAATGTCCTGTTGTCCGACCCTATTATTGTAATGAAAATATCAACTCTCGTAATAATATTAGCGTATATTCACTGGCGGATAATAAAAATACGACTAAAACAAAAGTTTAACCCCCCTTGCCCCTTGCCTAACCGATTTTGCTCAAATACGAACTTGTCCAAGATAATATAAAAATACATCTGCGAACTAAATTTCAAGTCGCTAGGTCAAAGCGTACATAAGCTTATTTTAATTTTTCTCGACGGTTCGGGAAACAATAAGATGATTTAAGAAAAAAAAAATATTTTTTTTCTATGACAATACTTTCTTTTATGAGAAAGTTAAAATCGGTCCAGGCGTTTAGGCAGGTGAAAGAAACTAAGATTTACATGACCAAGTATATTTTGTTTTTCTGTATTTTTTAGTGACTATTGAAAGTATTAAATTACTAATTGAAATTAGATACATAACCAGTATTCGGCGTAAACTCAGTTATGACTCATCAACGTTGAAAATAAACACAGAAACTAGGCTTACGGAATAATTTTTCCGAATTATCAGGGAAATTATTATAAATCGCAACATTTGACAACTAATTTGTTACCCACAACTATATTAACTATACATATTAACTATACATATACACGTATATATATATATATATATATATATATATATATATATATATATATATATATATATATATATATCGGTGTTTTTCAAAGAAAAAAAACGACCTACGATTTTTATCTTTTAAGAATACGAAAGTTTATAATTTTTATTTGTCGATAACTTTTTTTCCCACCTTACGCGTTTAAAAAAATTTAAAAAAATCAACATAAAAAGAAATAAAAATGTAAATATTTAAAACCTCGCCTCAACGTTAGAGTCGACGCGGCGCCTATGCAAGTACTGGAAATTCGCCGACTACTGTACATAACTTTACTTAATTAATTCTAAATTATGTTTAATTTATGTTTTATGGTTCTACTATTGCCTGATAGTTAAATTAGTCGGTCTAATGAATGAATGGAAAATATTAAACTCTTAACAGTCTTAGAGCTAGAAGAGTACAAGTCGTGTAATAACGTCCTTCGGCATGTGCCTTCAAGGTCGGCCGTGGTTAGTAAAATATATATTTTTTTATTTTTCGTGTTTTTTTGCAAATTTTAACTTTTTGTTTCCAACCCCTGATTTTTTTCATAAATTGTTTAAACACACCATAAGAAGTAATTTAGGCAAATATAAAAAGATCGAGGGGTCGATCGTTTTTTTACGTTTTCTTTAATTTATTATAATATGAAGAGTCCAACTAACAGAAAGGCCTAACCCACAAAATTATTATTTTAGCAAAGCAAAAATGTGAATAATTTTTTTTCCAGTTATATCAAGGGGTTTATTTATTGGACAATCCTTGTACACCTATCCAACAATCTTCTACAATCCTTGACAATTTATTATTCCATAATCATTTACAATCCTCCACAATCATCTGAAATCTTCCCACAATCTTTAACAATCTTCATTCAAATTTTTTACAATCTTTTTGACAATCTTTCACAATCCTTTGATTCTCACTATCCTTGTTCAATTTTTTTCAATAAATAAACCCCTCGAGTTATATTTATACCAAATATTAATTATATTTTAATAGTGTTTTATTGTTTATATCGTTTTGTGTAGATTTCAACAAAAAAAATCTAAAATAAGGGCCTAAACAATACCCTTAATTAACTAACCCACACATTTCTTATAAGGTTGTTTTTGCGTGAAATCTTCTCTTTGCTAGTCTTAAATAGGTTCATAAGCCTTTTTTAATTAAGAATAGTTAACAGTAAATATTTGGGTGGGGCAAAAAGCAAATTTTTAAAAAAGACATTATTATAAAATTGTTTTTTTTTATAAAATTTTGTCTTTTCTAGTTATAATTGGATTCATAACTATTTTTTAATTAAGTAAAAACAGTAAATATTAGGGTGGGGCAAAAAATCAAATTATTAAAATTTTCACCCATAACCTTACCAATGCATTTTTTTTGCTATTTCTAGTAAGGAATTAGGAATTTTTATTAATTAGAGCGATAAACGTTACCTGTTTCAAGCAAAAACCATATTTCGAAAAAAAAAATGAGGGTTAGACCCTTATGCACTCTTCATATGACGTACTTTTTTGGGGGTATTTTTGTTTGTTTGAAAACCCTGAAATTCCTTTGCCATTCGATAGCACCGTCCATTTATATGATTTTCAGCGAAAATTAAAAAAATCTACCGAGCGCTTCGTTTTTTATTAAAAAAAAATAAATGCTAAACGAGCTGCGAGGAGATATATAATGTTACGCATTCCATTATATACTATTCACAGTAAATGGGTATATTGGATTTTTCCTCGAATTTTTCCAACAAAAATTAAATTAAAAAAAAAATAAAAAAATTTTCAACAAAAATTTTAATATTTTTTTTCTTTTTCGGAAAAAGAATATAAAAAAAATTGTTGAAAAGTTTTTTTTAATTTTTTTTAGTATTTGGGAAAATGCGTATATAATATATTCAGGGTGTATTTGAAATAGGGTCGGAAATTTTAACAGGTGATTCTACATGATAAAATTTGACAAAAAGTTCCCATAAACATATGTCTAAAAATGCGTCATACGGGAGCTACGCCCCTTTGAAATTGGCTAAAAAAATCGGTTTTTATTTAATAACTCAGGAACCCTTTGAGATATATTAACGAGGTTTTGCACGTGAATTAATCCTAATAAGGCCCATCTTTGTATGTAATTTTCACGTACTTATTTAAACCAGGGGTGTGCGAAAAGGGGGGTCCTTATCAGTTTTTTGTCCCAAACTTTTTTCTGTGTAACTTTTTTGCAATTTTATTTTTAAAATATGAATCCTCAGGTCAAAATACATAAAAAATGTACTCTTGTTGTAATACTGTAGGATTAACCGTTTTCGAGAAAAGTTAATTTGAAGGTGAAATTTCACTGTTCGAGGACGAAAAATTAAATACTAAAATGTCGAAAACCAAAATTTTAATGATGCAATGTTATTCTACATCAAAAGCTAAGAAAAAAAGTTTCCATACATGTAGATCGAAAAAACGCTTTTAAAGCTACCATAGCCCTTTAAAAATGGTGCATATTTAGGAGACCATAGCTCCATTAGGATTCATTTTTGGAAGTACCTGTATATGAGGTTTTTTTCTTAGTTTTTAATGTACATTCGCCCTGCATCATTAAAATTTTGGTTTTCAACATTTTAGTATTTAATTTTTCGTCCTCGAACCGTGGAATTTCACCTTCAAATTAATTTTTCTCCAAACGAAAAAGTCCAAACGATTAATCCTACAGTATTACAACAAGAGTACCTTTTTTATGTATTTTGACCTGGGGAATCATATTTCAAAAATAAAATTGCAAAAAAGTTACACAGAAAAAAGTTTGGGACAAAAAACTGATAAGTCCCCCCCGTTTCGCACACCCCTGGTTTAAATAAGTACGTGAAAATTACATACAAAGATGGGCCTTATTAGGATTAATTCACGTGCAAAACCTCGTTAATATATCTCAAACGGTTCCTGAGTTATTAAATAAAAACCGATTTTTTTAGCCACTTTCAAAGGGGCGTAGCTCCCTTATGACACATTTTTAGACATATGTTTATAGGAACTTTTTGTCATTTTTTATGATGTAAAACCATCTGTTAAAATTTCCGACCCTATTTCAAATACACCGTGTATGGTAATATGATGTATATGATATATATGGTAAAGGAATTTCAGGGTTTTCAAAAAATCAAAAAATACCCCCCAAAAAGGCACCGTGCATATATTTTAGATATAATAATAAAATTATTATTTATAATGACTACATTACAAAAATGCTTATCTCCAACGCCAAAGGCTGTATCTTTTTTTTCTAGCGCGTCTACCGAAAAATAAAAAAAAAGATAAAAACTGTTTTTAACTTTTTTTCTTTTTGTGAAAAACCAAAAATTTTTGAAAAAAAAAACATTTTTAAAATTAATATTTTTTTTATTTTTTTTTAAGTTTAACCTCCCACAACTTTTTGTTTTTGGTGGGATTATATTCAAAAACAATAGGGATCTTCCCCTCATAGAACTTGATTTTTCCTAAAAATTTCGAGTCGATCGGTTAATTTGTTCTGTAGTATACAAAAATCGTGACATCAGACGGACGGACAGACAGACATTTTCAATGTTTCTATATATTTTTTTCACGGAACACATTTGTATTCAAGAATATTTTGTCTAGGACGTTTTTTTTGCGATTTTGGGAAATTCGAAACTGCCTTATAATACTAATCTAGCGCTACGCGCTTTGAATAGTATAATACGAGGTATAATAACGCAAAAAATCGAGTGATTTGTTTTAAGTGAATCACGTTGTATCGAGTTTTAATTAAGAAAAACTCGTCTCGACGGATTAAAATTAGCAACACCCTTTATTTAGATTAAAAAAAAACATTTTTGGATTTTGAATGTCATGAAACGTTGATAAAATATGAAGAGTAGTTGTAAAAAACTTTCACTAAGCGATTTGGGACCTTTGTAGTTTTTGTCACGTTAAATATGCGTAAAATTGTGTGGGCCTCACACGTGGGCAATGGGTTCAAAAACCATTATTTTTAGAATGATAACTGACCTATTAACTTATGTACATAAATTCTTATATATTTAAAATTCACTTTAAAAGCATGTTAATGTTGTTAAAATATCTCGTGAACATTCGACTTGGAGGTGAATGATTACGAGATATTGAGCTGGTACAATATCTTCTCATGGCAATTCAGCCTTGAGTGTATATTAACATGACTCCACCCTGCCCCATCTTAAAAACATTCTTTTTATAAAAATTTCATGGCGCAAGTACTACATTTCAATCAAGATGACTTTTAAAGTCATCTTAATTTCAATAATAATAAAAAATGTTCTTAATATAAATATGGGGCAGAGTGGAGTCATGTTAATATACACTCAAGGCTGAATTGCCATGAGAAGATATTGTACCAGCTCAATATCTCGTAATCATTCACCTCTGAGTGTGCATTAACATAATTCCACCCTGCCCCATCTTAAAAATATTCTTTTCGTCAAAACTCAATGGCGAAGGCACCTAATTTCAATAATAATAAAGTAAGGACAGAAATTTTTAATTTTAAACAAAATTATAAAAATATTAATTTATTATTCCATCAATCTATTTTCTAATCATCGTACAGAGTGAAGAGGGCCAGCAGCCCGAAACTGTCAGTCTACCAATATCACTCTGTACGATGATTAGAAAATAGATTGTTGGAATAATAAAATAATAAAGTGTTCCTAAGAACTTTTTTCTATTTTTGGATGTAGAATCACCTCCCAAAATTAAAAATCGAATACCTGGAACGCCCTTTATAAAAAATTTTTTCGTAAAAATATAAACCGAATAGTATACACTGTGTAATGCGAAGCATTGCATATTTTCACGGCTTGTTCATTTAATTAAGGTTACGATAAAATTTCATTGATAAAAAAATACAGTCATTATGTGTTTTTTTTTATATTGTTATCTTATCTGCAAAAATTATGGCAAATGTATTATCTACAGATATAATAATCAGTAATCGGCGTAAACTCAGTTATGACTCATCAACGTTGAAAATAAACACAGAAACATAGGCTTACAGAATAATTTTGCCGAATTATGAGTGAAATTTTTATAAGGGTCACTAAATCGAAACATTTGACGACTAATTTGTTACACACAACCGACATTCGGTTTTTATCTTTTAAAAATACGAAAGTTTTTAATGTTTATTTATCGATAACTTTTTTCCCACCTTACTCGTTTAAATGGAATCATTAAAAAAAAATCAAGATAAAAAGAAATAAAAATGTAAATATTTAAAACCTTGCGTCAACGCTAGTCGGCGCGAGGTACTGGAAATTCGCCGAGTACTGCTCATCACACAAAAAAGAAAAAGGTACTGCACCACAAAGAATAACCCTGTATAATAGAATGCGTAGCATTACATATCTTCAGGACTTCTTATATAATATTATACTTGCATCTTTATTTTATCACATTTTTTCTTTATTTTCAGGATTAGAAGACGACAGAGAGTTCCCAGTAGAAATTCTACCTTATTTATTCCTTGGAAATGCTGCCAACAGTGAAGATAGTCAGTCGCTCGCTAAGCACAACATACAAGTAAGCATTTTAATAAAAAAATACACTCCCAGTAAAAGAGCTTTCCCATTTTTCCCCTCCGCGCTAAAACGGATTTAATATTGTCAGATTCAGTTTTAGCAACCTTAAAAATATACCAGTTTTCACGAAAACTACCCCCCGCCTCTTAGGGGGTGGAGTTATTTTTTTTTTAATTATCAGATTCTCTTTCAGCAACCTTAAAAACCCCAGTATACCAATTTTCACAAAAACTACCACCCAACCCTCAGGGGGTGGATTTAGAATTATTTTATTATCAGATTCACTTTCAGCAACTTCAAAAACCCCCGATATAGCAGTTTTCACGAAAACTGCCCTCCACCCCTCAGGGGGTGAAATTAGAAAAAAATTATCAGATTCATATTCGTCAACCCCAAAAACCCCTATATACCAATTTTGACGAAAATATTGAAAATATTTAAAAATATTTACCCTTTCACCCCCTCGGGGGTGAAATTAAAAAAAAATATTATCAGATTCAATTTTATCAACCTCAAAAATCCCTATATAGCAATATTCAAATTTTTCTAAAAAAAAAATGTATTTTTCCCCATTTGCCGCACCCCAATGTTCACCAAAAACAATCTCGAGCTAGAACTTTTGGTCACATACCTGTATGTCAAATTTCAAGTCTCTAGCTTAAAGGTTCTTAAATTATCGTGCCCACAAGATTTCCCGGACAGACCGATCTACCGACAATTTCTGTTTGCTTGAAATTGATTTATATCGACATAAAACGTCATAAAACGCAAAAATACGCAAAAAAAAAAATTGAAAATTTTTGTACGAATACAATGCTCCGAAATTTTGAAAATTTTCAAAATAGGAAAGCAATTACAGTCGTATTAATAAAATGATTTTATAGTCGTATTAATGGTGCGGGTCGCTTGCAAAACAACTTTACACTACGTTATTTCAAGAACGCTTTGACACAGAGAATTAAATTTTGGACCAAAAATTTTCGTTTGGACTTTTTGTATGATATTTTTATGTCGTACGAGATCAGACGTTTTTGGTCCCCTAAGTAAAATAAATTGGGTTTCCATCGCAGTTTTTAGCAAAAATAATCCCATCCAAATTTGAAGTCATTATCTTAATGCGTTCTCATGTTCTGAAATCGGTTTTTTATATGAAACGTCGAGAAACGTAATAACCATTTTTTTTATTGTTAGTATTAACTCGAGATTTTTATCTGTTTTGAATAATAACTTATGCATATATGATAAGGGTTTAATATTATTCATTTGGGTGTTTAAAATTTGATAATAAATTAACGTGAAAAAAATAATTATTATAACATTGATTGTGTAAAAGTTGATAACATGTTATTTTATCAATAATTTGATCATGTTTGATAAATGAGGAGGTAACATGCAAATCGTGTTTTGTCACATCCAAAATTTTTTCAGGAAACACAAAAAACTTATTTAGAACAAAATTATAATATTTAAAATAATTCTTGGTTAGAACTGCGTTTAAATTTATAAAGACAAAATTTCCCAACGTTTCGCCATTTATTGAATTGGCATCTTCAGGGGATAAATACAACAAAAATATCAGTTAAAATACAAAAAATTAAATTAATGACATTGACAAGAAAAATAAAGGTAACAAATTAAAAATAAGGTAAGTTCTATAAACCATGAATTATTTTAATTATTACATAATTAGAACGAGAGAAAATACATACAAAATTATAATATTTTCTTGTTATTAATAGCTTGTACAGATTCCAGATACACTGTAGATTAATACTTAACATACTTTTCCAAAAAGCATACATAAGAAATATGAAAAAGATGTGAAATTGGACAAAACACGTTTTGACTGAACTGAGGGGACAAAGCATGTTTTGAAAGAAAACAACTTGGACAAAGCTCAGTTTGAACGAAATTAGTTTATTAAGTTATCATTCTGGTTTATAATTTTCAAAAAATCTATCGTTTCTTTTACATTTTTCTCAATAGTATATGTAGACTTTTTGATTAATTTTCATTCAAAAAAACTTTAAACGCGTTTTTCTGAAAAAAAAAGTCCAAACGTTTTTTCGGTCGGCGGTCATGATTTCTCCGGAACCACTACCTTATGAAAATGTAACCACATATTCTACACATGAATAGCTTAAATGAAAACAAACACCCAGTCAAATGACCGAAAATCAGCAATCTCATTGGCCAGGTGGACAAAGCATGGTTTGATCTAAAACTGAGAGGTGGACAAAACACACTCTGATTGAAACCCTAGTTTTAAACAATTATTTTAAATAGGAAAAGCTTGTTTTAATTGAAAAGTGAGGTTGGTTCATGTGCAAATAACATAGAGTGATAAGAATCTATCAATAACTCGTTTCCCAAAAAAAGTGGACAAAGCACGGTTTGCATGTTAACTCCTCAAATAGTGCTCTTATTGACAAAATCTAGTTTGAATTCAAACTAGATTTTGTCAATAAGAGCATGAACACAAAGAACAGCTGTTATAGTTGTTTTCATTATTATAATATATATTGCTATTTTCGAAATAGTGCTTTGTATTGATACACGTGGGTTATTTTAATAACTTACTTATGTATGCCTACGTTTCCCATAAATTTAGTATTTTCTTAGGTCTAAAGTCGGAGTTTTAAAACGAAAAAAACATCAAATTATAAACTTAAAAGCATCATGTTGTGCACAGTGCATGTGTATGTATACATATACAGAACTTCACCAAAAAATAAAAAAAAAACAAGCCGTGAAGATATGTAATGCTACGCATTCCGTTATATATTATTTACAATAAATGGTATATTGAATTTCCCAAAAACATTTGTTTAAAAAAAAACTTATTTTTTTTTTATTTTTCAATTTTTTTTATTAAATTTTCTTTTTGCGAAAAACGAAAAAAAGTCCAAACCAAAATGATCAAAATTTGCGTTACGTAATACTTGAACGTACCCTTATCGTTTTAACAACATTTTCCGGATGGACCTACCGACTGACCAACCGATAATCAAAAAAAAATATATTTTTTTTTCACTTACACGAGGCTTTCCAAAATTATTGAAAATCTTCGAAATGGGAAAGCAAAATGAAAAACTATAAATCTGTTTTTTCACCACCAGCCTAAAATCACATCTTTATTACTGTTCTTTTCATTGGTAGAAATATTATTTCTCTACCGATGACGTCAGAAGTTCTAAAAATAATGAAATGGCACCATGGTTAATAATGAATTTTTATTCAGCTATTTTGGCATCTAACGTTTCACTTAATTATTAATTCACATTGCTATTTACAAGTGTCTTTAGGCACCAAATTTATTTATTGCATGATAAATTAAAAAATATTAACTAAATTAGTACCTATAAAACATGTTTTACAAAAAACACTTCGAAAGGTGAAAATCATTAGTCCATCATATTCAACCATAGATTATACAACCCATATATTACCGTACGTATCATAGATTACTAGTAGGGACCCTATATATAATGACATTAAACTTCACACAAAGGGTTGAGACACGCTTTGATTTTGAGGTTAAAATGGCAACCAAGCACTAGTATTGTTAAACAATGAAAGACAATGGTTTTATCCAAAGTGCTTTGGTGCCAAATCTAAATCTAGTAATAATTATGTCTAAATTTAATATAATTCTGTCAGATACAAAATCTGAGGTATAGTTAAATGTCAACCCGAACAGAGGCGTCGATATTAATTAATATAATACTTCTTCTTCTTCAAAATTTCCTTTTGGACACTAAATTAAAGTGACCCAAAAGGACTTAATGGTCTTGAACTCTCGTTCTTATTGACCAGGTACAAGTATTAGAGACTTGAAGCGAGTCTCTCTAATCAGTTCAACTAAATATATTTTCTTATTAACATAACCTCACAAAAAAAACGTGGTTAACCCACAAAAGTACATCACAAACATCAAATATTCAATTTAAATCGATTTAAATATATAGAACGGTTTCATAGTATAGATAATTTTCTTGACATTCACATTTTCACATAAAATACTTGTTGCGTAGAATAAACGTTGTTACCGATTTATAAAATTCCAGCCGAAAGTACATGATGCCCATTCCACGGGTGGAACGCATCTCCAATTAATATAATAATATTGTCATATTTAAGTGTCAGTGTCAAACTGAATATTTGGTCATCAAATTTATTTATTTACGAAATTATGGTTTATAGTTTTATTATTGTACTTTTTTAAAGTGCCTACGAAAATACCTGTACAATTTAAATCAAGATTTACTTATGGAATATACTGACGACCGTCAGTGTTCGAATAATCTCGGAATTTTCCCTAAATAATTGAAATTACTTTTATTTGGAACTGAATTAATTTTGAAGAAAAGAATAATATAAATAAATAAGAGGAATGTAAAAAATTCAGGCATGTACCGAAGAATATGATCAACTAGTAGTTTTACTTTAGCAAACTAAAAATATTAAAAAAATATAATTTTATAGGTATTCCTTTAATGATAACTGCAGGTTTTTCATTATTGTTTTCTATGATAATTATAATAAAAATATACATTAAAACTTTGATTAGAACGTGTTTATTTTAGGCTTGCACTAGGCATGTTTATGTATTTTTTTTATTATAATCCAAAAAAAATATTTTTTATTATTTAGTAATAAAATATGTTGAAGATTTTCATATATTAAAGTGTGTGCATACATAACAAATTTATATTTTTATAAGTTTTATACTTCGACGTTTTAAATCATAAATTCACGGCAAAACAGAAAGAATGAAAAGTGTACTATCCCAGCCAATACAGGATCAGCCAGGCACTAACGAATAAGGAAATCCAATTCAATAACAAATTAAATATTTTATTAACGAAATTAAGGTAATTTACAAGTATGTATTTTCTTTTCTGCCGTTTGTTACTTTTGTGGTTTTAAATTGTTCAGTTCAGTTCAGCTTACTATTTCTATCTATCCAAAAGTAATAATTCTGAATTTTAAAATTTTAATATTTTTTGTTTTAATTAAAGAGTTGTGCTTATTATATAATTTACTGCTTTTCTCGTTACTAATAGTCATCTGCTTTTTTGGATAAGAAATATTTTGTAGATGCATTCCATTAATAAGTCCATTTTCTTTCACAGTTTTTGCATGCTGCACCTGCATGTAAGCTAAAGAAGTAACTTCTCCCAGTACAGCAAAGTCTTGTTCCTTTCTTCAGCTTTTTATTATTTCTTATTCACTTTCATCCGCAAAATGTTAATTTTTTGACCTAGTATACTATAGTAACTGTAACTGTTCATTATATTCAATCATCCCCAAAAAATGCATGCCCACTTTAAGCTCATATAGGTACCCCAAATAAAAAAAACAAAAATTGTAAGAGACTCCTGGAGTCCCAACTAGCAGTTTTAGGTGCCGCCTACGAAACTAATTAGGTATTGTTAAAATCGAGGTTAAATTGTTATTTGTGATATTCTGCTGCAATTCGTTTTTCTCGAAAAACCTTATTAATAATAGTCTAGATAGGATAGGGTATGATCTAGATTCTACTATGTCCACTTTTGTTGTGTTAGGGCAAATTTTGTTGATAAATGGAAGGGGGTCAGAGTAAATGTTTTTCAGTCGGGTGATGATCCGGTATCATTGGCAGAGTGGAGAACACTCACTGAGAATGGCTTACTGTACTAAAACAACGTTAAGTATAACTTTTAACTTTTCCTGAAAAAGTTACGTTAGTCGGGAATTTCTTTCAGCTTTTTTCGATTTTTAAAAAATTTTAAGCCCCCCTAAACTTTTTTTGTGGGGATTACTTTCAAAAACAATATGGATCTTCCTCATAGAACTACCGTATACTATTCTAGCGCAGGCGCTGTGAATATATTCATTATACGCCAAAATTTAATATAGATGCAATTCCCTTGCACAACAACTTTACACCACGATATTTCAAGAACGCTTTGACATAAAGACTTAAAATTTTAGACAAATGTTTTCTACTACTTAGAAAATCTTTGTTCCAAATTTCAAGTCTCTATGTCAAAGCGTTCTTGAAATATCGTGGTGTAAAGTTGTTAGTTGTTATGCAAGGGCCTTGCATCTATATTTGGTGTATATAGTATAATGAAGTCGAAAGCTAATAACTTAATTATAATTATAATTAATTTCCATTAAAGTTTAATACATTTTGTTGAATGCTTTTGCTTCCTAGGTAATAAGAGCTACTTTGAATAATTTCTCTTCTACTTTTTCGTTTTAGTTTTACCAAATGAATCCTTATTCTGTATAAACAAAAAAAGTTAATTATTTTTAATTTAATTTTGTGACATTCAGGGAATTGAATGGAAACAATTTGTTTATCTTTAAAAACATAATGTTTAAAGAAATTTAAAAAATCAAAGTTCTTTGTAGGAACATGCTTGCTTAAGTTATTAAATATATTTTCCATTCTGATAAAAAGAGAATACAATTTCTGAAGGATAATTTAGGGAACTGTTTCCAATCTCTTTTAAATGAATTAGTTTTGTATAAAGTTTTTGCAAAGAGTACAACTTAAACGCTTTTTTATTCTGTTTATAATATAACCTGCTGAATAGTATACACAGTTTTGAGTTGTATTGTTTAGATCCTCATTATTATCCCAGTTTGTTGGGAGGAGATCTTCAAAATTTACAAGTGGTTTTATTTTTGTTGTTTTATTTTTAGAATTTAAAAGTACTGTACTTTCAATTAAATTAGGTTCCTCGACGTTAGAATAACTTCCCTCGTTAGGAGTTAATTCTAAAAATTGAATAATAGACAAATTTTTTATTATTTGTCTCGTTTGCAATGCATTTGGAGCACTCTGTTTTATTCTCATTTGACCGAAAATATTTTCCAAAACATCTTGAGAAAACCTAGATGTAAAAACGTATGAGTAATTACGGGTATTTAATAAAATTTTTTGAATATCTAAAATAGTTTGTGTAGATAATATGACGCCGCTTTGAATAGGTTTCCACCTTGCATTTTAATAAATGTGGTGGATCTGCCATAAAGTATACCTTTTTGTTAACGTTATTTGGGTGTATGATATAATTTTGAAATTGATTTTTTTTAGATTTAATGCCGAAAGTTTTCCACATCGCTTGGTTAGAGGCGGGTGAATCTAATCTGCTGATTTGACTAAAAAGGTGCGGTCTCCCAAAGTGCAAGTCCGATCCGACTCATATTGCATATATAAGCTCTTTACGCTAATATTTACCTATGATATTAATTTCAACCCCCCATCCCCAAAACTGGTGGTATGGGGTTAAAAAAACTAAAAAAAAAATGACTAAAAAGGTGCGGTCTCCCAAAGTACAAGTCCGATCCGACTCATATTGCATATATAAGGTCTATACGCTAATATTTACCTGTGATATTAATTTCAACCCCCCATCCCCAAAACTGGGGGTATGGGGTAAAAAAAAACTGAAAAAAATTGACTAAAAAGGTGCGGTCTCCCAAAGTGCAAGTCCGATCCGACTCATATTGCATATATAAGCTCTATACGCTAATATTTACCTGTGATATTAATTTCAACCCCCCATTCCCAAAACTGGGGGTATGGGGTAAAAAAAACTGAAAAAAAAAATGACTAAAAAGGTGCGGTCTCCCAAAGTGCAAGTCCGATCCGACTCATATGGCATATATAAGCTCTTTACGCTAATATTTACCTGTGATATTAATTTCAACCCCCCATCCCCAAAACTGGGGGTATGGGGTTAAAAAAACTAAAAAAAAATGACTAAAAAGGTGCGGTCTCCCAAAGTACAAGTCCGATCCGACTCATATTACATATGTAAGGTCTATACGCTAATATTTACCTGTGATATTAATTCCAACCCCCCATCCCCAAAACTGGGGGTATGGGGTAAAAAAAACTGAAAAAAATTGACTAAAAAGGTGCGGTCCCCCAAAGTGCAAGTCCGATCCGACTCATATTGCATATATAAGCTCTATACGCTAATATTTACCTGTGATATTAATTTCAACCCCCCATCCCCAAAACTGGGGGTATGGGGTAAAAAAAACTGAAAAAAAAAGACTAAAAAGGTGCGGTCTCCCAAAGTGCAAGTCCGATCCGACTCATATTGCATATATAAGCTCTTTACGCTAATATTTACCTGTGATATTAATTTCAACCCCCCCATCCCCAAAACTGGGGGTATGGGGTTAAAAAAACTAAAAAAAAATGACTAAAAAGGTGCGGTCTCCCAAAGTACAAGTCCGATCCGACTCATATTGCATATATAAGGTCTATACGCTAATATTTACCTGTGATATTAATTTCAACCCCCCATCTTCAAAACTGGGGGTATGGGGTAAAAAAAACTGAAAAAAATTGACTAAAAAGGTGCGGTCTCTCAAAGTGCAAGTCCGATCCGACTCATATTGAATATATAAGCTCTATACGCTAATATTTACCTGTGATATTAATTTCAACCCCCCATCCCCAAAACTGGGGGTATGGGGTAAAAAAAACTGAAAAAAAATGACTAAAAAGGTGCGGTCTCCCAAAGTGCAAGTCCGATCCGACTCATATTGCATATATAAGCTCTATACGCTAATATTTACCTGTGATATTAATTTCAACCCCCCATCCCCAAAACTGGGGGTATGGGGTTAAAAAAACTAAAAAAAAATGACCAAAAAGGTGCGGTCTCCCAAAGTACAAGCCCGATCCGACTCATATTGCATATATAAGCTCTTTACGCTAATATTTACCTGTGATATTAATTTCAACCCCCCATCCCCAAAACTGGGGGTATGGGGTTAAAAAAACTAAAAAAAAATGACTAAAAAGGTGCGGTCTCCCAAAGTACAAGTCCGATCCGACTCATATTGCATAAATAAGCTCTTTACGCTAATATTTACCTGTGATATTAATTTAAACCCCCCATCCCCCAAAAAAAAAGGCGAACGCCTGAAAAAGACCTTGCTACTGTACATTAAAATTTATAACTAATAAGTCAAAATTTATGACTAAAATTGTATAAAAAAAATATCCTCATTGTGATATTTGTAACAATAATGTTCCTTTATCTTTAGTTTGACTTACCTTATAAAGTATAATTACGATTTTTTTTTTTATAATTTTATTTTATTTTAGGCATTTGACTATTTTTTTTTAAATGTACGAATTTCTTATATTTTTCAGTTTAATACATAGGTAATACTATACCGGGTGTTTCAGGAAGGTGGTTCACCCCCTTAATTTTTTTACTTTTTTAAGTAGGATCTTAAAATTTGCAGAAGCTATATTATACATAATTTAAGATTTTTTGACATAGTTAGACATTTTTTTGGCACTTTCGGTTTCGCCGGAAATGAATCGAACTTTTGATTTTTAAATGGAACACCCTGTATATTTTTACATATTTTGATTAAGAAATCAATTCTGAGAACAAGCATGTGTCACTTGTCAAATTTTGACAGGTCATGTAATTTTTTATTTAAATCTTCATTTTAAAATATAAAAAATATACACGAAAGTTCGATTCATTTCCGGCGAATTTAATTAAATCTTTTGTGTTTTAATGCCAAGTTCTTCCAAATAAACTATTTATGTGTGGTATCAAAATGTGCGCAAGAAAATTCTCTTTCATTTTAACCCTATGAGTCACCCTCTTCCCATTTAAAAAAAAATTACTAATGAACCAAAGTATGATTTTCGAACCTTTAAGAGCCCACCACATTTAGAGTTTTGGGAAAAAAATCAAAGTAGTATTTTTCTGAAGATATTAGACCAACAATTAAGCGAATAAGCTAATTTAAACTCTAGATTTAAAATAAAAATTTAAATAAAAATGACATGACCTGTCAAAAATTGACAAGTGACACATTTTTGTTGATTTATTAATCGAAATATGTAAAAATATATAGGGTGTTTCATTTAAAAATCGAAAGTTCGATTCATTTCCGGTGAAACCAGAAGTGCTAAAAAACCATGTCAAAAAATCCTAAATTATACGTAATATAGTTCCTGCAAATTTCAGCATCCTACATAAAAAACTAAAAAAGTTAAGGGGGGTGAACCACCTTCCTAAAACACCCGGTATATAGTACCTACTATTTATTAGAGAGCCTAAATGTGACGTTTTCTGTCACGAATAAGAGTGGAGACATAATTTAAAATCTAGGGAAATGGCAAACCAGCAATCGGGTTTTTATCCGATTCAGTTTCTCTTCTAGTTATAACATATGACATAATTTTACAGTGCCGTATCACTTGTTTGTCATACCTCGCATATTTTTGAAGTTTTTTTGTTCTCCAGTTGGATTAATCATATTCTTCCTTCATTCTGTTATTACCAAATAGAGTTTTAAATAAATGAAACCCATTTTCTTCTAACTTAGAGTAATATTAATTAAACCTTTTCTTTGAAAATGTGCGCACATGTAATTTGTGACATCTAATGCCAAAACATTGTTACCAACAAACAAATAACAGTTTTTACCATGGGGGGTAAGCTCTCAGCTTCCTAGTCCTTATAGTTTTTGAGATACAGAAACCCGGATATCGGAGTCCGTAGTACAACACCTAATTCTTAGTATGAGGAGCTTGCTTATACAATCCAATTTGAGTCCAATCAAACTTGTACCTTATGAGACTGCACCATTTTAGTATTTTTTTAAACTTTTTTTAGCACCTGTTACAACCACATTTCGGTGTTTGTATTTATTTTTAATTTGGGTTTTATTATACATAATTTCATTTAATTTCTTTACTTAGTTATAATTCAAAAATAATATTTTGTTTTAAATTGATTGTATTTTTGTAAGTAACGCGCTGAAAACCTCCTAGCTTTTCTGCGCGAGTTCAGGTTGGTTGCCTTCCGCAGCAGTCGCAATTTGACGCTCGAGAACGATCGATGCGTGTCAATAAAAATATACTCAAATCAGCTGACGAATATACCACGCCGCGGGCATTCGTTAGAATTTACCATATTTACGGCTGCAAACTATAGAAATAAGTTCCATATACACATATGTATTTAAATAATTAGTAGTGTATACCTACACTGGTCAAACAAACTTTAATTCGCGTACATCAGTTTCCAATTATGTGGTGTCTCCTGTGAAGAAATGGCGGTCATGACCTGTCGTGCTGAATGCTGAAACTAAGGTAAGATTACCATATATATTATTGGAACTGTCGTTTTTGTCTTTAATATTCTTTTCAATCATTAATACCTATTCGCAGTCCACTTAATTAATATCATAAAGGCGATGTTACGGAGGCAATCCCATATCACCGAATGGGACCTTTCGACGTCACACAACAGCACCCTACACCCAGTTTTGGGGATGGGGGGTTTAAATTAATATCACAGGTAAATATTAGCGTAAAGAGCTTATTTATGCAATATGAGTCGGATCGGACTTGTACTTTGGGAGACCTCACCTTTTTGGTCATTTTTTTTTAAGTTTTTTTTAACCCCATACCCCCAGTTTTGGGGATAGGGGGTTGAAATTAACATCACAGATAAATATTAGCGTAAAGAGCTTATATATGTCATTTTTTTTAGTTTTTTTAACCCCATACCCCCAGTTTTGGGGATGGGGGGTTGAAATTAATATCACAGGTAAATATTAGCGTAAAGAGCTTATATATGCAATATGAGTCGGATCGGGCTTGTACTTTGGGAGACCGCACCTTTTTGGTCATTTTTTTTTAAGTTTTTTTTAACCCCATACCCCCAGTTTTGGGGATAGGGGGTTGAAATTAACATCACAGATAAATATTAGCGTAAAGAGCTTATATATGCAATATGAGTCGGATCGGACTTGTACTTTGGGAGACCGCACCTTTTTAGTCATTTTTTTTAGTTTTTTTAACCCCATACCCCCAGTTTTGGGGATGGGGGGTTGAAATTAATATCACAGGTAAATATTAGCGTAAAGAGCTTATATATTCAATATGAGTCGGATCGGGCTTGTACTTTGGGAGACCGCACCTTTTTAGTCATTTTTTTTTTAGTTTTTTTAACCCCATACCCCAAATTTTGGGGATGGGGGGTTTAAATTAATATCACAGGTAAATATTAGCGTAAAGAGCTTATATATGCAATATGAGTCGGATCGGGCTTGTACTTTGGGAGACCGCACCTTTTTAGTCATTTTTTTTTAGTTTTTTTTAACCCCATACCCCCAGTTTTGGGGATGGGGGGTTGAAATTAATATCACAGGTAAATATTAGCGTAAAGAGCTTATTTATGCAATATGAGTCGGATCGGACTTGTACTTTGGGAGACCGCACCTTTTTAGTCATTTTTTTTTAGTTTTTTTTAACCCCATACCCCCAGTTTTGGGGATGGGGGGTTGAAATTAATATCACAGGTAAATATTAGCGTAAAGAGCTTATATATGCAATATGAGTCGGATCGGACTTGGACCGCAGGATACCGCACCTTTTTACTCAAATCAGCAGATTAGTGAGACCCGTTAGAGGCACCCATGTCTGTTGTAACACAATAAACATTAAGCCCTATCCTATCACATAAGATTAAAATTTCTTGAAAAACTTCAGTTAGCGTTTCACCGCTAATAGAATCACTTGTAAAATGATAACATACAATTAGTTTAAATCTTAAATTTATACCACCAAAACACGAGTGGCTATTTCATTTAAATTACCCAACGTTGCATTACCCAATGTGCTGCTAGATGAAACACAATATTCTTTCCCAGGCGTTATTGAAGCTTCATCTGCAAATAAGCAACAATCACGTTCAAAATCGTTCATACTATTACTTTTGATTTTTAAATAATCAAAGATTTCATATAATACACCAGGTAAAAAGTTAACATGCTCTATTTTTCTAGATAGTGTTCTTAATGACGGCAACGGAAAATTTAACTTTAATAAATATTTGTAACCATTTGAACCACACACAAACTTAATTTTTAACGATTTTTCGATGGTATTATTAGACCATTTTCTTTTGTTTTTATCTTTAATCAAAATAATTTCTATTTGGTTTTTGTTGAATGTACCTCCCAATGATAAAATTAAATTATTATATTGATTTTTGCCCAAATTTTGATTATTTTTCAAACTAAAATTTTCTTCTTCCAAGGTTTTTATGTATATATTAAGTGCTTTAAATTTTTCTTCATTTTCTACAAGTATTTTCTCAATTTCCAAAATATTTTTATCTTTCTCCAAAATAATTTGTTCCTTTTCAAAAATAATTTTTTCACAATTCGATAATTTAGAATGAATTTGATTACCATCTAGAACATTTAATTTTCTATTAAAACTACAATTTTTTTGAATTTTTGGAATTGCGGTTTCTTTTAATTTTAAAATAAAATCTTCCTCTGAAAAGTGTGCCTACAAAAGTTACAAATTTAAAATTTTTAAAGTTCATTTTTTCATATTTTTACTTCGCAAATTTTTGATTTATCGAAAATCTTCCAATTCGGAAGATACATGCTTCTTTTCCATTCATTTAATAATGCATTGCATTTGGGGAATGGAAATAATATATATCCTGCATGGATAGAATTACGACAGTTTACCACTGAACATTGTCGTGACATTTTTTCAAAAAACACGTCTATGGATATTTTGACAAGTAATGTCACTTCTACTATACCAATAGTGCCAATTCGCAAAAAAAACATAACCCTGCAGAAATTACTAAATTGGTGTCTCAACCCTTTGTGTGAAGTTAAATGTCACTTTATTTAGGGTCCCTAATTACTAGAGGTACAACCCCCATATATTGATTTTTGAGGCAATAGATTCTCCCTCACAGTTTTCGCCTGTCCCCTTATTTCTGGGGGAGTACCAGAATCATCACTTTGCATTTCACTTTTCATTTTTATATATTTTATTACACTTACACGGAAACACTTTCTAACTTAATAATTTTAGCAGATCACCAGAAAATTTCTGCCAGAAATGTCAAGTTATTCATTTGTTTTTTTAATGGCCGCGAACGGCCAGCGTGATATTTTAAATTTTAGTAAAATAAATAAATAAATAAATAGCTAATTAATTGTACTGGTAGTGAAAAAAATACTATATTTCCCACGTGAGTGAAGATTTAACATTTTAGACCGCGTCTTGCGGGCTTCGCGCTAGCGCGCTCATCTCGCAATTTGACGCAGGTCAAAAATGTTAAACTTCTCTCACATATACTATTTCATTAATGCATTATTGTTATTTATTTTATATATTTAAACCTTATTATTTACCTACTGCTGATAGTAATGGTTAGCATAACTGGGTACATACCAGCATACCAGGGTGTAGAGATGCACCGCCTCAAAAAATAGTTATTTATGGTACTAGTGGGTAAAGTAAGATATTGCCCATGAGAAAATGAACCTGCGAGGCGTCAGCCAAGCAGGTTAATTTTCGAGAGGGCAATATCGGTTTACCCATGAGTGCCATACAAGGTTTTATCCAATAAATAGCTTAGAAATTCATATTTTTATTAAAAATTTTAATGACATTTACAAGAAAATAATTTGACAAGTGACAGTTGAGTGGGTAAAATAAATAATTATCCACTCAATAAAGTAAAAGCCACGCGGGGGTTATTATTGAGTTTATCTATTTAAAATAAAGCTGGTAATTGTTTTATTATCTGTATGTATTGGATAAATAGCTTTAACTCCCGTGTATACTAAAAGACGGCTCGAGAACGGTACTGAATTTTTGGGCAGATAGACAAACATACTGATACAAAATTCGTGTAAAAAGTATACGGGCCTTGACGGGCTTTTGACCTTTCGTCTTGCACATGTATTTTTTTTATAATTTATTCGTGCAAAAATTTTCAATTTTTTTTGCGTATTTTTGCGTTTTATAACGTTTTATGTGGATATAAATCAATTTCAAGCAAAAAAAAATTGTCGATCGGTGGGTCGATCGGTCTGTCCGGGAAATCTTGTATCCACTATAACTTCAGAACGCTTTAAACTAGAGACTTGAAATTTGTCATACAGGTATGTTACCAAAAGTTCTCGCTTGGAATCGTTTTTGGGGTGTGGCAAGGGGGCAAATGGGGTAAATACAATAATTTTTCACAAAAGTTTGAAAATTTCTATATAGTGGTTTTTGAGGTTGCTGAAATTGAATATGATAATAAAAAAAATCTAACTCCACCCCCTGAGGGGCGGGGGGTAGTTTTCGTGAAAATTGGTATATAGGGGTTTTTGAGGTAGGTAGTGAAAAAGAGACATAAAAAATTCTCCAACTTAAGCCTAAAAAAGTGAAGTTTTTTCTAACAATGTAGCCACTGCAGACCTAATCAAATGCTTAAAAAAGTTAAATTATCGATCAATTTATATAAGCCAACTTAACAGGTATGCAGCTCGCTCAAATCTCAATAAATAAAAGTCAGGCCATAAAAATCTGAGGTTTCTTGTGTAAAACTATGAAAAAACACCATCAATTTTTACCCTTTTTGGCCGTGACCTGTCAAGGTCATCCCACTGTGTATCGCTGGCCCTGTGAATAATATAATAATGCAAATTTTCTTTTTCAGTATATTTTGAACGTCACTCCAGATTTACCAAACGTCTTCGAGCATGTGGAAGACATCAAGTACATGAAAATACCAATTACCGACCATTGGTCTCAAAATCTGGCAGTGCATTTTCCCAAGGCCATAGCTTTCATAGGTAATTGCTCTTTTAAAAGTCATTTAAAATATCTTACTTTACCCACTAGTACCATAAATAACTATTATGGCCCTTTTTGTCATCCCAGGCAATCCCAGCCATTTACTCGAGCATTTACTAATTTGAGTCCTCCTTGAACCTGCCCGTCCTTTATTGAAAGGGCAGGTTCAAGGAGGAATCAAATTATTAAATGGCTGGGATTGCATGGGGTAACAAAAAGGGCCCATAAATGGCCTAGTTGTGCGGCTTTGGTTAACCCAAAAATTTACTACTACTACTACTACTACTAATGCAATTTATGCAATTTGTAAGGCTCTAAAAATGCCATAAATTGCATTTTAACCGATCAGAACCGGGTCTACATCACTCACACATACATATTTTATTTTTTTTTTTTTTTCATTATTGACAAGACCATAATTTTAAAAGAAATAGTATGAAATGAAAGATTTTAAAAAACTTTATCATTATTCTGTAATTGTCATTGAGTAAAAAATGTTTAAAAATAATTTTACCTTGAAAATTAAATTTTTTTGTATATGCTCCTAAAATTTTTACCCTTCTCATCTTTATTTCCGCCCCTAAGTATAATATACCGTTTCATAAATCAAATCCAAACCTAAAATTTAAAGTTTAAAGTTTACCCTAACTTTAAAAGGTTTTCTAATTGTTTTTTATTAATCCTAAAAAAATGTATTTTTAAAAACAATAAATATCAGAAAAATTACATAGTAAGTTTTTATACTACTAATAGTAACAGTATTATACTGCCCTGCTAAGACAACTTGTCCTATCTGCAGAAATTCACTTTTTGAGATAAGCACACCATTGTATTGCTTTACACTAGCTCCATATGCCTACTAAAAAGACATGTTTTATCTAAAACCCAAATCCTAAAAATTAGCCTAAGATGTTTGGCCTATGTGGAAAATTTTCAATGTTTTCTAAATGAAATTGTCCTAACTAGTCTTTACTAGACGAATAAGTCAGGACTACGACGAACTTTACAGATCTTAGTAATATGATTGGACTTTTTAGATCATTTTGTCCTAAATTTCTCAGATAGAACAAATGCATAACAATTTATTTTTCTGACAAAAAATAGTATATTGTTTTACTAAGAGGAAAAGTGAAGCTTTGTTTACTAGTCTGTAGAGTTTACGGACGACGTGAAGCGGAGTCCGGAAACTGCAGACGAGTAAAAAAAAAGCACTTTTCCTCTGAGTGAAACATACTATTTTTTCTTCAGGCATCCTATATAATTTTTTAAATATTAATTTTTTAATTTAATTTATTCAGTAATAAAGTATGTTTTTTTTATTAAAATAGGCTAATAAAATCCTTTCGAAATAACTTAAACCTTCCTTAGCTCATTTTAAATTTTTTTCGTAGGCTAAATTGTACACTTTTCCCGATTTCGATGGTAACTTGTCTAATGTAGCATTGCAATTTCGGAGATATTTGTAGGTGTATAAACCATATATTCTTCTTCAATCACAAAAGTTTTTTGCACAGAATCTCGAGTCAACCACCTGTTTACATAATAAACAAACAAGTTTGAAGTATGGCTGTCATCAAAGTCAAAGAGTGCTGCCGCCAGTGGTGGTTTTGCTAACTAACTTTTTTTTACGGCGTACAACAATTAACAGTTATAAAATATGAACATTTTAGTACGCTTGAAGAAAAAATATATATTTTTTTCAAAGGATATCTGGCCATATCTCGAAACATCTAATTTGCAGATAGGACAACTTGTCTTAGCAGGGCAGTATAGCATACTATAGTATACTTTGCAAACAAGGAGTAAAAATTATATTATTATTGCATTTATACTCTTCAAAAGAAAAGTTTATTTTAAGAAAATTAGATCTAAAGAAAAAATGATCATACTTTTAAGATATTACACATGAACGTAGAGAATGTGTAATATCTCTTTCATGTGTACCATAAAAATGCTGCAAATACAGCTATAGTATACTCCAGAGAATCCAAACTGTGAAAACGTGTAAGACTGCTTGGCCCCAAGCCTTTTTAACAGATTTGCATTATCCCAGTGGTAGCGGGTTAACCCTATATTGCTCACTGTTCCCATTTTGGTTTTGTTCAAAAACGTGCTTTTGAGTTCTAAAAATTGTTTTGTTGATTACACTAGTCAACAAAACTTCTTTTTGTCCCGATCGGAATGTAAATTTTTCTTACCAATTCGAGGGCGTAGAATCCGAATCTGACCTTAGAAAAATTCCAGAACCTAAAATTTTTTAGATATAAATCTAGAAAATAATTAAGTTTTTTTTTTCAAAATCTTTGGATTTTAGGGTGTATCGAAAAAAAATACGACGAATTCAAAAATCTATATGAGAAGGGCCTACTGTCACGGGTAAACGCGAAAAAAAAGAATAAAAAGCTTAAGTGCACAGTTTTACTAATTGCTCTTTTGTGGCAAAACTATCAACTATAGGACCTAATTTGTAGATTATAAAATTCTCTACAAAAATATGTATAAAAATATTTTTTTTATTTTACTTAGTTTGTTCGTAAAAAGTAAATATATGAAAAAGAAATAATATTATTTATTATTTTATTAAAGCACACAATATAAACTTTTTTCCCGAGACCAAAAAATATATTTTTCTTATTAATTGAAAGGCACAGAATTCGAATTTGACCTTAAAAAAGTCCAGCACGTCTTATTTTTTGTAATTTTAGTACAGGCAATTATGCCAATTTAAAAATAATTTATAAAAAACAATATTGCTTATTTTTTTTTGTTTTTTTTTTTAATGATTTTACATCATAAACATTAGGGCCGTTCCTATATAGGTGTTTTATTTTTTTTATTTGAAAAACCAATGGGGGGAAAAGATGGGTCTTGCAAAGAGAAAAAAAGCGTGTATTTTATTTTATTTATTTTTTCAGTTTTTGTGCCCTCTACAAAGGTGTACATTTTGTAACTTTTAGGAAAAATGTAAAAAAAATAAACACAAGAAAAATGCAAAAACTGTTTTATTGCAAAAACAAATAAATTTTACAACCGAAAATAACATTTACAAACATCATAGGCCATATTTTAAGCCACTCTATATTCTGATTTGTGATGGATGTGAGGCATAATTTCACGTGATTTAATTCTTACTTAAATAACCCCAAAAATTGTTCCGAAAAAATAAAAAAATATGTGGGCAAATAGAGAATTTTATAAGCTTTAAAATGATGTATCACACGACCCTCCTTTCTATTTAAAACAATTTCCCCCCCTTTTTCCCCTGTCTCCATCGTGCCCCCTAAGCATACCAAATATACACCAAAAAAATATATGGGTTATGTTATTTATGTGTTCCAAATTTCAAGTTGATATCTTATGCCTTTCAAGAGTTAAAGGGGGGAGGCGGACTTCTGACACGCTGTGTATACATTACAAATGTGAAGAAATACGATATTTTCATTAATATTAAAGGCTTTGTAGAGGGCTCAAGATGACCTTTAATCTGATTCTGCTTTTGCACACACATTAGGCATATAAGAAGGCATATTTTGTCGGGTATTGCGTTTTTAAATTCCAGATTTCAATTTCTTGGCAACAGCTAACACAATCAACAGTAAACACGAAAAGGAAAGAAGGAAAAGAAAAAGAAAAGGTCTTACAGAAGACTGGAAATTTTATATAATTAAAACAGGAGTGGGCATGGTGAAAAGCCAGACAAGAACCACTCTTGGTGAATTGAGTAACTAAGAGGGATCTGGCTAATTATCTCACTGAGAAAAGGCCAAAATAAAGGAAGAATAAGATTTCAAATTTTCGGCCCACCCTAATAAACATACCACTTCATTACTTAAGGACCGTATTACGTAACATATTTTTAGCTTATTTTTGACCACCTAGTGATGGTTTTTGGCGTTTTTTAGCATGAGTACGTGACACTAAGCTTGTCCCCTTATGCACCCCTCTCCTCACCCCCACCCCTACTTAGTTGTGTCACAGGATCAATTTTTTAAAATATTTTTTCCCTAGTATCCCTACTTATTCTACCTATGAATTTAAAGTTTCCACAATCTAAGTTGAGTATTTTTTAAGTAATATTGAGTTGCCGAATCAAAATTTTCCTCAGAATATTTTTATCTCCCATGATTTTAGAACAAAAGAAGGCTAAAATAATGTTTTTTTACCACTTTTGTCTCATTTTTCTCAGAAACCTGAGGTAGACAATATTCCGCGAGAGCGGAAAGTTTGTCATACGAGCCGGTAGGCGAGTATGACGGTCCCGCGAGCGCGGAATGACTATTCCATACGTGTTGTAGACTATACTTTTTCTTCGACTGCAAATATGAAACACTGTATGGCTTTAAACTGCCGACAAGGTTAAAAACAATGTTTTTTGTGACTCGACATTGTAAATGCAACAAAACACATATTTTTAAATAAAGCAATTAATGTTATTAAATAATTTTATCAAACCAGTACTTAAAAGATATTTTTATTTAATTTTAGCACATATTTACAAATTATAATGCAAAAACTGAAGGTTATGTCAGATTGTTGTGTTTAAATATTTAACAATAGATGGAGAAGTTTTAATTTTTTGAACTAAATTGATAAAAAACTGGTCAAATATTAAGAAAAACTAATAAACTTTATGTAATTTTAACGCAAAACTTTAAATTGCCTTAAAATATTCAATATTTCATGGTAAAATATATATATATATATATATATTTTTTGCTAATTTTGCTACAGTTTTCTTTACTTTTATAAACAAGAGATGGCACTACATGTGCTCATTCTAACACTTGATACGGAATATTCATACCGTATCTAGAGCTAGAATGGATTCATTCTGTGTTGAAAAGTGTGTTTTTGCTTACATTCTAAAGCAGTCGTAGAAAAAAAAACATTCTGTGGCCAGATTCGGTCTCAGCCACCACCATTAGTTATAAAACAGTCTGCAATCAGGGCAAGAAACCGTGTTGCCTAGTGTTACCACATATATTTTGTGAGCAAGTAGATATTAAAATTTAATAGCTTCGTATTCGTTTTTTTTTTCTTTTTGTGCACAATGCTTTCGGATAGGTTAAAAACAATGTATCAACATTTTTAAAATAAAAGAAAAAAATATATTTTTTATTAATAATTTTTTTTTATTGCAAAATAAAGTTATGTGCAATACAGGGTTAAAATAGAACACAAATATTATTGGAAAAAGTGCATAAAATAGCCGAGGTAAAAGCTTAGAACCCCTAGAGTGGTTTACCTACTGAACATTTTATGTATCTTTGTTATACGTAGGTTTAAGCCTCGGTTTAAGCATATATCAAAACTTTTAATATAAATAGTGCATTTTTGAAAATTTTCAAATTTTCGGAAAGCCTTGTATTCGTGCAAAAATTTTCAAAATATTTGTTGGTGTATTTTTGCGTTTTATGACGTTTTATGTCGATATAAATCAATTTCGAGCAAAAACAAAAATTATCGGTCGGTCGATCGGTCTGTCCGGGAAATCTTGTGGGCACGATAACTTAAGAACGCTTTAAGCTAGAGACTTGACATTTGGCATACAGGTATGTTACCAAAAGTTCTCGGGATTGTTTTTGGTAAACATTGGGGTGCGGAAGGGGGGCAAATGGGGAAAAATACATTTTTTTTAGAAAAATTTGAAAATTGCTATATATGGGTTTTTGAGGTTGCTGAAATTGAATCTGATAAAAAAAACTTTTCTAATTCTACCCCCGAGGGGGTGAGGGGGTAAATATTTTTCAATATTATTAATATTTTCTTCAAAATTGGTTTTTGGGGTCGAAGAATATGAATCTGATAATATTTTTTTTCTAATTTCACCCCCTGAGGGGTGGGGGTAGTTTTCGTGAAAACTGGTGTATTGGGGTTTTTGAGGTTGCTGAAAGTGAATCTGATAATAACATTTTTCTAAATCCACCCCCTGAGGAGTGGGGGGTAGTTTTCGTGAAAATTGTTATATTGGGGTTTTTGAGGTTGTTGAAAGTGAATCTAAACTTTACTCCTAAAGGGGCAAAGGGTAATTTTCGTGAAAATTGGTATATTAAGGTTTTTATGGTTGCTGAAAGTGAATCTGATAATAAAAAATCCATTTTACGGGCGGAGGTGAAAAATGGGAAAACTCTTTTACTGGGCAGTGTATTTGTCATTATTGCAATAAATTGCGTTAGTTTTTATGTGTGGCGTAGTTCGACTTTTTAGGACAGACCTCGATGTACCGGTGGTGCACTTTGACTGCAACGTGTTACAAATTTTTAGGGAAAAGTTAGGTAATTTAATTTAAAAAAACTCAAATATTTTCTTGTCCATGATGAAAAAATAATAAGATATGTATGTGTGAGTGAACTGATAATTTTCGGATCAAAATGTGGTCTGCTAAGGCAAAGTATGTGAGTCATAATATAACAAACATATATTTAATCTAATCATCGTGCAGAGTGATATTGGTAGACTGACAGTTTCGGGCTGCTGGCCCTCTTCAGTACCAAGAGTCAACTCTGCACGCTGATAAAGAAAACGATTTTAGACTTTATTCGCAAAAGGAATATAGCCATTAGATTGATGTCGGCTTGTGTGCCATCTATTTCTAGATGTAGACAACTACTCATACCTCTCCTAGTCTGGAGACTTTGAATGGTAGCAAGTTGAAGACTTGTGTGTCTCAAGCACATAGTACCACTAACGAGTGGTTAGGCGTAGAATTATCAGACTAGGAGAGGTATGAGTAGTTGTCTACATCTAGCAATAGATGGCGCACAAGTCTACATCAATCTAATGGCTATATTCCTTTTGCGAATAAAGTCTAAAATCGTTTTCTTAATCAGCGTGCAGAGTTGACTCTTGGTACTGAAGAGGGCCAGCAGCCCGAAACCGTCAGTCTACCAATATCACTCTGTACGATGATTAGAAAATAGATTGATGGAATAATAAATTAATATTTTTATAATTTTGTTTAAAATTAAAAAGTTCTGTCCTTGAAAACATATATATTTTTATTCTAAAGGACCCTTATTAATTTTTTAGTGGCAACCCCATACTCATAATTTTATAAGGGTGAGTAAAAAAAACGCTTTTATGCTGTTTTTAGAGCTGCCACTGCCATGATACGGTTAAACGATCAGTCTAGGGGGCAGGATTGGGCGGCGGGGTTGGCACACGGCTTAGCCTCGTGAATGGGACCGCTCCCTTCAAAGCGTGACCCAGTTTCGAACTGCCACCATTCATGGCTTGCTGAATGAACGCGCGGAGGCGGCACTCGGGAGACGGTATGGTAACAGCTTTAAAAGCGTTTTCGTTTTTACTCCAGAGGTCAGGTAGTTTTACCTAAAAATAATTCAGGGAGTTTTGATTTTGGGTTTATTTTATAGGGTATAGGGCCGCAAATAAAAATCCAAATTTGTGACCTTGAACTCGATTTGGAACTGTCATTTTTTTGACGTATTTTTCACAAAAATCGGATTTTTTAAAATATCTCAAGATCGGTGCATCCTGGGACAAAAATGGATCTTTATGAAAATAAAGAGAACCAAATTTCCAACATTTTTTGTCGTATGTATTTTTTTATAAGACTTATAACTAATTCACGACACCGCCTTAAACGTTACACTATAAGTTTTTAGCGTTTTATTTTCTTTTAGGGAAAAACCAAAAATTTTCTTTATTAGTCATTAAGAGAACGTGCAAGTATTACGTAACGCGAAATTTGGTCATTTTTGAAAGGAAATTTTGCTTTATGTTTAAACCGGGTTTTAACCTGTTATTGCTTCCGTGTTTTAACCCAAAACCGGTCTGATGTAATTTCCGCAACCGGTTAACGGAAAACCGGTTATTAGCTATGGTTTTCAATCTCTAATTTGTTTTTGTTTTAGTGATTTAGTGAACTGTTAACCACGCTGTGTGCAATAAAATTTGCAAGGAATCCGTCTCTTTAGGCCTAGATCATTGTTAAAAACGTGATCCAATAAACATTTTATAAGTTTATAATTTTTTAAGTGTTACGTAACATTTTTACATTTTCTTATATTTAAATATTTAAAGTATATTTAACTGTTTTTTTACATATTACCATCTCTATTTACAGATTAAAAGATTATTATATTTTGACCAACCGAATAGTTATCTCAAAAAACCCTAGATTTGAACCGTGCTTTCACAGCGGTTATAGTTAGTTATTATTACTTCTTTTTCTAATATCTTTTTTCTTTCTTATATGTAAATATTTAAAGTATATTCAACTGTTTTTTTACATATTACCATCTCTATTTACAGATTAAAAAATTATTATTATTATTATTATTATTATTGACTAAAATTTATCCGCTATCTATCTTGTCAGGACAAATAAAATACACTGTCTGTAACCAACAGATTCGGAAGTATTGGTGAATACGGGTAAATCGGGTAAATAATTTGAACCAATATATTACCGATCATAACCATTTATGGTTATAACCGCAACTTTGATAAGCAAAACGAAAAAGCTTTTAGTCAATCGGTCCTTCCATACCAGGGATGGTTTAGGACAACTTTTCTTGCTAGATACGGATCTAACCTTAAACTTACTAAAAAAATTTTAAGGTCATGAATTTCAGATTCATTTTTTATGTTGTAGAAAAATATGTTTCGTTTTAAAATGAAATAAAAATAACTTATTTATAAAACTATTATTATTTACACTAATTTAATGTTAAAAGGGGGACCATGGCCCAGCGGTACAACGCTGCCCCCCCCCACCTAACTTGAAAAGTTGTATATTTCATTGATCCAAAACAAAAGTTTTATATTACAACGGCACTTAGTGCTACTAAGAGTGCCGATGTATTGAAATCTTCGCCGAAAAGTCAAAATCTTTGACCACGTTTTTTTTTCACATTTCTCGACGTTTTAGACCATTCTGAGTCGAAATCAGTAAAAAAAAAATTGCATCCGTCTGTCTGTCTGTCTGTCTGGGTGTAAACTCTCTAACTCCATTTCTACATAGCTGATTAGATTTTGGGGGTAAGGGGGTAAAAATAGGGTAAAACTCCTATTTTTAGCGTTTTTTGTTTATAATTAAGGCAATTATTATTGTATTTGGTTAATTTAGCACTTATATAAAGGATAATTTTAAATTGGTCAAAAAATGTTATAAACAACGTTTTCCTAAAACGCATTGTTTTCGAGATATTGGCGTTTAAAGCAGTAAAAGGTTTTTTTGGCATATCTCACATATTTATAACCCGATTTCAAAAAATTATATTTAAATAAAAGCTCTTTTTAAGCCCTATAAAAAATTTTATATACAGTTTTTTGCTAGAATATAATGTTTTAAAGATACAGAATTTAAAATCAAACAAAACACCTAGTTTGAAATTTGCAAACTAGATGGCTCTAGTGTACAATAGTGCCGATGTTTTGACAGGGTGCTCGACAGGGTGCTTGCAACGTTTCATCTAGTTTTATGGATTCAAAATACAAAAGTTGCATATTAAAAAAAAAGTTGCATATTGCAGGGATTCAGACAAAAATTGTATATTGCAGGAATTAAAAATCCAAAAGTTGGATATTTCACGAAAAGGTGAGGGCCTGTTTTGTCATCAAAATTTTGGTTGGGGGTAATTTTTTTTACTTGTACAAACTTTCACGGACGGAGGTGGGGAGAGGACTTTTTCTTAGTCATTAACTTTTTTGTGGAAGAAAAAAGTTGTATTTAGAAAAAAAGTTGTAATCTTTGACCTTTTCCCCCCCTCCACATTATTTTCTTCGCTAGGGCCCTGGTTTTTGCATCAAATAAATAAAAATACTTTAGTATCGTGTTAAAAATACTTTAGTATCGTGAATTTTTTAATTCCAATAATTAAAGCTCTTTCTGAACCGTTTACATATGGGATTTGTAACTCCAAAAATGTATAACTCCTGACTGAAGTAAGTCTAGAAGGCATTACCAACCATACTGCGCTAAAATATATTTTCTAATTTTGCGATGCCAAAAGTTAAAGAAGAAGAAGATAAACGTTTTTTACTTAACTATTTTTTTCAAAGAAAAGAACCGACATTCTATTTTTATCTTTTAAGAATACGAAAGTTTTAAATTTTTATTTATCGATAACTTTTTTTCCCACCTTACTCGTTTAAATGGAATCATTAAAAAAAAATCAAGATAAAAAGAAATAAAAATGTAAATATTTAAAACATCGCGTCAACGCTAGAGTCGACGCGGCGCCTATGCGAGTACTGGAAATTCGCCGAGTACTGCTGATATGTAAACGTGATATATTAAATATTGGCTTTGATAAATAATTAATCTTGGAATTCGTCATAAATCCTTAATAAAACTAATCAAATTAAAAGTAAAACTGTCTAGCCCGTTTTTCCCCATTTTATGGGTCGATTTCGGGCCTGCAAGTTAGGGGTTTTTCCATAGTAAAGTGCGTTAATGTGGCGTTTGGAGAGTATTCTCGAAATTTCGGTAATTTTGCTTTCCCATTTTGAAAATTTTCAAATTTTTGGGAAAGCCTTGTATTCATGCAAAAATTTTCAATTTTTTTTCTTATTTCAAATATACCATGCACAGAAGTGAACAAAAAGTCCAAACCAAACGCCACAAAACGCAAAAATTTTCCAAAATTTTGAAAATTTTCAAAATGGGAAAGCAAAATATATAAATTATTTTCTTGTTCTGAAATTTACAATAAAAAGTTATGTTCTTAGTTCAAATATTTTCAATTTTACTTTTTTCTTCAGCAAGGGGTAAGATTTCGTGGACCCACCTCTTAGTCATGCCTAACCGTTTGGAGAAGCCTATCGATTTTCAGAAAATTGTGTGGGTGGCGTAGTGTTGCGAATTTCTAGTCACTCTATCTAGCCGTGACTTTAGCCGTAAGCTAGAAAGTACTAACTCCATTTGTCAATAGCAGCGTTTTCAAAATTTTACATCATAGTTGACGTGAAAACGTCACTATGGAGTTACTGCTTTCTTAGTGGGGCATTATATCCACGTCAAAAATAACAGTTAAAAGCTACGTACAAAATCCATAGATTGCATATGCTAGAGTTTATTTTTTACAAATCTATAAACTTAATGTGTCAGTGTATGTAAAATTTAAATAAAAATTACTATACTCCGTCCAGTTATGCAAGATAGTAAAGGACGCGGCCCGTTTTATACCACAGAGCGCATAAATAGCATAATTATGGATAAACCGTAGTGAATCAAAAATTTAACAGATGTCGGTACTGTTTTCCTGGAAAGGGCCTATCCAAAGACTCGCATAACAAGCATAGTACATAAGAATGCGATGCCAGGATTGACTTGATGTGTCGTCATGTATCTTGTAATGGTTGTTATGCGAGGCCTTAAGTTGTAACCTAAAAATTTTACGTTTTCCTTGTGTTCAATATAATTTACGTTTGTACAATATGTAGAATATACTAATTTAGTGTGTGTATAAAGAATAAACCAAAAAAGTACCTTTTTCAATACCATACAAAATAACATTAAGTATAACCATTTTTTCTCTTCTTTTATTAGCTTTAACGAGCGTCAATCATTGTCATAGACAAAAAATGTCACAATATGTTATATGTTAAAAGGAGTTTTTAACCAATGATGTAGCTTAAAAATCGCGGGAATTTTAAACTACTATCTTGTATAATTGGACAGACTATAGAGTTTAATTCTTTTTGACAAATCTAAAAACTTGATGTGTCAATGTATGTGAAACACTTCTACTTGACTGACTGAACCAACTGACTGACTGAATGACTGACTGACTGAATCATTACTGACTGACTAAATAACTGATTGAATTAACTGCTGACTACTTACTGACTCAGCGTTCGGCGCCTGCTTATTTATATCCACAGCATCGAACCTACTAGAGTTTTCGCGCTGGGTTGTTCCAGAACCTTTGCCCAAAGCGCTGTTCCAGAGCCTTCGTAAAGTTTTTGTTTTTCGCTTATTGCTTCGCTAAACTGTAGGTCACTCTTCGACATTTATAATTTAAAAAGCAATACTCTTACGACGGGGGCTAAAGCCGCCGCTAGATAGAGTGACTATGGATTTCTGCACGATACTCCCACACACGTCAAAATAAACGTTAAACTAGACGTTCTCTGCAAGATCACGAAACAATGTGTATAAATTAAATTGCTTTAGCCGAGGGTTTAGCCAAAAAGAAATTGTATATTACACAGGGTGTTTTTTTAGTTATAACTTTTTGAAATTTTTATTTATTTAGTTTATAGTCATTTTCGGACCTGTTATTTTACTATTAAGCGCTAGAATAGTATAATACAGTACTTTCAAATTTACCAAACTCGCCATAAAACATCCTAGGAAAAATATTCTTAGATAGAAGCGGATGTGTTTCATGGAAAAATAAGTAACTTTGAAAATGTCTGTCTATCCGTCCATCCATGTCTTTTGATGTCACGTTTTTTTAAGCACAACAACTCATGTAGTCATGATCGTCCCAACATTTTCAGCAAAAATTAAGTTCTATGAGAGGATAAACAAAAGTAAAATACCTAAAAGAACACACACTATAGGTTTTTAGAGTTCTAAATTTTTTTTCGTCAAACCAAAATTTTTCTTTATGAATCGATTAGGCATGCCCCTAGGAACATTTTGGGTGAAAATTAAAAAAACTATCTGGCGTTTTTTTTATTTAATTTGATGTGTTGTAATGCATTTATTATCATTTGCGAATAAGAAGTTGGTCACTATTTACTTACTTTGTAGTGAAATTATGCTGAATTAAATATTTTTCCAATACTGCGTATTACCTATTAAAATAAAATATGGCGATTATCTAAAATTTTACTATTAAGACCCAATTGCCTCATTATAGAAATTAAAATTATTATGTATTTTTTATGAGTTTCTATAACTGCGCCATAACTTGTAACATAAAAGTAATCTGTTAGTGTTTAGTAATGTATAAAGTTTCAAAAACGTAGATGTTACCTATACCAAAACCAAATAGGAATGGTTACTTTAAAGTAGGATTATGGTAACTTTTTATGGCTGCAGCGACGTACCTTTTGGAACATTTTAGTAATATAACACCGGTGCTCTTTTTATTGGGTAATTACGTAGCTAAGGCAACTTTATTATTCCTATTAAGTAAAAAGGAATAAAAGTAATATTCTTGGTAGAATTTACCATTCTGTTACCAATAAAAACATATTTAATTGTCTTTAACACCATACAGTTATATAATAAGTGAGAGCTACGTAATTACAACTCATGGTAGCGGTTCCAGTTATATAGGTAAAATTCACAAAGAATGTTAGGGCATATCCACAGGCTCGCATAACAACATAGTACATAAGAATGCGATGCCGTGATTGGCTTGATGTGCCGCCATGTATCTTCTAAGCCAATCACGGCATCGCATTCTTATGTTTTATGTTCTTATGCAAGCTTCTGGATAGGCCTTTAGTTGGGTTACTGTTTTAAACATCATCCTCTTTATTCGAGTTTTTTCCGACTTTTACATTTAAGCCCATCTAAAGGATTCGCGTGGGTTGGATAGTTAATTTTCCTATTTGCGAATCGTTAATTTTTCTAGATGTAAATAAAAATATGTTTTCTCAGTTAATAGAAAAACAAGGACGCTTTATCCAAGTACATAATGTTGATACTTTGTCTTTCGTAGAAAACAGGATAAACAGAGTCTTTTTAACAGACATTTAAAGTTTATTTTTTGCGACAAACCTGAATAAAAAATGATACTTGGATGAAAGAATTCTTTCCTTTAAAGCTAGTCTTAATTATACACTTTTGGCGATATACAAGGTTTATATATAGACAAAGCCGTACAAGGAAAGAAATTAGTGGGTTCTGCGCTATAAATTTTAAGATATTTGGTAACAGTGGCAAATTATATTGATTTAAGCTATAAGGACACGAAAACTAATAATGTTACAAATAAATTGGAAAAGATTATATTTATTACAGACACAATTATATGTATTACAGGCACTATTATTTACAGAAATTTTATAATCTATTTGAGCTATAAATATCATACTATTTATTATATATTATTATTCACTAAACATTTAAAGTATTCATATAGTTTTTTACACTCAATCCCATAATTGTAACAGAAAGCCTTTTATTTATATAATAAGCGATTATAATTTGCTTGGTATATGTCTTATAGCGCTCCTAGCTATAATTTTATTTTCCTTGTAGCCAAGAAAAATTATTGGAAGGGGGGATAAAGCAAAATTTTGCCAACTTTTCGATCAAAGAATTACCAACGATTTTTCGGATGAAAAATTACCGCCTTTTTTAGTAGTAAGTAAGTAAGTGATGACAAAAAAAGGTCATCTGGTCAATTTTTACCCTTTGAAAAGAAGAAGAAAAAGAAAATACCACCTATTTAAATTTTTCTTTAATTTAACTTTTTTAATGTGGTTGGGGTGTCCCCCTCAACCCTTAATAGCCACGGCTCTGTTTCCATACGCAATTGAGCAATCAAATTTTCTGAAAATAAAACGAGAATTAATTTGAATTTGATTAATTTCAACTTTCTCCAAGCTTGGATATCGAGAAAATTGCGTACCTAGTATAAGAGTAGATAATGGTTTAGTTAAAAGTTCTTAGTATTTAGTTGAAAAAAAAACGGTTTTGATCGCCCAGTTTGATGCCCCTCGGACGCCCCTTCGATTTTTTAGGCAGGTGTATATCTCACCGCCTTGTATCATCGTTCGGGCCTGATGGAATGCATTAGATCTGCTCGGTCAGTCATAAATTAAAGCCTTCAATTTGAAGGGTCTGCCTACGCAAAGAAATTTACTGCCCAGTTAAAGAGCTTTCCCATTTTACACCTCCGCGCGTAAAATGGATTTTTCATTATTAGATTTACTTTTATTAACCTTAAGAATATACCAATTTTCACGAAAACTACCCCCCGCCTCTTTGGGGGTGCAGTTAGAACTTTTTTATTATCAGATTCTCTTTCAGCAACCTTAAAAACCCCAATACACAAACTTTAACAAAAACTACCCCCACCCCTCGGGGTTAAATTAGAAAATTTTTATTAAAAGTTTGAGTTTTAGCGACCTCAAAAACCCCAATATACCAATTTTCACGAAAACTACCCCCCACTCCTCAGGGGGTGGATTTAGAAAAAAATATCAGATTCATATTCGCCAACCCCAAAAACCCCTATATACCAATTTTGACGAAAATATTGAACATATTTAAAAATATTTACCCCCTCACCCCCTCGGGGGTGGAGTTAGAAAAAATGTATTATCAGATTAAATTTCAGCAACCCCAAAAACCCCTATATAGTAATTTTCAAATTTTTCTAAAATTTTTTTTTCCAAAAACCAAAAACAATCCCGAGCTAGAACTTTTGGTAACATACCCGTATGTCAAATTTCAAGTCTCTAGCTTAAAGCTTTCTTAAGTTATCGTGCCCACAAGATTTCCCTGACAGACCGATCGACCGACCGAACGACAATTTTTTTTGCTTGAATTGATTTATATTGACATAAAACGTCATACTTAAAACGCAAAAATACACAAAAAAAATTGAAAATTTTTGCACGAATATAAGGCTTTTCAAAATTTTGAAAATGGGAAAGCATAAAACAAGCCATGTAGATGTACAGGGAGATCAGAAATAAAATTTTAAAATATTTAAAAAAAAGTTCCTTTAAAGGTTGGTCCGGAAATGAGCCCTAAGGTAGCTAGGACACTCTTAAGGGTACAGGGTGATCCAGAATTCCCGCCCTCGTCATTTTTCTAAAAAATGGTAAGGTATATTAAAAAAAAATCAGGAACCGTGTTTTATAGTCTCACCTATACTACAAGTTAAATACCATATGACGCTTTCATAATAATACTCGTTGGCCCTGTGGCGACATCTATATTTTTTCCCCATGGTATACGATTTTTTATTTATGAAATTAAAAGATCTTTAAATTAGAATAGTTCAGTTTTATGTATTTTTTTATGAGCTCTCAAAATTTACTTAACTATTGCAGATATTAACCTTTTCGCTCCGGGACTGGTCCATGTATGGACCAACAAGAAAAGCGAACGTAATAGATGTTCATAAGGTCAACTTAATGCACTAAATTTAGGAAAAGTATTGAAAAAAATCCTGGTTACTTCTTTGACCTTCAAAATTAACATTGAAGGTCAAAATGCGTATTTGTGATTGAAAATTGGTATACCTACGTTTTATGAGACGCTGAATACGATAAAATTAGTAAAAAAATTCTAGTGACTTCGTTGAACTTGAACTTTGAAGGTCTAAGTATGAAAATGCGTATTTGCGCTTAAAAACTTGAAAATTGGTGTACCTAGATTGTATCTGCTATAGTAAATAAGAATATTGGTAAATAAGTCTATCTCACCGACTTTGAAGCGCTAATACCCAATTTCATGCTTTGACCTTGAAAGTTCAAGGTCAAAGAGGTGACAAGAACTTTTTTTACTATTTTTATCGTATTTAGCGGTTCATAAAACATAGGTATACCAATTTTCAAGCTCAAATACGTATTTTCATTATTTGACCTTCAAAGTTCAAGGTCGAATATGAATCTGACATTTTTTTCACTATTTTTATTGTAATCAGCACATCAAAAAACATTGAAAAGCCCTCTTAAACCTTCACTTATAATTTTTTACATTAGCCTTAACTTTCTCTCCGGGAGTGGTCCATATATGGACCAGCACTCCAAGTGGCGACTTGTCATAAGAATTTCATTCATTTAATTCATGAAATTCAGCTAAAATGCGAGGTCAATTTTAAAGGAAAAATCCCCGGAGCGAAAAGGTTAAAAAAGTTTTAAATGTGTTACTTTTAGCTTTATAAATACTAATTAATTTTAATAAGTAAACAATTAAAAAAATTTCCTAAGTGCCATCACAACTCTTATTATCCTTTGTTTAAAAACTTGTTAGCGTCATTCGGTATTTAACTTGTAGTGCAGGTGAGACTATAAAACCCGGTTTATGATTTTTTTTAAATATCCCTTACTATTTTCGAGAAAAATGACTAAGGTGGGAATTCTGGATCACCCTGTACATCTGAGGATTAGGTTTTATTTAATATCTCTGGAACCTTAAAGGCTATCATTTTGTATAATTTTTATTTCGTAATTTTAACCAGGGACGTGCAAAATCGGGGGCAATGTCACTTTTTTACCGCAAAATTATTCATCTGTGGATTTTTTGAAGTTTTAGCATAATTAGGCATTATGCATTTTTACCAAAAAATTACATTTTAACAACAAAACTACAAAAAAGTTTGACAAAGACAGACAAAGTTTGGAGCAAAAAGTGATAAGGCCCCCAACGCACCTGGTTAAAAAAAAAAACACATGAAAATAACTTGGTTGAATAGGCCTTATCAAGATATCTGGAGGCTTTAGCTCTGGTACCTGCATTCAATCAGTCTTTGAGGCTAGTAACCAGAAGCCTCCACGCTATAAACGGCCTTCAAATCGAACTGAAAATTGCTGAAACGACCGTATTTGGAGGTACATAATGTTTACGTTTAAATTTAAAAGTTAACGATATTATTAACTAGCCAAAATTATCATATATATTATACATATATATATATATATATATATATATATATATATATATATATATATATATATATAAACTAGGCATAAAATAAAATTAAAAAAATATATACCGGGTGTCTCACCAGGTTCTTGACAAGCTATATCTCCGTTATTTGAAAAGATAGATTTTTTTTGCAAAAAACAGCGTTAAATGGGAGCTATTGAAGTTTTTATTCACGTATCCAAAACCACCCCTTGCTTACCCACCCCCTTGGAACCACCCCTAACTTATGTTTTTTAAATAGCACCCCCCCCCCATTTTTATTAAAGAATATGAAAGTTTTATTTATTCTTAATTCAACCATGTATTATAAGTAGTATCTTATTTCTTAAAGGGGCTCCAAATAACTATTATTTATTAATAATACTGTCCCACCAGGTTTTAGACGGGCTATATCTCCGTGGTTTAAAGAGATAAAAAAAATCGGAAACAAACAAAATTAAATGCGAGTCAAAGTAGAATTTACTGACTTATGCAAAACTACCCCTTATTTACCCACCCTCTTGGAACCACCCCCAACTTTTGTTTTTTAAATAGTACCCCCCATTTTTACTAAAGAAGAAAGCACATTTTATTCTAAATTCAACCATGTTTTATAAGTAATATCTTATTTTTTTAAGGGGCTCCAAATTACAACCTCATCAGACCACAAGCAATATTTTTCATCAAAAAGAAAACCAAAAACTCACGTTAGATTATATCTAAAAGATAACTGATAAATGTATCCATAAACCACCCTTAATAACCCACTCTCCTGGAACCGCCTGCAACTTTGTTCCAAATACCACCCTATTATTAATAAATAATAATTGTTATTTGGAGCCTCTTAAATGATATGATACCACTTATAATACATGGTTGAATTCAGAATGAAATGTACTTTCATATTCTTTGATAAAAATTGGAAGGTGTTATTTGAAAAACAGAAGTTGGGGGTGGTTTCGAGGGGTGGTTTTGGATATGTGAATAAAAACTTCAATGACTCCCATCTAACGCTGTTTTTTGCAAAAAATTCTATCTTTTCAAATAACGGAGATATAGCTTGTCAAGAACCCGGTATATCTAGTACCAATCCCAATCAATTTGCTAATATTCGATAGAAACATAAAAAGATTTATTCCACTTACATTTTTTTGTAGCGTTCGTCATCAAAGTTTAAAAAAAAAATCTTGTAAAACATAAATGCCAGATAATTATTGTATTTATTATTTTATTTTAGCCCATTTCCACTTTCTACTTTTCATAACAACTTTAATATCAGTTTAAGTTTTTTTGGACTTTTTTTTAACATTTGATAAAATATTGTACGAATGGTAGCGTCCGTCATCATGGAATGACTGACTTTTCTTTACTTAGATGATCTAAATTAGATCCTAATGGGTATTTTTTTGTTACAGATGAAGCTCGTTCGCGGCAAAAGGGAGTCCTAGTCCACTGCCTCGCTGGAGTGTCCCGTTCCGTCACTATAACTGTCGCGTATTTAATGCAAAACTGTTCCCTCAACCTCAACGACGCGTTTAACCTGGTGCGCTCCAGAAAATCTAACATAAATCCAAACTTCCATTTTATGCAGCAACTCCTTAACTTCGAGAAGGAGTTAAAACTAGACGTTTCTTCCAAAAGCCCCAGGGGTCTGATCGAAGAGCTCCAGAAGCAACAGAAAACCCGGACCCATAAAAGCGAGAGCAAAAGAAGAGCGGGGCCGTGCCCGAACTGCGGGCTTACGGCCGAATGTAAGTGCAGACAGCATTCTGAGTTTCTGAGCCCCCTGGCTTCGATCGGAGTCAGTCCCGATTCCGGCATCGAGTTCGACAGATGGGGCTCAGGGACGCCGGGGGAATGAGACGATCAGGGGGGGTCGCAGTGGCACTTTTAAGGTACCATGAGCTAGGCTGATTCCGCTTTCCTAAAATAGATAATCTGTTCTTAGAACTGATTTCGAACCTGGTAAATACATATAGTTCATTCAACGGGCTGATATTCTAAAGGGTAGTAGTGGATGGTAACAAAACACTCCTGTTAGCTTTTCACCGGGTGATTTGCGTGAGGGATGTCCGCTATCTTGAATTTTAGGGGTGAGTGTGGTTCTCGGTAAATATGCATCTTAAAAATGCATACTACCAATTTTGTTATCCACTACTATAGTACTATCCTTTAAAATATCAGCCCGTGTGCATTTATTGCAATTTCAACATAGGAACTCGTTATTTGACTGAACTAATAGTTTTTTATGCACCAAGGTATCAAAGCTGTCGAGACTGATAAGAAATCTATTACCCATGGTGCATACAATATTTTTTTCACTACCAACAATAAAACACATCCAAAATGTATTGACACTAAACTAGTTTTAAAAATATATTGAAATATGATTAGTTGCTACCTTGAGTGCTGGTTAATAATGATTTACTTACTGACCTAGAGGCGTAAGTTGTACCAGCAACTACTTGTATCTTACCTGATACTAGTAGGGTCACTTTATTTATTCTTACTTTGTTCTTTCGATCTTGCTCGTTTGTTTTTGCTTTTTTGGACTTGGCTTTTCTTCTTTGGTGAAAAAAGCAAAACCAGAACAAAAACAACCAAGTACAGAAGTACAAAGTAAGTTCACATAAAGTGAAATTAGATTTTCTTACTACAGTAGTAACTCGATAATCCGAATCTTCGATAATCCGAATGATGCGGTAATCCGGACCATAAAATTCGGACTTCAAAGTAAATATAAGCTACAAAAAATTTGCTTTGATCGGACTGAAAACAATCAATTTTAGGGGGTGTACATGGATTCAAACTTACCCGGTATTCCGAATATTTTATCGTTCGAATTATCGCATCGGATAACCAAAGTTTTGGATTATCGAGTCTTTACTATATGTTGGTGGTGGAAAATCTTATTTAATCACCTATACCTTGACAGAAATTATGAAGGACCAAATGCCTTAAAATTGGGTATTTGGAACAACTTCCAAAAACCTTCTACAAAGGTTCGTCAAAGAAGGGAAAAGCTGGACGAGCGAAAACTTTGGCAATTTTAATTTGCATCCATTAATTTTCACAAATATTTTGTATCTAAAATTTGACATATAAATATGAATTTTCAAAATTGATATTATTATTTTAATGAAGCTTGTTAGATATTTTATATGCTTCTGCAGATCTGATAAGCTTTTATGCTTCTTAGAAGCTTTTTTTAATCCGTATCAAGTTCAAATAATTTATAGAAGTTTTTAAACTTTTTTAGAAGTTTTCTAAATGTTTTTAGAGGGTTTTTCGAACGTATTCTAAGAGCAAACATTATGCATATATCATACCTATACCTTGTTCGGATTTTTCTTGGGAAATTAGAGTTTGGAGCTGTTAGGAATGAGCCTGCCCTGGATAGTGTTGCTGTAATCTCCCCATAGTTGTGTCTACGTCCTTTGTGTCTTAATTTTTAGTTAGAGACCTTTGATTTTTTAACAAAGATTAATGTATATAAAAGTATATACATATTTTTAGCGCTGGAAAATATACAGGGTGATACAGTAATAAGTTACATAATTTTAAGAAATAATATTACTAAAAAATACGAGAAAAAAAATATGAAAAAGTTCGTATAAATGTGCTGACAATACCCTCTGTTAATTCTATGAACTACATCAACGAGTTGTGGAACATGGTCTAATATTACTAAGAGTTATCAACTGAAAATGAAACCAGTTTCAGATTAATCCCTGAAGATGTCTCTAGTAGTAAGAGACGAAACGTCGGAAAGTGAAAATCCATTAACACGGTCTAAACCCGAAAGTGAAAGTTCTTTATATCTTAATGGCCGTGAAAGCTTAAAATCTAAAATAAAGTGTTAAAGATATCGTAGCATAAAAAATAAGAAGTAGAAAATATGTTGATAGGAACTTTTTATATACAGGGTGATCAATAACTGGCATGCCAACATTTAAGAGGTCATTCTGCATTCAAAAATATGAAAAAAGTTCCTTTAAAGGTTGGTCCGCAAATGAGCCCTAACGGAGCTACGGCCCTTTAAAATTGTAATAAAAATAAGGTTTTTAATTAATAACTCTGGTACCCTTTAAGCTAGAGCGACGAGCTTTTGCATGTATACTAGTATTAATAAGGGCAATAAGTTTATGTTAATTTATTTTTTGAGTTTATCCCGAGGCGTCCCTAGACGGAAAAATGTATTAGGCTTAACACATTTTTGCCCCAAACTTTTTTATTTGTATTTTTTTTGAAATTTTTGTAAAAATATGGATTCCTTAAGTAAAAATACATAAAAAATTTTATATAGTGTAACACTGTAGGATCAACCGTTTTCAAAAAAAATTTAATTAAGGGGAAGTAACATTTTATGCCACCAAAAACGATACTTTTTAAAAGGCTATTACTTCTTTAATATTAAATTTGGTGAAAAATTTTTTTTTCCTCAGTTTTAAATGAAGAATCACCCTGCAGTATTAAAATTTTATTGATGTTTTTTTTTTGTTCCCCATTTAATATATCATCTTCGAAGGACCGTAGCTCCATTAGGGCTCATTTCCGGACCAACCTTTATAGAAACTATTTTTCATATTTTTGGATGTAGAACCTATTAAATTTTTGTATGGCAGTTACTGATCACCCTGTATGTTTTTTTCTGTAGTTTCACCCCTTAAAATTTGGTAACCTATTTCTAATCGCCCTATATTTTGTTTATTAACTTTTCTAAAATCACAGGAAATTAAAATTCTGATACATTTTCTTAAGAAATGTAGTAACTTAATAAAATAATTTTTCAGAATCTATTTTTTAAATTTTAGGAAAGTAAAATTTTTAAGCACTGCCTTCTGGTAATTACATATATTATTATAATTGCAATAAAATATTTCGAAAAATAAGATAGGTACATTATATTTCTTAGGGACTGATTTATTTAAGAATATTACCTTTTCATTTAAAAAATATATAGCGGTTGTTCCACGGTACACAAGAACTCAGTTTGTAGCGTTATTAAAAATAAATCTCTATAGACTTACATAATTACCTTTAATTTGCTCTAGACAAAAGTTGTAACTCTTTTTGTTTTAGTTAGTTTTGATGTATACAAATTGACAGGTTTGTCTATCGTGGGACACCCGGTATATTATATAAAACATTCTTGGTTAATTTTTAATTTAATATTTACTTTAAAATATTTGTCTTTATATTTTTTCTTATACAAAAAGTAGTTCCATTTATTGTTAATAGAGAATTAAATAATAATATTGCTGGTATTTATTGAGCTTACTATTTTAAATAGATATTAGCTTTTAGCTAAAAACAGCTACATACACTTTTTTGGCTTTCCGTTGAGGGGATGTTTCTTAAAAAAGGTACAATGATTGTGCATGATTGTCAGTGATTTTCCATGATTATAATGATTGTCCATGATTGTAATGATCAGAGATCGGATCGAGGCAGGGCCGTGGCGAAGAAGATTTTGTGGGGGGGGGGAGGGAGGAGAAGGTCGAAAATCACAACTTTTTAGTCTTAAATTATAACTTTCATCTCATTGGCAAAAATGTTTATGACTAAAAAAACGTTCCCACCACTACTAAAATTACAACACAACTTTTAACTCTTGACAAAGAATTCCAAAAAAGTTGTTAATTTTAAGAATTAAAAATCAAAAAATTGTTACTTTTATATATAAAATTTATAGCCATTTAAATTTTTACTTGAAATTTTAAATTTCCAATTTTTACTTTTTTAATTACGAAAATTTTATGAATACAAAAGTTGTAAATTTTATGTAAATTTTACACCTTTTCCAAATACATTTTTAGTTCTTCATCACAAAAAAGTTATAAAACAAATTAAAAATATAAAAGTCTCTCTCTCTTTCTTTATTTATTTGGTCTTTTTCTTCCGAATAATTAACTAGGGTTTCTCTATATAATCATGACATTTCCAGTGCGCATGTACTAATCGGATATGTATCCTGACTTGCGCACTATCACTGCTAAATTACTGTTGTAGTAACTTCCACGCTAATATAAAAAGTATTCATTAAAAACACACAAAAAAATTATCTTCAAATGTCCATTATTATCAATTTAAAATTAAACAGTCCACACGATTAATAACCATATCTATGGTTTACTTTAACTTGTACATAAAACATTATAATAAAAATACTCATAAAAGATGGCAAAACAAAAATACACAAGGCACAAAGATGGCGAATTCGATGCACTGAATTCAGGTGCCAAGAAGGCTACACCCATCCCTTTCAAAGGCCACGCTGTAACTGTCAAATATATTAGTCGTAAATTTACGAAAAATTTGTCCATTTCACAAAAAAGTTGTATTTGTTATTAATTAAAAATATAAAAGTATAATGTTGAGAAAATTTAAAAAAAACCTAATTTTTTACATTCTAGTTCCGCCCTAGTTAAATCGGGTGAGTGCGTCAAGGGGTTAATAACATTCTGGTTAATTCATTTATAAAATTTTTTAAGTTTGAAAATCCCAACTTTTTTGTTCTTAACCCATGAAAACCCATAGAAATTTAAAAAAAAAACATATTTAGGTACTTTTTTTCGATTTAAGATAGGTGGGGAGGCTCCCCTCAGCACCCCCCCCCCCATAAAAGATGGCAAAACAAAAATACACAAGGCACAAAGATGGCGAATTCGATGCACTGAATTCAGGTGCCAAGAAGGCTACACCCATCCCTTTCAAAGGCCACGCTGTAACTGTCAAATATATTAGTCATAAATTTACGAAAAATTTGTATATTTCACAAAAAAGTTGTATTTGTTATTAATTAAAAATATAAAAGTATAATGTTGAGAAAATTTAAAAAAAACCTAATTTTTTACATTCTAGTTCCGCCCTAGTTAACTCGGGTGAGTGCGTCAAGGGGTTAATAACATTCTGGTTAATTCATTTATAAAATTTTTTAAGTTTGAAAATCCCAACTTTTTTGTTCTTAACCCATGAAAACCCATAGAAATTTAAAAAAAACATATTTAGGTACTTTTTTTCGATTTAAGATAGGTGGGGAGGCTCCCCTCAGCACCCCCCCCCCCCCCCATTGCTACGACCCTGGCCTTCCCCCTGAATCCGCGCCTGATCATGGAAAATCTTGCTCTCGATTGTCAAGCATGCGTGCAAGGATAATCCCAGAAATGATCCCCTCCCTTATACGGGTATACTTCACCGCATATATGCGGTTATATCCGGTAAATGCCGTGGCATTTTATAAGACTAATCGCAATACATTTCCGAGAAGTTTTAAAATATGACACACAAATTTTTTCATGCATATATTTTTTTTTTGTGAAACAGAAATTATAAACATTATTTTTTCCTTTTTTTACTTTTATATTTTTTTCGATTTAATGTCCGCTGGTACCGGATATCCAGAAAAGGATACCGATTATCCAAAATAATCGCTTATCCTGCATTGTCGGATAACCAAAACCTAGGTTAAAATTTACATTAGTGAAACATTAAAAAAATATATCTTTTTACTTAGGTTGCTATTCTGGATATACATTATAATAATTATCAGAACGTTTATTCATCGGAAGCCGGTTAGAAAAACGTTTCTTTACCTGTGATTGGCAACTTTAAATTTTTTATCAACGGATATATCCAGATTTATAAATAATATAATATCTGTTGATATATTTTTCAAAATTGTGATACAAAATAAAAGCAATTTAAAACAAAAAAAAATATGTTTTTAATAATTTTCAATATTATTAATTTATTTTGTACATCGGAAGAAATTGTATGAAACTTAAAACAATTTTTTTTAATGAAAAAAAAAATTAAAATTAAACATTAAATATTTTTTAAATCAAAATCTCCGGTTCAATGAAAAAAAAAAGTTAAATCACATTTTTTCACTTTTAAAAATTAATAAATCACGAAATTCCCACCAAACACAAAAATATTTAAAATGTCTCAACCAGTAATGATGCCCACTACCCTAGCAGGAACCGCTGATGGTGACGATAGGCCCTAGCTGCAGGCCAAGCATGATAGCCGATTATCTAACGCCAGCCTTTTCCCAGACTTGATCCAGACTTGGCTTTTATCTTGGGAAACTAATGTCTGGCGAAGACTGGCGTTCGATGCTCGGCCAGACTATTTATTGATCGGTAGCATTGCCACCTCGAAACTTTAACAGTTATATAATTTTACATTTAAGTTACCCATTTTTTCAGTGTAGTGACTTTTTTGTACATATTTTTAAAATGTCAGATAATGACCAAAAAACAAAAAGGAACGGACAAAATTCAATAATTAGCATTGGCCCAAGATCGGCCGAAGCTTGGCACCAATACTCGGCCGAAGCTTGGCACCAATACTCGGCCGAGAGTCGCCCGATTGTTCTTTCTTGTTAGGGTAAGGGCATATCCACAGCCTCGCATAACACGCATAGTACATGTAAAGAAAATAATTTCGGTTTGAAATTGTACTAGAAAAATAACTTTTGCTACATTTTTACCATATTCATCACGTTTCTGATCAATTTTAGGTTTAATTATCTATGTATACAGTAGGATAGGGTGGTATTTTTTGGGACGCCCGCAACTGTTTAAAAATGAGGTGTAATAAATTTCAGGTCGATAGCTCTTAGCGTTGCACATGCCGCATCAAGCTTAAAAAAGGGGACATAAACATATTTTTAAGGGTATTAAAGCCAAACGGTACATCCTATCAAAAAAAAAATCAATGACCAAAGAATTTTTAAAATAAAAAGTTTGTTAATTGGAAAAAGTATTTTTCAAAACATTTATTAGAAATTAAAAAAAATATATATATATTTTATTAATTTTTTGATTTTTGTATTTTTTTTGAACGTTTCGTTTTTAGGCTTGATGCGGCACTTATCTGAAATTCGGTATAAATCATTTGTAGACAAGAACTGCCCCAGTGTACAGTGTAAAAGTAAATAGGGAATATATAAATTTTTATGAAAAATATGTGAACTTATATACATAGTTATTTTGAATGTAAAGAACCTGGCACACATATAGGGGGGTTCTTAGGCCTCAGTCAAACTGTCTCAAATTTTGATATTTTGTAATTTCGGGGGTAAAAATTGAATTAGGAAAATTTCAGCCAAATTAAATGACCGGTTTTGGAGAAAACCGCTTTTGAAAATCTAATTTTATGACAGATTTTTTGACGTATATTAAGGTTATTTTTTACTTACGTAAATATTAACTTAATTAGTCTTTTTACCCCCAAAATTACTAAATATCAAAATATGAGGCAGTTTGACTGAGGCCCAAGAACACCACTATTTGTGTTCCAGTTTGACCTGGACTTTTTATTTTCCGTTTTTACTTCTTATAAAGATCCGCCCCTCAAAAATATAAAATTCAGAATACTAAAAGTACTTATAATAGCAGACACAGCCATAGCTAGGTAATTTCAAACATTGCATTTTAAATACTTTTCACGCAATATTCTTACTTAATATTTATCATAGGATAAAACTTCTTACACACTTAAAAAGCTTCTATTTAAGTACTGTACTGTAATATTGGCATACACTTGAACAGATCCCCCCCCCAATAATTAAAAAAAGCAAGCATCTTGAAAACACCTTAAAATTACTTAAAAAACATTTATTACAAATTAAAGGTTTTAAAGCTTTTAATCTCTTTAAAAATGATTTGGGGGAGTCGCTAAAAGTATGTCACGTCACGTTAATGTTTTATGTACAAAGTTTGTTCTTAAAGTTGTTCTTACATAAAACTTTGCTTAATGAAGCACAAAAAATAATTTATAGGATGAGATAGAATAAAAATTTATATTAGAACTTTTTTCTAACATTGCTCCAGACCCTTCCCTTGTCACAAAGTGTCACAAACTCCTGGATCCACCCTACTTTATGGAATCCACCTTTGCACGTATCCATATTGTTTAGGGAAGTTAATATACATATATTTTTGAGGGTTTTTATATCACATAGTATTAAAAAAGTAGTGAAAATATACCGAAATAAAGCGAGTACCTATATATAGATATATGTTTTCTAATTAAAGCTTAAGAATTGTTATTTAGGAACAAATGGTTTCAGTTTTTTTACTAGTTTTTTTACTGTTAGACAGTAAATTAAATGTATTATAAATTGAACATTATATAAATAAACTAGATGTTAATTATTAATTTTTTTAATAATGAAACTTAATTTTTATAATTGTAATGGGGACCTGGATTTTTTTGTGATATGCTCTTATTCTTACCTACCAAAAACCAAAAATTAATCGACTTTTTCGTTCCAAATATAATTAAATTCAAAATTCAGCCATAAAGTCATAAATTATTAAAGCTGTATGTTTTAATCTAAATGTTTTTTGGCTCACACTGCGTTAAACTAAAGTATGGAAACCGTTTTAAATTTTTTTTTCGTACCACAAAAAAATAAGTATAATCTACGTGTGGCTGAAAAAGTATCCGCTCCATTTAATCTCAATCAATTGCACTTAAATTTTAAGAATTTTGAGGAAATTCTTAAACCTGCAAAATCAGCACTAGATCGTAAAAGTGTGCTCTTTGTGCCGCGGGCTATGCATTTTGGGCTGCTGAATCCGAACATTGTGTCAGAATTACTCAATCGCCTTACTTTTTTTGTAAAAAAATTGAATGACTCAAAAATTTCGCTTTCTGAGCCAATATCTCAGTAAGTACTTAAGTTACGAAAAGAAACCATATGACCTTTTTTATAGAGAATTAAAGGGTCATTAATTAAATTGAAAATTCCTCTTACAGTTTTTTTTGCAAATTTTAGGGTTTTTGGTTTTTTCGATTTTTATAAAAAACAAAAAGCGATTTTTGGATTCAGCAACCCAAAATACATAGAAATATCATAGCCACATTTCTCGTACATTGCATTTACTTTTTTTGGTGGGCCTTACAAAATGTACTTCAGGCCCTCATTTATGATTTTTTAATTATATTTTATAAATGTGACCATTTTGTTCCAGAATTTTGCTGTTTCAAAATTCCGTAAAACATTTAGAAATATGTTTTACATCAGAAAGTATTTATGGTTAGGCTTTGGATCAAATTTTGAGTTTGACAGGGTTCCTTTTGTGAAAATATGAATGCAGCTACGAAAATCCTGGAATTTACTTGTCACCCCTATAAAAAAATTTCGACGAAAATACTTTCACCAGATTTTATGTGGTATATCTGGAAATCCAGATGTCCTGTTAAAAAGCTTATTTTTTCTCATAAGAATACATTGTTTTTAATTTAAAATTCTTTAAATTTCTGATGAAGTTTCATATGGACTTACTCATCATGCTACATGGGATTTTATAATATTTCAGGGGAATTCATGCGTTTTTTGGAACTTTCATATAAAAATTTATAAGATTTCATGAGTTTTTATGCGTATTTGAACGGGTTTTCGTCAAAATATTTTTATGGGGACTTGTTAAAAATTATTTTAAGAATCAAGTTTTCTAAAAATGTTTTACCCTTTAGTCTTTGCAAGGACTAAAATTCTGGTTTTATAAATAAGAATTTTTATGATTTTTATCTTTTCAGATATCTTATGTACATATTATGTTTTTAAGTTAAATGAATGTGTGTTTACAGTTTAATGTAACATTCCTATATTAAATTAACTTTTAACAACTGTTATTTGAGTACACAGTGTGATTCTAAAAAAATAGTGTGATTTTTTCAACCATTTTTTTAATTCACTTTTTTCAAATTATTATCCTTAAATGGTCTAGAATCGATCGATTTTTTTTATATTTTGATTTATCGATTTATAAAAAAAATTGATGCTCAAGGATCACACTAGAATCTTCCTAGATTCGCACTGTGAACAATATATTTATCTTCTTCCATATTTTGTCAAAAATACGACTTTTTTATTACCATTTTACTTATGAATGTTATTTTGTATGTCAATATTTATAAATTATATGAATTATTAATCCATGTTTCTTCATAATTTTTGAGTAATAAAATTTTAATAATGTATTTGTATGCCTTTTATTTTCTCCTATATTTATACCTACTAAAAATTCCTAGTTGTATAAGTATGGAGTGAAGAAACTTATTGGACACATAAGAATAACCCTTGGCTCCATATAATTTTGTTTATAAAAAGCCAAAAAATTAAACCTAAATTCAAAAATCAATTTTTTTCAGTAAATATAATAAGCTTAATTATTATGAAATACCTATATAAAAAATATATTATTTTTGATAAAATTTAGATAAGTGTGAAAAAGGTGCTTTTACTTTATGATTTTGAATTTAAAATATATCTTGAGGTACTTTCAGATTGCCCCTCGTAACAAGACTATTCAAATTTACCGCTTAAGTTGTTAGTTTGCGATGATTTCGTAGGTGGCGGTATAGTGCAAAACAACTTTGACAGTTTTGACACATCGGGTTGGGTTGTCATCTTTGTATTTATTAATTTTTTTACAAAGTTAAAACCATATAAATATTGTTAAAGAATCGGAAAAAAATCAGTAAAAATGTTGTCCTTAATGAATAAATTGTTGGACTGGTTCAGAAGTTTGTTTTGGAAAGAAGAAATGGAGTTAACATTGGTAGGATTGCAATATTCAGGAAAAACTACCTTTGTCAACGTTATTGCGGTAAGAATATGAATAAATATGCGTTATCTCTCTTAAATTTAACAATTGTCACTAATTTAAAGATACACCCTCTTACAAAAAATCTATAATACATTACATGTATTTTCATTGTTTTTTTTTGCTTGTTTCCTGTATAAAATGATTGGATCATTTAGGCATTATAAAAGAATTTATGACTCATAAAGCAACCCTTTCTCAAATATTCATTACATTAAAAACACCTAGGTGTCCCAAAATAAATGTAATACCCTGTTAACCTGTATGTATCCTTTCTCTTTAATTGTTTAATGCATATTTCCCTTACTTGCTTAGTAACCACTGCTCCACAAAAAATTGGCTATAATGAGGTCCTTGATTAACTTTTGTAAGGGGCCATATGTAACACAAAATTTTACAAATTTTGACCCCCTTTCCCCATGTAATGGTCCCACCCCTATAAATACATAGGAAGCCCAGATTCCCCCTTAAAAAAAATTTTGAGTGACAAAAATCTTTAAAAATAATAGAGCAAAACATAATGCTAAATCAGGGCTCATATTGAGGTAGTCATTTACCAGGGCCTTGCAAAAATTACTATTATTAAAGTAAATAGACACTTTAAATTATATTTTACTAACTGGACTTTTATGTCGATGTTATAATTGCATAGTGAGTCACTTAGACAACAACAAAAATAAATAATTCGAAAAAAAAAATTTTAACATTTGTTTCATAAAATATTATTTTTTTTTTTTTTTTTTAATGAAATATATTAAAAAAAAAAACAATATTCATATTGCAGTAAGAGTCGACATGACAGACTCATCAGTAAAATAAAGTTTTAAATGTTTATTTACTGTAAAAATTAAACTATAACTTTTAATTAAAACTATTTTCTTTATTAGTAATTGTTATTTAAAATAATATAAAATATTGACCCACTTTTGTATCATAACTAGAGGCCAAACGCCTAAATTAGTCCTAAAGCTGTGAACAACATTTTTTTTTTTACTTTAATCCCAAAAAAAAAACACAACCAAAAATCAAAAAATAGTTTGGCAGTATAACTTGAAATACGTAAAAAGTGACATTGGCCCTTATAGAACCAAGCCACAGATATAATTTCAGGGTGACCACAGATCAGGAAAAAGAGGGAAATCAGGGAATATAATCAACTGTAAAAAAAAATAGGGAGATATTGAAAAAACTCTGGTCTACATAATAAATAATTACTTAAACTAGTACTCATTCATAAAGTTCTACCAATCCATTGACCCATGTTAAAGAAGAAAAAAAAAATCGTAACTCAAACATGAAACATCATGTTTAAATTTTTTGCGCATATTGGTTTTAAAAACTTTTTTATTGGTACCTAAAACCTGGAAAATTCTAAATTTAGTTTGGGAAAATATCAGAGAAAGATCAGGGAATCTTAATTTGCAAAACCTGTAGTCAACCTGAATTTGTATTTGGTAATCAACCCACTGCTTATCTGGTTTATTTAAATAAATTAATAGACCAGGCGGTATCTGTTTTGAGATGGGTGAATCGTATACCATTCGATATTTTTGGATGAATTGGTCCAGAATATCACTAAAAATGATAATTTCACTATGCGCATAAAATCAACCCTGTGCGTAACTTTTTATATAACAATGTGGCAAAATCGAGAAAAATTTCTTGTTTTTTCTCCTTTTCGTGCATATATCTCTGGAACTGTTCATTTCAGACAAATATTGAAAAGGAAAAAAAGTTTTGCAATTGAATTTTATATATAATAAAATTGGTTGCAAATCAAAAAAATAATTATTATTATTGAAAAAATAGTAAAAATCACAAAAAAGGGTTAGAAAAATCGAGTTTTTTTGGGATTTTTTTTCGAATACTTAAAGTATAAGTAGGATCTTTAAAATTGGCACAAGAAAACTTTATGGTGTGCTAAATCATCACACCAAATTTCATCAAAATCGGTTTGATAGTTCTTGCACAATAATTTTGCAATATGGATTAAAAAAAAATGGAAATTTTCAAAACCATACAAAATTGAACGTAAAGCCGTTAGATACTTGAAAATTTAAACACATATAGAAGAGAGCTCAAACTTTCAAATGATTTTTGAAAAATTAAAATCCGTTCATTAGGAGAGCCTAGGCACTTGTTTAAACATTTATCGAATTTTTGCGCTTATAAACAATTACAATAACTATGAATTTTCAATGAATTTGTTCTTTTTTTAATATATATTGAAAGTACTCGAAAAGACGCTTTCTTAAAAAAAAATGATGATTCGTTCATTAGTTTCGAAGTTATGATCTTTCAAATTTAACCGCCAATTGCACTGAAACTGAAACCTAGCGAGAGATGGACACTTGGCGCAAAAAAAAACTGTATATAGCATTTTTATAGGGCTTAAAAAAGGCTTTTATTTGAAATACATTTTTTTTAAATCGTTTTAGAATTAAGTTATGCTAAAAAAACATTTTACTGATTTAAACGCTAATATCTCGAATACAATGTATTTTAGGAAAGAATTGTTTATAACATTTTTTGAGCAATTTTAAAATATCTTTTATATGTGCTTAATTAATAACATATAATAATAATTAACTTATTTATAAAAGAACTATTAAATTTCAATAAGAAACGATATGAAAAAACTGCTAATCGATCTTATTTTTGTTGCTATTAGAACTCGCGATTTCAATTTCTAGTCGGACGGAGCAACCTCTCGTACACTTTTCGTCGATTTCACACGAACTTGAGTTTTTTTAATTAACATTTTAACAAGGTCGTACATGATCGTAAGTATTGCAAATTAATGTCTGGTAAGTACTCGGAATAACAAAGGTAGTTTCAGTGTAAATGGCGGTCAAATTTGAACGATCATAACTTCGAAACTAATAAACGAATCATCTTAATTTTTTTTCAAAGGAAGCGTCTTTTCAAGTACTTTCAATATGTATTAAAAAAAAACAAATTTATCTAAAATTCATAAAGTTATTCTATTTGTTTAAAGGCGAAAAAATTCGACAAATGTTTAAACAACTGCGTAGGCTCCAATAATTAACGGATTTTAATTTTTCAAACATCATTTGAAAGTTTAAGCTCTCTTCTATACGTGTTTAAATTTTCAAGTATCTAAGGGCTTTATGTTCAATTTTGTATGATTTTGAAAATTTGCATTTTTTTTTTAATCCAGATTGCAAAATTATTGTGCAAAAACTATCCGACCGATTTTGATGAAATTTGGTGTGATGATTTAGCATACCATGAAGTTTTCTTGTGCCAATTTTAAAGGTCCTACGTATACTTTAACAATCCGAAAAAAAATCCCAAAATAACTCGATTTTTCTAACCCTTTTTTGTGATTTTTACTATTTTTGCATAATAATTATTATTTTTTCGATTTGCAACCAATTTTATGACTTCAATTGCAAAACTTTTTTTCCTTTTCAATATTTACCCAAACATGGGTGTTTTAAAACAGATACCGCCTGGTCTATAACGTTTTCAGCTGACACCGCATATATCTGTTATCAATTTATTTCCTGTTCCAAATCTTTCCTAAGATTATTTATTTATAGCAAGATGATAAAGTCATCTTGGTCTATAGTCTATTAGTAACATCCAGTAAATTGTAGGTCCAACTCATTTGTTTTTTATAATTTGTCATTATTTAATTTGATTACACTAGGCAACAAATCGCAACTTTTTTTTGCCCCAATCGGAAAGTAAATTTTTCTTACTAATTTGAGGACGTAGAATCCGAATCTGACCTTAGAAGAATTCCAGACCTAAAATCTTTGAGATATAAGTTCAGGAAATAATGACGTTTTTTTCAAAATCTTAAAAAAAGACCTACTCCAAGAGTAAGTACGCGAAAAAAAATAAAAAGCTTAAAATAAAAGTGCAGGGTTTACTTAATTGCTCATTTGTGTCAAAACTATCAAATTTGTATAAAAATTTTATAGGACCTAATTTGTAGATTAAAAAATTCTCTACAAAAATATTCATACAAATATTTTTTTATTTTGCTTAGTTTGTTCGTAAAATGTAAATAAATGAAAAAGAAACAAAATTAAAGTACACAGTGTAATTTTTTTTTCCTGAGCCCAAAAAATATATTTTTTTATCAATTTAAAGGCGCAGAGTCCAAATTTGACCTTAAACAAAATCCAGCACGTCTTGTTTTTTAAATTTTAGTACAGGCAATAATGCCAATTTAAAAATAATTTACTACTTAGTTTTGTCACATTATCCATTTTTTTAAAAATATTTATTTCATAATATCCCTATTTATTTTACCTATGAATTTAAAGTTTCCATGTTTTAAGTTGGGTATTTTTTAACTAATATTGAGTCCCCGAATCTAAATTTGTCCTTGGAATATTTTTATCTCCCATGATTTTAGAACAAAAGAGGGAAAAAATAATGATTTTTTAACATTTCTATCTCATTTTTCTCAGAAAACTTAGGTAATATAAATATTCTGAGGCCAGATTCGGTTTCAGCGACCCAAAATTAGTTAAAAAACATATGAGTCCAATCAGGGCACGAAAATCTTACGATATTTTAAAAGGGGCTCTGAAAAATAGTTTATAAGATATTTTTTCTTATGCTTGAAATAATCCTAATATTAAAATTTGGTAGTGTTATAAAATCGTCTAACCCATATGTAATACAATGTAGGGTAGACGATTTTTGCATAACACCTCCCATTAAGGTTTAATATATTTTTAAAATTTAAATATTGTTATTTAATTAATTTATACAAAGTTTCTTAAAAAAATACACCCAAATTTATCATATACCTTAAGTCAAGGTATGTATAAATGTTGAAGTAAAATCTTACATTAGATAAATCTCTTATAAGAGATATAAATAAGAGGGGGTATGAAAAAATTTCACTAAATCTTACATAGGAAGGGGTCAAAAAGCCTTAATCCCTTACGCAATTTTTGCATAGCCACTTTTTAATATTTGTACACGGACTTTTTTTGCATAACTAAGTTAAAAAGTTAAACTTCCGACATGTATATAAAAATGTAACATATAAATCTATTATGTTTGGGATTTTTGGCACTATTTATTAAAAATCTTTGAAATAATGTCGATTTTTTTTGAACTTAAGTAAATTAACTTAAGATTTTAAGCAAATTTGCTAAGATTTTTGAGATTTTCGTAAAATTGTACGCAGACTCCCCATAGTTCACTCCTCCTTAAAATTAATACGTGAAAACATAAAAATAAAGTGTAATTAATATTTATTATTTACCAGTATTTTTCCAAAAATCATTATCTCCAGATAAAATGTAAATATTTGTTTTATTTCAGTCTGGCCAGTTCAGCGAAGATATGATACCAACTGTAGGTTTTAATATGAGGAAAATAACCAAAGGAAATGTAACCATTAAGGTCTGGGACATTGGTGGTCAACCCAGGTTTAGGTCGATGTGGGAAAGATATTGTCGAGGAGTTAATGCTATTGTGTAAGTTGATCCCACAACACCAGTATGCCAATGTTTTAACTTTCCGGAGAAAAACAAGTTATATTGTGGCAAAAAAAGTTTTTCAGATTTTGATGTATTTCCGTTATGGTCTTTACGAAAAAAGGTTTTTTAATGTCCGTCTGTCCAGAGACCTACTGTAAAAGACTGTACCATGCTACAGCTCAAAACCAAACCTTAATCTTTAGGTTTTTTGGGGATAGTTTTTCACTATTCCAAAAGATGTTTTTTTTAGCAAACCTAAGCTTGCGAAAATCCCAAGGAAAAACCTGGATTTAGTTTAAAAAAAAAATCCCACAAAACTTGGTTTTCAACAGAAACTCAAAAAAAAACAGTCTATGCGGTAAATGTATGAAAACGATAACCTCAGCACTCTAAGCTAAAGACTGAAAATCTGTAACCAGAGTTTTTATTGAACAAGTATTACTTTTTCTAATAGCTTGCGTAGTCACAAATAAATATATTTGGTGTAAAACTTAAAAGATATGATCCATAACTTTAAAAATTCTTTAGATATATGGTTGATGCAGCCGACCCAGAAAAAATCGAAGCATCCAGAAACGAACTGCATAACTTACTGGATAAACCACAATTAGCGGGAATTCCCGTTCTAGTCCTTGGGAATAAGCGGGATAAACCGGCTGCCTTAGATGAAAATGGCCTTATTGAAAGAATGTAAGTATTTTTTAAATATTTTTCCCCTTTGTCAGTAAAAAAAAATATTGTTTTTTTTTTACTTTCCTCGACGTTTTATATATGGAAATAGTTATTTGCGCTTCTAGTAGAGGTAAGTGAATTTTTCTGTGTGAGGTCGTATTTTGTGGACCGAAGCGGAGTTGAGATCCGTAAACACGACCGAAGACAGAAAAAAACTTACCTACGAGTAGCGCATTACATTTTTCTCCCTACCAAGGAGTTAAAATCTTATTAATAATATTTTTGTACCGGTTTAAATTTAATGTAGAAGTAAACACTCTCTGGTATAAAATACCTTTTTGTAAAGGTCCTTGTGACGAGTATAAATGAATAAATAAATAAATAAATAAAACAATTCAAGAAATCAGTTTTTTATGGAATAACTATAAAATTAGAAATAGTAGTCTTGTGTCTAGATGTCCCTCTGCGGTAAATGTAAGCACACTTAGTGTCCTTGTGCTGTAAATCGTTTTTTCGTACGACCTAGTGTACACGAAATAAAGAAAAATGCATGTTCACTATATATTCTCGTTTAGATATATTTCTATCGCACGAGTCCATAGTGCATATTTAAATGAAATGACAACTATGCACACTCATTTATCCAAACGAGTACACATAGTTTTGATTTTGACAAAAGTGGTTTGACGTTTATAAAAGTTTGAAATGTCAAAATTAAACACAGGTGATTCTTTAAAATATACATTTTTAAAGAGTCTAGACTTGTAGATCGCAACTCGTTTGCGACAAGTCCTTATTGCACTCGAATGATTTTTTGACTTCGCTTCGCGTCGTCAAAAAAACTTAATTCTCGTGCACTAAGAACTAAAGTCGCTTACTCGCTACGAAAACTACTATTTCTGTCTTTAGTTAAGTGTGCTCGATATATAACTTTCCATTACTGTCGACTTTTTGATTAAGTAATGTCAACTTACCTAGTTGGTAGTGAGAAAAGATAATTTGGTCTATCAGTTTCTAATATCGAACTCGAGAACGCTTTAAGATAAAAACGTGGTGTTGGAGTGTTGTTGCACGGGCCCGACTCTAGTTCCTTTGATGATGCCGCTAAACAAGCATAAGCATGCGAGAGTAGGGACACTAGATCTAGGTCTTAAGTTAGCAAGTCGCCTTGCTAACTTAAGACCTAGATCTAGTGTCCCTATGCGAGAGTCCAAACCAAGCGAAAATTTGTAAAAGTCGAGGTAAAAGTATACTTCCAATAGCTATAAATAAGTGAACCAAATTGGGTTTTTAAATATTGCTTAAATCGGTCCAGGTGCTTAATTTAAAAAAAAAATTGATTTGCTCGCCATTTTTGGGCAAAGTAGCACTTTAAAGTACATACACGGTGTATTTGAAATAGCAAAGGAAAATTTAACAGATGATTCTACATCATAAAGTATGACAAAAAGTTCCTATAAACATGTCTGAAAATGCGTCATAAAGGAGCTAAATCGGTTTTTATTTAATAACTCAGGAACCCTTTGAGATATATCAACGAGGTTTTGCACGTCAACTAATCCTACCCAGGCCCGTTTGTGTGTGTTATTTTCACGTACTTATTTCAACCAGGGGTGTGCGAAACGGGGGGGGGCTTATCAGTTTTTTGTCCCAAACTTTTTTCTGTGTAACTTTTTTGCAATTTTATTTTTGAAATATGATTCCTCAGGTCAAAATACATAAAAAAGGTACTCTTGTTGTAATACTGTAGGATTAACCGTTTTCGAGAAAAATTCATTTGAAGGTGAAATTTCACGGTTCGATGACGAAAAGTTAAATACTAAAATGTTGAAAACCAAAATTTAATGATGCAGGGCAAATGTACATTAAAAACTAAGAAAAAAACCTCATATACAGGTACTTCCAAAGATCAATCCTAATGGAGCTATGGTCTCCTAAATACGCACCATTTTTAAAGGGCCATGGTAGCTTTAAAAGCGTTTTTTCGACCTACATGTATGGAAACTTTTTTTCTTAGTTTTTGATGTAGAATAACATTGTATCATTAAAATTTTGGTTTTCGACATATTAGTATTTAATTTTTCGTCCTCGAACCGTGAAATTTCACCTTTAAATGAATTTTTCTCGAAAAAAGTTAATCCTACAGTATTACAAAAAGAGTACCTTTTTTATGTATTTTGACCTGAGGAATCATATTTCAAAAATAAAATTGCAAAAAAGTTACACAGAAAAAAGTTTTGGACAAAAAACTGATTTGGCCCCCCCGTTTCGCACACCCCTGGTTTAAATAAGTACGTGAAAATAACATACAAAGATGGGCCTTATTAGGATTAATTCACGTGCAAAACCTCGTTAATATATCTCAAAGGGTTCCTGAGTTATTAAATAATAACCGATTTTTTTAGCCAATTTCAAAAGGGCGTTTTTAGACATATGTTTGTAGGAACCTTTTTTCATATTTTATCATGTAGAATCACCTGTTAAAATTTCCGATGCTATTTCAAATACACCCGGTATAAAAACCTACAATTAAAAAAAAATAATTTTGGCGATGTACCTATATATTTTAGTCAAAAAAATTAACCATTATTTATCTTACAGGAATCTCTCAGCCATCCAAGATAGAGAAATATGTTGCTACTCAATTTCCTGTAAAGAAAAGGACAATATCGACATCACCTTGCAATGGTTGATTGCACACTCAAAGTCAGGTATGCGCTAATAGGTAGGAAAAATGGTATAAGATTAAATAAATATATAATTGTGTCAAAGTAATCATATTTCAAAGTATAAACTCTTTCAGGTATAGGAGAACAACTAAAATAACATCATTCTTTTCATTTATTATTCTATCAATCTATTTTCTAATCATCGTACAGAGTGATATTGGTAGACTGACAGTTTCGGGCTGCTGGCCCTCTTCAGTACCATTACCATTACCCGTTTGGTGGTACTATGTGCTTGAGACTCACTTGCTACCATTCAAAGTCTCCAGATTAGGAGATGTAAATAAATTAATATTTTTATAATTTTGTTTAAAATTAAAAATTTCTGTCCTTACTAATTTTACGTCTAACCACCCGTTAGTGGTACTATGTGCTTGAGACACACAAGTCTTCAACTTGCTACCATTCAAAGTCTCCAGATTAGGAGAGGTATGAGTAGTTGTCTACATCTAGAAATAGATGGCGCACAAGTCTACATCAATCTAATGGCTATATTCCTTTTGCGAGTAAAGTCTAAAAACGTTTTCTTAATCAGCGTGCAGAGTTGACTCTTGGTACTGAAGAGGGCCAGCAGCCCGAAACTGTCAGTCTACCAATATCACTCTAAAATTAAAAATTTCTGTCCTTATCATTCTTTTCATTATCAGTCAGTTAAAGCCAAAAAGTCCTGGACTTAGGGGATGCTTAATTAAGTAGATCAGTTCGTGGTTAAACAAACATTTCGTGTAATCTACGTTCGACTTAGTATTAAGCACACATTTGGATATATTAGTGTCCACATTACAACACTTGAAGATATTATGAAACCCTAATGCATTTGTTTTTCCATGACAGTACTTTTTTCTATTGTCAGTATTTTTTCGGTTTGTTGAAGCTTCAGGCTGTAGAACATACATAAAATAGCATATGAAATTCGTTTGCGGCTGTCTTTTAGTGCACTCAAATTTTTCTGCTCCGCTGGCGCATCGGTAAAAATTTTCGTTCTCGTGCACTAAAAGTTGAAGTCGCAAACTCATTTCATAATATGGCCTTCACATTATCAAAAACTCGGGGTTTCTAAAACCAAATTTTACTATCGTAACTATAACATACTAGTATGGCTTGAAGAGTGTTGTTTAAATGACGTCATAGTTAGTTGGTAAAGTAGGACACTATTATACCAAAATCTTTTTCGAGGTTGATTGAGTTGTTTATTTTGCGATATTTGAAATTGAGAACCAAAAATGAGGTCTACAAGAATAAAATTAGGCTTTTCCTAATTTTCCAAGAACATTTTTGCATAAAAGTTATAAATTACTTACTTTTATTTAACTCATTTATTATAAGTACCTACATTATCCACAAATGATATGTGACGATTATTTAAAATTATTTCAGTTTAATCCGTTCTTGCACAAAAAAGTGCCTGGCAAAACAATCTTACAAATATTTTTAACAGCTGGCTTGCCCAAAAAAAGTATACCTAACCTATTTTTTCCTCTTGTTCGAAAAAATATGATTTGGAGTGAACAGAAATATAATAGAAAAGGATAGAAATACTTACTATGTGAGCAAACCACCTATGGTACGTGGTTAATACGAATAGTTAGTGTGACGTCATTGTTTGTTGTAGTTAAGTAATAAAATGTAGTATGCTATTCTTCATACTAGTATGTTATAGTTACGATAATAAAATTTGGTTTAAGTTAGAGTGCCTTAATGTGACGTCCTTGTTTGTCCTTGACAGAAAACGTCATATTGAGGCATAAGTCACTCTTGTATCATGCTTGTGTGTTGTGAAAACCACAGCGCACAAACGAGAAAACACGACGGCGACACTTCTAATGTTTGTGAATATGAAACCGGATTTTTAAATTTTTTTTTGTGCAGTTTGTTCTATTTTTTGATTAAAATTCCGTGCCTGAAAGAGTTAATTCGCACTAAATGTAACTGGATTATATTTTTTTGTGAATTAATCTTGAAATGTTTGACCTTGGAGAAATTTTCGTGCTGTTTGTCCTTTATATTTTTTACCTGTGATACTGTGCAATCCATTTTAAAAATAATTGTTTCGAGATTTGATTATATAAAATTTAGTTATTATTTTTTATTTTTTTATGATATTTGCGAATCTCCGGCTGGCCAATTTTACACAAGCTATGTAAAATTAATTGTACATAGAACGTTGTAAAGTTGCATGGTTAATCGCCTATCGATTACAGATTTTTTTTTTTTGGTAACTATAGTAAGTTGGTGGGTTTTATGACACCAAATGAAAAGAATCACCAATCCCATTGGTTCAAACTTGCCACGTGACAAGATAGACCCAACCAAGCGAGAATTCGCTTATTGAAAAGTTTGGAGGTATTTATTTTTTCTGTAACTTGATCAATTTAAAGGAGAAAGAGATAATATCCACTGACAATAGTTACCAACAAAATACTTCGAAATGATAAGTTAGGGAAGATTCAAGTATTACTTAACGCTCCTAGAGAGGGGTGGGGGTCATTTTGGAGTGTTACGCCCATGTTAATGGTATAGGAAAATAGCGTTACAGGGGGGGGACCAAAATGATCAAAATTTGCGTTACGTAATACTTGAACGTTCCCTTACAGAGGAATTAACGATTTAGTCTATATCATCCATGATACCTTAGACGCGGCTGTGTGGAATATAATTTCCTTTAAATATCTGTTAAGATTATTATTATTACGTATAATATGGAGGCAAAATATTATGGCGAGAACAGTTATAAGATATTATCTGTCTTAAAAAGGCCCCGCCCATTTTACGACGAAAGCAAAGCTTGCGCCTATCCGCGCAGAGCTCAGTTACGAATCGCTTAATTCCTAAATTTAGGAATTAATTTAGGAAAATATTTATCAGAAATAAACATTTTTAGTTGGGCCTGGTTGGGGTTCTTATAGTGGTATAAATTAGATTAAATAAAAGGGGTTTTCTTTTAGTCAATTACCACGATTTATTATAAAATTGGTTACTTACCGTGACTCGAGTTTCGTCATCATCGTCAGACGGTCATTATATATAAAAACAATTATTTAAACGACAGTTAAAATTATGGTATGTGGTCACATTTTGTTGGGGGGTTATGTTCTTCATAAGAACATGACCACATACCATAATTTTAATATTAATTTTAAATAATTGTTTTTATATATAATGGCCGTCTGACGATGTTGACGAAACTCGAGTCACGGTAATTAACCAATTTTATAATAAATCGTGATAATTGACTAAAAGAAAACCCCTTTTATTTAATTATAGGAATTAAGTTTTTGCTGTCAGTTTATAACTATTATATTTTGACTCCAGTTTATTTCGCAATTTCTCCAAGAAAATCGTACTGTTGAAAAAATATGTTTACTTTGAATTAAATTTCTGTTTTTGATTTCGAAAATGGTTGCGGACCAGTGTTTTCCAGTTTGAATGAAAAAAGACTGAATTGTGATGGAACCTGATTAGCTAATTTTTGTTATTAAAAATAGAAATTTCGGTAGTTTTAATCTCTTGCTAAGTAACGTAGTTTTAAGTTAACCAAACTCTAAAAAAATACGGGAAATTTTTTTGAAGAACACGGGAAGAACACTTTAAGTTTGTTTAATTTTCAATAAAACACCAAGTGTGACTATTATCTATGCCAAAACTTTGCTTTACTGCATTAGTCGAAGTTGTTATGTTACCATATCGTCGGCTTACAAGTAAAAGGCACTAAGTCACTTTTTTGCGAAAATGGGATTTTTATGGCACTGTAATTAATTTTTGATGATCTATGTACAGGTAAACCGAACTAACTTCTAGGTGGACTGCCAAGAGAGTTACCCACTATACAAAACGCACCAGTTTGATTTTGAATAAAATTTTATCTGGCAATAGGCACTAAGTCACTTAGTGCACTAAGTGCGTTTTACTTGTAGATTATTTAAAATGTTTCTGCACTAAGCGACTTAGTGTTTGTTTGGCGAAACGTGCATTTTTGTAACAATTATTACAAAAATTAAAAAACAACAGTGAAAGTTAAATTTGCCAATATCTCAAAACCATGTTTTTGGACTTAGTGCTCTTTACTAGTAAGCCGACGATATTATGGTCTGTTTCATCAAGCAAGATAGTAAATTAAAAATCGCACAGTGAATATTTTTACAACAGGTTTGAATAGTATATTGTGTACAGAATATACTTATGTTTTATAAAATAAACTACGCAGTATATTCGCACATCCAATATTCGAATACTGAATTTACTATCTTGCTTGATGAAACAGACCATAGTACTGGAATGTTTTCCCTTGTTCATGCATTGGGAAATAATATCAAATATATTTTATCATAATTTTTTGTAGAAGAATAATAGATAATAAACTTCTATGATTTCTTTTGTATATTTCATTTTAAAGTTCTTGTAAAGAATAATTTTATGTACGTAAATAAATATAGATCATTAGATCATTCCAAATGGACAGCATTTTTCCCTTTTTTCTTCAAATTAATTTTAAACCAATTAAATAGCTTTTCCTTTAAAAATCACATAAAATATATCAGTCGTAGTGGTTCAACAGTTATTATGCTTGGTAAAGCTCAATTTACATAGAAGAATCCTATTATTATTTACTCATTAAAATTAAAGTAGTTAGGGTTTTGCGCTTACTTTGTCATATTTTCTTAGATAATTTTTACGCCGACTCCAACTCTGCAAAATGTGTTTTTGATACAGCTGATGTTTAAAAATAAATCTGTGGCTTGATTCTAAAAGGGCCATGTTAGAAATATATGCGTAATTTTACTTTTATAGTTTGATTTGGGGGGGCGAAGCCCCCCCCTAGTTACGCCTATGCGGCTGTCACAAGAACTGATATTGGCTTTTTTAGGTTATATCTGAAAAAAAAAATAGTTCGGCGGTATAACTCGAAATACGGAAAAAGTGACAATGGCCCTTTTAGAACCAAGCCACAGAAATGGATGTTAAGTTATACTGATGCTAGTACATAGGCCAAGGAACTCCCTAGTAGGGAGGAATGTGGTATTTTGCTTATATATTATTGAATGCAAGTACAGCACGAAAACATATTTGAGAATTGTTTAAGAAAATGTGAGGTATTACTGTTATTGAATAGCTAGAGACTATTTAAAATCCCTTATGCTTTTATGTGAAGCAACGTTAAAGTGTCTTTTCTAAATTGTAAGCAAAAATGACAAAATGGCACTCAGTGTTTAAAAATCTGGGCAAGGTAATAATTATTATTAATGTTTATATTTAGTTCTTTGTATTGTAACTAAGTAGATATTTATTTTTATTGCATGGTTTAAACAGAAATTGCAAAATTTTATAGGTTTTATGTCAAAAAAGTGTTAGTTGTGAATTGAAAAAAGGGCCCCAAATATTGTTAAAATAATTATTTTAAATACATGTATAGTTAATTTATAATGTATACTTTGACGCACGGATCTGTGGCTACGGGAAATATGTTTGGAATGTGTGTGCAAGTGGGAGACCCGTTGTAGGCACGCACGCCTTATAACGCTCTTGACGGAAAGAAGAGAGCGCGAATGATCCCTCCCCCTTTCGTCGTAGACTTTCATGCGGAGAACTATATAAATTAACTATATACATATCACACAGTGAGAACTAAATTGTCACAACTCAAAAAATAAAAAAATTGGTTTGATTTGGTTTTTACCTCTGTATTTGATGAATGATAACGCATACAAAATTCAAATAACTAGTCCAATTAGTTTATAAGTTACGTTATATTTGAGTAATAACTAAATAAAACGTTGCAAGCAAAAACATCGGCACTATTGTACACTAGAGCCATCTAGTTTGCAAATTTCAAACTAGGTGTTTTGTTTGATTTTAAATTCTGTATCTTTAAAACATTATATTCTACCAAAAAACTGTATATAACATTTTTTATAGGGCTTAAAAAGAGCTTTTATTTAAAATATAATTTTTGAAATCGGGTTATAAATTTGTGAGATATGCTAAAAAACATTTTACTGCTTTAAACGCCAATATCTCGAAAATCATGCGTTTTAGGAAAACGTTGTTTATAACATTTTTTGACCAATTTAAAATTATCTTTTATATAAGTGCTAAATTAACCAAATACAATAATAATTGCCTTAATTATAAACAAAAAACACTAAAAATAGGAGTTTTACCCTACTTTTACAACCTTACCCCCAATCGTTTACCCCCAAAATCTAATCAGCTCTTCGGAATACGATAAGAAACAATATGCAAAAAACCGTCTATATCTCATGTAGAAATAGAGTTAGAGTTTACACCCAGACAGACAGACGGACGCAAAATTTTTTTTTACTGATTTCGACTCGGAATGGTCTAAAACGTCGAGAAATGTGAAAAAACGTGGTCAAAGATTTTGACTTTTCGGCGAAGATTTCAATACATCGGCACTCTTAGTAGCACTAAGTGCCGATGTAAACTGGAGTTTGTATATGTTTTTATTAATCAAGTACAGAGGTACAAACCAAACAATATATTTTTTCAGTTGTGATGGTTAGCTCTCACTGTGCGATATGTATATAATTAATTTATAATGTATACATTATAAATTAACTATATACATGTATTTAATAAAAACATTTTAACAATATTTGGAGCCCTTTTTTCAATTCACAACTAATGTTCAACACCAACGTTAACCAACACTGTTATATTTAACTATCCATTAAAAAACCCCTTAGTTACCCAGTTTTATTTTAATTATAGTGTGTTCGGGTAGGACGATCTTTTAACTCTTGATTTCATTGCTAAATTCCTGGCAACTGCCATTGTCATTGTCGTTGGAAAGGAAAACCTCTTTATACATTTTTGGTGAGGCATTGGGCTTAAAATTAAACTGGGTAACTGAAAATTTTGAAATTTTTGGCTAAACTGGGCTTGTTTTTGCGACTTATGCTGATGAAAATTCCAAAATTTTCATCAATAATATGATCAAAATAACTATTTTAATTTTTTCATGCTGGTGTGTATTTACTGTGGATTTTAAAAATATTCATTATTTGTACAAAGTAAACCTTTTATATTTATTAATTTTAAGAAGGCTTTTGAATGTAAATAGACATTTAAAAAGTATATATAAAATTATATATAGCTTATTAATTTTTATTTTAAAAATATATTATAAAGCTATAGGTAAAACACTTTATTATAAAATTTTGTTTTATTTTTCGTAATTTATCTGTTATTATTATAATTGTTTTTAGACTAATTCATAAATAAACTTTATAATAAAATATGTAATATCTACATAAGAATCATCTCTTTTTGTTTTTCGCCTTGCTTCCTTTTAATGCACCAGACTTTGCTGCTTTTACTATGTTTTTGAATTGTCCAGCCGATTTCAACTTTTTCCTAAAATAACAAAAAAAAAACAAATTAAGCAGCCCCACAAACAAGAAATCGGAGTTCTGAGGGTGTTCCTGATTTTTTTGACGCTGAAACCGAATGTGATGTTAAAAAAAATCGTAGACCCTCTAATTTTTTAATAACATCCTAAAACAACCTCTAATAGGAGGTAAATGCATGCATTGTGATATATTACGAATCTAAAGGCCGAGTCCATCCTCCCAGTGACCCAAAACTACCCCTTAAATCAGGTAAAATCACCTCTATACATGGTGACCCCCAAAAAATATAATTTGAACTAGAAATACGAAAAAACAGACTACGTCACATTGTAACAACATGTCTGGAGAGTATATAGCCGTTTACCATAAAATCGAAGCTACCGCACCTTGTCAAATAACGTTAAAAAATATTTTTGAATGAGCTTATCAAAAGCAAAAGACCAGAAAATACTTGCTAAGCTAGTTTAAATCGAAGCTTCTATATTTTTCGTACGACCTAGTGTACACGAAATAAAGAAAAATTCATGTTCACTATATATCCTCGTTTGGATATTTTTCTATCGCAAGAGTACCATCGTTTTCATAATAAACGCTTACACCTAAAAATGTTACAGATTATATTGAACTTTATCAAGGTCTCTTTGACATTTATTTGTCAAATATTATTATGACATTACTTGTCAAAATAATTCACATTAGTTATGCCGCAGCTTACAAATTATCAAAAATGTATTATAACAGCAAGAATAAATGACGGGATAAGTGTACGTGAAATAGCCACTGAATTAAATGTTGCGAACAGCACTATAATGCGAGCAAAGAAAAAACTTGAGGAAACTGGACAGATTAGCAGAAAGCGGGGTTCTGGTCGAAGTAGAATAAGTAGTGCAGAAGAAGATATGCAATTAATGAATTATCTGCGGTAAAACCCTTTCCATACCGGAGTCAGAGCGAGGGAAGAAACTAACTTTTCTGGGTCATAATGCTGAAGAATTACGACAGGCCATCATTGAGGCTTGGCACGCAAAAATTACACCAAATTACACAAACCAACTGTTAGAATTACAAAGATTTTTTTATTTTTGATATCTTAAAATAAGTCACTCTTGATGATGTTTTTTTTCTTTATATTTTTGAAGACACTATTTTGAAGAAAAAAACATTATCTCATCAACCGTAAGAGTTGTACAAAAAGCGCTTAGTGTTTTGGGAGTTTAAAATCAAGCAGGGCAAGTTATAAAGAGTGACTTTTTTTGAGATCAAATCAAAAATAAAAAATAAATTCCTCTTTGTAACTCTATCTGGAGACATACTGTATAAATATCATTTATAATAAAATTTGTTAACCTTTTTGCTTATAAGCATATATACTTAAAGACAGTTATAGGACTTGCACTATATAATATAGACTGTACTTTAACCTTACTTAATTATTACGGAAAATCTCAGTGTCAATCTTAGTAAAGCACATATACCACAACTAAAAATTTAAAATGTTGGGGTACCTCAGGGTTCTGTGATGTGAGCGTTTTCTATGAAAATGATGGTACATAGTGCATATTTGAATGAAGTAACAGCTATGCACACTCATTAATCCAAACGAGTACACATAGCTTTCATTTTGACAAAAGTCGTTTGACGTTTATAACATTTTGAAATGTCAAAATTAAACACAGGTAATATTCATTTTGAAAGAGTCTAGACTGTAGATCGAACGAAAAATGATGTTCGCAACTCGTTTGCGACAAGTCCTTAGTGCACTCGAATGATTTTTTGACTTCACTTCGCGTCGTCAAAAAAACCATTCAGCTAAAAAAACTTGAGAAAAACAGTCTCTTAACTTTTGAACGAGTTGAAATATCGACTTCAAATTTAGAAATCTTAAATAAGACAAGCTATCTTTTACCATATATTTGATACTTTCAGCTCTTAAAATGTGGGCAGGGAGGCACATTTTTTAAAATGAAAGGGGGGGTCGTGTGATACATCATTTTAAAGCAAATAATATTCTCTATTGTTTTATTAAACAATTTTTTTAAGGTTTAGATTTTTCAATTTTTTGTGCAAAATGCAAAAAATGAGATTTTTTACTTATTTTTTTTTGTAAATTTTTATGTCAATTAAAATTAGTTTAAAAGTATAATTTACGTTTTTTTCATTGCCATATTCGTTTTCAGCGCCCAAAAATACGTAGAAAAAATTTAGTCTGGTTCATGAACGTAGAGAATAAGAACTTGTAGTTCGATTTGATTACTTATTGACCAAAAAGCGCTGGTATCTACGAGCGAGATCGGAAGCCTAGATCGTAATTTTAATTTTTAAATGGTTGTTAGTCGGTGGCTGCTAGATGGCGCCATGCGTAAACATTGACATTATAAACATATGATCACAGTGACGTTTATTTTTAGTGTGTGTTTTTATCTTTTTATCTGGTTATTTTAAGGTAAGTTATATGATTTTAGAAATAACAATCAAATCTCTAAATCTTTATATAAGGCACATCAAAAACTGTAAGCCATGATTCTGGTGATTTAATTTTGAATTCTTAAGTAGGTACTATATTTTCTTTTCTATAAATACGTTTAATGTTACCAAACTATAGTAAAACCATTGTTATCACAAAATACTAAAAGTAATCACATAATACTGATAAAAGTATTATAGTTTAGTAGCAACTTATAAAATATTTTGATGTTTATTTCTAACATAAACAAAATTTGTGGTTATGTGTCATAGAATTTTATAAAATCATAAATCTAGAGTGCTCCATATCTCGCTCGTAGACTATTTCGCCATCTGTCCAAAGTCCAAACGAAAAAGCTAGTTAAAACTTTGGATTGTTACAGGGTTGGTCTGGTTTCTGAAAAACTGACTTTTTTTTTGTGGTCCTGTGTAATTAGTCACATACCATAGTTTGGTTATTTTAGTCCTTATAAAAGAACTTCTGAAACTTACCGGGACAAATAAACAAACCAACGCAGACACGGCGGAAGACAAGACAAAGTTCGATTGGGCAAGTTCTTAAGTTTATACCAAAAAAATTATTGCGATAACTTTTTGTGTTATTAAATTTTATTCGAAGGCGCTCCACAAAGGATCCCATTCCAAACTTACCTTTTGTTTAAAGCAGTCCTTTGCAATGGTAAATAGGCATATGGATCAACTTTTCCCTTCTTTTTAACATCTCCAGAGGCCTTCTTTGATTTATATTCCCCACCAAAACCACTATGCACTGATGATGTAGATGCCGCACCAACTTGTCTAAAAGATAAATATTTATTATTAAAGTACTACTTTTTAAATATACACTACTACAAAAAAATAAGGGAACAAAAAATTTTGATTTTTTTTAGTGTTTTTTGAAGACCTGTATCTTCGTAAAAAATGGTCGTATCGAGATGTAAAAAAAAAACGTTTTAAAGCTTCAAGATTCCAGTTTCAAGATCTTTTGCCAGAATTTTTTTGTGAGCTATCGTTATCGCACATTCATAAGAAATAGCGCGAGACAAAAATTTTCATTTTTTTTTGTTTTAAGAATCCACGGGCTCGGGATTTTGTAGATGGTTTATTCAAGTTTTTAAAGCTGCCCTCAAATTTACTGTGAGCTCATTGGTTGCTGAAATATCGATAAACAAAGACAAAAGGATCCTTTTTCACTGAAAAACGTATATCTCAGCAAAAAATTGACGTCGAGAAACAAAAAAAAAAACAAATAAAAGCTGAATTAACAAGCTGATCTATATATTGGATTGACTGAAAAAAAAATTCCCGAGCCCGTGGACACCTAAAAAAAATTGGACTTTTTTTGTCTCGCGTTATTTTTTATGATTGTGCGATAAAACACAAAAAAATTCTACCAAACGATCTTGAAACTAGAAACTTGAAGCTTTAAAATACCTTTTTTCCATGTCGATACGACCATTTTTTACAAAGATACGGGTCTTCAAAAAACACTAAAAAAATCCAAATTTTTTGTTCCCTTAATTTTTTGTAGTAGTGTAGTGCGATTTCAAAATCATTCAGAGTGACTCACCTTTGCACCTGTGAGTCACTCTTAATTATTTTGACATCAGACTATAGCCAATGTCATCTTAGATGACATTAGACGATCTAATACACGTGTACCGTAGATTATGTTATCCAACACCTGTTTATTTTGCTAAAAATACATTTTTTTGATAAATTTTACAGACGATAATAAACGTCATTCTTTAAAGTTCCTGTAAATCAGTAAGATACATGCGGAAGGTATGGCCCAAAGTTGATGTCGCGAAAATGTAATACTTTTCTTAAAGTTCGGCAACATTTTATATTATTCCCTGTAATTATTTTAAGTGACACCTAATTTCTTTAGTTCATGGAAAAATTCAATCCATTTGTACGTTAAAATAGACATTGTAGAAATGATCATGTTTACCTGTGTATACCAATACCACCATGTTTATATTTGTTAGATGGTTGACTGCTGGTGGTACTGAAGCCACTTTTAACACTTGTAGTACTTCTTTTTCTTTTACGATCAGTCAAAGGTAATGTTTCTGTACTGTTACCATCATCTATAAAAAAACAAATTTATTTAAAATAATCATGAAGGGATTTAAATTTTTGCTCTTAACTATCTGTTGATATTAAAATTGTATATAATGTATACTCATATTATGAGTATTTTCTACTTTCTAGCGTTGGTTTAATTTTATGGGTAGAAACGGGTACAGTTGATTTCAACAAAACTGGAAAAGTGGGGTTAAGTAAAATTTCATGTTTTCCATAAAATTTAGTTGTGTGAATGTGGATTATTTAAATGGGGTTATGCCTGTTTGAAAAATAAGGTTAGTTTAACCATGTCAAAAATCATATGTTATTCTATGCATTTGTGTTTAGTAAATACTATTTGGATTTTGAAGCGTATCTCTATTGTTAATTACTGTATTTCTGCTCTAAAATATCCCCATTCTAAAATGTCATTATTAAATCCCCTTATCAATATATTTTGTATCTAATAAACTTGTTTTAAATACCTTTATTTTTAAAAAACACTACTAGTATATTGGTCTCCTACAACTAGGTATTCCTCATAGTTCCTTAATTTAAAAATTATAATTATGGGTTTTACACCAGTATTCTTCGAGTATTCTTGTTTTTCTGCTTTATCTATCCCAATTTTAAAAAAATACACCAACATTTTTTGACTTTGACATTGATGTGGCAATAACAATATTGACACTAAATTTATTAACAAGTAAACAAATATTTGTCAAATGAAAGATAGTTCACAATGTAATTTTTTTTATAACCCCACTTTTCCAGTTTTGTTGAAATTAACTGTACCTTTTCTAGACGGGTGGAAAAATGAGGAAGTTTATAAATTAAGATATCAAATTGACTTCACTTTTCCTGTAGTTTTGGACGATTTCCTTTTGTTTTTTTTCTTTGTAGCTTTACCGCACTATTATCAGAAATTTATTAAAAGAAAAATTAATTGAAATTAATTTTACCTATGATTGAAATTTTACTAGTGTCAAAATTTGACATCTAATTAAAAATGTAAAAATACCTAGGTATATCAAAATTTATTTAAAAGCCTATACCTCCGAAACTAATAGTTGATAAAAATGATTACATAATATGTACATATTATGTTTTTATAAGGAATTAAACATTATTTTCATTTATGCAAAACAATTTGTCCTACTATAAATAATAAGTGATATATCGCTAAAAATTATAGTTTTTGTCAATTTTGTCCCCCTTGCCCTACGCTATAGTTAACCATATTTGAAATGACGAAAATAGAAAAGGTCCTGAATCGTTTGCTGAAAGAATTTTTCAAATCGGACATTCCGTTAAAAAGTTATAAGGTTTATCTATTTTATTTTATTCCAGACAAACCAATAGAATGGTCATCTTGAAATTTGGACCACAGCTAAACAACAGAACAGCAAAAGCTCATATTTTTTTTTCATAAAAATAAAAGTGGCATATTTGGTGTAATAAGCGGCTAAACAATAATTAATTTTTTACTTGACCTGTTTTTGACCCAAATTCATATTTTTTAGCAACTGTTTAAAAAAGCAATTTATTAGCTTAAAAATGCGACCTGAAGTAAATTTCAAAGTTTTATAGTTTTCTAAATATTGTCATTTAAGTAGATTACTGACGGCTGTTTTTGGCGATATTTTGAAAATTTGAAAACCGGATATCTCCAAGACTACAACAGATAAAGTTTTAAAATTTATTCCTGAATCATACAGAGATATTATCTGTAGGCAAAATATTACTCAAAAATGAACTGAGGGAAATGGCTGAGTTGGTCTGTCTTGTAATTGCCCAGATACCGTTTGACCAGTGTCGGACTGGACAGGTGAGATAGTGAGAAAAATCTCAGGCCCCCCCCCCACTTTTGGGACCCCCGGGAGATGTTTTTTTCTTTTAGCCATCAAAATCAAAAATTTGGGAGGGGGTGTGATTTTCTTGTTGAGACAAAGCTTTTTTTTTTCGGTGAGGGCTTTTTTTTAGACATCAAAAATTTTATTTTTGGGAGGGAAATAATTAAATATTTGGGGGCCCTCCAGGTTAGAAATCAAACTAGCCTTGGGCTGCCCAGTCCTACACTGCGTTTGGCAGATTAAAACCAAATTTTAAACAAATAAATAATAATAAATAAATTTATTCGTCAATAATTTTACAATTATTTTGTTCTACATTGTGTCCATACCCGTAAGTCCTTAAGGGCTTGTGTGGGCTTATGATAGATAATAATACATAATAGATATATACGAGATATGGTTAATCTTTTGGTCTCGAGTTTTGACTAGACAAAAAATAAATTAACAATCAGATATAAATACAATTAGGTTTCTGGGCACCCACCAAACACGAAGCTGTTACAAATACCTATTCAGATAATACGTGTATTTTATTACATATATCTAAGTAGTTGTGTCTTGTCCATAATTTAATTTTTTTGGTATATAGATAAAAATTTAGATTCTTTATGTCTACAGGTAAAAGGTTGTACAATTTGGCTCCTATGTAGCAGAAATTTCTTTGAGTAGGCGAAAGGGGTGAAAATTGTCTTAATATTTAGTATTTTTAACTTACCAGAGTCTGAATCGTCAGAGTTAGGGCTAATTTTATTTTTATTTTTGCGTTCGCTATCACTGTCGTAAGCACCGTCATCTTTAATGATCAGCCTTCCGTCAGAATGTGTTTTGAACCCTCTGTCCTTTTCTTGTTTCTTTTCAACAGTTTGGGTAGCAGGTCCTTGGCTAGGCTTAGTTGCTAAAATTAAAAGAAAAAAACAAATATAATGTCGAAACAGTAGATTTAAAAAAATGCACATGAGGCGCAATCGCAATCAGGAATAGTTACTGTTTTCAAAGGAAATAATTACTCCAGGAGCTTCGCGCATGTCGTAATTATTTCCAGACAACAAACTTTCATGAAAACAGTTAAATTGTTATTTATATGAATTCATTCAAGTTTGTTGTCAATAAACTTCTATGAATTATTCCCGCATTATTCTGTCTCTATAGACTAAGTTCTTGGTCTCTTGTGTTATTATTAATAACACAAGAGACTAAAAACTTAGATTATAGAGACACTAACTTATTAAATATAAAAATGATAAAAATTGCAACGGAATATTCAAGAACTCTTTGACCCAGAGACTTGAAAATTGGAACAAAGATTTTCTAAGTAATTTACCTGTTATTTTTCTAGTTACATTTGGATCAGTAAAATCAACAATAGTATCGGGGTCCTCCTCAATCCATGTTTTCGGTTGTTTTCTATTATTTTTAATTTTAGGTTGATCAGTCTCCATATCTCCGAATTCGGAATCCGAATCTGCCAAAATGTCTTCAACGCTAAAAATATTTTATTTTTTAGTTTTAAAATTTTCGATCTTATACATAGCGCCTGCACTAGAATAATATTATACGGTAGTTTCGAATTTTCAAAAAAAAAAATCTTAGATATATTGTTTCATGAAAAAATAAGCAACTTTTTTTTTAAATGTCCGTCTGACATCAAGATTTTTGTTAACACGATAACACAAGAACGAATAATCCGATCGAATTGAAATTTTCAGGAAAAATCAAGTTCTACGAGAAAAAGATCCCTATTGTTCTTGAAAGTAATCCTCACAAAAACAAAAAAGTTATGGGCGGTTAAACTTTTAAAAAAATCTGAAAGAAAATTCCGATTAACGTAACTTTTTCAGGAAAAATTACTTTTATTATAAGGATTCTACCAATTTTGAAAATAATCCTCCCAAAAACAAAAAAGTTATGGGAGGGTTAAAAAAATTAAATTTTAATTTTTTTTTTCATTTTCGCAAACTTAACTTTTCTTCAAACCTAACCTCCGTTAATTTAATTGCTTCGTTGTTTCCAAAGCACTCTGCGCAAAAATTATTTTTTAATTTCGCTCAAAATGTCAGACTTGATCATCTCATCATCATAATCAGAAGAAAAACTGTGTTCAAAAATGTAAAAATCCAAAATGGCGCCCATAAGAAAAAACTAGATGAAACGTTGCAAGCACCTTGTCAAAACATCGGCACTAGGCACTAATTTGAAACGATATGAAATATGAAGTTGTGCGAATAGGCAACTAGTAATACAACTGCGTGTTTCATAATTTATTAAACTTTGGAAGTCGGTATCTCCAAAACGTTATAATCTAGCAAAAAACTGTATATAACATTTTTTATAGGGCTTAAAAAGAGCATTTATTTGAAATATAACTTTTTGAAATCATTAAGCAAGTTATGCTAAAAAACATTTTACTGCTTTAAATGCAAATATCTCGAAAACAATGTATTTTAGGAAAAAATTGTTTATAACATTTTTTAAGCCGTTTTAAAATATCTTTCAAATAAGTGCTTAAAAAATAATATACAATAATAATTAAGCTAATTATAACCAAAAAAACGCGAAAAAGAGGAGTTTTACCCCATTCTTACCCCCAAAATCTAATCAGCTCTTCGAAATACGATAAGAAACAATGTGCAAAAAACCGCTTGTCGATATCTTTTCTAGAAATCGAGTTATCGAGTTTACACCCAGACGGACGGACGCAACATTTTTTTTCACTGATTTCGACTCAGAATGGTCTAAAACGTCGAGAAATATGAAAAAAACATGGTCAAAGATTTTGACTTTTCGGCGAAGATTTCAATACATCGGCACTCTTAGTAGTACTAAGTGCCGATGTAATTCAGGTAAGTGTTGTAGCCCTTGCATTTAAAATGCCATGGAAAATATGATAACAGATTTAGATTCCTTGCAAAAAAGTACCTTAACAATGTTTCAGTTAAAAACGTCTAGCTTTGTCGGTATTCGCTCAAAAAAATAAAAACAAAAATTTTCTTTCAGTTTATTGATCAGCATAAAAATGCACAACTTTTTCATAATTTAACCGATCTCGTATCTCTTGTAATAACCGAGATACCCATGCTTGAGCTCGAAAAACGGGCAGCCTGTATTTTGGTTCTGAATATTTTGTAGATAAACTATTACAGGGTTCCCACCAAAAATTGACATTCAAATTCCAGGTATTTTCCAGGTTTTCCAGGTAAAAATTATTAAAATTTCAGGTATAGTAAAATAATTTTAGTATATAATAATAATATTAAAGTAACAAAAAATTAAAAAAAATCATTTCGGGTAAATCTTCAAAAAATGAATAAAAAACAAAAAAAAATTGATCTTTTAATTGATTTTTAGCAAAAGTGACAATTTCAATCTTTCGGATTACTGAAAAAAAAATTGGTTTGAACGTTTGAGGGTTTCTTTGGGATACTTTGAGGTTGAAAAAAAAAACAAAAAAGTACTTTGTTTGCTCGGCTGTGCCTCGTAAGAAAAAAACACTCTCGTGTACTAAAAACTAGGTTCGCGTAATCGGTGCGTAATATACTATATTATCATTCCTCTACGACCATTTTTCGCCAAGTTACACAGGCTCTTAAAATCACCTAAAAATTTAGGGTGTTTTTTATATCCTTAAATTTTTGTGCTAAGGGTATTTAATTTTTCTTCAAAACAAATTATATTTTTGTATGTTAAATTCCAGGTGCTATTACAAAATTCCAGGTAAAAAAACGTGTTTTTAAGAAAAAAATGTTAAATTCCAGGTATTCCAGGTGGGAATCTAAATTCCATGCGTTTTCCAGGTTTTCAAGGTTTTCCAGGATTGGTGGGAACCCTGTATTACATCGGCACTTAGTGCTACTAAGAGTGCCGATGTATTGAAATATTCGACGAAAAGTCAAAATCTTTGACCACGTTTTTTTCACATTTCTCGACGTTTTATACCATTCTGAGTCGAAATCAGTAAAAAAAAATTTGCGTCCGTCTGTCTGTCTGTCTAGGTGTAAATTATCTAACTCCATTTCTACATGAGATATCGACTTGCGGTTTTTTGTATATTGTTTCTTATCGTATTCCGAAGAGCTGATTAGATTTTGAGGTTAAACGATTGGGGGTTAGGGGGTAAAAATAGGGTAAAACTCCTATTTTTCGCGTTTTTTTGTTTATAATTAAGGCAATTATTATTGTATTTGGTTAATTTAGCACTTATATAAAAGATAATTTTAAATTGGTCAAAAAATGTTATAAAAAACGTTTTCCTAAAACGCATTGTTTTTGAGATATTGGCGTTTAAAGCAGTAAAAGGTTTTTTTAGCATATCTCACATATTTATAACCCGATTTCAAAAAATTATATTTTAAATAAAAGCTCTTTTTAAGCCCTATAAAAAATTTTATATACAGTTTTTTGCTACAATATAATTTTTTAAAGATACAGAATTTAAAATCAAACAAAACACCTAGTTTGAAATTTGCAAACTAGATGGCTCTAGTGTACAATAGTGCCGATGTTTTGACAGGGTGCTTGCAACGTTTGATCTAGTTTTAATATATTTATTACCTCTTGGGTTTGGCTTTGACAGTAAATTCTTCATCCGCACTTTCGTCATCATCATCTTTCTGGGAATTCTTCATTCTCTTTTTCCTTGCGTTTAGTTTCCTAAGATTCCTCAACCTTTTGTACATTACCGTGTCTGTATGAGGCACGTGAGGAGTTAAGGATTCGCAGCCATATTTTCGTACCAGTCGGTCTAGTATATCACGAAGCTTTAGTCTAAAATGTTTTTTGCAATCTTCAGCCATTCCTACTAAGCATCTCATCTAAAATGAAAAAAAAATAGCACCAGGTTAAAGTGACGGGTAAACCTGTAAGGAATTCAGTTACAAATTGGATGAAATCTTGGAGCTAATCTCTCGAGAAAATATCGTCTTTACCAAATGTGGCACCTTTTTAGGTAATATTCATGATTTTTCGAGGTAATCTTGAAGAAATTCGAAGGTAATCTTAACCCAGACACCACATAATAACTATTAGATATCGAGGGGATATAGAGTTAATCCAGTGTATAGCCTGGATTGACATTAGATATCCCATGGATATCCAAATGTCCGCCTATATCCAGGATATAAATAAATAATGACTTTATTGCCCAACAGTTAACACCAATTACAGGACACAAAATAAAAGTATATAAAAAAACTGGCTATAGACCAATATATAGAAATAATTAAGTATTTTTATCATGCAAAATTAGTTTGAGACTAAAAAAATTAATATAAACATTGTCAATATAGTTAAAATTTGAACATTTGAACATAAATAGGTGATTTCAGCATAATATTAGTTTTTGCAAAGTTGATCTTAAATGTATTAATTTGCCTATTTCCTCTTGGTATTTGAAACTGAATCTTGCTTAGTAAAAACTCACAATCAACTTTATTGTTTATCAAATTAAACAAAAAAGAAATTGATATATTTTTTCTGCGTATATCTACTGGATATACACGAGATATCCAGAGGACATCTATTTTTAAACCTCCCTTAAGTATATCCACTGGATATCCATTAGAGATTCATCATGGATATCCAGTTCATGATGGATCTCTAATGGATATCCAGTGGAGGTTAAAAGATAGATGTCCACTGGATATCTCGTGGATATCCAGCGGATATCCTGGATATAGGCGGACATTTATCCATGGGATATCTAATGTCAATCCAGGCTAGCCACTGAATATATTCTATATACAGAAAGTATATCCCCTGGATATCTAATAGTTATTATGTGATGTCTGGGAAGGGATTCCCTCCTAGAAGAAGAAGAATTCAGAAGTGCAGTTTTTTTCAGAGATTTACTCCTGTTAATGTCAGATTTTTTGGATAGTTTTTAGATACAAAAATATTAAATAAGGTCAAAGAATACCACAAGGGAAAATTGCTTTTCATTCAAAGAAAAGCTGTGCTCATAAACATAAATTTAAACAATAGAAAAAGTCTTTCAAAACCCTTGGTCTGCACAGTTGCGAACCTTAGTGTAATCCCGTAAAAGCAACCGTTTCCGAGAAAAATCGATTTAAAAAAAATGCAGGACAGGCCCCTGAAAAGTGTTACTATTTAAAGAGTCCATAACGCACTTTTAAAATATTTATTTTTGGGCCAGGGTATAAAAAACTTTTTTCTTAGTTTTTTAATGTGGATTCGCCCTGCAGTGTTATTGTTATTGTTATTTTATTAGCGCTTTTTTGGCCCTATTTAAGACACCTATCTTCAATAGGCCGTAAGTCCATTAGGACAGATTTACGGCCCTATGTTTATATGACTTTCTTTTCATATTTTTTTGATATATTATGTCTCCCTTCAAGGACACCCTGTAGAAACGGCTAGAAGAGTTATTATTATTATTATTATTGTTATGCACGCTCAAATGTTTCTACATTTTCTGTGCTGTTAGCATATTTGTTGCCCTTTTAGCATTTAATTAGAATTTGTACCTGTTACATATTTTTTTCTGGCAATAAATATTATTATTATTATATTATTATTATTATTAATACAAAAAGGCAGAGGCATTAATGCCTATTATGCCCAAGTTTTATTACAAATATAAATAGATAATATGAAATATAAAAATTGAAACATTTAATATAAAATATAAGTTAGATGTCTACCATCATAACGATTTTTAAAAGAATTTACTGATGAGGCGGAGATAGTTGATTCAGTTAGAGAGTTCCAGGAGCTAAAGACACGATTAGGCAGAAAATATTGCCTGATAGTGGTAAAAAAAGTTCACGTGAAAGTTTTAATGTATGACCATGTCTGACCATTGTCCAAATTACAATTAAAAAGTTCATTTAAATCCACTGAAAAGTTATAATTTAAAATACGGTAAGTGTAGATAAGGTCCCCACGGCTTCTTCTTTCGGAAAGACGGGGTAAACCAAGCCGTAAGAGTCTTTGATCATAATCGAGGTGCCTTATTGAACAAACCATTCTTGTGGCGCGATGCTGCACATTTTCAATTAATTTGATGTCTTTAATGTAATACGGATTCCACACTAAAACTGCAAATAACAGGGTGTGGAAGTTTTAGGAAATTGAAAGTATTGGTTTGGGATAAGGTGGAATGGAGAGCTGTCTCAAACCAGGTTTTTGTTATTAAGTAAATATTGGGTACTTACAATATTTGGTATTGAAGCTCCAACCATGGGACTAGGCAAAGTGGTGATATAAACTTTAATAAAACTCAAACATGAAGCAACAATTTCTCTAGTCGTTGAGGTTGCCAAGGTACAAATATTTTCTAGAATTAATTTGATATTTTCAGGACCCAAAGCACCTAAAAAAAATCAAAAATCTTAAAAAATTAAAAAAAATCAAATTTTAATAATTTTTTCGATAAACTTAAAATAATTTAAAACAAAACAAGCTAACAAAATTTGAGCCTTACAAAAAATCTTATATTTAACTTTTGTGCAAAATACGTTTAAATCACTTGTTTTTTTTACTTGTGGAAAAACTCATTCTTTTAAAATAAGATCCTAAATGACATTTTTATTCGATTGATTCTAAAAGAGACACTTTTTGTTTATGTTTTACAGGCGAAAAGTTGAACTTTGTGGCCCTAGGGCCAAAAAGTTTTTTTCGCCCGCTAACTAAAACTTTATTATTATTATTTTTAAGCTCTTTAAAAGAAGATGCTTTACCTTTACTGTAATATTTATAAAGAAATATGACCTTTAGGTCACTTTTGGTCTTGAACTAATTGTTCTTTTTGACCAGATACAGTTATTATAATCATTTCAAACAAAATAAAAATTTCTTCTATAACATAACCTCAAAATATATGTTAACTGATTAATCTGTATTCATCCACTAAAATAAATGAAAAACACAAAATTTCAATTGTAAAATCAATTTCAATATTTATAATATTCATAGAACGGTTCAGAAGTATTACTATTTTCATAAGACACATTTTAACAGAAATTAATCACCAAGCTATACCTTATTTGAAAATGAAACCGCACGCAAAAGAAACGATTAATTTTTTTTTAGCGATTTGATTGGATAGAAATTTGTTATGGATAACTAGATAAGTAATAAGACACTAAAAAGAGATACTTTTTGCAATTTAAAATTAAGTATATTTTAATAATTTATTATAATTAGTAACAATCGAATAAAAAAAAATGTATAATACACGGGCAAAAAGTTAAATTTCGATTTCGTAGGTTTATTACCCTCGGGCTAGCCCCAGCGGCGGGCCCTCGGCTTCCCGCGTCGTAAACGAAGGTCCAATTTACACAATCGTAAAAACATTGACACGTGCCAGAATAAAAACGATTTCATAAGCAAATTCTGTTGTGTGCCAGAATAAAAGGGATTTTATAAGCAAATTTTGTTTGCACAGGAATAATTTGTATACACAAATTTTTGTAGTGAAAGCTTTCAATTCTCATTTTTTTCCTATCAAAAAATTATGGAAAGATAAAGCAATTAGAGAAAACAAATTATAAATATAAAATACTCTGTAAAACTGTGTAAAAGTGATTTTAGTTATCCAGAGACATAACATCTCAGTTTATGAAAAAGAAATTTTATTTGGAAATACTATAGGGACCGCATAAACCACTAAATTCTTACCTGAAAAATTGTGTAAAATAGACGCCAATGCTAAAATAGTACAACTCATAATTTGTGGAGTCCCCACCAAACCCGCAAAAACCATCGACAAAAAATCTTGCACTTGATTGTGAGCCATAAATATTTCTCCAATACTGTTCAAAATTTCGTACGCTATCTGCCGACATTTTTCGTTGATGTCCTTACAAGCCAAAACGGCTTCCGGTATAACCGATCGAATTAACTTGCTGTCTTTGTCTAGTTGCGGTTGGGCTTTGATCAAGTAGTTCAAGCATCTCAATCTAGCTCCTTTGCTGGAAACAGCTGCAGTGTTCAATGTTTTCATCAGAAGTTTTTGCACTTCCTTTCGATTTGATTTTAAGAAATCTTGACAGCCTTGGGATTTGTTACCGATGATCTCCTCTAAGATTCTGTAAGCTTTTTTCTGTTCCTTGTTGTTTTTGATATCTGGCAAGGTTTTGACACATTGCTGATACAGTATGTTTACGTTTTCGCAGGATTGGTAGGGTACGAGTGCGCGAATCAGATCTAAGATGCTCTCTTTTATGAAAGAGTCTTCCGGGTCTTCTGAGGAACTGTTTAGACGTTCTATTGCGTGATTGAATAGTTGGGTGTGTAATTCTGGTTTTGCTACTGTCAAATACATCTAAAAGGATGATTTAGTTATAAATTTTAGTGAAAAAATATGAATTTTCATAAAAAAAACGTCGCGGTAATAGCAGAAGCGGAAAAACAAATTTTCTAAATAAAACAAATTATGACAGCCAGGCGCTTATAGCACTACGAACTAGAATAAAAACGGTTGGTATTTATGTTCAGTAAGTCTACAGTTTAGAGTGGAAGCACTTTCGACCAATCAGAAAATTATTCGAAAATCTGCACAAGATGTCAAAATTTTTCACTTGATTACAACCTTCACTTTTACATAAAAGAACCGCATTAAAAATACAAATTTTTGCATATTTTTTGCACTAACTACGCAGTGTTAGAGATGCTTTGCAGCCATTTTTACCGAAAATCTTAGTAAACCCAGCCCGATACATACCATAATTATTTACTTATTCTTTTTCATGTGTCGTGGATAGAACGCCCCTGGAGTATGTAGTGAAGTTGAAAATTCGTTCACTAATTTAGTGAAGTGGTATATAATTCGGTTATAGCCGAGCAGTTAATTATAACTTTTATTATAACTTACTCAGTTAGGTTGACCATACAATCTTCTATCGAATTTAAAGTATACCCGAGCGGAGAATATACTTAACCACTTATCACTTTATTCGGGAGCGGGTATTCTAGGAGACGGCGCTTTGGAAACAGATAAAACGATTTCTTTTTAACTTAAGAATAATATATTAAATAAATGTGAATAAATTCTTCAAGAACATAAAAGATCAATTCTTTCTTCTAAGTCCTACTTCTATGCAAAGCCCTTAAATTCTAATTTCCATTATATATTAGTTCTCCATTAAATATTTCTAAATTAAAACATTCTATGTTTGAAATCCCAACTATTCGCAATCATTTTCAAATCCCAAATTATTGTCCACATTTTTCTTAGTGTAAATATTAGAACTGGTTCGTATAAGTCATTCAAATTATTTTACAAAATACTTTTCAAAGTTAATTAATATTCGTCAAAATTTCTATCAGTGTTCATGCTAACAATATTTATAAGTGTCCAATTATTTTCATGTCGGATAATACAAGTCTCAAAATTTTTCTAAGTTTAAAAACTATTTTTTAATTCGAAAATAATTCTCAAAAATTATTTCTCACAGAAACTACATTTTCACTTTTGACACTACTGGATACTTTTTAACTAACAAGACAAAAAACTATTCAAGAATGATCACCTCTAAAATTTGGAGCTCTATTTATTCTCTTCATAAACCCATAAATTAAAATGAGGCATATTTAGGTCACACGCGCTAAAGTTTCTGGGTGTGGTCCAGGCAAGAATATCTAAATGCCCCACTACCAAAGTTCAACGATTTTTACTTAGAGGGGTCCGAACAAAACCCGAAAATATCCGACGTTACTCATGCTTACTTTTAAGAATTAGATCTTATAGGCTATGTATATTAAAATAAAATTTTAAAATTATACGGATCATAACAAGTAAAAATTTATAGAGCCAACCCCAAGGGGTACTTTTAGGGCCCTAAGAACCCTAAAATCACGCAAATATCGATAAAATTCGTATAAAACCAGCCCTAGTGTTTGTAATTTTATAAAATTTAAAAACCTTGATATCTATATTTTCTCCTTTTGATCTTGCAAAATCTTAGCCTGATCAAAAGCTTCTAATCCGTGCCGACAAGGCCCTGAAATTACCCCTAAATTCCGAAAAGGTGCATTTTCTAACAATTTGTGCTGTTGACGAATTATAAATATTAAATAAAAAAGTTTTTATGTCAATTTTTTTTTTCTATATAAACCTATTTTAGTTATTTTAAAATATTACGTTAATCTACGCAACGAGTATGGGGTCTAAGCGCCATTTAACATCAACATTTTAACAAAAATCGCATCATAATGTTGATGTTAAATGACGCTTAGACCCCATACTCGTTGCGTAGATTGTATATTTTAAAATAACTAAAATAAGTTTATATAGAAAAAAAATTGACACACAAACTTTTTTTATTGATTATGTAATGCAATAAAGTTTTTATTTGCTTCATTTCCGAGTGTTTATCACAAATAACCCTAAATAAACTTTTTTATTTAATATTTATAATTCGTCAGTGCACAAATCAGTTCAATTTCATCCTCCATTCAATTTTTTACCCAAAATTTCTATTATTGAAAATACCATAAATTTAAAAAAAAAATATTTTTTTAAAAGTTCAAAAAGCTATTCAGTAATACCAACCGTTACTTTTTTTAGTGCGCGGTGCTATAATCACAATGCTGTTGTTACTTAACTGTAACATTAGTAATATTAGTATACATTAGTATTATTTCATTTATATTTATTACTGATGGAAACTGATAAGGTTTTTCCCTTTTATGCTAATCTACTTAGCACCCTTATCGCACAACACTGAATGAGAATGTGCGCAGCCGAAATCGCATACAAAATCAGTTCAAGTACAATTAATGTTCTCCCGGCACGCACGCACTACGTTGTTCGCGCTAAATAGCAATTTGTGCATCTTGTGACGCTATCACAACCCGCATCACTGCATCGCATAATCTTATCCACATCACATTGGTACCAATGCAGCAGCAGTAAGGATCATAACACAAGGTTAGTGCACATTGTCTTCTCGCATTTTTAATATCACCATTTTACTCACAACCCAAATTACCCACTCAAAAATATCGTATAACCCCATATCCATCTTTTCCAACTTATGATCAGTACCCGGCGTATTTCCAATTATAGTCCAGTCTTCAAGTTAATAAAAGAGACTTTACCTGGAAATAATTCAGGGAGTTTAGATTTTTGGTTTATTGGGTAGGGTTTAAGGCCACAAATAAACAATTTTGTGACATTGAACTCGATTTGGAACTGTCATTTTTTTAACGTATTTTTCACAAAAAAAGGACTTTATAGAATATCTCAAGATCGGTGCATCCTAGGACAAAAAACGTTTGATCTCCAACATTTTTTGTATCATGTATTTTTTTGTACGACTTATAGCTAATTGACGGCAGCGGCTTAAACGTTACACTGTAGGGTTTTAAATTTTTCTTTATAATTTGGTTAGGAAGGTTTTTTTTATGCTTAATACAATGGTGATTTAATCGAAAATCGGTTTACTCGTGATAATGGGGCACAAATGTGTGAATTATTAAAAAAAAAAATTTTACGTAAATTAAAAAGAAAGTGCTAGATCAATTTTTTTAATTTTTACCCAAAATGTTCTAAGGGGCATGCATAACCAACCATAAAAAACAATTTTGGTTTTTCGAAAAAAAAAAAATAAAAATCTAAAAACGTATAGTGTAACGTTTAAGAGATATATTAGAAAATCCGTTTTTTTTTTGTGAAAAACACGTTAAAAAAATAACAGTTCCAAATCGAGTTCAACGTCGCAAAATTGTTTTTTTTTTTATTTACGGCCATTAACGCTACCCAATAAACCGGAAATTAAAACTCCCTGAAGGATTTCCAGGTAAATGCTCTTTTATTGACCTGAAGACTGGACTACAACTGGAAATATGCCGGGTACTGCTTATGATTTGCCATCAAACTACAGTCAGTTCAGCTGTAAAATGCTAAAAATGTTATTTAAATGTTTTACTTACCTTAATTGTTTCCAAAGCAGCCAATCTTTGACCTTCTTCATCCCCACCAATAGGTTTAGTCGTGTATACATTAAACAAAATCGGTAAATAATTTTTATCAAACCTCGAAACTTCATCTATATCTTCTTTATTTTCACTTTCAGTCGCACTAGCTATCAGTCGTCTAAGCGCTGCCATCACAGCAAGTCTTAGTTCTTTTTTGTCAGAGATAGCCGTTCCCAAAACTTTTGCTATAGATTTGAAGCCATCTTTAATATCAGTTGGGTGGTTGCAAAAACAAGGTAACAAACTCCAAAGTTGCAAGTAGAGCAATTCTGAGCTATGAGCTCCGATGCCGTCGTTATTTTGGGCCTGTTGTGTGGCGCGTTTTTGGCAGAATAGAGCCAGTGGTAAAATTCCTTTTACGAAATATTCGAGAGTTGAAGATTTTATGTTTTCTTTTAATACTGGAAGAAGCCACGATCGGTCTATGTTTAAATCTCCGTTTTCTTTCTGAAATATAAATTTTGATAGTGAAAGAGATAACAAAAGATGCTAATTTAAATTTTACATCGGCACTTAGTGCTACTAAGAGTGCCGATGTATTGAACTCTTCGCCGAAAAGTCAAAATCTTTGACCACGTTTTTTTCACATTTCTCGACGTTTTCAACCATTCTGAGTGGAAATCAGTAAAAAAAAATTGTCTGTCTGTCTGGGTGTAAACTCTCTAACTCCATTTCTACATGAGATATCGACTTGCGGTTTTTTGAATATTATTTCTTATCGTATTTCGAAGAGCTGATTAGATTTTGGGGGTAAACGATTGGGGGTAAGGGGGTAAAAATAGGGTAAAACTCCTATTTTTAGCGTTTTTTGTTTATAATTAAGGCAATTATTATTATATTTGGTTAATTTAGCACTTATATAAAAGATAATTTTAAATTGGCCAAAAAATGTTATAAACAACGTTTTCCTAAAACGCATTGTTTTCGAGATATTGGTGTTTAAAGCAGTAAAAGGTTTTTTTAGCATATCTCACATATTTAAAACCCGATTTCAAAAAATTATATTTTAAATAAAAGCTCTTTTTAAGACCTATAATGTTATATACAGTTTTTTGCTAGAATATAATGTTTTAAAGATACAGAATTTAAAATCAAACAAAACACCTAGTTTGAAATTTGCAAACTAGATGGCTCTAGTGTACAAATTTTAAGCTTCCATTCATTTGTTTTTAAAATCAATCAAAAATTGTAATTAAAAATTAAAAGTTCAACTTGCATCCAAGTAAAAACATATTTTTATTATTAATTTTTAATTATATATTAAGTGTACAAGAAAAGCTAAAGTTTAATATAAATATTATACAAGTTAGTTTGTGCAGTGAGGAGTAGTAGTAAAATTGTAATTATGTTATGCTACCCTGTTCTAATAGCATGTTTTAGTTTTCCCAATAGTGCCGATGTTTTGACAGGGTGCTTGCAACGTTTCATCTAGTTTTAACCTTGTAATTTCAGGGATTTTTTTAAGAAGATTTTTTTTTATTGTTTTTTTTTTCGTTCATTATATAAAATTACATGTAAAATCTTCTTCAAAGAACAATAAATAGTAAATTCAAAATTCAAAGATTATATTTATATTCCTTTCTTTACTATGTATTGTGCTTTGAAGAAAATTTTACGTATGATTTTAAGTAGTGTCCCTACCCTAACCCTCTGCCCAGAAATTTAACAAGCGCCTAAATGCAGCTCTCTGTGCAGGAGTTTGTTTTGGTTTTTTCTTGGTTTGGTCTTTTTTTTTAATGAGGGGCCTTGGTTTACGTTTGGCGTCTGTTTGTTGTTTTTTTTTTGTAAAAAAATGTTTTTTATTTAAAATAACATATTGAAAAAACGGTCAGCGCGTGCGCATGCGCAGTTTATCAAAACGCGGCATAAAGAGCTGCACATAGGCGCTCCTGAAATTTAAAAATAGATTTTTTGGACAATTTAATCAAAATCTGCAAAACGTTGTCTTAACCCTGTAAGGCATCATGTAACCATACGGACACAACCTAATTTAGTTAAAAAAGAATGCTTTTTATAAACGTTAAACACCTTGTTTTAGTATAGTCACTTAAATATAACATCGTTTTAACCCCTAAAGCTCCTGCGCAATTTATTAGCACAAAGCGAAAGCAAATTTTAATACGTCACCTAACAGCTGTTTAAAGTGTGGTGCAACATGTGTTGAGGCTTTGATGTTGATTATAACTTTAGTACCTACGTTATAAGGTGAATATTTCAAGATAAAAAAAACTTCAATTATGAATAACTTAGTATACAAAAAAGTATTGCAAATATTTATTTCGGATATATTATGGCCTAATGTTGGCATATAGTCACAACTACAAATACCAATTTTTATTAAAAAAAAAAACGTAAAATTTAATGATAGGTGATTTAGGCGATCTTAATTAGTCACATACCCTAATTTGGTAATTTTAGTCCTTATAAAAGTACTACCTTACAGGGTTAACATAATTTCTCTCCTAGAAGACCCTAGGATGCTAGGGTCATCGCAAAGACCGATAGTGCAAGGTACAGAAAATTCGGTAAAAGAAAAAAAAAAGAATCACATGTCAATATCTTCAAATAGTATATTAAAGTATTAGTTTCATAAGATACGTTTTTAGCGCACGAGGACAAGTTTAGAAAACGAGCCGCTTCCGGCGAGTTTTCTAAAGTACTAGTGCGCTAAAAACGTGTTATGAAACGAGAACTTTATACAATTTTTTCTATTCTGCTCTAAAATTAAAAAAAAAACTTATATTTAAATTGAGGAATGATTTTTGTTTTGGATTGGCATTACAGTTTACACCATGTTTAAAATTCTAAGAACAAATGATATTTTGATATATTTTAAGTCATCTCTTCTCTTTTTTACTGCAATTAACCAACCAACAATTGTAACATGGTAAAAATAACCTAAACACAAAATTTTGTAGAAAATTCAACTTTAAAGCGACATTGACATTTGCACGGAAAACGTCAAGCGATAGGCCAGGTCTGTTGCCAACCCAAAAGAACAAAAGTACAGACCTCTTATGGGCCTATAAGAACACGCAAAATGCGTGTGATTATGAGCTTAAAAGAGCCGCAGAATAGAAAAAAAACGTTAAAGTGATACATACCACAGATGTAGTTTTTAAATGAAACGATCCTTAACTAGTAACTTACTTTAAGACTTATCACACTAAGGACAGTTTCCGGCCCCATAGATCTTATAGCTGACCCCACAGCATGTTCAAGCTCATTATTATAGCTAAACTTATAAGTATCCCTCAATTCAGCCAAAGATTTCAAAGATCCTAACATCAACTCACTGCAGTGTACTCCTGCAACTTCAAACATAACTCCCATAACGTGCAAAACTTGATGCCACACAGTGTTAAATTGATATCCCAAACCCAACTGAATGGCGTTGAAGCATTTCTCTAGTTTTGATTGGTGCTGAAGGACTAGCTCTTTGGTGGCGCAGGCGGGGCCTACCGCGTCCTTTATTAGAACCTCCAGAGCGTGTGTAGCGCCTGTCATAACTTCTACTCTCTCAGAGAGCCATAACTGGGTGACAGTGGTGAAGATTTTTGGTAAAACTGCGCATGATGTGTTTATATCAACACTGCAAAAAACGCAATAGTTAAAATCACTAAAAATTATGCTAAAAATCCTAAAGAAAACTTAAGTTCAAAGTATTTATTACGCATATCAATCTAATTATTCAAAATTAGTCAGGAAATGGAAAATGCGGCGCCGCAGGCAATAATTCTTGCAAATATTCTTTAAAATTGGTTAAAAAATGGTTAAGAAATATGACGTTTCAAATCTGGCGCCACACCAAAAATTTGGAAAAAATATCAGATTGGTTAAAAACTAGTCATTTATTTTGCAAAAATGAGAAAAATTGATCAAAATCAAAAATGCAAATATGGTTTTCAAATATTTTAAAAAAATTGTTAAAATATAAATGTGGCACCGCAGGCAATTTTTATTAAAATTATATTTTAAAGTTAGCTAAGAAACATCCAAACCGGCAATTATTATTTAAAATGAGTCTGGAAATAAGAGGTCAGGAGCCGCAGGCAATTTTTTTTTAATATTTCTTAAAATAGGTTAAAATGTGACGCCGCAGAAGCAATAGCAAAAAATCTTAAGTCGATGCAAAAATAGTAAGATGTGACGTTGGTAAAGTTATATATTCTGCTTTTATTAAAAATGTATAGCGCCGCAGGCAATTTTTTTGCAAAACTATTAAACATAGCATAAGATTTATAAAATAAAATTTGCAATAATTGAAAAAAAATCCCTGACTTTTTGTACAAATTTGCTATTCTCCCTGACTTTTTCGAAAAAAAAGTCAAAATTCGCTTCTTCCAGGTTTCAATTTCCATTTCCCTGACTGGTGGAAACCCTGTTTAAGGCCTTTTTAATGTATAAACATTACAATTCCTAATGTTAGGTGCGTAACGTTAGAATAACGTTTATCTAACGTTTGGTAAAATTCCTAACGCGAGATCCTAACATTAGGCATCTAATATCCAAACCACATTCATCTAACGTTAGGTCAAGTCGTTCTAAGGTTATTTTTTACCAGGGTTGCCATGCGACAAATACAGTTCCTGTTTTCTAATTAAGGACGTTAGTATAATAGCCTCGCGTTTCACTCAGAAACATTAAACATACTCACTCTGCTAGATGTACATGCGCTTGTTGCATCACTGCAAGCCAAGCCAATGTTGGTTGGACATCTGTAACTGCGGGTTGGTACTCATAGAGGGCGGTTATTAATTGGGCATTTAGTTTTGAGGGTACCACTTCGTTTTGGGCCGAGAATAGGGCATGTAACACTTGCAATCCACATGATGTCACTATCGGATAATTTAACGTCATTAAACGCAATATCATTTCACAGCATTTCTAAAAAAATAAATATTCAATATTTTGGGATAACTGAATTTTGCTTTACTTAAAAAAAACAGTAAAAGCCATCCAAAAATAATTTAACACTTTCAGTGCCGGCTATATTTCCAGTGTGAACGTCGGAGCCCGGGTACGTGACGGCCCTGGAAAGTTTGACGCCATAGAAACACCGTATTAGGATGTCTTTAAGCGGTCCAAACGAACGCAGCATCTACTTATAACGACCGACGCACAACTAAACTGTTGTAGTTAGGCATACTGGTGGCTCACACCGTGTGACAACGGCCCCTGGCGAACACTGCCGATGACACACGGTGTGTGCCATCGGCACTGAATGCATAAAAAATTAAAAAGGATTCAGTTTACAACAATTCCTTTTGTCATGCAACCAAAATATTAAGCGAACGATAAAAACTAATAGTTTTGACCCATTTAACCAGATTTAAAGTAATTAGCTCAGTGTTTTCAAATTTTGTAATTTTATGAGAGTTTTTAACCACGATAACTAAAGAACAATTTGAGGTAAATACTTCAAATTTGGATCCCTTACCAAAAGTTTGTTGTGTTTTTGATAAAAATCACAAAAAATAATTATTTCTAATTGTATTTCTAGTTTTTACCCCCTTTGCCTTCTTAAGAGGGTCAACTGGGGTAAAAACTAGTCTACAAGTACTGTATAATTTTTTGCCCTGAGGAAAGTTTTGCGTTGGTATAAAATTTTGGAACATTTGTATTGTTTTTTTGTTTGTTTCTTGAAATTTCATATCCAAAAAACATAATTTCCGTCAAAAAACAAAATTATGTGTGTCGGTCGGTCTGTTTGTCTGTCCGGAACATCTTTTTTAAATTTATTTTTTGTTTTACGAAAAAAAAAACTTTTTTGAAAAAAAAAATTATAAATGTGTTGTTGGCATGTTGATTTTGTAAATTTTCAAATATTTTTTTGCGTGTTTTTGCATTTTATGTCGATATAAATCAATTTAAATCGAGTTTCAGCAAAAAACAAATTGTCGTTCGGTCGTTTGATCGGTCGGTCGTTCTGTCCAGGAAATCTTGTGGGCACGATAACTTAAGAGACTTGGGGCAAGGGAGACAAATGGGGTAAATACAATAATTTTTCACAAAATTTTGAAAATTTTTATATAGAGGTTACTGAAATTGAATATGATAACAAACAAATTCTAATTCCACCCCCACGGTGGTGAGGGGGTAAATATTTTTAAATATTTTCAATATTTTCGTCAAAATGGGTATAGAGGTTTTTGGGGATGACAAAACTGAATTTGATAATAACATTTTTTCAATTCACCCCCTAAGGGGTGGGGGGTGGTTTTCGTGAAAATTGGTATATAAGGGTTTTTGAGGTTGTGAAACTAAATCTGATAATAAAAAAAAATCCAACTCAAATGGGTATAGAGGTTTTTGGGGATGACAAAACTGAATTTGATAATAACATTTTTCCAATTCACCCCCTGAAGACCGGGGGGTAGTTTTCGTGAAAATTGATATATAGGGGTTTTGAGGTAGCTAAAAGTGAATCTGATAATAAAAAAAATTGTAACTCCACCCCCTGGAGGGTGGGGGTACTTTTAGTGAAAATTTGTATATTGGGGTTTTTGAGGTTGCTGAAAGTGAATCCATATAATGCGCGGAGGTAAAAAATGGGAAAGCCAATTTACTGAGCAGTGTTTTTTTTTTGAGGCCGCAGGATTTTAAAGCTGGTTTTTAATCTTAGGGGCTGTCCATATATTACGTAACGCAAATTGTACCAAAATTCATACACGTATTTTTGCTACCCCCCCCCCAAATAGGGGGTTGTTAGGGGGGGGTAGCCAAAATATAAAATCTCTACAGCCTTTAATAACGCAAGAACCAGGGTATGAAGTGTATGGTACAATTTGCGTTACGTAATATATGGACAGCCCCTTACCTTAATATGTGTTTTTGAAAAACTACAAATAGTTTCTTTAAGTAATCCCAGGACATGCAGAATGGTGGTTTGCCCAGCCTGAACAGCAGACACCAATACACTTCCAGAACTGCCCCCAAGGCAAGTTTCCAATGTCTGTTCGCAAAATTCGGCAACTTTGTTTGCCGCAGGATTTGGCATGTTGTCTTTAACAAAGCAACCTGCCTTTACTATTCCGGATACCGCGTTTTGGGCTGCTTTCCTCCACTAAAAACAAAATAAGCCGTGAAGATATGTAATGCTACGTATTCCATTATATATTATTCACAGTAAATGGTATATCTTTTTTGAAAAACGAAAAATTTTTGAAAAAAGAAATTCAAAAAAAAAAGTTTTCAAAAAAATTTAATTTTTTTTTTAACATTTCAATTTTTTTTTATTTTCTTTTTGCAAAAGACGAAAAATAAAAAAAATAAAAAAAATTTCAAAATTTTTCAATTTTTTTTTATTATTTTTTTGTAGAATTGATCCTTATAATAAAAAAATTACGTTAATCGGCATTTTCTTTCAGCTTTTTTCTATTTAAAGTTTAACCCCCCATAACTTTTTTGTTGTTGGGGGGATTACTTTCAAAAACAATAGGGATCTTCTCCTCATAGAACTTGATTTTTCCTGAAAATTCGATCGGATTATTCGTTCTTGAGTTATCATGCACACAAAAACCTGACATCAGACGGAGGACGGACAGACCGACATTTGAAAAAAAAAGTTGCTTATTTTTTCATGAAACAAATTTATATCCAAGAATTTTTTGTCTAGGACGATTTTTGATTTTTTTTGAAAATTCAAAACTACCGTATATTATTATTCTAGCGCAGGCGCTGTGAATAATATAAAAAGCCTCTTAAAAAATATTTATACTGTTGTTGTTCAACAATTATGTCATAGACCTGCCCCCCAGAGAGGAGGGGGTCTAGCTGAAAGTGGACTTTATAAAATGCTCCATATATACAGCCTGTTCCAGAACTCGCGTACAGAAATTTGAGGGTATATTAAAAACCGTCTGGAAAATATGAAAAAAATTTCAAAAAAATCCATCTTCGTTTAATTCAAAACTAAGAACGCTTTAAGTGGAGCAATACTGTTGCTAATGTTAAATTAGCTTTAAAAGTTGAATTTGTAGCTATGGAAGCAAATTTAATTATTGCAGGTACATATTCTGTAGGTTGACATGGTGATTAATGTGACATAAATATTTATTAATGTCAAAGAACCACCACCGGATGGGAAGACCCTGTAAAACTAGAATATTTGATAGCCTCTGTCGGTTTTGTCAAAATATAATTACCTAAAAAGATTCTAAAATTGAAAGTCTGAAACAATGCACGCGTAATAAGTAGGGAAAAACTAATTTGTAGGTAATTTAACATCAAAAACAGGATTGGTCAGATTAAATAGCTCCCTTTTTAATTATTATTGAAGATGGATTTTTTTTTAAATTTTTTTCATATTTTCCAGAGGGTTTTTAATATACCCTCAAATTTGTGTACGCGAGTTCTGGAACAGGCTGTATGTATGTGATAAAATGGAGATCATGAGGGGAGGGGATCTAGAATCCCAGACAGCACATAATAACTATTAATAGTATCTAATTAGATATCCAGGTTCATGAACTAGATATCCATGATGGATCTCTAATGGATATCCAGTGGATATACTTTAGGTATGTTAAAAAATAGATGTACACCGGATATCTCGTGGATATCCAGGATATAGGCGGACATTTGAATATCCATGGGATATCTAATGTCAATCCACTGAATATACTCTATATCCAGAAAGTATATCCCCTGGATATCTAATTAAGTGCTGTCTGGGAATAGCGAAAATTCGGCGACGTAATTGTTAAACAGTCCCCGTATACCTTTGGTTTAGAATGTATACAGAAAGGATTCAATATAGCATTAAAGATTTGTCCAGTAGATCCATGTGTCCATACAGCAATTTCTTGGTGTCTCATCAGAACTGATAAAATACCAAAAACTGATTTAATAATGGTATTATTCTCAGAATTTACATAATCATTTAAAATATGTAACATTTTAACAGTAACATCATCAAAATTTTTACGTAAAACACCTTCTGGTACAGTTTTTATTCCCATACTAATTAAAGATAAGACTGCTGTTATTTGGGTTTCATTTTTGGGCTCTGCATTATAAACCTCTTCCAATGTAGTGAGCTAAAAAATATATACCAAATTAGTTTACAAGGGTTTTATGCGCAACTTTATTTTAATGTTTTCTTACATATTTTTTGATGCTGAATCCAAATCCAAAAAAAAAATCGTTGGTTCAGTTCTCGAGATAATTATCGTCGATTAATCGACCCTCTAGATTTTATAAGGGGACATTTAGAGAAATCATATATTTTTGTTTAATATTTACAAAAATTGATATTTGGAGGTTTTGAGACTCGCTAAAAATGAATTTGATTTTTAAAAAACCCTGCTTTCCCCCCTTAAGGGAGTAGAACCACCCCTATTTATTTTTTTTAATTAAAGTGATAAAAATTCGTACATAGGGGTTTTGGGACTCATAGAAACGAATTTTATTTATTCATATTCCACCCTCTAGGGGTGTAAAACTACCCCTTATACATTCCCGAGGAAAGTCTTGCGTTAGAAAAAAAATTTAAATTTTCTATTGCTTTTTTACGTTTTTCGAAAAATAAACTTTTTTTGAAAAAAACATTTTCTTTGATTTTTTTTTTTTTTTGTTGATTTTGGGTAAACCCATTGAGGTAGAGAGGGGAGAGTGCCATTCGACCAGGCTGCGCGTGGACAAACTGTGTCGACAAGGGAGTTTTGTTTAGGAAATTTGAGTTTGCGCAGTTACTTTGACTTTGGTTTTTAAACTAACCTAAAATTTAGTTCACATGTGTTTTTCAAGGAATTAAAGTGGGGGAAGCAGGAATTCTGTCTGACCGAGTGGCTATCTTTGTGTATTTCGAAGTGCACAAGACCGTTAATACGGAATTTAAGAGAGAGATAGATAGATGCGCAAATCAAAATCGGCACAAGAAAATTAAACGGCTCTGGCACTCTCCCCACTCTACCTCAATGGGTAAACCTATGCCTAAAGGGAAAGTATTATTTTGTTGAATGCACTATTTATATTTTTTAATTAGCTGATAATAGTTGGGACATACCGCCCATTTGAAAGTAAATAAAACATACGAAACAAAGATCAAGGCCGACATGTGTTTTTTTTTTAATAAGGTACAGAGCGTCGCACGGACCGTCTCCCCACGTCAGCTCTGATCTGATCGTTCTATTTTCGTTTTCTCTGTTTTGTATAATATGAAATGCACACCTATTATAGGTGTTTTGGGATTTTTTGTAGGCAGATTTTTTTAATATTAAATTTGGTTTGAGTCTCAATGTACCAAATTTTATTAGGTTAATTTAAAAAAATGTAAATATGGGTGGCCCTATGGGTTATATGGTTGAAAATATATTTTTTTTTTAATTAAATTAATTTTCAGCAAGATGAAAACCCCCCAGGTTCTGATTCTTATCAGGTTACTTAAAAAATATAAAAATGAGTGGTTCCACCCCCTTAAGGCTTGAAGATAGAAACTTGTAAATATAAAATTGTTTTTAGCAGTTCTAAAAACCCCCAGATACCAATTTTCATAAATGAAGAGTGCAACTAACATAAAAAAGTCCAAACCCTCATTTTTTTCAAAATATGGTTTTTGCTTGAAACAGGCACTACTGCTCTAGTTAATAAATATTCCTAATATGTTACTAGAAGTGGCAAAAAAATGCATTGGTAAATAAGGTTAGGGATGCAAATTTTAATAATTTGTTTTTTTCCCCACCCAAATATTTAGGTACTGTTAACTATTCTTAATTAAAAAAGGTTATGAAACTAGAAAAGGCAACATTTTATAAAAAAAAACAATCTTAAAATAAACATGTGGGTAAGGCTTTTTTAATAATTTGCTTTTTTTGCCCCACACAAATATTTACCGTTAACTATTCTTGATTAAAAAAGGCTTATGAATCTATTCAAGGCTAGCAGAGAGAAGATTTTATGCAAAAACAACCTTAAATAAATGTGTGGGTTAGGCCGTTTTGATAATTAAGGGTATTGTTTAGACCCTTATTTAAATTTTTGTTATTGAAATCTACATAAAACAATGTAAACAATCATAATCATAATCATAATAAAATATAATTATTATTAAGTTTAATTATTGGAACAAAAATTCACATTTTTGCTTCTCCTGTAAAATAATAATTTTGTGGGGTAGGCCCTTATATTAGTTGCACTCTTTAAATATTAAACGAACATATAACATTTCTATAATTTTTCCTTAAAAAGTCCATAAAAGACGTCCGCGAAAATTCTGGAATTTCAGACACCCCCCTGCTTGTCCAATTTTGTCCGATTTCCAGACCCCCCCCCCCCCCCTCTAAAGGACGTCCAAAACGCAGTAGGGTACCCCCCCTTTTTTTCAGATTTTCACTTTTTTTATCATTATGAAATAATAAGAGATCAAAGCCCCAGTCAATGTGATAAAAATTTGTTTTTATAATCAAACATAGAATTTTTTGTCAGATACTACATAGAAAAATCGTCTTCTTTACCTTTATCCCTGAATCGCCGCGGTAGAATTTGAAATCGTTGGATAGTGGAATTATAAAAAATGTACTTCATTACATGAAAATTATTGAATTTGGAAAAGTAGATGTCCGAAAATGGCTAGACCCCCCTCCTTGTCCGCTTCTGTCCGATTTTGGTAACCCCCCAGTCCCCCAACTGCAGATGTCTTTTATGGACTTTGGGGTGGATTATCTCGAAAACTGAACCAACGATTTTTTTTTCTTGATGGATTTGGATTCTTCATCAAAAGTTATGTAAGAAAACATGTAAATAAGTTGAAATTTGAAGTTGAAAACAAAAGGAGAAATTTGTAAACTAGTGTCATCCAAAATAAATATAATTATTACATTACTTACCAGAGCACAATAATATTCTGTTGGAGTTTCACTTCCTCCATTTTCTTTAATAACTTCAGTAACTGCAGCTAAAATGGCCAACATTTCTTTATGCAAAGAGGAATCTGATCGAAAGACCTTAAGAAATCTACCATAGGACATGTTACTACAATCTGACCATTCAGAAGCAAAAGATGCCATTGTTTGATATGACGAGCTACTGCCAACAGAAGATTCAATATCTTCATCCTCCATTTTTGTCGATGGCGCCTTTTGAGGGGCTGGCATAAAGGACTGTACTTGGTCATGTTTCTTTAATGCATCAGATGTTAAACTACTTGGACCTACGACAAAAAAAATCAGTATTTTAGTAAAAAGATGAATTTTTCAAAACAAAATCATAAAAACTAACCTAAGTTTTCTTGAAAAAATCTTGTTTTTGCGATATCTCTATATTTACGTGTTTCAGGATTTGAGCTAGAACTTTGACCTTTTGTCCATCGTTTTCCTTTGGGTTGCCCCTTTAATTTATTCCTAAATTTTCCCATATTCGTATTTTTTGCACTATTTTGGTGGCACACACGTGTTTTTAAATGTCAGCCGGCCACGACATCTATTCGTCAAAGACATAAAGCAAGTGAAAATTTTTACTGGCGACATCTTATATTGAAACTATAAAGCTAAATCTAAAGGAAACTTTTTGTAACATCGTTAAATTAGAAAGCTGTATGCTTATAGCGACATCTTCTAGTAAATATATGAACTATATCAAGCGCCATCTGTTATTGTTCACCTATACTAACAGAGATGGCAATTATACGATTTTTGTGAATAACTTCGTTACGCTTTGAGATAGAGTAACCAAAATTTAATATTTTGCTAAAGTTCATTTTAAACCTAAAAATAATTTTTTTTATCTAATTAAGATCTTTTTTTAAAATATTAACACTAAATAACTATTTCGAGGGTTGAACACAATTTCAGATTTTTTTGTAAAAATTAGACCCATCATTTATAAAAAAAAAATTATTTCTTTGGAACAAATTTTCTTTTTTCGAAAAACCAAAAATTATTGTTACACCTTTTGACCCCTGGCCTATACCAATTTTGTATATTATAGTTTAAATTTGAAGCTCTTAGCTTAAAGAGTTAACGCGAGAATTCTCGATTTATCGTGGTCAAAAATTTTCCGGTCAGAAAGACGACTTAAGTCGACTGATTTTTCACGGACATCATTTTACTAACACATATTTTTTCTATGGAAAAGTAATGAATGGCCCTGGTGGAAAATAACGTTAGAACGAGTTGACCTAACGTTAGTTGAATGTGATTTGAATGTTAGATGCCTAACGTTAGGATCTAACGTTAGAAAAACGTTTATCCAACGTTATAAGTATTACCAAACATTAGATAAACGTTAGGAAACTAACGTTAGTAATTTTATGACCTATGACCCAAATTTGAAGTCTTTAACTAAAAGCGTTCTCGAGTTATCGTGGTCACAAATTTTCCGACACAGATTTTTTTTGACGGAAATAATTTTTATTGTATATAAAACTTCGGGAAACGTGAAAAATTATTTTTTTTATTTTTTTTTACTAACGCAAGAATATCCTTGAGGAAAGTAACACTTCAATAATTGAACAATTATTGTTTATTTTTTTTTTTTTTTTCGTTTTTCTGCGTTTTAGTGTAAAAAAGCTGATTACCACAAAAAAAATTGTCGAGAACGCTTTGATATAAAGACTTCAAAATTGGACAATAGCTATGAACCTATGCACAGGTTCCTTATCCAAAGTTCTGGAATTGTTTTTTGTTAAAAATCGGTATTGGGTAAGGATTAAAGAAAGTTTTTTATCGAAAAAAATAGTTTTTGTTTTTCGATAATATAAAAAAAATTGAATGGTTTTTGATTGTTTAATTTTTTTTATGAACAACAGGGCAAAGTATTCTTTTGTTAACACCAGTAGTTTTACAGGTCGTATAAAAAGTATATGATTTTAAAATTATAATCTGGAGAAAGAAAATAAACAGTAATGTAATAGGAATGTATTTGACAAAAATTGTACTAATACTGTGTAACAGCAGTTCTTATACAGGGTGATCAGTAACTGGCATGCCAAAATTTAAGAGGTGATTCTACACCCAAAATAATAAAAAAAAGGTTCATATAAAGGTCCGGAAATAAGCCCTAAGGAAGCTACAGCTTTACTAAAATTTTTACTAAAAATAAGGATTTAATTGCTAACTCTGGTACCCTTTAAGTTAGAGCGACGAGGTTTTGTATGTATCCTAATATATATTGTGATAACTTATCACTGATAAGAGAAATTAGTTTATATTAATTTATTTTTAAAATTTATCCAGGCGCGTGCCTAGACGGACAAAATGGGCGAGGCTTAACACATTTTTGCCACAAACTTTTTTTTATTTTTTTTTTTGGATTTGTTGTAAAAAATATAGATTCCTTGAGGAAAAATACAAAAAAAAGTCATACATGTCATACATGTATAGCATAACACTGTAGGAGCAACCATTAAAAAAATGCAATTAAGAGGAAGTAACATTTTGTGCCACCAAAAATATTACTTTTTAAAGGACTATTACTCCTTTAATATTAAATTTAGGTGTTTCGGTGAAGAATACTTATTTGCTTAGTTTTAAATGAAGAATCGTCCTGCAGCATTTACATTTTATTGGTACTGTTTTTGTTCTCCATTCAATATGTCCATCTTCGAAGGGCCGTAGCTTCCGTAGGGCTGATTTCCGGACCAACCTTTATAAAAACATTTTTTCACATTTTGGATGAAGAATCACGACTTGAATTTTGGCAAGTCAGTTACTGATCACTCTGTATTACAAATTTAGAGGCACATATTACAAACTATTTTGCTATAAAAATATAACAATATATTCAAAAGTAATTTAATTTTTATAGGTACATAAACATAATGCTTTATACAAAAATATAATAATTAAAATATATAATATATATTTAAAGTTCTTTTGATGGAATTTGCAGTTTTTTGTACTCTTTATGATGACATCCCGAAAAGAAAATTAGGTTTTATAAAATAATTTACCTACGAGATCTTTAAGATCTATTTAAGTCATCTTTGTGCTGTCTGGGTTTGTATTTTATTGAAAACCCGAAAAACCGGCCAAAATATTTGTTTTTAATTTCTAACAAAAGAACGGTACGTAATTGGTTATTCACAACAGGTATAATAATTATAATTAATAAAAAGTACAATATATCATATCGACACTCCCAAGCAACAAGGACGTAACTCAAGTTAGACCCATTTTGAGTTATACTCATAGGTAAACGCCTTGAAAAAAGACACACATGGTGGTACTACTCAGATTTCTCCACAGGCCACTTCAACCAAAATTTTACCTAAAAACACTAAAGTAAAAAATTTTAAACTTGAATATTATCAGAAACAAACAATAAATAAACAATAAATACTTATACAGTTAAATAGAGAATTTTATAAGCTTTCAAATGACGTATCACATGACTTCCTTTTCCACTTCAATCATTTACCCACCCTTAATAACAAAAAAAAATATTTTAGAAATTTAACTGTCGTGAAAAATGACAATATATGAGTTACGGCTTTGTTGCTTGGGGGTATCGATATACTAAAATTTTTTAAATGCTTTTAAATAACATTAGGTAAATGACAATGGAGAAATTTTCCCTTAAGGTGACGCTAAATTTCCAAGTTAATAGCACAGGCCCAAAAGAAAAGTAAATTAATCTTAATCAGACTATATTTTTCTTTTGTATTTTTATGCGCTGAAAACGAATAATATTGTGAAAACGCTCGCTGACGCCCTTTTTCAAAAAAAAAATGCAAAAAAGAAAGTTCTCTGACACCTAAGGGAACGTTCAAGTATTACGTAACGCAAATTTTGATCATTTTGGACTTTTTCTTATACCATTAACATAGGCGTAACACTCCAAAATGACCCCCCTAGAAGCGTTACGTAATACTTGAACGTTCCCTAAACTAATAAGTTTTGGGAGTTGTGCCCGAAGACACTTTTGATCAAGAAGTCGAGAATTTATATCCAAAATTTCAGGCAAATCTGACCCAAACGACTTTTCCATAAGACAGGTGCACAGCGATTCTCGAGATTTTCAAAATGTACTAGCACCCAAACTATTTGCTCTACATAAAAGTTTTTTTTATTTGCCGGGGACCTGTCCCCGGTCCGGACATTTTAGTGGCGTCTGGCTATATTTGATGCGCTTGATTCGGAACCTTGCTTCGTTTTTCTCGATCAGCTCGGTTTTTTTAAGATATAGCGCAGTGTTTTTTTTGCCTAGTAAAAAAAAATTATTTATAATTATTTTTTACGGTGGATTAATACTAATCTACTTTACTCTATAATACTAATAATTAATAAGGCTCTAAGCCAAAAAAAGCGGATTTAAAAAAACTTCTTTATTAATTTGTTTTTTTATAGGCTTCTAAATTCAAAAAATGAGATTTTGTTCTAAATTCAAAAAATGAGATGTCTTCAGAGGTGAGGACTTTTTTTTTTAGTCATCAACATTTTCCGTCAGGAGTAAAGCTTTTTTTTAGTTTGGGAAATTTCTCAATTTTAAGTTGAGAAACATTTGCTCCGCCCCCCCAAAAAAATTGCTTCGAAGCACCCTGTCTATATCTAACTTCTTTTACAGCCAAAATATTAACAAATGCTCTGCTAGTCCCGCAAAATCGGAATTAAAACAAAAATAATTTTATTTAACTTGGTCCCACAAAAAAAAAATCACACATACACACACAATACAGGCCCAGAAAAAATAAAAATAAACGTAAATTACTCCAATTTTACTTACGTATTTTGGGGAGCTGAAAACAAGTTTAACAATGAAAAATGTGAAACGTGTACCTTTTCTAGACAGGTTAAAAACGAGGAAGTTTTTTGGACCAGGTCCTTTTGGTTTTTCTTTGTATCTTTATCGGGTTGTTTTTCTGGCAAAACCATTATCAGAAATTTATTAAAAGAAAAATTAATCAAAATTAATTTTAACTATGACTAAAATTTTACTAGTGTCAAAATTTGATGTCCAATTAAAAATTAAAAATATATAAAAATTTATTAAAATGCCTATATCTCAGAAACTAATACTTTTAAAAATGATCACATATGTTTTTGTAGGGAATGAAACATTATTTTCATTTATGTAAAAAAAAAACTCCTACTATAGATAATAAGTGAGATATCGTCAAAAATTATAGTTTTTGTCCATTTTGCCCCCATTGCCCTATGCTAATCTTAACCACATTTAATTTGACGCAAACAGAAAAAGTCCTGAATAGTTTGTTGAAAGAATTTTTCCGTTTAAATTTTATAAGGTTTACATACATACAGACAGACAGACAGACATTTTTTTAACACCCACTGTTTCCACATTTTCTTGATGTTTCATGACATTCTTAAGTCGAAAATGCAAAAATCGATTTTTCAGTCGATTTTAATAACGGATGTTTCCACCAGTAAAAGGTCGCTGATCCACAAATTGTCTCAAAAACGGCCAAAAAGAATTTGGACAAGCTCGTTTGATCTCCAAAGTTCTCTGGCTCCTAAACTACTGAATTAATTCCTAAAATTTTGGGAGTTGTGCCCAAAGACAATTTTGATCAAAATTTCGAGAACTGCAGGGTGTTCCAGAACTCGCGTAGAAAAATTTTAGAGGTGATTCTACATACAAAAATAAGAAAAAAAGTTCGTATAAAGGTTGGTCCGGAAACGAGCCCTAAGGGGGCTACGGCCCTTCTAAGAGTTACCCTAAAAAGAGTTTTTATTTAATATCTCTTTTACCCTATTAACCACAGTAACGAATTTTTGCACATTGATAAAGGATATCATTTTATGTAATTTTTATTTGGTAATTTTAACCATGTGACTTTTTTGTCCCAAATTGTTTTTATCTCTATTTCTTGACATTTTCTCAATAAAATATGATTTTTTAGTAAAAAATACATAAAAAAGATACTCTTAGTATAATACCGTAGAACTAACCGTTTTCGAGAAAATTGCAGTTAAAGAGATTTTTTCACGTTCTGAGCATCAAAAATAGGAATTAAAAATCGCACCAATAAAAATTTTAATAATGCAAAGCGATTTTAAATTAAAATCTATAAAAAAAAAGATCCCATACACAAATGATCACAAATGGATTTTAAGGGAGCTACGCCCACTTAGGAAGTGTTACTTTTTAAGACCCGGTAGTACTCTTAAAACTGACTTTCGAACCTAGGTGTATAGGAACTTTTTTTTATAGTTTTTAATGTTGAATCGCCCTGAAATATTAAAAATTTTATTTTATGTCCCTGGTTAAAATTACAAAATAAAAATGGCATAAATATCAATACTAAGGCATGTGGTTAATAGGAAAAAAGATATATTAAATAAAAACTCTTTTTTAGGGGCACTGTTAGAAGGGCTGTAGCTCCCTTAGGGCTCGTTTTCGGACCAAACCTTTATAGGAATATTTTTTCATATTTTTTTATGTAGAATCACCTCTAAAATTTCTCGACACGAATTCTGGAACACCCTGTATATGTATAACCAAATTTCAGCCAAATTTGACCTTGTCAGCGAGCATTTTCATTGTCAAACTCGTCTTCAGCCCCCCAACAACGCAAGAAGAACATAATCTGATTTCAAGTAAATGATGTTTTTTTAATTTTTTGTAGGCTTGTGTATTTTTTTGTACTTACACCTATTTTGAATAGAAACTAAAATTAAAGCCTTATTTACATATCTTATCACATTTTGAGATTAAAATAAATATTTACAACTTAATAGTTAACTAATAATTACTAATAATAATAATAAATAATTATTATAATTAATGTATACATGGTCCAATGAAAAAATCGTGAGATTTTCAAAATAAGGAAGAGTAATTTGTCATATCTTTGAAAAAAATCGCATAGAACCGTCCTATTATCCGTGCCTGAATTAGACTGCAGTGACTTATACCTAAAACGTATTATGCTGCTCTCGTATAAGGGATTCCCCTCAGACGGAGTTACGCGAACCGCACCCGAATTGGTATGATCCTCGCTTTTTAGAACACTTTCGCAAATGAGTCACTGCAGTATAATTCAGACACGGATAATAGGTACAGAAAAACCATGCAAACAATCTCAGACAAACGTGTATAATCTCAAAAAAAATTACGTTTAGGTTCAAATTGCTCGCAAAAATTAGAATTTTAAAAACTAATTATTTTTTTTTAATAATATATTTTTTCTTATTCCAAGTCACTCACTTTGCGTCGACATTGCAGTCCAGCTATTGCAAGACCTAGGAAGCCATTAAACATATTTTCCACCACTCTACTCGCATATAATAGCTATTAATAATTCGGGTGATTACGCCACTTGCCTATCAGCTCGTGTCAAAAGTCACCATCAAAAAAAAAAAATAAAAGGTCCGAAATTTTTTCGAAGACCATTGTATTCCTATGTATTTTGAGGCACTGAACCCGAATTTCAGACCAAAATAGCACCTTATCCAATTAATTTTGGAGATAATCTCAATTAACTATTTTAGATTTTAAGCTTTCACGGCCATTAAGATATAAAGAACTTTCACTTTCGGGTTTAGACCGTGTTAATGGATTTTCACTTTCCGACGTTTCGTCTCTTACTACTAGAGACATCTTCAGGGATTAATATGAAACTTTCTTAATTTCTTAATCTGAAAGTTTCATATTAATCCCTGAAGATGTCTCTAGTAGTAAGAGACGAAACGTCGGAAAGTGAAAATCCATTAACACGGTCTAAACCCGAAAGTGAAAGTTCTTTAAATCTCAATTAACGTTCCTTTCATATATACTCGAAAATAAAGTTTTTTGAGGTTATTTATTTATTATTTATTAACGGGAAAACCCCACTACAAAAATTAAATGTACATGAGATAACATGATAATAGAAACCTAATATAATATAAAAAAAAATAATTGTAACAAAAAAAAAAAAAGAAATTAGTACAAATAACCTTGCAAATAACTATAAAATACTAAAATTAAAAAATTTAAACATTAATAAAAAATTTAATGAAGTTAATGCTTTTTAAAGAGGTTTTAAACGATCTCAAAGTGGAAAAAGTCACAATTATCCAAATTATTGGCTAAAGTCATGACTCCTATCCATGGGAGAATTACAACCGTAATTTGTACGGTGATATGGGATTTTAAAAAGCGGAGAAAAGTTGCGCATGACCCAAGCCAGAACATTTAAATGTATTTGACTTAGTAAGTCTGGGCAATCAATAAGCCCATTAAATATTTTAAAAAGGTAACATAAATCTGACTTTTTTCTCCTACTTTCCAATAAATCTACATCTAAAAATGAATAAATGTGGGAGTAGTTATGATCAGGAATAGGAGTGTTTAATTTAAAAGCACAAAACCTAAGCATTTTTTTTTGGATACATTCCAACCCATCAATATGATTATTATATTGAGAAGACCAAATAATTTCCAAAACTAATAGGATGAGCTCATGAGGTGCTAATTTAACCTTAAATTCGTATTCAGCACCCCAAAATACATTAGAATGTATTCATATATATTTTGAGGCGCTGAATCCGAATTTCAGTTTAAAATAGCACCTTATTAGATTAGTTTTGGAGATAACCTCAAAAAACTTTATCTCCAAAACTTATCAGATGAGTTGCTATTTTGACCTCAAATTCGAATTCAGCGTCTCAAAATACATAGTAATACAATGGACTCAAAAACAATTCCAGAACTTTTTTTTCTTTTTGGGTGGCTGTGTTATTAGCAATTATTATACGCTCGTTGAATAATACAGTATTTAAATTTTTTAAATTTTGCGAGCTCCCGGAAAATGAATACCAAAAGTCTGGTTATATCTGAGTTTTAGTCATTACACAGATTATTCGAAGATTGTCCTATATTTGGCGTCATTCTGCATTGCTGAACAATGGCGGGCTGATAACAAACGGCACTTGCGTGTCCCGATCTTCCCGAAGTTAATTGCTGTCCCTCTTCCCACGTGTCTCTACAAGGGTGATATATTTCCACGTAAGACAGAAAATTCGTACCATCATATCCACCTATAAAAATCATTATAAAAATTTCCCAATCAGCACAGCAATGTTTAAAACAAAATTATAAATGCATCCCAATCAGCACAGTGCTGTTTAAAAAAAACTATAAATGCATCCCAATCAGCACAGTGATGTTAAAAAAAAACATTATAAATGTATCCCAATCAGTACAGTGATGTTTAAGAAAACATAATGTATCCCAATCAGAACAGTGATGTTTAAAAAAAACATTATAAATGTATCCCAATCAGCACAGTGCTGTTTAAAAAAACTATAAATGTATCCCAATCAACACAGTGATGTTAAAAAAAAACGTTTTAAATATATTCCAATCAGCACAGTGATGTTTAAAAAACATTATAAATGTATTCCAATCAGCACAGTGATGTTTAAAAAAAAATTATAAATGTATCCCAATCAGCACAGTAATGTTTAAAAATACATTATAAATTTATCCCAATCAGCACAGTGATGTTTAAAAAAACATTATAAATGTATCCCAATCAGCACAGTGATGTTTAAAAAAACCTTATAAATTTATCCCAATCAGCACAGTGATGTTTAAAAACACATTATAAATTTATCCCAATCAGCACAGTGATATTTAAAAAAACATTATAAATGTATCCCAATCACAGTGTTGTTTGAGAAACACATTAATAGAAAGAACAATATTGTAATTTAAAAAGAAAACGTCAGAAATTAACAAAATTCATAAAAAAATTCGGCTGCGGCGCTAACTTAGGCTGACGACCATTTTTTAGTCGCCCTGGATGGGAAAGTCCTGCGGCACACCCCAGGGGTCCATACTATCCCCTCTCCTGTTTGCCATTTTTTGTAATGACCTCAAAAAAAAGTTTTCTTAATGAAACACAAAAAAGTAATGTTAACATAACGCAATTTGCGGATGACACTTCTGTCATTGTGACAGGTAAAACAGTGGCTGAGGCCACAAGTATTGCAGACAGGATTGTGGAGGGTATGGCTCAGTGGGCTGGCCGCAACGGGCTTCTTCTTAACCAATCAAAAACAAATCTTATTCACTATAAGCTGGCTAACAAAAACTCCAGCTTGCTTGTAAGAATGAATGGTAAAAGTGTGGTTCAGAGTGATGGAACCCTATTTTTGGGTGCTCACATCATGGAGGACTGCACATGGAAAAAACATATAGACACAATAGCAAAAAAAATCTGTTCCGCAAATTATGCAATATTTAACCTCAGAGGTACTGTTAGTTTCGAATCACTCATTATCTTCTATAACGCTTTTGTCCAAAGTCGTCTCCACTACTCAATTATATTTTGGGGTAGTTCCTCAGAGATTGAGAGATTATTACTGTTACAAAAAAAAGTCTTAAGAAGCATTTGCAATGAAAGATTTGATGCGCATTGTGTCCCACTCTTTAAAAAGTGCAAAATCATGACCGAATATTCGCTATACCTTTACAAATTATGTCTTTTTGTAAGGAGAAACTCTATACTATTTGAGAAAAATAACCAGTTTACTCTGGGAATGACAACTCGCCATAGTAACGAACTAGCGTATCCTAGGCATACGACTGCAGCTTTTGAAAAGGGTGTGGGGTACATGGGGGTAAAAACATATAGGTCTCTACCAACTCATATAAAAAACATAACAAAATTTACCATATTTAAAACTCAAGTAAAGTAATTTTTTATGCAGCATCCCCTGTACTCATTGGAGGACTATTTCAGTGGAAACTTAAAGTAATTTTTGATATGTTTTTAAATGTAATGTAATGTTACTCTTGTAACTATACTTCGTATTTGTATTTTCAATTGTATTTTAATTGTATTTATCATGTAATTTATAATATTTTATATATATTTTTTTTTTATAATACCGACATTGACGTGTTCACAGAATTTTGTTATTCTCCTAAGAACAAATAAACTATTATTATTATTATTAAGTTATTTTTTGGAAAATTAAGGGCCCGGAAAAAGTTTCCCCGGGACTTTCCTGACTCCATAGAGTCAGGACTATATATAGTTTAACTTACCCATAGCATATATTTGTCGATCCAGTACGGTGACGCTCAGCGCACTTCTTGCATACTTCATACTTGCAACATATTCCCAGACATTTCTTTCAGTGTCGTATCTTTCTACTGTGTTAAGCTGCCTCGTACCATCGAAGCCACCAACTACGTAAATGTATTGATTTATCGCACAAACACCTAAAATGGAAATAAACAAATACACTCATGAGCAAAAGTTTTGCATATTTTTAATATTTAGTGCTACGTGAAAGATAAGGTTTATTTTTTTTTTTGGTAGAAAACGTATAGACGACTTTTTTTTGTAAGATTTTATTATACAACGGAAGATCTAGAAGTTTATGAATAATAAATTTTACATCCCGTATTTATTTAAAAAAAAAGAACAGGATGTCCAAAAAAAATCACAAATCTCATATTTCATCATCATCACGATTTTAGGGGTCCAATTGGGACCCTTAGAGAAGTTTGATCACCCTCATATTTTCAGAATGTTCTAGATACACTAGAATAAAATTTTTAAAACAATAAAAAAAAATAAGGTGCACCCTAATATATTATACAGCTAAACTTTACAGTCTTTTAGACTTTCCAGAGAGACAATTAAGAAAGGACAAGGCATAAAATTGCTTAAAATTGGCCTATGAACAAATTTGGTGTTAAAGATCTTTTAATCCCAAACAAACTTACGCAAACTTAAGACAAAAATCAATCCTATGGCATATTTTGAGTTAGTTTCATTCAAAATATGAAATATCTATAATATATTATAACATATTATGTTATTTTTATTTTATTTATTTATTTATTTAACGGGTAAACCCAATTTAGAAAAAAAATTTAAACAAAACTACACTTCTGCTCAAAAATATCGGCCCACCTAAAAAAATACACATTTTTGAATGCAAATATCTCCAAAACTATTTAATGGATTTATTCGATCTTTTTTTTATTTTGAAGCTTGAACTTTTAGCTCTTACTTACTGGAATAAAAATTATCAAACATCTTTTTTTATACCGGCAGCAATGAAAAGTGCACAGCTATGTTTTTTTACTGCACCTTTCGATATGCGCATGGTTCGCCACTGCATATTTTTTTACAATTTAATTAATTGATTTTATAGCCTAAATGGAAGTAATCTCTTTTTAAATTTTTTAATTTTCCTTTTCTCGTTTAGGAGATATAAGGTTTTTTCTAAAAATTTAAGTAACAAAAAAACTACGCAATGGATTTAAATGATTTTTTTTTTAATTTGAAGCTTAAACCGTAAACTTTTATTTATTTAATTTAGGTTTCTGTTGGAAACATGTTTAAACTGAGTTTACATTGCTTAAATAGTCATGTTTTTTTACTCGATCTGTTTTTTTTGCAATTTAAACACAAACTCAAATCTTTCCATAAGTTTTAAAACTTATTCTAATAGCCACACTTATTGTGACTGATTCCGTCTTTTATTTTTTATCATAAGTCTTCTCATTTAGGAGAAATTATGTTTTTTTGGTAAATAAGGACTTTTTAAGTGGTGGGCTAGTGCCACCCCTGTAACTAACTTTTTTATGATTGACAAGACTTGTCACTTATGTGACAATACTTTTTTAACTCGTTAAAATTTTATTTAATTGTATTATTTAAATGGAAACAAGTCCGGAAGTAGCTGCCCAAGCTGTAGCTCTGCTACAAGAAGGGCACAGTCAGCGTTATGTTGCTCAACAGTTAAATATTACGAGAGCAGCGGTAAGAAGAGTATTCCAACGTTTTGAGGAGACCGGTTCCTTTAGTCGACGCCAAGGAGCTGGCAGACATGGGTGCACGTCCGCTCGGGATGACCGATTTATCGAGCTTAATTCCCTGCGGAATCGTCGTCTAAATTCAGTTAATTTGAGATCACGGCTTCAAGAAACAAGAGGTGTAGCAGTAAATAGGTCCACTATTGGTCGAAGGCTTTTTGAAAGAAACCTTTGCTCTTATAAGGCCGCAACTGGACCTAAACTCACTGCTAACCATCGTCGTGCCAGGCTGCAGTTTGCAAGAAGACATTTAAACTGGGACAGAAACCAATGGGCAAAGGTTATGTTTTCTGATGAAACCAGGATATGTCTATTTGGGAATGATGCAAACGCTGTCTACCGACGTCCTGGAGAACGTTATGCACAGGCCTGCATTGCAGAAAAAGGTAGTTATGGTGGTTGTGTTTATAATTGTTATTAAATAATTTTAATAAAATTTAAAATTTGTTTATTGTTATTTTATTTGATAAAATATTTTGTTTAAAAAAAATTAAAAAGCAAAAAGTCCTTAAAAAGACGTTAGAACTTGTTTTTGGAGTACCATTAGAGATTTAAACAGTCTGTGCAAAGTTCGTTCGACATATATGCCTCAAAACGCAGTCTGAGCTGGGAACCAAAAAGTTGCTAACGCAGAAAACGTGTTAATTAAATGTATTTATTTAAGCTAAAGTTATAGAAGTGCAATAGATCTTTATATTCTATCGACGTCATATACAGTTTTACAGGGGTGGCACTAGCCCACTGATTAAAAAGTCACTTTTTCCGAAAAACTTTACTTTCTCCTAAATGAGAAGACTTATGATAAAAAATAAAAGAAGGAATCAGTCACAATAAGTGTGGCTTTTAGAATAAGTTTTAAAACTTATGGAAACATTTGAGTTTGTGGTTAAAGATTGGGTAAAAAAAACATGACTATTTAAGCAATGTAAACCCAGTTTAAACATGTTTGCACCAGAAACTTAAATTAAATAAATAAAAGTTAAGGACTTAAGCTTCAAATTAAAAAATAAATCAATTAAATCCACTGTGTAGTTTTTTTGTTATTTGCAAAAATGTTTATTTTCAGAAAAAACCGTATATCTCCTAAACGAGAAAAGGAAAATTAAAAAGTTAAAAAAGAAATTACTCCCATTTAATTGGCCTATAAAATCAATTAATTAAATTGTAAAAAAATATGCAGTGGCAAACCGTGCGCATATCGAAAGAAGCAGTAAAAAAACATAGCTGTGCAATTTTCATTGCTGCCGGTTTAAAAAAAGATTTTTGATAATTTTTATTCCAGTAATTAGGAGCTAAAAGTTCAAGCTTTAAAATAAAAAAAAGGTCAAAAAAGGTCAAATAAATCTATTGAATAGTTTTGGAGTTATTAGCATTTGAAAATGTGTATTTTTTTAGGTGGGCCGATATTTTTGAGCAGAAGTGTATAATATTTCTTGGAAAAAAATGAAAAAAATTACCTGCCCCACTCCGCGCCGCATCCATGGGTTTGATCATCGTCCACGCGTCGTTTTCTGGATGGTAACATTCCGCACTTTTGTGCCTGTATTCCCCGTCGTATCCGCCGATGGCGTACAGCAGCCTGTTGACGACTGCCACGCCCACCGCGAGTCTTTTGTAATGCATCGGTTTCACTGTCATCCATCGGTCCGTATCCGGATCAAAGCTAGAAATACAAATTACAGACTTACATTACATTACAGGGCGCCAAAATGCAAAGGCTGGCCCTCCTTTGCATTTCGGCGCCCTGCAGCAAGCCTTGGCCTTGAAGTCCCTAGCAAAAACAAATTTAGAGCACTGAAAAAAAAATAACCCCTCTGAAAATTTTGATGACTAAAAAAGAATGAAAGGTCCTCACATCTAAAACAACAAATTTACCCTTCTGACAAATTTTAATAACTGACTAAAAAAAAAGTCCCTCGCCTCTGAAAAAACAAATTTACCAAACAAATTAATCCCTCTGAAAATTTTTGATGACTAAAAAAAAGGTCCTCACTTCTGAATAAAGGCCGGCTCTAATTACAGATAAAACTGAATTTCTGGCCACAACAGGCAAACATTATTAGAAGAAATACAACTAAAACATTAGGTACATTAAACTTAAACATCTGCACCCCACGTATGGGCTGGTAGGATAACTGAAGTACCTAATACCAACAATCTATAGAATTGTACCCGGGTGTCCCGCCAGGATACAACAAAAGTGTTTATTGTCACCTCATTGTTAAAAATTGATCTAATAACGCAGTAGAATAGAAAAAAAATTCTGGCATCAAACCAATTTTGGGTCGTAGATTTCAAATCTGTAACCAGATTTTTGGGGTCATGTCAGAATGTTTTTCTTTTTTCTGTTGTACCATGTAATTTAGGTTTTAAAAGGAAACATACACATGTGTAAATTAAAAACATAACTCTCCTTTTTTGCTGCTATAGTAAAGCTAATCTTACAGTAAGCTAGTCCTACATCAAACTAGTTCCATGCTATGTAAGAATAAACAAGCCGTGAAGATACATAATGCTTTGCCTTCTATAGGGAACTCTTTACAGTGGCAGGGTTCCCACATTATTTTCCAAACAAAGGACAATTCCAGCACATTATAATTTTTTTCATGTATATTTTCGGCTTTGCGCACAATTCTGTGGCCCTCGCAATGCGCCGGTCGAAATTTCAAATTTTGCGGCTATACTGGTAAACGCGTAGTAAAAATTCGGAATAACGTCTACGGGTCCTAGTCAGATGTACTACTATACTACTGTTTTCAGTTTTGCGTCTTAATATAAAAGGATAAGGGGCTGTCCTTATATTACGTAACGCAATTTTTCAACAAAATAATTGACCTCCTCCCCCCCTGTGTAACAAACTGTCACATTTACCAACACACCCCCCCCCCCCTGTGTAACGCGTAGCAATATAAAAATTTTGTTTCGCACTAAATTTAACTGTATTTTCACTATTGATTCGTTTTTCTCGACAAAATAAACATGAACCTAAAATATAGTATAACAGAACCTTAAGAAAAATTTACACATTTAAAAAAAAAATATTCATAATCAATATCACACAGGGAAAAAATACTAGGTACCTCTTTTTACACTGAGTGTCACATATAACACGTATATTGTTTATGCACAGGTACACAAAATAGTACACACATTGGTGTTCTGTGAGTACACATTCCGCGCGAAAATGTATCATCGTCGATGATTCATCGGCAAGATCACGCAAGAAAGGGCCGTAAGATTTTTTTTTAATATAAAATCAACAGTTTTTTTACTGATTACAATATTATTTAAATATGCATAGTTTCGTCAATTTTTGTGTGAAAAAGGGAATTATGGGCCACTAAATAGTAATTCATGTTGAAATAAAAATCTGCCAAGCTTAGGAAATAAACATTAAATTTATTAAATTCCGTTACGTAACGTTTACCTAGACCCGCCCCTCCCCCCTGTCACAAACTGTAACAATTTCTTCGACACCCCCCCCCCTAGGCGCGTTACGTAATATATGGACAGCCCCTAAATATAAAAGTCAGTAAAACTTAAGGACAAAAAACAAAAATCCAGGACAAATTGAGAATAAAAGGCAAATTCAAGGATAATGCCAGTACTGGAATACATTTTGAAATATTCCAGGTTTTACAGGACGCGTGGGAACCCTGAGTGGATAGTATATTGCGTTTTTTTCCTGATATACTTCCAAAAGTATTCTTTCTTGTACGTGTGGCGCACACTACAACTTTTTTAATCCTTTTTTTTTCAAAATTGGTTTGAATATTTCTATTAATAATGTTTTCTGAAAATGTTGAGTTTATAAGACCATTTTTAATATTTTTTTGAATAGTGACGCTCCCTATAATGTTTTGTTCATGAGTGGATTTTTTTCAATTTTTTTGAATATTTCTATGAACTGAATTCATGAAGTAACGTTTTCTGAAATTTTAATGTTATAGGACTTTTACTTTTTAATATTTCTTTTAAAAATGGCGCGAAGTTACAGTTCTTTGTTTAGGAATCGATTTTTTTCAAAATTTGTAAGAATATTTTTACAAATTTAAGTAATGCATTCTGAAAATTTGGAACTTATCGGACCTTTTCTTCTATTTATTTTATAATTTTTAGGAAAATTTCGCCCCCTATTATTATAACAGAGTTATAATAACCCTATAATAATCCCAAACCTCACATTCCCATTTCGTCTTGTTACAAAGGGAACGTTCAAGAATTACATAACGCAAATTGTACCAAAACTCATCACTTCATACCTCGTTTCTCGCGTTATTAAAGGCTGTAGAGATTTCATATTTTGGCTACCCCCTAAATAGGGGGTGTGTTAGGGGAGGTAGCTAAAATATAAAATCTCTATGGTCTTTAATAACGCAGAAAACGGGGTATGAAGTGTATGAATTTTGGTACAATTTGCGTTAAGTAATTTTTGAACGTTCCCAAACTTGTATATCGACAAAACTGCACAATTATAGTAAAATAAAAAATAACTACCATTCCACTGTATTATGATATTTGGACCCCTCACTGCCTCCAACTGCGTACAAAAGACCATCCATCACGGCCACGCCCACTCTGTTCCTCGAAACGGACATCGGCGGACACGGTCGCCATTGGTCCTTTAGAGGATTGTATCGATCCACCCAATCTGAATCGTACGTGTTTCCTGGACTATTGTGTCTTCCTCCTACCGCATAAAATGTACCCTAAAAATACACAATCAACGTTTTGGTTGATATGTTGATAAATATCTTTGTTTATTAAGACTACAAACAAAGATTACAATAAATATTACATAACAATCAATATTGGTAAAAACCGTAAAACTTTTCCAGCTTGCCTTTGCCTAAATGCCTAAGATTCTCTTAAACTCCTCCCCTTATCAATAATTACTATTAGTGATGGGCGGGGCTTATGCGTAAGTATACGTCACGTGGGAGGGGTTACGAAAGTAAAAAACGTTTGTCCAGGACAATTATTTGTCAGTCATTGGGCGGGACTTACGTCAAGCGGAAGGGGCTAAGGGTATACATACATATTTATCCGAGAAATTCTTTTGGCTGACCCTTCTCGATTAAGATCACGAAATCCACTACAGCAACAAAACGTCCTCAACCAGTAATAGTGCCCATGAATTCAGGACAGATGCATCTTCAGCATCAGTGAGCTAATCTTACTCCCACAGCACTCCCTTCCCCTCCCTATTCCATCCCTCCTCATCACCCTCCACCCCCCTCAAAGGCATTAGAAGAGCTCCTGTAAAACTCGTGTCAAGTTAGGCTGTATTGTGTGACTATAACCTGGGCGTTTTTTTCCGCTAAATTCTTTTACCAGTTTTTGGGCGGAACCTAAGTAAAGTGGGAGGAGTTATAAGAATATAAATTTGTGTCAGCGAAACAGAGGCATATTAGAAGAGCTCCTGTAAAAGTCGTGTCAAGTTAGGCTGTATTGTGTGACTATAACCTGGGCGTTTTTTTCCGCTAAATTCTTTTACCAGTTTTTGGGCGGAACCTAAGTAAAGTGGGAGGAGTTATGAGAATATAAATTTGTGTCCGCGAAACAGAGGCATATTAGGACTATCCACTAAAATTAATTATATTTTAGATAAATGATCCATAGGCTGCGCCTGTCTCTTAAAGACCCAAACAAACTAATGATGATGAGAGGCATATTAGAGTTTCGGAGGTAAGAATTGACTCCGCACCTCGCTGAGTATGCGTATAGGTATAAATAATTATCCGAGAAATTATTTTGTCGGTTATAATAGTCTCAGAGCCACTAGAAGAGCGGCTGTAGAACTCGTGCCAAGTTAGGCGGTATTGTCTGACTATCTATCGGGATCTATTAGGATATTAAACCTATGTCCGCTACATTCTTTTATCAGTTTTTGGGCGGAACCTAAGTGAAGTGGGAGGAGTTATGAGGGTATAAATGGGCGTCCGCTAAACAGAGTCATATTAGAGTTTCTGTAACTCTCGTGGTAAAAAATTACAGATTTTAAAAATGTTACAAATTAGGCTGTAACTTACCTTTAAAAATGCACCTCCTAAACCCGACCTAGGGACAGTTAACCTATTCAAAGTGGTCCACGTTCTGTCATCAATATTATATCCCTCCAACAGATCCAGAGATTGTTTGTAAAATCCGCCCGCTATGTAAATAACTCTCGGTATATTCGGAGAGCGTTCCGTCACCGATGTGTGTTTGTGCAAAGTTAAATCTTTAAATATACTGGCTAAATATTATTTGCATGCGGGTGTTTTTTTAATTACATCATTTGGTCGGTTAAAAATTTCGGAGGTAAGAATTGGCACCGCACCGCGCTGAGTATGCGTATGGGTAAAAATAATTATCCGAGAAACTCTTTTGTCTGTTATAATAGTCTCAGAGGCACTAGAAGAGCTTCTGAAAACTCGTGTCAAGTTAGGCTGCATTGTGTGACTATAACCTGGGCGCGGCTTAAGTCACGCGAGTGGGATCTTTGAGGGTATTAAACGATTGTCCGCTATATTCTTTTATCAGTTATTGGGCGGAACCTAAGTGAAGTGGGAGGAGTTATGAGGGTATAAATGTGTGTCCGCAAAACAGAGGATTATTAGAGTTTCTGTTACTTTCGTGGTAAAAAATTACAGATTTTAAAAATGTGTCAATTTAGGCTGTAACTTACCTTTAAAAATGCACCTCCTAAACCCGACCTAGGGACAGTTAACCTATCCAAAGTGGTCCACGTTCTGTCATCAATATTATATCCATCCAGCAGATCCAGAGATTGTTTGTAAAATCCGCCCGCTATGTAAATAACTCTCGGTATATTCGGAGAACGTTCCGTCACAGCTGTGTGTTTGTGCAAAGTTAAATCTTTAAATATACTGGCTAAATATTCTTTGCATGCGGGTGTTTTTTTAATTATATCATTTGGTCGGTTAAAAATTTCGGAGGTAAGAATTGGCACTGCACCGCGCTGAGTATGCGTATGGGTATAAATAATTATCCGAGAAACTCTTTTGTCTGTTATAATAGTCTCAGAGGCACTAGAAGAGCTTCTGTAAAACTCGTGTCAAGTTAGGCTGCATTGTGTGACTATAACCTGGGCGGGGCTTAAGTCACGCGGGTGGGATCTTTGAGGGTATTAAACGTTTGTCCGCTATATTCTTTTATCAGTTATTGGGCGGAACCTAAGTGAAGTGGGAGGAGTTATGAGGGTATAAATGTGTGTCCGCAAAACAGAGGATTATTAGAGTTTCTGTTACTTTCGTGGTAAAAAATTACAGATTTTAAAAATGTGTCAATTTAGGCTGTAACTTACCTTTAAAAATGCACCTCCTAAACCCGACCTAGGAACAGTTAACCTATCCAAAGTGGTCCACGTTCTGTCATCTATATTATATCCCTCCAGCAGATCCAGTGATTGTTTGTAAAATCCGCCCGCTATGTAAATAACTCTCGGTATATTCGGAGAACGTTCCGTCACCGCTGTGTGTTTGTGCAAAGTTAAATCTTTAAATATCCTGGCTAAATATTCCTTGCATGCGGGTGTTTTTCTAATTACATCACAGTTAGTCATTTGGTCGGTCAAAAATTTCGGAGGTAAGAATTGACATCGCACCGCGCTGAGTATGCACTCCATCTGTTTGTACCTGATGTCTTCGTCATATTTTACCCATTTTAATACGGCGTTGTAAACTTCTTTTTCGTCTTGTACATTCAATCCGTCTTTCTTTATTAACGTCACCAGTTCAGCTGCCGAAAGTTGTAAAAATTCTTCCTCATGACAAATCTTGAAAATAAATATTATGAAGGTAAATAGCCAAGGTTTTGGAAATGTTGCCGAAAATCAAAAAATTTAAAATTCCAAAACACTTCTTTTAAAAATCTTGTATTTGTAAATTTGTATAAATATCTTGTTTTCTACTTTTTATTTATAGGTACGTAATATGTACTTAATTAAGAAGGGTTTTAACTTTAAAAACTTGTTTTTATTTAATTTTATTTTTAATATTCCTTAATAAATTTGCATTTATATGGTTCAAAGAATAGTATATTGTTTTACTAAGAGGAAAAGTGAAGCTTTTTTTACTAGTCTGTAGAATTTACAGACGAGTGAAAAAAAGCACTTTTCCTCTGAGTGAAACATACTATTTCTTCTTCAAGCATCCTATATACATATATTTTTTAAATAATAATTTTTGAATTTAATTTATTCAGTAATAAAGTATGTTTTTTTTTATTAAAATAGGCCAATAAAACCCTTTCGAAATAAACTTAAACCTTTCTTAGCTCATTTAAATTTTTTTTCGTAGGCTAAATCGTACACTTTTCGCGATTTCGATGGTAACTTGTCTAATGTAGCATTTGCAATTTCGGAGAGATTTGTAGGTGTATAAACCATATATTCTTCTTCAATCATTTTTAATTAATTTCACACAAGGTTTTTGCACAGAATCTCGAGTCAACCACCTGTTTACATAATAAACAAACAAGTTTGAAGTATGACTGTCATCAAAGTCAAAGAGTGCTGCCGCCAGTGGTGGTTTTGCTAACTAACTTTTTTTTACGGGGTACAACAATGAACTCATTTTTTACTGTAAAAAAATAGATCACTTCTAACTAGTGTGTTCAGTTATAAGATATGAACATTTTAGTACGCTTGAAGAAAAAAACTATTACTTTTCCCAAGGAGTCTTCGTTAGTAAAAAAAAATAAAAAAAAGTGTCTGAAAAAATTAAAATAATAAATTGTTAAAAAAAATAAAGATAGGCCCACATGGGAATGTATTGTTTTGTTGGCAGCAGTATTTTTTCATCAATATTGATTATGAATACTCTAAAAAGTATACTATAGAATTGGGATTTACCTGACAAAAGTGTCGTTCAATATATTGGTTAGTTGTTTTGTATAATTCTAGACATCCGTGTTGTTCTGCAAAACAAGCTATTCCTATGGCATTACTAGGATCAAGTTGCCTCTCTAAAAAATCACAGCACGCTTGTATAACATTTGAAACCTGAAAGCATAATTATTATAAAAAAAAATTGCAAGGAAAAATAAAAATAGTACAGTTTTAAAATAGTTATTTATAATACAAAGGCGAAAAGTTAAATTTTTCGACTGAGTAGGTTTTTAGAAGGACCTACGAAATCAAAATTTACCTTTTCGCCCGTGTATTAAACAATGTTTTTTACTCGATTGTTACTAATTAACATATAATAAATTATTAAAATATATTTAATTTTAAACTGAAAAAAACATTTCTTTTTACTGTCTTATTATCTATCTAGTTATCCATGACAAATTGCTATCCAATCAAATCTCTAAAAAAAAACAATTGAATCGTTTCTTCTGCGAACATAAAGAATATTTTTTCTTTAAAACAAGCTTAATTGGACGTTTTCATGACCCGACAGAACAAAAACTAAAAAAATGTATCTATACCGGATGTCCCAAATTTTACTTCCCGGCCAATTATTTTTAAAGATAGAAACATTAAATGGGATCAAAAGTACTTTTTAATGCCACACCAAAACATACCCCTCATTAATCACCCCCTTGGAACCACCCCAAACTTTTTTTTCAAATAGCAACCGCATAGTTTGTTTAGTGATTTTGAAAGCACTGTAAATTCTAAATTAACGGTGTATTAAACTTTGTATTTACCCTAAGGGGAAGTAAAATAAAAAAAATATTATTTTTTTTTAATTAATTTTTTTTGTTCCAAGAGGGTGTGTTAATAGGGAGTGTGTTTTGGTGTGGTATTTAAAAGTACTTTTGATCCCATTTAATATGTTTTTTTAATTAAGTTTCTATGTTTTAAAATAACGGAGATATTGGCCGGGAAGTACAAGAAGGGTATCGTTTTAAATAGGAGTTTTGGGCTAAATAAGAAAAATATGTTTTTGTTTAAAAAGTGCAAAATGATGAAAAGAAATGATAAAAAACTGTGTTATTTGTTGATAAAGAACAAAATGAAAAAAAATAAATAAAAAGGAATTATTTGATATCGTAAACCCGACAACATCGCATTATTCTTGCGCTAAATCATACTGAAAAAAAGCAATATTTTTTGTTTATTTACAAAACCAACATAAATACGTTTAGATAGAATGTATAATAAAAACACTGTTCAATATTAATTAAATATATTTATTTTTAAATAAATATATTTAATTAATATTATAAGTTAAAAGTCTATGTGTAACTTTTTCATAATCTAGTTTTAAATCATATCATGGAAATAAACTAGTTTAATATGTTGAAGATTAAATTACTTGTCTTGGGTAACACTGTCCCATGGAACTAGAGGCTTTGGATTATCGTTGAAGCTAATGGTTTGCTTACAATGTTATTATAGTATAAATACCTCAAAAATAACTCCATAATCGTAGTAAAACTTAAGAAACTAGTCACATAAGTCCAGCCTAATTACACATTGAATTACAGTATATTAAATCCGTGAAAACTAAAAAAACACAACCAAATATTTTAATATTATAGTCAAGAGCAGACCCACTTTGGCCCCACTGTAGTAGTTAATGTGCAAAGTTATTTTTATTTTGACGAGATGACATTTGACATTTGAAGTTTCGTGCAATGTTGCCAAATTGTACATTGACAAATGTCAAAATTCCTAATTAAAATAATAAATTAAAGTATGTTCCGGGATGTAAAAAGGGCTGAAATTTTGGCTAAGTATTTATTTTTTATGTATCTATAAGCATGTAAAGTATTATCGTTGCAGGCGATTTATCCCAAAATGCGATACCCTCCTTTGGTACACTCGGTATATTGATAATATTATATCAATGTCGAAAACTTACTTGTAACATGGTGGCAGCCGGCAAAATCTGGCAAACCGTATTTTCATTAATCCTAATTTTCCCAGTGTACATAAACTGTACCAACCTCGCCATTGCAGTGGCGGACACGCCTTGCAGCTTAACGTTACTCATATCTCTCTCTTTCAGGCCTCCGGCAAACATAGCTTTGAAATACGGACTAGCTGCAGCTAAAACTACTCTGTGAGCGACGAATATCTCGTTCCTACCTCTAGGTTAACATCTGTCAACATGTTATGTCTTCTCATCATGTCCATGGACTAAGAAACAATACAATGAAAAAAAGATTAAAAAAAATTAAATATACTACTACAAAAAAATAAGGGTTTTTGAAGAGCTGTATCTTTGTGAAAAATGGTCGTATCGAGATGGAAAAAGGGATTTTAAAGCTTTAAGTTTCTAGTTTTTTGATCTTTTGGCAGGAAATTTTACATCGGCACTTAGTGCTACAAAGAGTGCCGATTTATTGAAATCTTCGCCGAAAAGTCAAAATCTTTGACCACGTTTTTTTCACATTTCTTGACGTTTTAGACCATTCTGAGTCGAAATCAGTAAAAAAAAAATTGCGTCTGTCTGTCTGTCTGGGTGTAAACTCTCTAACTCCATTTCTACATGAGATATCGACTTGCGGTTTTTTTGCATATTGTTTCTTATCGTATTACGAAGAGCTGATTAGATTTTGGGGGTAAACTATTGGGGGTAAGGGGGTAAAAATAGGGTAAAACTCCTATTTTTAGCGTTTTTTGTTTATAATTTAGGCAATTATTATTGTATTTGGTTAATTTAGCACTTATATAAAAGATAATTTTGAATTGGTTAAATAATGTTATAAACAAGGTTTTCGTTTGCATTGTTTTCAAGATATTGGCGTTAAAGCAGTAAAAGGTTTTTTTATTAGCTTATCTCACGTATTTATAACC
>OY294044.1:51203916-51232552 GCA_958510825.1 Brachypterus glaber | reverse complement strand
TTGATATGAAAAATTAAGTTTGTAATATAAGGAAATACACTTTATAAATGGACTGTATTTTGCAATAACATGTTAAACCACATTGTAAAACCGGTCATCAACATTTTACCTGATATCTTTTAAATAATTTTGATTAAAGATTATAAATTTTGTACATGTTATTATCATAGGCGCCGACTTTTCAAAATCCCAGGAGGGGCCCAAAATTTTTGAAGTAAAATAAAATTACATAAAAGTTATAAATTTTTATTAAATGAAAAAAAGGCTAAAAATATATTAAAAAATTGTGAAGATTTTATAATATTTAAAAGTATAGACAATATTCCAAGGGGGTCCGGCCCCCCTGCTATGAGTCCAGCGAGGCCATAGATTTCTTTTTTATTAGTATGAATATTTCTATTAAATAAAGTAATACAGTGGAAACTCTATAACTCGAAACTCAAGGGACCGCAGAATTAGTTCGAGTTTGAGAGATTTCGAGTTAAAAAAAAACATCTCGCAAAGCTTTGGGGATTCCCACACAGTAAACGACGTACGGCGCAACGAAATTTGACAATTCTGAGCGAACGCGCGCGAAGATAGGCCCAGTGGAGTCTCGATTTTTTAAAGTGCATAATATTGTGACGAAAAACTTTATTTTATGCTGCCCGAAATTTCGAGTTATGGAGAATACTGTTACTGTGGTTTCGAGATTTTCGAGTTATAGAAAATTCGAGTGAGAGAGGTAAAAATACATTTTTACAAAAGAAAATGTTCGGGAAACATCAGTAAACTTCGACTTATGGAACATTTCGAAGTTATGGAGGTTCGAGTTATGGAGTTTCCACTGTATATTCTAAAAATTTGCTGTTTATCGGACTTTTCCTTCAATTTTTCTATTGAATCAATTCAATTTAGTTTTAGATCTAAAACTACGCCCCTATAACTTTTTGTTTTTAAAAAGATTTTTTTTTTAAACAATATGATTCTTCCCTCGTTTCTTCCTCTCATACAACTTAAATTTTCCTTCTTGAGTTATCGTGTTAGCAAAAACCGTGACACAAACGGACGGACAAACAGATTTTTTCAAAAATGTTCAGAACTCGATAAAAAGTATATCTATATAGATTTTTTTTGTTTGGGCTAGTCATGAGACTACCGAGAAATTTTTATTTTTAACGACACCAATGAATAAAGAGGGGGCTATGGCTCATAATATTGCCACAAATAATTTAGAAACGTATTTTTTCTACGACTGCTTTAGAATGTAAGCAAATACACACACTTTTCAAACACAGAATAAATCCATTCTAGCTCTAGATACGGTATGAATATTCCGTATCAAGTGTTAGAATGAGCACATGTAGTGCCATCTCTTGTTTATAAAAGTAAATAAAACTGTAACAAAATTAGCAAAAATATAAATATATATATTTTACCATGAAACATTGAATAATTTAATGCAATTTAAAGTTTTGCGTTAATATTACATAAAGTTTATTAGTTTTTCTTAATATTTGACCAGTTTTTTATCAATTTAGTTCAAAAAATTAAAACTGATCCATCTATTGTTAAATGTTTAAGCCTGACATCTGTCACAACAATCTGACATAACCTTCAATTTTTGCATTATAATTTGTAAATATCTGCTAAAATTAAATAAAAATATCTTTTAAGTACTGATTTGATAAAATTATTAAATATTAAATGTCGAGTCACATAAAACATGGTTTTTAACCTTGTCCGCAGTTTAAAGCCATACAGTGTTTCATATTTGCAGTCGAAGAAAAAGTATAGTCTACAACACGTATGGAATAGTCATTCCGCGCTCGCGGGACCGTCATACTCGCCTGCCGGCTCGTATGACAAACTTTCCGCTAGCGCGGAATATTGTCTATTCCATACTAGTTATAGAATATAAAATAATGAAAAGATCTTGCTATTAAGAACACTTTAATAAATAAAATAAATATATATGAATAGTTCCAACGTTTCGAAGGTAATATGTCCCTTCTTCTTCAGGGTAAAAATTAAAAATAGAAATAAAAAATTATACAAATTTAAAATCTAATTGTCAAAAAACTGATAGATGAAAATTAATTAAAATAGGTAAAGGTGTAAAGGTGTATAGATGTATAAGTGTATAAGTGTTTAGTTAAGATATGTAAATATGTAAAAAATTAAGATATGTGAATAAGTAAAAAACAAATTGACAAAAAATAAATAAAAAAAAAATATACAAAATTCATTATTTAATAATATTTAAGTATATTTTAAAAAAAGAAAATTATAAAATAACGAGTTACAATAGTTTTAATACTAATCTATTGTATGACAAATTAAAAGACAAAACACCACATTTTTTAAAATCAAATTTAATTTATAAAATTAACTGTAAAAACTGTAATAATATATATATTGGGCAAACAAGTAATTGGCTTAAAACAAGATTGTCGCAGCATAAGTCCAGTTGTAATAATATTGTTTATAATAAAACTGCCTTAAGCAACCACCATTTTAATTTAGGACATTTTTTTGATTTTGAAAATGTAGAAATTTTGGATAGGGAAAAAAAATAGATTTAAAAGGAATTTTTTGGAAATGATAAATATAAAAATTAATAATAATACGGTAAATTATAGGACAGACACTCAATATCTCAGTAAAATATACTTAAATATTATTAAATAATGAATTTTGTATATTTTTTTTTTATTTATTTATTTTTTGTCAATTTGTTTTTTACTTATTCACATATCTTAATTTTTTACTTATTTACATATCTTAACTAAACACTTATACACTTATACATCTATACACCTTTACACCTTTACCTATTTTAATTAATTTTCATCTATCAGTTTTTTGACAATTAGATTTTAAATTTGTATAATTTTTTATTTCTATTTTTAATTTTTACCCTGAAGAAGAAGGGACATATTACCTTCGAAACGTTGGAACTATTCATATATATTTATTTTATTTATTAAAGTGTTCTTAATAGCAAGATTTTTTCATTATTTTATATAAAAAAGAACAATAAATATTATAATTAAGTTATAGAATATACTATTCTCCTGTTTTGTTGTATAATATTTAGCCATTTTTTTTTCTGAAATAGTTATTTATGGTACTAGTGGTAAAGTAAGATATTGCCCATGAGAAAATTAAGCTGCGAGGCGTCAGCCAAGCAGGTTAATTTTCGAGAGGGCAATATCGGTTTACCCATGAGTGCCATACAAGGTTTTATCCAATAAATAGCTTAGGAATTCATATTTTTATTAAAAATTTTAATGACATTTACAAGAAAATAATTTGACAAGTGACAGTTGAGTGGGTAAAATAAATAATTATCCACTCAATAAAGTAAAAGCCCCGCGGGGGTTATTATTGAGTTTATCTATTTAAAATAAAGCTGGTAATTGTCTTATTATCTGTATGTATTGGATAAAACACATTTATTTACGGCTAATCATAAAGTCACAAAGCGTTAAAGGCTTAAAATTAATAGTACGATCAACAATATGGTATCTGTTCTTGGGTTGAGCATATTTAAATTTATTCAAAATTATAAAAAGCAAATGTAACGCTTTAATAATTGATCACGTATTATCATTTATAATTAAGTAGGTAGCAATAATTTTAAATACAAATTAATTGTTTCTAATTAGGAATAATTCTAATCAAAACGAATTTTAATTTACGTATTTTCACGTCTGTTAAATAGTATTATAATAAATATATTATACAATTTTCCACTTTCCTTAAACGTTTTTCAGTGTGGAATCAACATTTAAACTAGATGAAACGTTGCAAGCACCCTGTCAAAACATTGGCACTATTGGGAAAACTAATAACATGCTATTAGAACAGGGTAGCATAACATAATTACAATTTTACTACTACTCCTCACTGCACAAACTAACTTGTATAATATTTATATTAAACTTTAGCTTTTCTTGTACACTTAATATATAATTAAAATTAATAATAAAAATATGTTTTTACTTGGATGCAAGTTAAACTTATTAATTAAAATTTTTGACTGATTTTAAAAACAAATGAATGGAAGCTTAAAATTTGTACACTAGAGCCATCTAGTTTGCAAATTTCAAACTAGGTGTTTTGTTTATTTTAAATTCTGTATCTTTAAAACATTATATTCTAGCAAAAAACTGCATATAACATTTTTTATAGGGCTTAAAAAGAGCTTTTATTTAAAATATATTTTTTTGAAATCGGGTTATAAATATGTGAGATATGCTAAAAAAACCTTTTACTGCTTTAAACTCCAATATCTCGAAAACAATGCGTTTTAGGAAACCGTTGTTTATAACATTTTTTGACCAATTTAAAATTATTTATTATATAACCAAATACAAAAATAATTGTCTTAATAGGAGTTTTACCCTATTTTTACCCACTTACCCCCAATCGTTTACCCCCCAAATCTAATCAGCTCTTCGGAATACGATAAGAAACAATATGCAAAAAACCGCAAGTCGATATCTCATGTAGGAATGGAGTTAGAGAGTTTACACCCAGACAGACAGACAGACAGACAGACGGACGCAAAATTTTTTTTTACTGGTTTTGACTCAGAATGGTCTAAAACGTCGAGAAATGTGAATAAAACGTGGCCAAAGATTTTGACTTTTCGGCGAAGATTTCAATACATCGGCACTCTTAGTAGCACTAAGTGCCGATGTAATAATTCTAATCCAAACGAATTTTAATTTACGTATTTTCATGTCGGTTAAATAGTATTATAATAAATATATTATACAATTTTCCACTTTCCTTAAACGTTTTTCAGTGTGGAATCAACCTTTAAATGTATAATTATCAGAGTTGATACCAACGAACTAAAAACTTATTATTATTATTATAAAGTTATTAGTTCGTTGGTTGATACTTTTATTACAATAACAGGGTCGGGCAACAGAAATTTTAAATTCTAATTTTTGGTTTGGACTGTATACAAACATATAATCTTATTCGGCATAGGTATGTATTAAAGAAACTCACCAAAAATCGAGGGGTTTATTTATTGAAAAAAGTGTGGAAATATTTCAGATGATTGTTGAAGATTGTAGATGATTGTGGAGGATTCTGGAGGGTTGTAGATGATTGTGAAATAAGGAATTGTCAAGGATTGTAAAAGATTGTTGGATAGGTGTACAAGGATTGTCCAATAAATAAACCACTTGCCAAAAATATAAAATAATTTAAAATTACTGTTGTCCGACCCTGTTATTGAAAGTATCAACTCTGATAACTAGAGTGCGACTTTTTATTTATTTTTTTATTTATAATATCGTCGGCTTACAAGTAAAGAGCACTAAGTCAATAAAATAATATAAAAAACAACTATTTAAAATTAAAACCCTTCTATTAATTAAACGTAATGTATAACTATAAAGTAGAAAACAAGAAATTTTCAAACACTAGATTTTTAAAAGAAGGGTTTGGACTTTTCCAAACGTAAAAAGCATTGTCATTTTAAAGGTAAAGTTCTGTTTCTCTGTTCTGTCTCTATTCCATCAACTTTAACATAGCAAAATTTGAATGCGTTTGTCATTACAATAAATAACGCGATATTGTATCATATAAATGATTCAAGCAATCATATTTTTATAAATTAACTCTTTTTAGAAAGTCGCTTAGTGCAGAAACATTTGAAATAATCTACAAGTAAAACGCACTAAGCGACTTAGTGCCTATTGCCAGATAAAATTTTAATCAAAATCAAATTGGTGCGTTTTGTATAGTGGGTAACTCCCTTGGCAGTTCACCTAGTAGTTAGTTCGGTTTACCTATACATAAATCATCAAAAATTAATTACAGTGCCATTAAAATCCATTTTTGCAAAAAAAGTGACTTAGTGCCTTTTACTTGTAAGCCGACGATATATACTATAGAGCTCTGTGATTATTTGAATGTCTTATAAGACAGACAGACTATAGTCTAGCTAGGCGTGTTTTAAGAAAAACTATTCCATTGGTTTTTGGAAAAATAAAAACTTTTCGCAAAAAAAATGAACCGATTTCTGTCTCTAAAAAGTAAAAAATAAAAAATAAACCGTTGCCAATTTCACCACTGCCTAAATTAAATACTAACAATTATTTTTGTTGTTAAATTGTTTGCTGTGAAATTTTCACCGACTTATTTTTTATTTTGTTACTTTTTAAAGACAGAAGTCGGTTAATTTTTTTTGCGAAAAGTTTTTATTTTTTACTTTTTAGAGACACAGAACTTGCAGATTTGTAACGTCATGTAAGCTAAATTATAGTTGTTCTTCCATCTAGGCAAGCTGCTGACGTCACAACGCACTATTAGTGCGTTGTGGCGTCATCATCTTAAAGATAAATTTCTAAAAAATAAATGTAGTAGTATTTTTATTTCAGCACCCGAGTCAACCAGTCTTATTTTAAACGAAATACTAAAGAAAATCTTTGTTAAACTTTAAGCGTTAAGTAATTATCAAATAACGCTTTATGGTATAATCAAAAACTTTATAATTTTCTCTTGGTATTTTAATATTACAGGTCCACAGAATCAAGTTTAGCGGCATTTAAAAGATTTTTAGCCTGCCGTAATATTTGAGTGACCCCTCAATCAAGTTATCCGGCTTATCCGAGTTATCCGATCATTTTCTAAAAACCTGGTTGATATTAGAACCAAATTAAGCCGGTTTTAAGTGAAATTGCGTTAAAACGATTAGATTTATCTTGATTATCCGAATTACCCGGCGTTATCCGAGCGTCAAATTAAAACGGGACCACCTCAGGAATGTCCTCTTTAAGTAGCAAAAGGTTTCATCAAATTCCGTTCATCCGTTCCAAAGTTATGCGGGAACAAACATAAAAAAACAAACTCACACGTCGAATTGATAACCTCCTCCTTTTTTGGAAGTCGGTTAAAAAAATAGATATCAGATTTTGAGTCAAAAACAAAAAAGAAAAAAAAATCTACAAACTTTTATGCTAAATCGCTAAGGCCCTTTTAGAAAAAAAAATTACTTCATAACTCAGAAACGGTTTAACTGACTAACTTATTGACATGAAACTTTTATTGTATACATGTAGTATAGATTTTTTCAAGACATCCTTCACTTCACTTCCTTCACTTGAAGGATGCCTTGATTTTTTTATCAAAATTAATTTTTAACTTTTTTTAATTTTTTTATATTGGTATTTTTTTTTACTTTCCCTGTCCTGCGTTTTTAAAAATCTTTATATTGTTGTATTGGTTTTTACATTTCTCGACGTTTCATATGCAAAAAAAAATCGACTGTCGGTATGTCAGCTCGTATGTCCGGGAAATTTATGACCACTCGAAAATTCTTAGAGCTAAAAACTTCCAATTTGGTTCTTGGATGGGATTGTTTTTAAAATCTTGGTGGGGTAAGGAGACAAACGGGGTAAACACTATTGACATACTCTGTTATACACATAAAAGAATCACTGGAGAAATCCATTTTTTGGATCTTTTAACAAATCATTCTGAACTTAATACATATTACACAAACCAGATTAGACTAATTTTTTATCAAATGCGAATATATAATCAAATCAACAGTTTTAAGCCAAAATAATTATCTAATGATATGCTTTTTATAAGTGCTCTGTTTATTTTAGATTTGTTTAAATAATTCCGAGATATTTTTTAACTAAAAACTTTTATCAGATTATTATACACCAAGTGGCTACACACCAGAAAAGTATTATACGTTTTACCCCGAAAAAAACAAAATTTATGTATTTTCTAATAAGTTGCAAGAACTGCAGGAGTGTTTACGTTGGAGAAACCGGACAGTGGTTAAAGTCAAGAACGGCTCAGCACATGTCAAATTGTAAAAATCTTCTAAATATACATAAAACTGCTCTTGCTACTCACCGCTTTGACAAAGGCCACACAAAATATATCACATCATTAAATAAAAAGCATATTTGACTGGGTGGCGGGTATGAAGAATATTATTGGCTTACAAGATGGATATTTTCATGCGTAAGTGTATGGATAGTTGTTTTCTTTTATCTAAAGAATTTCATATACGCCACCTAGTTAAAAATTGTACATTTTAACTTACGCCTTACACTTCCACATCTCAAACTTTATATTTTCCCTTAACACCTCAATTTACCTTATTTTTAATTTGTTACCTTTATTTTTCTTGTCAATGTCATTAATTTAATTTTTTGTATTTTAAGTAATATTTTTGTTGTATTTATCCCCTGAAGATGCCAATTCAATAAATGGTGAAACGTTGGGAAATTTTGTCTTTATAAATTTAAACGCAGTTCTATAAACCAAGAATTATTTTAATTAAAACAAAATTTAGTCCAAAATAAAAAAAAATGTACCAAAGTGCGTTATACCCGCACGGTAACTCAAGAAAGAATAATCCGATCGACTTCAAATTTTCAGGAAAAATCTATATTGTTAAGAAAACGAAGCATATTGAAATTGAAAAGATAAGAAAGTAATTAGGAGCTACACATTTAAAAAAAATCGAAAATAGTGGAAGAAAATCTCCGAGAACTTTTTTTCAGGAAAAATTATATTCATAAAATATACTTTTTTTCACTACTAACTTTAGAATATACCATTATTTATCATGTTTTTAGACTGTTAAATCAATTTTCTTCACCTATAGCAATAATAATTTTTATCCAATACATACAGATAATAAGACAATTACCAGCTTTATTTTAAATAGATAAACTCAATAATAACCCCCACGTGGCTTTTACTTTATTGAGTGGATAATTACTTATTTTACCCACCTAACTGTCACTTGTCAAATTATTTTCTTGTAAATGTCATTAAAATTTTTAATAAAAATATGAATTCCTAAGCTAAATAAATAAGATAAAACCTTGTATGGCACTCATGGGTAAACCGATATTGCCCTCTCGAAAATTAACCTGGTTAATTTTCTCATGGACAATATCTTACTTTACCCACTAGTAACATAAATAACAATGTCTCTCCTAGTAGGAGTAAATTTTATAAACAATTGATTTTTGTCACTCTAGATGTTTCAGTTCTTTGTGCAATTTTTACTAATTAAACCCAATAAAATAGCTTTAAATAACTTTTATTTATTAAATATAATTAATTATAATTATTACCAATTAATAGAACCAATAATTAGCTAAATATTATGAATAAAATAAATAAAACTAAATTTTTAAACGTCAGTTCAAAGTATTTATTTGAGCAAATGTAATTGATCAAGGCTACTTGATTTTTATGAAAATTTCAAGAAATATCATTTCTGTTAATAAACTAAATAAAAACTAATATACAAACTACATAGAGAAGACTATTATATCCTCGCACTCTTAAATCCCTCGCTGCTACGTAGCTCTGGATTTAATACGCTCAGCTATAAAAAATGTCTTCTCTACCTTGGTATAAAATTACTATTATTAAAAACTTTTTAATTTTAATAAAAAGATCAATCGTACCAAATTTCAAAAAGTCTATTCAAAAACAGAAAAATTCTAAAATAAACTAATATATAAACTACGGTAGAGAAGACTATTAAGGCGTCGCACTCTTAAATCCCTCGCTGCTACGTAGCTCTGAATTTAATACGCTTGGCTATAAAAAATGTCTTCTCTACCTTAGTATATAATTTACTATTATTAAAAACTTTTTAATTTTAATAAAAAGATCAATCGTACCAAATTTAAAAAAGTCTATTCAAAAACAGAAAAATTCTAAAATAAACTAATATATAAACTACGGTAGAGAAGACTATTAAGGCGTCGCACTCTTAAATCCCTCGCTGCTACGTAGCTCTGAATTTAATACGCTTGGCTATAAAAAATGTCTTCTCTACCTTAGTATATAATTTACTATTATTAAAAACTTTTTAATTTTAATAAAAAGATCAATCGTACCAAATTTAAAAAAGTCTATTCAAAAACAGAAAAATTCTAAAATAAACTAATATATAAACTACGGTAGAGAAGACTATTAAGGCGTCGCACTCTTAAATCCCTCGCTGCTACGTAGCTCTGAATTTAATACGCTTGGCTATAAAAAATGTCTTCTCTACCTTAGTATATAATTTACTATTATTAAAAACTTTTTAATTTTAATAAAAAGATCAATCGTACCAAATTTAAAAAAGTCTATTCAAAAACAGAAAAATTCTAAAATAAACTAATATATAAACTACGGTAGAGAAGACTATTAAGGCGTCGCACTCTTAAATCCCTCGCTGCTACGTAGCTCTGAATTTAATACGCTTGGCTATAAAAAATGTCTTCTCTACCTTAGTATATAATTTACTATTATTAAAAACTTTTTAATTTTAATAAAAAGATCAATCGTACCAAATTTAAAAAAGTCTATTCAAAAACAGAAAAATTCTATCAACGTAATTTTTGTAGGTAAAATTACCTTCATCAAAAAGAGACAATCATACCAACTAGGGCCCTAGGGGGCGACACTTAAAAATTAGAATTTACTTTGAATATTATTTCCAGAATATATCTACACAAGTACCTGAACTCCGTATACCTGCAATGCTTTAAAAGTGTACTAATCCTAATGAACAGACCTCATATACTAGATTGGGGATTCCATTGCAAGATCAAAAAAATTTGACTAACTCATGCGACTCTTCCTCTCTCTCGAATTTTCGTTTCTCTGTTTACAGTAACATCCACAGTTTTATTGGTATTATGTGGTATTTCCCTAGTGATTTTTTTTACGTTGGTTATTCTGTATTGTTTTTACGAGCGCCTAATTATAGCTACCCGCACCGAGATTGTTTTGGTTTTTTGTTGTTTGCGGGACGTTAATTTACTTTAGCGTTGGTTAACGGTGGTTTTGTGCCTGTTTTTATTTTGTAAAAAATTGGTTTGGATTTAGAATAATATATTGAAAAACGGTTAGCCCTCTACTACGCAGGCGCATTTCGGGTGCGGTAGCTATAACTAGGCGCTCCTTCGTTTTTGTTTACCTTTCAGTAATCTGTTTGGCTTGTGGATTTTTTCGCTTTGTTCATGTGTTTTGTTAACTTTTGCTGGATTCCGGGACATACAAAAATTACGGAAAATGGAGCAGCCGACAGAATAGCGAATGAAGCCTGGAAAATCTCGTGGTTCGAGTCAAAACGCATTTCCGTGATTACAACCAAGAAACAAAAGAAATCCTATTTATGAAGTGGAAAAAAGAATGGGACAAATTAAGGGAGTCCCTTAAAAGGACGCATGTACTGGGAAAGGACAGAATTAAAAAAGAGAACATGGTTAATAACTTAGGACTAACCAGTACAAAAGAACAAAAATATGTCATATGAGAGGTAAACACTGCTTTACCAACTCCCACTTGTTTAAAATTAACATAAAGGAAGACCCATGGTGTGGTGCGGAAATATACAAGACATCAAACATATCCTTTTTGAATGCCCAAGACACTCCCAACAATATTCATCCTTCTATGGGGCCCTAGCTAAGACATGCCCAACCCCTATTAGCCTAAATTCCCTGCTTGTGACCCCAATAAATCCATAGCAGTAGAAATAACCAAATTCTTTCAAAATAAAAACTTAATTGTAGAAAATCAGAAGAGGAAAGATATCGGAAAGGAAGTTACCAGAATTTAGAAGTCCACATGACCTGGCCAGAGAGCCTAGAGCAAACCCGAATTGGATTGGAGTGTTCAGTTGTATATTTATATTCAGTTTATAATATTTTACTATTTTTTTATCATTGATATTTATATTTTCCCTTATTAGTAAAACAAACTGTGATTAGACAGACACTTTTGTGATCGAAGAGTTTTTTGACAAAAACTTTTGTGATAGACACTTGTGTAAGAATATTTTTAATATTTGATATATAAATCATATGTATACACCGTTTTATGAGAATACGAATATGACATCACAGTGCGTAAACTAAATAGCACTCTGTAGGGTCACTGGCATCTATTTCTTTTAACTTAATACATTTTTTTTTAATAGAAAATGTATACCAAAAAAAATTATTTATCAAGTCTTCAGAAATATATGCAAATATCCATACAGAGTGCTATTTAGTTTACGCACTGTGAAGTGCGATTTGTATTTTCTCATACAGTGTATAAGATATAATATATTATAAATCATATTTATAATGACCAGAGTTGTTACTTTCAATACAATAACAGGGTCGGACAACAGGAATATTAAATTATTTCTAATTTTTGGTCAGTTTGTTTAATACATATTTATGCTGAATAAGATTATATGTCTGTATACAGACATAATCTTATTCTCTTATTCGGCATTGTCTGTATACAGACATAATCTTATTCGGCATAGATATGTATTAAACAAACAGCCCAAAAATTAGAAATAATTTAATATTCCTGTTGTCTGACCCTGTTATTGTAATGAAAGTATCAACTTGGTCATTATTATTTCTTATTCGGCATAGGTATGTATTAAAGAAACTCACCAAAAATAATTTAAAATTACTCTTGTCAGACCCTGATATCGTAATGAAAGTATCAACTCTGTATATTACATAGTAGAGAATCTCTATGTTAGTTTCTGATATTATTCTACCAAATATTACATACAATTTTTTTATAATAAAATTTATTAATATATTTATATACTTTTATTTATTAAAACAATTTTTAAAATTAACTACTCGTCTATCCATTTTTACTTTATACCAAGATTAATCCTATATGAAATATGTATACAGTGCGGTCCAAAAGTCACCCCCCCCCCCCTTTTAACTTTTGAACGAGTTGAGATATCGACTTCAAATTTAGAACTCTTAAATAAGACAACTTAAACTATATTTTAGCATATATTTGATATTTTCAGCTCTTAAAATGTGGGCATGGGGGGACATTTTTGTTAAATGAAAAGGGGGGTCGTGTGATACATCATTTTAAAGCTTATTATTTACACTAACATTTTTTAATTTTTTAAAAACGTTTTTTAAGGTTTTGATTTTTCAATTTTTTGTGCTAAAACATTCGATTTTTTAAGTTTTTTTATAAATTTTTATTTATGTCAACTAAAATTAGTTTAAAAGTATAATTAACATTTTGTTATGATGAAATTAGGCATTTTTAAAAAATTATTTGTTTTTTTTAGAAGAATTTTGACATTAATACCCATTTTCAACCCCATTTTAAACCCAATTTAAAAATATGGAGTTAAATGGAGAATTTTATAAGCTTTAAAATGATGTTTTAAACGACCCCCTTTCCATTTAAAAAAATGTGCCCCCATGCCCCCCTGCCCACATTTTAAGAGCAGAAAGTATTAAATATATGCTAAAAGATGGTTTAAGTTGTCTTATTTAAAAGTTCCAAATTTGAAGTCGATATCTCAACTGCTTCAAAAGTTAAGAGGGGGGGGGGGTGACTTTTGAACCGCTCTGTATAAACATTAAATAAAAATTGATATATATTAAGATTACTACAGTAAAATTTTGGTCTTAAAGGTCTTCGTATGTCCCAAGGTTGCTCCAGCTAAGGCTATTTTAGTATTATATATTTTCTTTGATGCATACTTCCTTATGCTTATCTGCACATAAACTCGCATTTTTATTTCCATAAGTTTGTTGGTTATTATCATACTGGATGGCATAATTTCATTACTCTACAATTAAAGACATTAATACTATCAATTAAAAAGTAATGGGAAAATCCCCATCCAAAACCTATAAATATCTACATGTTTTATAGAAAGCTTATGTAATCCTATAAAATTGTTTTATAGGTCGAAGTAGGAATTTTTTTATGAATTGTGTACCTATAGGTTTTTTGGAAAACCTTTGTCCAAAAAAAAATGTGAAAACTTATAGATACTTACACATTTCATAGGGATTGTCCTACTAAAAATTTCCAGTAGGTCTAGGAAAATATCTGTTCAAAAACATAGAAAACTTATTGATGCCTACGTTTCATACAGATTTTTCTACTTAAACTTATAACAACAAAACAAAACAATTGAATAGGTTTATGCATAGGGATTTTCCAATAGGTCTCTATAATAGGTCCTTTTTGACTGAGAAAGCTGATATGGTCACTACACCACTTGGTTTGGTTTGTTTTAACTTACCCTTTATCCATAGTCAACACAGATCTGTGATAAAACATTATTCCCCACAATCCATATCTTATATATAGTCATATATTGTTTTTAGATTTATATTCAGTAAAAATCAAAAGTTTATTCATATTTTTCAAAGTTAACCTCATCTTGTGATTTTGACGTCTGTGTTAAAACCTCACTGTCCAAGATAACCAACGTAATAAAAAAACACCAGATAATACCAATAAAACTGTGGATGTTACTGTAAACAGAGACACGAAAATTCGAGAGAGAGGGAGAGTCGCATGTGTTAGTCACTTTGAATACGTTAATATTTTATCTAGTATGTAAAATCTGTGTCCTAATGGCAAAAATAGGCTTCAAACACTATCACATCTGACGGGAAATAAGTGAACTACCAAGGAAAGTACTGCAGAGTTCTGTAGAGCTGGTAAAAAGCCGGGCGCGTTTTAAGAAAACATAACCTATGTTTTAAAAGTTTGTTGACAGAATTTTTCGTAGTTTTTCCAGAATATTTGTTATACTTTTTTATTATTGTTTTAGTAGTAGTGGATTTTGATAAAAAATGAAAAATACGAACAATTGTAACTGCACTTTTTTAAATTGCAGGAGCAGAAGAAAGTCAAATCTCAGTATTATTATATCATTTTTTTGCATATATTTGTTTTTTTTAGCAACTAAAATGTGGACAGGGTGGTATGGGGGACATTTTTTTGGAAAGGGGAGTCGTGTGATACATTGTTTTAAAGCTTGAACTTGAAATAATTCATTTTTCAAAAATTGTTTGATTTTTTAAAATACATTTTGACGAATTCTCAACCCTCCTTTAAACCCAAAAAAAAAATGCCTAAAAAATACGTGTTCGAATAGATAATTTTAAAACTTTTAAAATGATGGATCGCATGACCCCCTTTCCATTAAAAAAAATACCCCTACGCTCACCTGCCCACATTTTTAGCTGAAAATATGAAATATATGCAAAAAGATAGTTTAGGTAGTCTTACTTGCGAGATCCAAATTTTAAGTCGATATCTCAAGTCGTTCAAAAGTTAAGAGGAAGGTGAGTTTTGGACCGTCTTGAAAGAGTATATATACATTCTCATAAAAAAAATTAATCGTTGATTATTGATTAAAAATGCTTGTAATTTTATTTTCTATCTCGTTATAGGCTAAAATTATATATTTTTTTCTGTATTTTTAACCTTTATAAAGGTGCTTTTTATACTTTTATTTTTATAGTAGGTACTCTATTGTGAATAATAAAATTATGTCCAGTAAAATTTGTTTTTATTTTGGGGGACAGAGGTGGCGCCATATAAAAATGGTGATAATATTTTTTTTGTAATTTTTATTTACCTTTTAGCTGGTTTTTAAATTTTTGTCATAAAGTGAATAAGAAAAAAAGCCAAAACAAATATTTTTTCAGTCTTTTACACTTTCCCCCATAACCGATCTTGCTCAAATACGAACTTGTTCAAGATAATGTAAAAATACATCTGCTTACCAAATTTCAAGTCTCTAGCTTGAAGTGTTCTGAAGTTATCGTGGATACAGACAGACAGACGATTTTTTTTGCTTATTTTGATTTTTCTCGACGTTTCCGGAAAAAATAAGATGATTTGGGCAAAAACCAAATTTTGAAAAAGTAGTATTCAAAAAAAAAACTCAAAACGCATTTTTTAGCAAAATGAAAAATCAACATGTTTAAAAAAATGTAAAAAATATAATAGTATAACACGAACCTCTTTCCATTAAAACAAATCACCTGCTGCCCTGACCACTTAAAAGCTGTAGCTGTAGTTTTTTTTTAATACTGATAAAGAGAATAAACGATTAATCAAAAAAATCTATTACCTTGTTTTAATTTCTCACTTGAAAGGGAATTATTAGTTACAGCGGCAACGCCTTTTACCGCGTCAATTTGACAACGTCGATTCGAGAAGCCTATTCCGCAGACATTCAACGTTTTCGGTTTTAAGTCCGGGTACTGTTGTTAAATATATTCTGATTATTTCTATTCTATGACCTTAAAAACTTAAGTTATGTGTATCTCGTTTTTATACGATAAAACGAAAACGAAAAAAAAATAAATAAATAAATAAAAAATACATAGAATTTTCGGCTGAATCAAAAATGTAAAAAAAAACAGAGTGTACCAGCGAAACCGGAAGTGAAACAAAAAAATTAAATCCGACATTTTGTAGCCAATATAAAATGATATAAATCACCAAAGTTTCGTTTTTATCAAATGAAGATTAATCTTAATTTTAGGGGTGGACTTAAATAAAACTAACCCGATATACAAAAAAAAATCGATATTTTTTTTTGTCGAGTAAATGTAGTTTTTGAAAAAGAAAAAAATATTTCAAAAAATCGGGTTTTCATGTTCCAAGTGACTCACCTTACAATAACTGCGTCGACATGACAGACAAATTGGAGAAATATAGTTTCAAATGTTTATTTACTTTAAATTTAATTTAACATTTAAATTTAATTTTTGCGTGCCCCCGCGGGGGCCCTGTAAATAAATAATTCGGTCCAACCAGTGACTATGATAACTGATGACAATATCTAAGATTATTAAACATGACTAAGCAAATTCATTAAAACCGTAAAACACAACAATTTTACTTTCCTCTATCCTAACAGATTAAAAGCTAGAAATAGTTATTTATGCTACTAGTGGGTAAAGTAAGATATTGCCCATGAGAAAATTAACCTGCAAGGCGTCAGCCAAGCAGGTTAATTTTCGAGAGGGCAATATTGGTTTACCCATGAGTGCCATACAAGGTTTTATCCAATAAATAGCTTAGGAATTCATATTTTTATTAAAAATTTTAATGATATTTACAAGAAAATAATTTGACAAGTGACAGTTGAGTGGGTAAAATAAATAATTATCCACTCAATAAAGTAAAAGCCACACAGGGGTTATTATTGAGTTTATCTATTTAAAATAAAGCTGGTAATTGTCTTATTATCTGTATTTATTGGATAAAATACATATTACATTTTTAAAAATTTTATAAGCAAGAAAAAAAACTACTTTCCACATTTTTTATGTTGGTTTAAACATTTTGTAATTGCTTTGAAATACCTTAATTTAATTTTTTTGAAAAATCATTTTATCAGGATAATTATAAAAAAATAAGTATTTTATTTTTTTGTTAGGATTCAATTTTCTTTCAAAAGCTATTTTTTTTTTTTCAAAAAAAGGAAAAATTATTGAAAAAATAGTTTTTACTCTACCCCCATTTTCGCGTTTTCGAGGTCAACAAGTAAACCATGAAAATTGGAAATGTTATTGTAAAATTCTTTATACAGCCCTTTAATTTTTAAGGGTTTGAAAAACATTTTTTTTTGGCTTAAGGGACTTTGTTTAAACATAATATCAGTGCCCCCTCATAATGCTAAGCAGTGCTTAGTAAGCACTACTATTTTAAGTAAGCCTTAGATTTATAACTTAAATGGGTTAAGCCATTGTCAATTAACAACCATGATCAAGCCTTTTTATAACCCTTTATTAGGCCTTTACATCTGTAGTATAAAGGTCTAAACAGCCTTTCATTTGGTCCTTTATTTCTTAAAGAAATAATGGTAGAGTTTTTTGACGTTGGAAAATCAGGTTGCCCATAGAGCTAACTCCCGGGATTCATAAATCCCGATAGCATGTCCTTTTCTATCAAGTTTAAGAGACACAGAGATTGATACAGGAGTTATAAATCCCGCTATGTAAAAACGTGATGAATGCTACATTTAACAATATTTATCACAAAATAATTAGGTGATAAGAATGCTCCTAAGAATGCAAAACACTTCCTGGGAAATATTTATAGTACAAATTTTACACATTAAAACAATTTTTTAGCTAAAATAATTATTTAACTAATTTTATCTTGTCCAAAATAACATTTCAAATTAATTCCTTGAACGAATAATAAAAGAAGAAACTTACCAACTCATATTGTGTTTATTTGAGGTTAAAAATTAAAGATAAAATTGAACACTCTCACAATTTACAGCACTTAAATATTTACAGTAGCAACATTTCAAAGAATGTTTACCAAACTTCTATTTGTTTATCGTTAACTGAAGACGTTAAAAAAACATTACAAGTTGCCATATTGTCAAAATTATGCAATGTAAATAAACGACTTTTAAAGGTATGCAACATATTATTCTTTTTCATCATTTCTAAGTTTAACGTACGCAACCCGTTATTCTTTCATCATTTGATGGCTAATTATCCGGAAAGAAAAAGCCAATAAAAGACAATGAAATTTTATTTAATGATAAATTAAACTCTTTATGAAGCAATAAAAATGTCGCTTTTAATAATTTTCTAAAATTAAAATCAATTTATTGATTTTATATTTGTGCATATTTAAATTTGGAAATTTTGTCATGAAAGGCGTTTTTGACAGATCAACAGTCAAGTGTCAAATTCGAGACCTAAATAAAAATAAATAAAAATGGGTCTTTTTGGAAAAACCCCTGAACGAAATCCAAAAGATATGGTAAATATATTTAAATTTTGTATTTTTTAAATTAATTTTTTAATTTAATTAAAAGGTTACAGAATGGAACCATAAATTGAGAAAAGAAGGGTTTCAACTTCAAAGACAGATACAAGGTATATATTATTTACATGATTTCTTACCATATTTGCTGATAACATCATATTTTAGCCATTCAACGAGAAGAAGAAAAGGTGAAGAGATCATTAAAAGAAGCAGCTAAGAAAAACGATAAGGAAACATGTACAATTTTAGCCAAAGAAGTTATACGAGCACGGAAAGCAATTAACAAGATTTATACATCAAAAGCACACATTAATTCAGTAATGTTGCAAATGAAAAATCAATTAGGTAAAAAAAATTGTATATACTGTCCTACTACACTAGAAAGCAGTAACTCCATATGTTGCATAGCAGTATTTTCAAAATATTACATCAGAGTTGACGTGAAATCATTGCTATGTGACATATGGAGTCACTGCTTTCTAGCGTAGTAGGGCAGTATAGGTCAGATGACTATAAAAATAAATTTCAGCGTAAAGAATTTAAATAAAAAAACAAGATTTTGATGTTACAGATTATTACTAGAATCTTCAATTACTACTACTAATCAATATACTATTTTTTTATTTCATTGAGAAATTATAAAAACCCATAGGAATAAATTACATTGGAGACTGTATCAAAAAGCTAGGTTTTTTAGCAATCAACTAGAATAAAACTGTTTTAGTTTTCCCTAGGAAGGTCTCTAATTAGTAAAAGTTCATTGCTTTTTATGTTGCTCAACATTTTATGTAAAAAAGCTGATTAACACAAAAAAAATGTGTTTGGAAAGTCCAGGAAAATTTGTGACCATGATGAGTTATCATTTAGAATTTTTAGAATTTAGAATTTGTTGCTGCTTATGTAACTTTTCAGTTTTAGCGTTGTCGGTTTTAAAATTAAACGTTGTAAATATTGCCTCAGGCTTATAAGATAAAAGAAATGTTCAAGATGTTCAAAATGTTAAAAACTGGGGCAACGTAACTATCATTGATAGCTTAAGAATGTTTTAAGCTAAAGACTTCAAACTTGGATCTTAAGTTCCTTATCCAAAGTCCTAGGCTGTAATTGTTTTGGTAAAAATCGGGGTGGGGTAAAATGGGATAAAAATTTTTTTTTTCAAAATTTTTTGTTTTTCAAAGAAATAAATTTTTTAGGGAAAAAATTGATTTTTTTTTTCAAAACTTTAGTTTTTGGATAAAAATGTATTTTGAAAAAATATCGATTTTTTTAGAGACCTGTAGGCTGCAGGGATGAACATTATTTTTTGCAAGGCCAAGACTAAAACCTAATTTTACGCTTTCATTTTCGGGACTAAACTTGCCGTTTTTCTCCCTAGGGAATAAAAATCACGGCAACCTTGATAATATTAAAATATTATACTTACTATGTGCTTTGCTGGTTCAAAAATAAGGTTTGGTGGTGTTTTGTAATAAATTAGCGATTCAAACCAATTTATTTAATTTTAACAAAGAAAACCTTTAAAAATAAAATTGTTATAACAATTTATACATAACTTAAAATCTTCGTCCATTTTTTGACGTTTGTGTCAACCATATTAAAAAACAATTGAAATCGCGATAGCCATGAAACTGACTTTTCGCAATTTACAGGCATCTTGATTAAATTACGAAAATAAAACAACCGATTTTAGTCGCGTGGTTTTTAATTTTAATTTTATCTACCTACCTAAATTATGTTTGGTCCTGCAAAAAATAGTGAATATACCTCAGGACTAAACTTGGCTGTTTCAGTCTAAAACTCCAGTTTAGTCCCTTGGTATATAAATAACTATTGTTGGCAGCAGTATTTTTTTTTCAACAATACATCTTTGAGATTTTTTAAACTTTTTTTTTCATTATTTTAGCTACTCTTAGGGTGGCTGGTTCTCTCGCAAAATCCACAGAAGTCATGCAGGCCATGCAAAGATTAATCAGGATTCCTGAGGTTGCACAAACAATGCAAGACATGTCCAAGGAAATGATGAAAGCAGGAATTATTGAAGAAATGTTGGATGAAACAATGGATGTCATGGAAGACACTGAAGAAATGGAAGAGGCAGCACAATCTGAAGTTGATAAAGTACTTTGGGAAATAACAGAAGGTAATATTAATTTCTCTTAAAAAAAAACCTGCATTAGTAAAAAAATATTTTTTCCTAAAAAAAAAATCTAAAAAATTTTCTTCCTAAAATTCTTTTTTCTAAAAAATAGGTTTTTTTTAAAAAATATAGTTTTTTTCTAAAAAAAATAGTTTTTTTCTAAAAAAAATATTTTTGTATTTTTTTTCCTAAAGAATTGTTTTTTTTCTATTTTTTTTTTTCCTAAAAAAAATTTTTTTTTTTACGAAATTTGTTTTGTTTTATTTTCTAACAAACGCCTTTTTCTATTTTTTAATGTTTCTAAAAAAATGCTTTATTCCAAATAGTTTTTTTTTTTCTAAAAAAAGAATTGAAAGTATTTTTTCTAAAAAAAATCGTTTTGTTTTATTTTTTTTTTCTAAAAATATTGTTTTTACCTAAAAAATAAGTTTGTTTTTTTTTCATTTTTTTAGCATTGTTTTGATGAAAGCAGTATATTTCTTGCTTTTTTAATTGTTTTTTCTTTTCTTTATAAGGTAAAATTGGTGAGGCACCTCTACCTCCCACTTCAGAAGCTGCTTCTGCTATCAGACAGCCTTCAGTAGAAACACCAGAAGAAGAGGACCCAGAAGAACTAGAAGAAATGCAGCAAAGATTAGCAGCTCTAAAATCGTAAATATATAATTAAGAACCAAATGTTAACTTTATTTGTACATAAGAATATTTTATGTGTAGGATACAAGGTGCCTTTTAATAATTTATTTCTAGTAAATCAGGTTTTATGAAACTAGCAGCTTATTTTTGGGGGAGGGGCTTATTGGCTTTGTAATCCCCCCTCATATAGGGGCGGAGTAAGCGCTTTGACAACTTAAGGCTTCAAATTTCGACTAAAACTTTTTTTTATATTCTTGATATTTTTTTATCTTTCCATTTTTTTTTTTAATCTTTAGGATCTTAAAACCCCGAGCTCCAGACCACTTAATCCTAATTTATTAGAAATATCTTGGAAAAATAACTTTGTAATCTTACCAATGTTTTTAAGAAGTTGTGATGAATTTAATATATAAATTATTTACGTACAGTCGGGGAATTAAAAAATAAAACGGTTATATAAAAAAATTGATCGTTTTATGTTGGTTTGGACTTTTTAAACTAACTTTTTTTAAATTTGCGGTTATGGTAACTTTCATGACATAAAAATGACTTAAAACAGTGTCGTCTCTTTTGCTTTCCCATTTTAAAGTTTTAAAATTTTTGGGAAAGCCTAGTGTTCAATTCAATTTATTCAAATTATATTCACATTTTTTTAAGCTTGAAATTTAGCATACAGGTTTGTTACCAAAAGTCCTTGCTGGGGGTCGGGGGATGATTATTTTTTAAATTTTTAAATATTTTTGCGAAAATTGGTTTATATGGGTTTTTGAGTTAGCTAAAACTAAATCTGATGATAAAAAAAATCTACCTCCACCCCCAGTGGGCGGGGGGCAATTAACTTTAAATATTTACAATATTTTAGTGAAAGGAAAGGAATTATGTTTACAACCATTATATTTTATAATAACATTAACAAGAACAATTAACAATACTTTAACACTTAAACTTTTTTTCCATAACAATAACAATAATACTTTAAAACCTTTTTTTTTCATTAAAAACTGAGAAACAGAATAAAAAAATATTTAAATTCTTTTTAATATTTAGTTGGCCCACCATTTGCCTGAATAACTTTTTGGAGCCTTCTAGGCATTGATTCTACTAAACTAAAAAAATTATAATTTTCCAAGTTATGCCCTTCTTCCAATATTCTTTCCCATAATTCATTTGCATTAGCTGGTCGCAGATTTCTTTGGTTTAGCCTTTTGGCCATATAGCCCCAAACATTTTCTATCACATTCAAATCAGGGCTTTTAGCTGGCCAGTCAAATGTGTCCACTCTATTTTCTCTTATCCACTCAGTAACGATATTAGCCGTATGAATTGATGCATTGTCCTGCAAAAATATATAACCATTCGGAAATCTGTCATTCGCATTTGGTACCATTACATCTTGCAAAATATCTCTATATCTCTGGCTATTTAAATTACCTTCTACTCGTACTATTGACCCCTTGCCTTCTTTTGATACCCAGGCCCATATATTAACGGAAAAACGTCCATTTCTATTCGCTTCTGAAATATACCTTTCGTCGTAACGGGTATTTTTCGGTCTATAGACCCTTATCTTCCCATTGTTAGTTGATTGGAATGTTTTTTCATCCGAAAAAACAACTTTTTCCCAAAAATCACCCTCCCTATTAAGATTATTTCTGGAAAATCTTAGGCGATCTTCCCTGTGGTGGGGTCTCATGCCTGGTTTTTTTGCTGCTACACTACAGATTAAATTAGCTTCCTTTATTCTATTTCTGGCTGTTCTTATGTGGCCTGGAAAATGACTAGCATCTTTAGCAACTACTGCATTAGCAAAAGGATTATCCCTTACATAATTGACTAAGATCCCATCCTCTTGAATCGTAGAGATTCTTTTTCTTACAGATCCTTCCGTTCGGGTTATTGTATTAAGAGTATCGAATTTTTTTTTTTAAAGTAAATGCAAGACTTACTCCTATAGAATATATTAGCCACGTCTTGCAGAGAATGCCCATTATTTAACAATGTAATGGCTCTTGCTCTTTCGTTTGTAGTCAATTGTCGATTCATATTTAAAAAACTTTTTAAATTGACAACTTTTGACAGAGTCAAATAAATAAAAATAATTGAACGCCAATGATTTGTTTTATTAAAGTAGTTTTACAACGGGAAAAAAATCGTTTAGTTTTTTGATTCCTTCAAATCGTTTTATTTTTTAATTCCCTGACTGTAATATGCAGACCCTTTAAACTTTAAGCCTTTTAAACAGTATTTAATTTTTAATTCATATTTAGTAGAGTTTTTGTTATTTATAATATAAACAGGCAATAACTTGAGCACTTGCTGCAGCACTAATAGTCTAGAAATATTTTTTATATATGTATTATATAGATTTATAAAATGTTTGTACTTTGTAACACTACCTACTTAATAATTTGGTATAAAAATCAAAAATATTAGGTTTTGATCAATTAAAAAGATTAATTTTTGTAAAAAGGTTCTATAGAACTTTAAAGTAACTATTTTGAGCACATGGTCTATACTGCCCTACTATGCTAGAAAGCAGTAACTGCATTTGGCACATAGCAGTGTTTTCAAAATATTACATCATAGTTGACATGAAAACATTGCTATGTGACAAATGGAGTTACTACTTTCTAGCGTAGTAGGGCAGTATATGATACGGTTATACCCAAAAGGTAAAAAATTAATACCTACAAATTATCAAAGATTTTGATTTCTATATTAAGTATTCCATATTTTATTTTTTATTAATTTATTAATTACTTATTATGTTTAAAATAAAATTAAAATAAATCTATAAAAAGTTTTATTTCATAAAATAATTATATACTAATTAGGTGTTCAATTAAATTAATATTAGAATAGTTTTTAGTTTTAGTATTTAGTTTTTTTGAGATCTTTTTTTCTCTAGTTTTTAAATTTTCAGGTCTGTACAATGAATTCCAGTTAGTTTACCCCTCAAAACTTGCATTAGAGAAATAACTTGTTTTACATTATAAGGAACAGGGTTTAATAATGTGTTACATTCTAACATTTAACCTTTAAAAGGTCAAATTTTACATCTTAGCGACGTTTTTTCTTCTCAGTTTTACCCTTGCCCTTCTGAATAGGCTTTTGTGGGGAATCCTGGGGGCTACTTGTTTCAGAACTATCCTCTTCATCTTCACTTTCAATCTGAAATTATATTTATTTAATAATTAAACATTTAAAAAGAAGAAATTCACTTTATTTTGTAAAAACAACTCTTTTGACCTCATGTCGAGTACTTCCAAATCTGATATTTTTTAATAAACCGTTCTTCAGTGAGGCCCTTTCCTGGTAGAACTTACTAAGTACACATACACTTACATATAGTTTGGGGTACCAGTCAACTACTTCTTCGCCTTCATCAGGAACGTCAGGAATAAAAATCCCGGCAGCAACACAAGCTATTTGAAAAATAGCCCCTAAATATAACCCGTACGTGACGAAAGCATTTGTCATTTCTTCTACATCTATATTTAGGCCAGAATTCATCTTGTTTTATTTATTATTTTAAAGATAAGAAGGAAACTCCTCTTTTTTTTTGAAAATCGATATTTTGACTTTTTTTAAACATAACCTAACAAAAATATGCAACTTCACGTCGGATAATTCTGCTGCAATGTTGCCGGTTTCCAGTTTTAGAAAATGTTCTCTGACTGGAACATATTCTAAGAAAAACAAACTTAGCTTAAATGCACGTTTTCGTAATTAAATTTTGCATAAACAAGTATATTAAATAACCCTCTCTTTAATTAAACACAAATATTTAGCATTAGTTTTCATTTCTCCAAAATATATTCAAGAAATATTTATTACTTGGCAACACCGCAATATTTAAATTGTTTATTACCTAATTTAAATAATAATTTAAACATCATAACAAACAAATTTACGCCGGAAACAGCTTATTTAATTTATAATTAAAATCCTTTTTAATATAAAAAAGTTCATTGATTTTTCTAAAGGTAGCGTTAGGCGTGAAGTTAGCTAGGGTTTTCTTCCATTTTCCGAATTTCACAGGGTTGTGAGCTCGGATAAAAATAAGTGACAGAGGCGTTTGTCAGTTGACACTATTTTGCAGTAAAATCAATAATTCCTCATGGTTTTCCTTAATAAATTAGTGTTCATTTAGTATCTATAAACAAATGTATGAACAGTGTGTGTGAAAATGAAATGGTTGTCTCATATATGGCTAATTCAGGGTTATATTATAATTTGTTTATTATTGGAAGTGATAGGTGAATTAGGTAACCCTTATAAAATATTAGGGGTACACAGGAAAGCTTCTCCAGCTGAGATACGGAAAGCCTACAAGCGACTAGCAAAAGAATGGTAAGAGACTAAATTTAACATTTGACTCAATCTTTTTTGGGCTCTACAGCCATAGAAGTTTCATATGATTCACAGAGTAGTAACTAACTGTTTTCATCCTGAATCTTTTTAAACCTTATTATTTGTAGCAAATAAAACACAGAACCCTAGTAGAAATTTAACGTTAGAAAAACGTTTTTTCTAGCGCGTTTTTAATCTATAAATGTCCCAATTTCTAATGTTAGGTATCTAGTATTAGAATAATATTTAATAAAATTCCTCCCTGATAGAAATCACTAAAATACAGCTGCATAAAACTTTGTTTAGCTATAATTTTCAGTGATTTTTATCGTTGTATAGTAATGTTGAAATCAACAATATTTCAACTTTAGATTTTAACGTTACATGTCAACGTTAAAATAACCAATATTCTAACATTAAATTTTTACAAATGTTAAAATACAATGTTAGAGTATAACGTTAATATCCAACATTGTAAAGCGGAACATTTATACATTGTGACAACATGATTTTAAACAATAATACAGTTACTTTTCTACTAGGGCTAACATTATGTAAATGTTATTCTAATGTTAGATCCTAACGTTATGCATCCAACATTTAAACCACATTCACCAAATGTTAGGTCAAGCTGTTCTAACATTATTTTCTATGAATAACGAAACTTGTTGAGACTGTTACTGTAAAACTCATTATATCTGAGATTTTTTGCTAAATGCCAAACTGGGCTGCTTAATATGGCGGCGCTCCGTGCTGTGCCGTGTCTGAGTTTAGTTTGGTAGTTGGTTGTTTGGTGTTTTTTTTTTAATGGAAGGTGTTGGTTTACATAAACATTGGTTTTGCGTCTGTTAAAAAAAAAACACTAAAATAACCAAAAACCAAACTCGGCACAAAGTGCTGCCATTGAGGAGCCCAGTTTGTCATTTAGCAACTTGTTATCTGAGCAGCTAATATGATTTTTTTTGAAAATTTTAAAAATTTCGGAAAGCCGTATTCATGCAAAAATTAAAAAAAAAATTGCGTATTTTTGCGTTTTATGACGTTATATAAATCAATTACAAGCAAAAAAATAAATTGTCGGTCGGTCGATTGATCGGTCGTTCTGTCCGGGAAATCTTGTGGGCATTTTAAGGCTTTAAGCTAGAGACTTGAAATTTGGCATACAGGTATGTTACCAAAAGTTCTCGCTCAGGATTGTTTTTGGTGAACATTGGGCTGCGGCAAGGGCAAAGGGAAAAAATTTACATAAAAAAAAATTAAAAATTTTAAAATTGCTATAATATATACAGGGTGTCTCAACGAAGCCGACTCCTTCGATATATAGTAAACGATCCACTTTAGAGAAAAACTTTAAAGGGAAAGTTGTATGGTTTTAAAAAAGGCACATTCTAAAAATATTGTGAAATATGAAACTGAATCTGATAATAAAAAAAACTAAATCCACCCTATGAGGGTCTTGAAAATTGATATATTTGGGTTTTTGAGGTCGCTAAAACTGAATCTTAAAATACAATTTTTCTAAATCCACCCCCTGGGGTGGGGTAGTTTCCGTAAAATTGGTATATTGGGCTTTTAAGGTTGCTAAAAGTGAATTTGATAATACAAAAAAAACATTTTACGCGCGGAGGTGAAAAATGGGAAAGCTATTTTATTGGGCAGTGTATTTTTCATCTGTTATATTGTGAAGTAGATTAGACTAAGCTTAGTTTAACATTCCCTGAGGGAAAAAATTTACATAAAAAAAATTAAAAATTTTAAAATTGCTATAATATATACAGGGTGTCTCAACGAAGCCGACTCCTTCGATATATAGTAAACGATCCACTTTAGAGAAAAACTTTAAAGGGAAAAGTTGTATGGTTTTAAAAAAGGCACATTCTAAAAATATTGTGAAATATACAGGATAATCCTCCTGGGATGGGTAACATCTGACTTAATTTTTTTAAATCAAATGGTATATTGTCATATTACTTGTCATAAAAATACCTTTATTTTAATATCATGTTATATGGGTCTATTGTTTATAGTTTTTGAGATATAATTTTTTTTTTTTGAGAAAAAATGCATTTTTAGTGATGAGATAAAACCTGCTTCAATTTTTTACTTTTTGTCAAACATTAATAAAATTTTGCAAGCTTATCTTAAAAGGGTGTATCTAATTACTTTATGTGCAAAAAATAAAATACTTAATACAGTGCATTCAAAATTAATATTCAAACTTTTGGACTTTCAAACATAACAAAACTTAATTTTTTTAAATGGAATGCTATATTTTTTATTTGCTCATTAAATGTAGAATAAAGTTCTACATTTAATGAGTAAATAAAAATATAGCATTCCATTTAAAAAAATTGATTTTTTAATAATGGAATGCTATACTATTAAATGTAGAATTTTATTCATCCACCCCCTGGGGTCCCAGTCTGAGGGCGGGGGTAGTTTTCGTGAAAATTTGTATTTAGGGGCTTTTGAGGTTGCTGAAACTGAATCTGATAATAAAAAAAACTAAATCCACCCTCTGAGGGTCTTGAAAATTGATATATTTGGGTTTTTGAGGTCGCTAAAACTGAATCTTAAAATACAATTTTTCTAAATCCACCCCCTGGGGTGGGGTAGTTTCCGTAAAAATTGGTATATTGGGCTTTTAAGGTTGCTAAAAGTGAATTTGATAATACAAAAAAAACATTTTACGCGCGGAGGTGAAAAATGGGAAAGCTATTTTATTGGGCAGTGTATTTTTCATCTGTTATATTGTGAAGTAGATTAGACTAAGCTTAGTTTAGCATTCCCTGAGGTGTAAAACTCACTGGATTTCTTAGAAATTCCTCGAATCTGTACAATGAATGACAGAAAGGTTTATCCCTCAACTTGCCCCAAACTTTGAGACTAATTTTTTTCGGTAAGTGGTAAGTGATGGCTGATCCT
>OY294044.1:50541613-50598716 GCA_958510825.1 Brachypterus glaber | reverse complement strand
AAGGTTAATTAACGTATCCCGCGTGAAGCAAAGTGAACCAACGCAATTGCGTTAACGCATACACCTGTAAAGTTAGCCTCTCTCGCTATCCACCCGATAAGACGAAGAGAGTGACTTACTTTATTAGTGCATAACGGGTAACGAGGTAAGAATATTGGCTTAGATCACCTCTAAATGAGTAACAAAAGAACAACCTTTACATGATTCATCTCACTCGAGACTATAATTAAAATTGCTTTTAACGTTAACAGTATGTTCATTTTGTTTATGTATACTTAGAAATTTGCATCATTTTCTATTCCATTATAACTGGAAAAGCGTGATGTTAATTTTCTCAAAACAAATCACATGTTAACCACCGTAAAAAATCAGGGATCGTCGAAAATTTAACACAGAGCTCTGTGTTATATTTTCTACGAACCCTCTAGAGGGTGTCATACTCGTGCAGGTGATACGGGAGGGGAAGTGAGGATTTGTCGGGACTTTTGATGACGTATGCAAATGTCGGTGCATTGTTGTCAGATGCATGTGCTATATTGTTTGTTTACAGTTCTTTACGTTTTTATATATTTTTTTTTGTTTTTTGTTTTTAATTCTGGTGCCTTTGTTACATTTTATTGCTTGTGTGTGTGTTTTTGTTTGAGAAAAAGGCTCGTTTTATTGTTTAACTAAATGTAAACAAAGCTAAGCTTGGCAGCGTTGTGTAAGACAGCTACATATATAAAATTGAATGACTTGTAAGAGATGGAGAATCTAACATTCGCTTAAAACTAAGACTTAGAAACTGTCTTTATAATTATGGATAGTTAAACTATGTTCAGTATAAATATGAAATATATTTATTAAGTACTTTATGCCCGAGACATTCAAACTTAAAAATTATTTTAAAAATTTAATTTAAATTTTCATTTTGTAAATTGTGTATTCTCTTACGCAATAGTTGTACCTCCCCTAATTTTTGTTGTAGACTTACATCATTATATGAACTATAATTTACCGTAATAATATATATATATATATATATATATATATATATATATATATATATATATATATATATATATATATAAAAAGGAATTTGTGCACTTAATTCTTAGGCTATTTCTTTATTGTTCTTTGGGTTTTTAGTTTGATATACTTCCGTTTAAAAGTTCCCCGAAGTTCCACAGGATATTTTAGATTTTTTGCAGCAAATTGTAGCCAAATTGTATGCCGTTTCTTAAAAACTGGTGGCTTTTCCCGATTTTTTGGTTTCGCCAAGAAAAAAAAATAATACGTAAAATGATGCACGGTTGAATATTAAAAAAAGGACTATGCATTTATCGAAATTTAGTATGTAAGGCTATTGTTCGAAAATTGACATTTGGACTCGATTTGTCTCGGGGAATTATTTCTATTTGATACGCCAAATTCAACTAGATTGTGTAGTTCATAGATTTACGTAAGATTCTGCAAAAAAAAGCAACAAGCCAAAAAGTGGAAATGTTACCTTTTGTTCGAACACTCCTCATATAACTTAATTAAACTAATAATATATTATTACTATTAATAGTAATACATATCTCATAAATATTATGCTGCACTGTAAAAATACATGAATTTACATAGTACGGAATAGAAAATTTACTATTCTGGACTATGCATAATTCATGAATTTATGTAAAACAATGTAAAATAATGTAAAAGAATGTAAAATAATGTAAAAGAATGTAAAAGAATGTATTATTTTACAAAAAAAAATATATTTACATTGATTTACATATTTTTACATGATTTTACAATGTCGGGCTATGTTATTTTAAGACGCGCGTGCGCTTTGGACAATAACCAAGAAGGCGTCGCATCATGAGACGGACCGTTCAATATTATTATTATTGTTAGAGAGATAGCGAAGCATGCTGCTAGGTTAAAGTGTTAAAAGTGTAAAAAAAGGTAAATATTATTTATGTTCGATATTTAAATGCTTTATTTGTGGCCTAAAATTTACATTCATTATAAATTACGATCTTTATCAACCAATAGATCTTTAAAGAAAGATGTAAACAGTTTATACTTGTATTAAGGGTGCAAATCGTTTGGTTTATTAAACCAAATGAACTTTACGCTACGATATTTCAAAAAAGCTTTGACACAGACTTGTAATTTGGAACAAACATTTTCTAGTAGTAGTAAATATTTTTTTTTTTTTAATTTTAAGTCTATGCAAAATATTACCATTCTGGACTATGTAATTTTTACTGTTCCGGTCTATGCAAAATATTATCATTATGGACTATGTAATGTTTACTGTTCCGGTATATGCAAAACCTTACCATTACGGACTATGTAATTTTTACCATTTCGGTCTATGGCAATTTAATGTAATTTATTTTTAGCGTGTGTGTCATAAATAAATAAATTGGAAACTACGTGCATATTAAAACACTCCTTACAAAAATCTTTAAATCTGTATGAATAGTAGGCTTTGATGGGTTAGTATTAAATCAGTTCTCTCTGTGGAATTTAAATGTTATGGATTGGCAAGAATAGAAAAAAAACCGTCTCACCGTAATCTTTTGATCTATTTTAATCTTTCCCATACATTGTTTAATAATTTACCGTTTGATAAATTAATTCTCAAGAAAAATAAATAATGGTGTAAAATTATTAGAATAATATTATTTAACGACCTTTTATATTTACATATTTAGAATTTAATTTTAACTATTTTTATAAAGGAACAGGCTATTTGTACGTCCAAAGTACACGAAGCTAAGTGTAGGTCCTCTATTTCTATTGGCTGATTTTTAGGTTTTTTTTTAAGCTTTTAAGGTATATTTTTCATACAGAGCGGTCCAAAAGTCATCCCCCCCTCTTAACTTTTGAACCAGTTGAGATATCGACTTCAAATTTGGAACTTTTAAATAAGACAACTATCTTTTAGCATATATTTAATACTTTCACCTCTTAAAATGTGGGCAGTGGGGCATGGGGGCACATTTTTTTAAATGGAAAGGGGGGTCGTGTAATACATCATTTTAAAGCTTATACAATTCTCCATTTAACTTCATATTTTTAGATTAAAAAAATTTTTTTTTGGGTTTAAAATGGGGTTGAAAATTGGTATTAATCTAAAAAAAAAAAACATAATTTTTTAAAAATGCCTAATTTCATCATAAAAAAATGTTAATTATACTTTTAAACTAATTTTAGTTGACATAAATAAAAATTTATAAAAAAAAACTTCGAATGTTTTAGCATAAAAAATTGAAAAATCAAAACCTTAAAAAACATTTTTAAAAAATTTAAAAATATTAGTTTAAATAGAGAATTTTATAAGCTTTAAAATGATGTATCACACGATCCCCCTTTCCATTAAAAAAATGTCCCCCCATATCAAATATATGCTAAAAGATAGTTTAAGTTGTCTTATTTAAGAGTTCTAAATTTGAAGTCAATATCTCAATTCGCTCAAAAGTTAAAAGGGGGGGGGGGGGTGACTTTTGGACCGCACTGTATATAATTACACAAGAGGCTGAGAATTATGCGGGAAAAATTAGCTGTTTTCATGAAAATAAGCTGTCTGGAAATAATTACGACCGGACGATGCCCTGGAGTAATTATTTCCTTTGACAGCAAATTTGAATGAAAAAATATCAACTTTTCCCGATAATTCGAAAAATCGTGTGTAATTCCGTAGATTATTTTTTAACGATTTATAATATCGTCCATGATACTGCAATACCGCTTAACGTCCAACTGCAAAACCGCTTAACGTCTAACTGCAAAACCGCGTAAGGTTTAGAAACAAAATTTTACAGGAGAAGGAAAAACTAATTATATTAATGGTTAACAGAAAAGTAACGCTTTTAAAGTAAAAATATTATACTTTAAGCTGGCTAATAAAATATTTATTAGCCATTTATTATAACAATGATATACCAATAGTATTACTTAATTTTATGTCTTCATTATTTTCTTCTTTTGGTTTATTTGGAGCTCTATTTTCTATACAATACCGAATAGTCCATTCTTTTATTCCGAGTGTGTTAAGGAACGTACTTTTGCAAACCCTTTTCTTTTGATCGTTAATTTTCAGGTAGTATTTTCTTGATACGGATCTTCTCGAAACATTTCAATTTAATTTCTTCTTCTTAATGGTTCCTTCTACGTCTATCATTGATAATAATAATACACATTCTTCAACCCCACGTCATTTTCCAAAAATCTTTAAATAAATCTTCTCTGTTCTTTTCTGTAAACATATTACAGTTGAATACGTTCGTATTTTTACAATATTCTGATATACATGCAGGTCCTAACTTCCTTTCTTCTTTTGATACATCCTGGACAATTTTTTCATTCTGTTTTTTAAACCCGGTGTATTCCTGGCCCATCATTCTCTGCTTTTTCTTTAATTCCCTTTTCCACTGTGTTGAATCGGCTTTTTTCTTCCTTTTTCTAATTTTCTTGCAGTCCTCTGGATCTACATGCATTTTCATCTCAGGATCCGCCTCACTTTCTATTATTTCTAAGCATAAATCCATTGTATATGCGTTATTAAAAAATACAATTAAAAATTCATACGTCAAATTGTTGTCAACGCGGTTTTCAAATAAATATCTGACCTACTTGATGAATTTTTAAATGAGAAATAATAAATTTAAAAAGCTTAAAAGGCTTTTTAAAATGGTTATTTCTCACAAATATTAACTCAATATACGCAATTTATTGTGTAGATAACGCTTGTGCAAAATCTTGATTTTGCTACTTTCATTAGTTACGCGGTATTGCAGTTAGACGTTACGCGGTTTTGCAATTGGACGTTAAGCGGTATTGCAGTATCATGGACGATATGTCAAACCAACTTTTATATTTTTTCATCGCAAAATGATATGCATTGTTTTATTACTTATCTTAATATTTTTACAGGCATATTCTTTAATCTGCTTAATTTAATTACATTCTCAATTGCTAAACTAAAACCTTTTTGTCCATTTTAAATTGCAAATTACGGTTCTTTCAGAAATTCAGTCGCAGTACCGCGCTAGGCTCGTTCATATTAAAAAGTTAACCTAGAAAATCTGTCATTACATTTTATAAAAGAATATTTTGTGGTATTTATGGTAAATAATAAAGTAATAACAATAATTATAAATAGTAATATATTCATATTTAATTATTAATTAATTTTAGGTATGAAATTTTGTTGTAAAAGAGAAATACTAAAAAACAAAATACTACAATGATTGTCACTAGAATTTTTTACAGTAGAAAATTCCCGATATAACTGTAATATAATTGGACAGAAATAAACACAGGCCCGTAACTGGGGGGTGCTAGGGGTACTCAGCACCCCCTGGCATGATTTTGAGCACCCCCTGGCGAAATAAGCTATAAGCACCCCCCACCTAGGGGTAAAGGGAAACTGGTCAGTAAATTGTTTACTCGGGAAAATTGGAAAGGTTGGCAAGTTTTCAGAGGTGAGGACCTTCTTTTTTTAGTCATCAAAATTTTACGGTCGGGGGTAGTAAAGCTTTTTTTCAGTTGGTAATTTTTCAGAGGTGAGGCCCTTTTTTTTAGTCAGCAAAATTTCACGGTCAGGGGTTAAGCTGTTTTTTTGATTTGGGAAATTTCTCAATTTTTAAACTTTAGTTGGGAAATATTTGCTCTGCCCCCCCCCCAAATTCTTTGGAGGAATATTATAAAAAAAATCTGTCAGGGGGTACCAGCACCCCCTGAATTTTTTCAGTTACGGGCCTGAATAAATACGTGGTCAGAAATATTGTTAAATGATTGGTTGATAAAGAAGTTAAAAAATAATCGTCAGAACTGTATTCTCACCGTTTAAATGAGGGGCTAGCATCAAAAACACCAAACAGGCAAAAAAAAATACCAAAAAGTTAGGTTATGTTACATTGGACGTTCAAACAGCCAGTTGGTTTCATAAAACAGTAGGTTGTTTGTAAAACCACTAGCTCATCCAATTGTGGTCAACTGTTTGGTTATGGGTAAAACTTATTTAAAACATACAACAATTTTATGATAATTAACGTTAAAGTCAAGTGGAGCAAGTGTTAAATAAAATGGACTGCATGTAAATTTGATTCCAAGCATATATTGGACCCGTTACAGAACAGTATCATAACACAAAATTTAAAAATATGTGTTTTAGTGTATTATTAGTGCTCTTATTAAGATCTACCGACCTGTATAACTGGCATATTTCTAACTAGCATATGCCAGTTATACAGATCGGTAGATCTCAATAAGAGTAGTAATAATACACTAAAAACCAACGAACTAATAACTCTTTTTTCTAGAATACGCATACCGTTAAAATAAAGTATCGCCAACATCTCGGTTTGCTTGTAAACAAATAGTAGGTATATTCAGGCCTGAACAATAACAATTACCAGTAACTGGTATTGTTTTCTCTGTTAGAACAAAGATGTGCGAGTAAGACAGACGAATGTTTATGTTGCCGACGTTTTTGTCAGTTTTAACGAATGAAATGCCTATTCTAGAGGGAAGAATTATTAGTTCGTTGCAAAAACACGGGTGCGATATGTACTTGTAAAATTTACGAGATTAACATGTAATTTTACAATTAATTCATGTTATTTTCATGTAATATTAATTTATAAATGTAAAATTTTATATGCAGAACCACAATTAACTTACATATTTATTTTTTACAGTGTAAGGGACAAAAAAAAATTAAATAAATAGAAAAGACAAAATCTTTAGGGGGTGAAAAAAAAATTTGCGAGTTTGGAAAGTATGGTATAAAAAATCTAAATTCAGACTATTAAATCTACACTTTTTTCAATCACCCAGGGGTGATTTACCCTTGGTTACTGTAACACGAATTGTAAATTTACAATACTCACAGAATTTCTAAAGTATTCCACACTTTTACGGTACTTTCTTCTAATTGAACTAAATACACCTTTTTTCCGAAGCATTTTAAGTTAAACTTTATTAACAAAGAATAATAATAAAATAATATTGTAAAGTTATTTGCATATAGTTTCAACTGATGATAATGCATGACCACGTCTAACTGATATCGTACATATTATAAATACAAACCGAAAACGGGATATCAGGGTTTTAGGTTTTTAAAGAACCCCGCACGTTTCCCGGAAAATGTTTTATTACAGTACAAATTAATCAATTAATTAATTTTTAATTAATTAAATATATATTTTTGGAGTAATTTTACTATATAGTTCAGTGATGTTTTCGTATGTAATGTAACTTTACAATATATAAATCAAACAATTTTTTAAAAATTACTAATTTCATGATAAAAAAAACGTAAATTATACTTTTAAACTAATTTTAATTGACATAAATAAAAAAAATTGTGCTAAAAAATCGCATTTGTTAGCATAAAAAATTAAAACCTTAAAACAATTGTTCAGAAAATTAAAAAATATACAGTCCAATAGAGAATTTTATTTGCTTTAAAATGATGTATCACACGACCCCTTTTTTCATTTAAAAAAATCCCCTCCCCTGCCCACATTTTAAGAGATGAAAGTATCAAATATGCTAAAAGATAGTTCAGGTTGTCTAATTTAAGATGGTTTTCGCAGAACTGTATCATCTCTTTTAGTTTTCGAGAAAATCGCTGGGTAAATAGAATTGGGACACCCGGTAGATAGAATTTTAAATAATCAATAATTAAAAATTAATTAAAATATTAAATAGAGTACACCGTAGAGTATTGTCTATTGTACACTGTAAAGTACTGTCTATTTAAAATTCTACATTACAATGCCATATTAATATGCGTCTGAACAGCAGTCTTATCGCCTAAAAGTCCTAAATAAATATTCCGCCCTATATTTATTTATTAGTGGTAATTATCTTCTATTGTCAAACTTTGTAAATAAATCTATAAATATTTGGGCAGGGGTCTCTACAGCGCAGTCCATTACCGCGAAACCGTTACATGGATTTTACCGCGCATGGACTTTACCGCGAAAGTCATTACCGCGAAGAAAATAACAGCGAAGGGGTCAATACAGCGCATGGACTTTACCGCGAAAACCATTACCGCGCATAATTATTTTATTTTTTTTTTTTGAAGAAAAAAGATTAAATAAAAAATAAATAAAACAATCAAAGAGTTCTAACTAATATAGCTGCTGGGTCAGGGTTGTGGCTATTAATAGTTTCCTTTAAAACATTTCCGTCCGAAGTATGCAAACACTTGCACTTACAATTTTTTTTTATTTTTAACATTCTTTTCTTTCCTGTATATGAAATGTTTATGTACAGGTCTTTGCATCTAGCACTTTTCATTATTTCGATCGACATGACGATTCGTACTAAACTGATTATTAATCAGCGATTATTATAATTACAGACCGATTTTACTAAATAAATTTAAAGAATATTTATATAATAAAGATATAAACTCTTTAATTAACTCGACTAACGCAATAATTTATCAAAACTTTTTTGTCTCCAGAGAACCACAAAAATACCTACGTTCCTGCGAAAATATTGGCAACTTGCGAATAATAATGCAAATAAGAATGGCCACCTCATTTAGCTTTACTTTTTCATACAATGGTTTATTTTATAAAATCAATCCAAATGATCGGTGCACCATATGTAATTTAAACCAATTTGAGACTTTGGAACACGTATTTTTTAAATGCCCTATTTACAAACCCTTGAGGGAACCTTACATAGATAGTCTTATAGATCTTGATGGTATTGTTTTTGCTCTAAACAATTTAAATGCTCTTAAAATTAAAATGATTTGCGGTTGTGTTAGAAATTGTCTTAAAATTCGCTCATTTATCTTGAACGAGTAACTTATTATATCATATTTTCATTACGCGCTTTTTTACTTTTTTTTTCCTCCTTTTGTAATACATATAATTATGCTCTACACTTATATTACGTTTAATTCTTTTTTTTTCCTCTTTTTTTTTGTAATACATATACTTATAATTATGATGTACACTTATATTAGGTTTAATTCATTATTATTTTTTTTTTCAATCAAACTTCTTGTAATAAGAATTTATTCTTTAGATACAATAAAGTTATGTTATGTTATGTAAATCAGCGATTTATACAAATCAGCTAAGTACCGGATGGCTTATAGGCTATAGCGTAAAAATGTGCTAAGTACCGTAACCGTTACCGGTACTTAGAACCTTTTTACGCTAGGCCATCGATATTAGTCACTCGCGCAGAATAAAAGCCTTATCATTTTCTCTAAATCTTTGTTTTTTTCATTATTTAATATAATGTATAATATAATACAATTTTAAAGTATAGCTAATCCGTTTTACGGTAGTTATAAACAGTTTGAAACTGTCTATTCTATTTAAACAGTACCTATTTGTTTGTATTCAGAACACATCTATCACACAGATGTTGTTCAACTCGGCGATAATGGTGTTGCCTTTATATAATAAGAATACATTAATTTAATTATACACACATCCTATATCAGAAACTAGCTAGACAAAACTTGAAGAATCTAGAATCTAGAATCCTACTATACTAAGAGTTAATTTTATAAAAGGGGTTGTTTATAGTGTTGCCGCCTAAAGCGATAGTTATCGCCAATAAATACCTCTCGTATCGCAACTACGATGCGATGGTTCAAAAATTATCGTCTCGCACAAACGATAACGAGAGGCCTCTCGTTATCGCCTACCTCTCGCGATAACGATAATCCAGTGTAAAAGTTGAATATTTCAGCCATCTAATAGTAGTTAAATGAATTTGACTCAAATATCACATTAAAAAAAAATATGTAAAAAATTACTAAAATGCATTCGTAAAGTGATATTTTGCTGCATAAGCTTATTTGGGACTCCCCATGACTGTAATATTTTGCTTAATAAATAAATAAATAAATAAATAAATAAAAATAATAAATATGACCATTATCTTTTTAAATCGTATCGCAGGCAGAAACTGCTTCAACATTATCTTATTTTTATAGCAGATATTAAAATATGAACTCCTGGCAGTTGCACTAAGTACCTAATTAACTTTATAGTAAGTACGGTAGTATCTGACTAATACAATGGGTAATTTAAAAGAAGGCAAAAAGGCCAGTGCTGCTGTTAGTAGGATTTGAGTGCTAAAAATCAATTTTAATAGTCTTAATATATTTTGCTTTCCATTTTTACCTCTCGGCATTTCAGGAAAAAATAAGATTATTTGGGTAAACACATGTTTGCTTTTTTTTCTATCACAATACTTTCTTTATGAGAAAGTAAAAATGGGAAAGCAAAATATATAAAGACTATTAACATTGATTTTTAGCATTCAAATTCTACTAACAGCAGCTCTGGCCTTTTTGCTTTCTTTTAAATTACCCATTGTATTAGTCAGATACTACCGTACTTACTATAAAGTTAATTAGGTACTTAGTGCAACTGCCAGGAGTTCGTATTAGTCAGATACTACCGTACTTACTATAAGCCTAATTAGGTACTTAGTGCAAACCCCCAGGAGTTTATATTTTTATATCTGCTATAAAAATAGGATAATGTTGAAGCAGTTTCTGCCTGCGATACGATTTTAAAAGATAAAAACCTTTTATAATGGACTAATGTATGCTCCATAATGCCTATTAAAGAATATCGTTGCATTTTAAAAATCATTAAATTTCAAAATTAAATAATGACGTTTGTGTCAAATATTTTTATCTGATTCTAGGTGGCTTCAACATTCGACTGTCTTTAACTGTACGATAGTTATCGCTCTCGCTTCGGTCTCGTTACGGGCAAGAGGCCTCTCGTTATAGTTACAACGATACGATATTTTTCTACCTCTCGCTATCGTTCTGTTCAACGATAACGAGACGATAGCGAGACGATAGGCCTTAGGCGGCAACACTAGTTTAACAATATTGTCACCGCTCTAGGGAGGGGTCAGATATCAAGTTACAAAAGTGGACGGGGGGTTTAAAGTAAAAAGAGTAACGTCACTTTAACTTATTCAGCCCCCGGAGGCCCCACCAATGGAATGGAAAGTACTGTAATTGTGCAAACATCCAAAATAGAACCAACGACGGTAATATTCAATGGAGATTTCTACAACTAGAATTATGAAACAAAAGACGTCTACCCTATCTCTATCTCATTTGTGCTACACTTTCCAGCCAACCAAATAAATACTGTATTTGTTTTTCATACAAGAAATACAGTATTTATTTGGTTGGCCGGAAAGTGTAGCAGTGAGCGGTACGAACGAACACAGCTAATGTGAATCTGTAGAATAAGATAATTCTACTAAAATTTAGATGGCGCCAGTAACTTCTTTAATATAGTTACACTTTTCGCCCGGCCAAGTAAATATTGTATTTGTTCAACAAAGTCCAAATACAGAATTTGTTTGGTTGGGTGGAAGTGGGAGTGTATGTATGTATTCTATCCTTTTTGGGTAGAACTTTTGTCCCTGTCTAATCTAACGGGAGAAATCTCCATTTGAGGTGAATTAATACGATTAAAACCATTTCCAGGATACCTATTTGTCTGTAATCCTTCACGAAAACTGCCGAACGGTTTATCCGATCGGCTTGAAATTTGGTATGCAAGCACGGTTTGGTCGTAGGGTGCGACTATTAGTTTTTGGTCGAAAACAAAAACAAAAATTGGAAAAAAAATTGTATGAAAAATTAAAAATTTGAAGAATTTCTAGTTTTTGGTTCAAAGCGTTCTCGTATTTCTTACAGATTCCATTGCAACTCCGAAAAAGTATGTGGCGGCCACAACAGATTTTTTTAACGGTTAAACTGGAATTTACTTTTTTTTATAATTGTGTCCAAAACCGTTTTTTTTGTCAAAAATTGATACATAAAACTATTAAAAAATGTCCAATAAAAACGATTTCCAAAAATATTTTACAATCAATTTTAATAATGAATATTAAAAAATGGTGACTGAATATTTTGAATCTAGGGGCTTCAAATAAATTATATATAGGCTATATAATATAGCCATAGCATTTAAGAAGCTGGCAAGACAACGCTTTACTCCCATACACTTTTTCTAAGTTACCTCACATTACACTGGTCGACAAAAAAAAACATATCTCTCAATTTTGTCTGATATATCATTTTCGATTAACTTTTTGATGCTGAACGCGAATTTGACCTTCATTTTTTGCCATCAGGTCTGGGTTCTGAGATAAATTCTAATGATTTTTTGAAAAAATAAATAAATATTATTTTCAACCCTAAACAATTTCTTTTCCAGGAACATTATTTATCTAAAAGATGCAATTTTTCACGCAGATTTTAAAAATGTTTATTTTTAAAAAAAGTGCAAAAAACTGAAAAAAACTTAAACATTTTTTAAAAGCCCAATACTCAGTTAATACTGAAGCTTTTAAATTTTTTAATATATCGTAGTATAAAGTTGTTTTGCAAGCATCTTTTTCTCTACTATAGCTCAATTTATTTGGCATTTACGACTCATTAATTCCATGAAAACAGATTTGAATTCAAAAATTTGTTTTCTGAGATATAAGGGAAAAACCACATCCTTCTTTTTAAAGTTCGAAAACCACACTTTTTTGGGGATTTAAAAAAAATAATAAGTAATAAGTAAGTTTTCAACATATATAAAAAAAACTATCAAAAAACTATCATTGGCGATAAAAGGTAAAGCCAAAAGGAAAGCTAAGGAAGCTTGGAACCTATTATTTTCTTACCCCCTAGGTCTTCGAGAAAAATCTTCTAAAAATCGAAAACAAAAAGGTTATATTTCTTGATTTTATTTATTAATTAGATTTACCACTTACCATTTACTCAAAATAAGGTACATAAAAATTTTATGTGTCAAAATATATCCATTTTATTGCTTCTCACTTTTGTGTTTTTTAAAAATCACAAAAACTCTGTCTTTTCCGATAAAGTAATGGAATTATTGATTTTAAATTAGTTAGTTGAGTACTTCTTACTGTGACTTTTAAAAACAAAATGAAGGCGCTTATAATTATTTTTTCTATTCTTAAAATTGTTTATGTACCTATTTTTTCTGATATGTTATGTTAAATGTTAAAATAAAAGTTTTTTCTCTAATTACTTTGTTAAAAATCACCAAAAAAAGCGCGTTTTTCGAACTTTAAAAACAAGGGTTGGGGTTTTCCCTTATATCGCAGGAAATACTTTTTTTAATTCAAATCTGTTTTCACAAAATCAATAAGTATTAAAAAAAAAAATAAATTGAGCTATTATTAAATTAAAAGTTTTAGTATTAACGGAGTAATGGGCATTAAAAAAAATTAAATTTTTTTTTAGTTATTTGCACTTTTTTTGAAAACCGTTTGGACTTTATATATCTAAAAAAAAACAAAAGATTTTTTAAATCTGCGTAAAAAAACTGCATCTTTTATATGTATAACGTTCCCAAAAAAAAATGTTTAGGGCTGAAAATAATGTAATTTAATTTTTTTTCAAACAATCAGTAGCTTTTATTTCAAAACCCTGACCTGAAGGCAACAAATGGAGGTCAAATTCGTGTTCAGCATGAAAAAGATAATCGAAAATGACATATTAGAAAAAATTGAGAGATATGTTTTTTTGTCGACCAGTGTTATTATAGTGGTAATTAAAAAAAAGTTAACATTTTTTTCAGTTTTTTTGCACTTTTTTGAAAACCGTTAAAGATATCTAAAAAAAAAAAAGAAAAGATTTTTTAAATCTGCGTAAAAAAACTGCATCTTTTATATGTATAACGTTCCCAAAAAAAAACTGTTTAGGGCTGAAAATAATGTAATTTAATTTTTTTTCAAACAATCAGTAGCTTTTATTTCAAAACCCTGACCTGAAGGCAACAAATGGAGGTCAAATTCGTGTTCAGAATGAAAAAGATAATCGAAAATGACATATTAGAAAAAATTGAGAGATATGTTTTTTTGTCGACCAGTGTTATTATAGTGGTAATTAAAAAAAAGTTAACATTTTTTTCAGTTTTTTTTGCACTTTTTTAAAAACCGTTAAAGATATCTAAAAAAAAACAAAAGATTTTTTAAATCTGCGTAAAAAAAACTGCATCTTTTATATGTATGACGTTCCCAAAAAAAAAATTGTTTAGGGCTGAAAATAATGTAATTTAATTTTTTTTCAAACAATCAGTAGCTTTTATTTCAAAACCCTGACCTGATGGCAACAAATGGAGGTCAAATTCGTGTTCAGCATCAAAAAGATAATCGAAAATGACTAATCAGAAAAAATTGAGAGATATGTTTTTTTGTCGACCAGTGTTATTATAGTGGTAATTACATTCTTCCTGTGTCTTAAAAGCAGTAGGTACTAGTAGTACTGCTAACAAACTAAAAAATTTCTTTATAGTATATTTTTACAAAAAATACAAAATAAAATTGATAAAATATAAAAAAAATAGAATAAAAAAAAAATTATTTCGAGAGTTTTTGACTATGTGAGTCATCATATAAGAAGGAAGTTGGGTCATCATTGTCATCAGTTATTATTCTGGTTGCGCTGGATCGGAAATAGGATTTGTTACTCCTAAAGTTGGCAAATTGGGTTTTTTGACGATTTTGGAAGATCCGAAACAACCGTATTATACACTTCTAGCGCATGCGCTGTGAAGAGCATAATAACAACGCGGTTACTTTTAACTTGAACTATGAATTAAACTGTGTCATTCTGATTTAAATATAGATTTATTGAATAATTACTGTGAACCACATTGCATGTCTTGTATATATTTGCATCATACAGGGTGTATTTGAAATAGGGTTCGAATTTTTAAGGGGTGATTCATTTTAAAATATCGTAAAATGTCATGTCAATTTTCTAAATATTTTTTTTTTAATAATAATTTAAAGTAAGTAAAATTTAAAGTAAGAAGCAATATTATATTTGGTATAATGGCTGTGTGCAGATATAGAGAAGAATGTATGGAAATCGAGCTGACTGCGATGGAAGGCATTTAAAATTTTTATGTGAAGATATGTCAAATTTATGTTTATGTTTATTTTTAACCTCGTACTATTCTACTTAATTAAGCATCCCCTAAGTCCAGGACTTGTGTGGGCTAGTAGTAGAGGGAACCACCGGCTTTAATTGACTTTCGAACCAATATATCTAGGGAGTACGCCTTCGCCATATTTCAATTATTAATTAACTGAAAAAGGCAATCGGCGCCAGTGAGGTTTGAACTCACGATCATTAGCTCAGTGTCAATGCTTTATCGATGCCTTAGACCGCTGAGATAATCTCCCATGAATTTGGAATTGTATTTTATTTTATTTTTTCAATATTAATGAAGAGCCCCTAGTACAAGCCAAAAGCTTATTTGGGGCTCTCCATGCTTATCTAAAATTTTCAAGAAATAAACTAATAACTAATAATAACTAACATCATAAAATATGACTAAAAGTTCCTATAAAAAATTGTCTAAAAATTCATCGTAAGGGAGCTAAGCCCCTTTGAAAGTGGTTAAAATATTCGGTTTTTATTTAATAACTACTACACATTACCAGATTATGAGTGGGTCGAAAAAAAAAGCTCTCAGATTAAAGATTAAAAAAAAATGTTTATGATTTTATTTTCTATGGATATTGCAGTATTTTATATGTTGGGGCCCCTTCCCCATCCCGTCGCGGAAAAAAATTATAATATTTTTTCTGTGTTTTTTTTACCTTTTAGGTGTTTTTTTTTTTTAATTTAAAATTATATCCAGAAACATTTTTTTATATTTTAGAGGACGGAGGGGGGCCATGGCAAAAAATGGTAATAACTTGTGCACACGTACGTACAGAGGGTTTTGCGAAAAAGTGTCACCCACACCGTCCGAAGTCAACCCACTTGACGGTATGTTTTAAGCAAACAAAATAATTCTATCAATTTTTTTATGTGTTACAAGTTTTTTTTTGCTATTAAATCTTAAACTGAAAACTTTTTTGTTTTTCGGTCCAGTCTAGTGGATTAGTATATTATAGAATACGAAGCAATAGCATCATGAATCATTTTAAATTTTCTCTTGTTAAATCTAATGGACAAAAAGTGTTTGAATTAACTTTCTATAAAGTAACACCTTAAAATTTCATAAATTATCTCTGCTTTCCCCTCCTGCTTACAGAGAAATTATTACTAAAAAAAGTACGTAATATTCCAATCAGCTGGCTTAAAGGCTCAAAAGTTTTTATAGCCGCCAAGATGTTACTTAAAGTACTCAAATTAAATATTTTGATTAAATATACGTATTACGTATCTTAGACCAATAGGTTAACTTGAATCACGTAAAAGTGCTTGGTTTAAGGGGTCTTTCTTCCTTCAAATTTTAAAAATATTTTAGTTTTAAACATTTTTATATAGAAAGAAAAAAGATATCATTGTGAAATTGTAGGTATGTTTGGAGGATTGGTGTAGTGGACTACCGCGTCGTACTTGACGAGTTTACTACACAAATAGCGTGAGTTCGATTCTTACCGGCGCCGATTTGCCTTTTTCAGTTAATTAATAATTGAAATTTGGCGAAGGCGTAAGTGAAGCGGACACTCCCTATAAATTGGTTCGAAAGTCAATTAAAGCCGGTGGTTCCTTCTACTAGTATCCACACAAGTCCTGGACTTAGGGGATGCTTAATTAAGTAGTAGTACGAGGTTAAACAAAAATGTAAAATGTTTATTTAAAGAATACAATTTTTTTTTTAGAATTTTAGTGTCATTTTTTGCCATAAATTTTTTTGAAAAAAAAAACATAAAAAAACGGTGGTCGCCATGATTCCGGCCGTTTCGATCGAGTAAAAAAAAACGGGACATTATTTAGTATTGGAGTCGCTATAAGCGCTATCTAGAAGAATTTTTTTTTGGCCAAAAAATAACAAAATGGCGTTTTTCTTGAAAATTATTTAGAATATTTTAAAAAACTTTCGCCATTTTGTTATTTTTTGGCCAAAAAAAAAATCTTCTAAATGGGGCTATAGCGATTAAATAATATCCCGTTTTTTTTTCTTCAGTAGATCCAAACGGCCGGAATCATGGTGACAACGTTTTTTTGATGTTTTTTTTCGAAAAAATTTTATGGCAAGAAAATCGCACTTTAAAAATCCAAATAAAATGTATTCTTTAAATATAAATAATCACACCTACAATCACAATGATATATTTTACCTTTCTATATAAAAAAAATGTTTAACCTCTTCAGGGACATAGGCACATATCGACACTCCCATACAACAAGGATGTAACTCAAGTTAGACCTATTTTGAGTTAGACTCATAGGTAAACGCCTTGAAAAAAGACACACATGGTGGTACTACTCAGATTTCTCCACAGGCCATTTTAATCAAAAGTTTACCTAAAAACACTAAAGTAAGAAATTCTAATTTTGAATATTATCAGAAACAAACAATAAATAAACAATGTTAACTTATAGAGTTAAATAGAGAATGTTATAAGCTTTCAAATGATATATCACATGGCTTCCTTTTCCACTTCCATCATTTCCCCACCCTTAAATAAGAAAAAAAAATATTTTAGAAATTTAGCTGTCGTGAAAAATGACAATATATGAGTTACGGCTTTGTTGCTTGGGGGTATCGATATGTGTACAGAGTAATTCCATGATTTTTCGCCCTATTTTTAACCAGGGGCGAACTTATTTCATTTTAGGGGGGGGGGCATCCATAAGGAAAAAAAATGCGCATTCAACAAAAATATAATTTTGAAGGTATTTATATGCTAATATATTTCGCTAGGCATGGCCCCCCATGCCCCCCCCCTAAATCCGCCAATGTTTTTAACAAGATTGTTGATCGACCACTTAACTCGCTAAACCTCTTTAGGGGCGAATTTTTTGTTTAAATTCATTTAATAGCAAAACTTAAAAATGTTTTTTTAATGTAAAAACAAGTAAACATCTGAAGATATGCGAATCTTGGCCATTGCATGTTGCTTGTGATTGGAAACAAAGCAAATGGAAACAGCTATAACCACTGGGAGGCATAGCGTAGTGGCTAGCACGTATGTATAGCAAGTCTACTATCGTGAGTTCGATTCTCACTGGCGCCGATTTGCCTTTTTCAGTTAATTAATAATTGAAATTTGGCGAAGGCGATAAGTGAGACGGACAATCCCTAGAAACTGGTTCGAAAGTCAGTATAAGCCGGTGGTTCCCTCTACTACTAGCCCACACAAGTCCTGGACTTAGGGGATGCTTAATTAAGTAGAATAGTACGAGGTTAAACAAATAAACAAAACTGAGCGTTAATGAATTTACCGTAGTGGGTGGCGTTTTAAATGTTTGTTTTTATTTTTCTTTCTGTTCTTATCTGGTCTATATTTGACTATACAGGGTTATTCACGGAAGTGGCCTATTAAACGTTTATGGAGAACCAATAACTTTGAAAGTCTGCTAATTTGCACTTTGGGGTTTTTGAATATGGGCAATCGATTAAAAATGTTTTCATGCTTGTGCCACTTCCGGTTGTACCGGAAGTGGCACTCAACTTTAATATTTTAAATGGAACACCCCATATATTTTTTAATTTTTAAAATTTGCATAAAATTTGCTTTATTTTAATGTATAACACGTTATGTCTATCTCCAGTAGTTTTTGAGTTATTCAAGTTTTTAGCGAAAAATAAGCAAATTCAAGCACCCCTAAAAACAATAATTTCTCCTTGATTTTTTAAATTGAAGAAAAGTTGTTTTGTATTTTGCTCAATGATGGTTAAGCGAATCATTCTAAGCTAAAATGGAATCCAAAATTTATACAGGGTGTCTGAAAAAGCAGGTCAAACTTAACAAAATTAAAATAGCCATAACTCTTTTTTTTTAAATGACACCCTACATTTTTTTATTTGTTTAAATAGAGAATTCAATTTTCTTTAAAATAAGTATAGGATACCCTATACCTAACTTTAACCGTTTTCGAGCTATTTGCAAATTAATGTGAAAAAGAAGTATTTTGCAGTATTTCTGCAATTACGTAAATTTTTAAAATTGTATTGTGTTTTTATTTCTTTTAACCTAAATGTTATCGTTCTTATCGTGATAAATTAGTGTAAAATAATGGCAGAGGCTTATTCTTACCCTGTTATTTTGGATTTATTTTCTATTTTTGGTGAAAATGATAAAATAATTAGTAGAACCTGCAGAAACTTTAATACAAAATATCCTGATTTACCAAGAATGTCATGTAAAAAATTTAGAAGAATACACAAAAATTTTTCGCAATTTGGAAAAGAAAATGCAGTGAAATCTCTTACGAAACCAATTACAAACAACGAAGATAACGAAGTCAATGTTTTGGGTTACTTTTATGCATATCCACATGCCTCAATTCCTGCAGCTAGTTACGACTTGGGAATTTCCTATTCAAGCATCCAAAGAATTTTAAAAAACCACAAGATGCACGATTACAAAAAGCAAAAAATACAGGCCTTAAAACCTAATGATTTTCAAAATAGAGTGGACTTTTGTGAAAATCTTTTGATAAATATTCAAGAAAAACAAAACTTTTTAAAAAGAATAATTTGGACGGACGAGGCTAAATTTTCTCAACAGGGTATTTTTAACAGAAGAAATGTACACTACTGGGCGCATGAAAATCCAGTTTTAAGGTAAATATAATGATCTTTGAGGTAAATAAATAAAAATCGATTAATTTTTCTGGCCTATTTTATAAAATATAACAAATTTTAACAGAAATACGGCTTTTTCACAATAATTTGCAAATAGCTCAAAAACGGTTAAAGTTAGGTATAGGGTATCCTATACTTATTTTAAAGCAAATTTAATTCTCTATTTAACCAAATAAAAAAAAATGTAGGGTGCCATTTAAAAAAAATGAGTTATGGCTATATTAAATTTGTTAGATTTGACCTGCTTTTTCAGACACCCTGTATAATTTTTGGGTTCCATTTTAGCATAGGAAAATTCGTTTAAGCATCATTGAGCAAAACACAAAACATCTTTTCTCCAATTGAAAAAATCAAGGAGAAATTATTGTTTTTAGGGGTGCTTGAATTTACTTATTTTTCGCTAAAAACTTGAATAACTCAAAAACTACTGAAGATAGACATGAAGTATTATACATCAAAATAAAGCAAATTTAATGCAAATTTAAAAAATTAAAAAATATATGAGGTGTTCCATTTAAAAACTCAAAGTTAAGTGCCACTTTCGGTACAACCGGAAGTGGCACAAGCATGAAAATATTTTTAATCGATAGGCCATATTCAAAAACCCCAAAGTGCAAATTAGCAGACTTTTAAAGTTATTGGTTCTCCATAAACGTTTAATAGGCCACTTCCGTGAATAACCCTGTATGTTACCATTTAAAAAGTCTATGACTAAAATGCCTTTTACGCTTTATCTATGAATTTTGTTTTTTTTTGGGAAATTTTCGTGTATATATAAATTTATATATGTGAGATGTGTACTCAAGGTTCACCTGGGCGATTTTAAATAAAAATTTCGTGGAAACGCTCTCTGGCTCAAAAGTTGCTCATTAGTAAAAAACTGTGGCCACTGAAAAATGAGCCAAATCGATTAATGTTTAGAGGTAGCTCAAAGCACTCAAACTTTGAAAAATATCGGTATCTGTTTTTCGGATAAAAAGTGATTGTATATAAAATTAAGGAAATTTTGGAGGGTTTCTTTGGTAATATTTAAACACTACTAATTGTGAGAAAACTAAAAAAAAATTATATTCCTCCTCCCCTTAAGTTAGAACATACAAAAAACGCCAATTATTTGAAGATTTCGCGAAAATTTATTAAAAATGGGCATATTTAAAAGGACATAACTTCCTTTGATTTTGATATTGATTTTTTGACCAAGGTGCATATAAACTTTTTCTGTGTTTTTAATGTAAAATAACCACTTATTACTAAAATATTTGTTTTTTGCTTTATATTTTTTAATTTTTTTATTTTTGGTTCTTCATGCGTAAAAATTTACTTTTGAATGCATTTATCTTTAAAACGGTTAAACCTGCGATGTTTGCGTATTTTTACATAAAAAAGTATTCCAACCAAAAAATCAAAAAAAAAAGTACACCGAAAAAAGTTTTAGGCAAAAAACAGAAAATCCACCCGGTTTCTAATCCAAATTAATTTTTTTTACTCAACTTGAGGAAAAAAATTATGTTTTCTGTATAGTCATGTAGGTTAACATGTATATATGCTTATATACTAATATATAATTTTGCAGATTTTTTATTTAAAACTATTTTTTATGCACTTTTAAAAACTTGCAAAAATAAAATTTTCGCGAAATCTTCAAATAATTGGCGATTTTTTCATGTTCTAACTTAAGGGGAGGGGGGCTATAATTGTTTTAGTTCTTAAATTTAGTATTGTTTCTAAATATTACCAAAGAAACCCTCCGAAATTTTCTCAATTTTTATCGGTATAAGATTTTATCCGAAAAACAGGTACCGATTTTTTTTTAAGTTTGAGTGCTTTGAGCTACCTCTAAACATTTATCGATTAATTTCTTATGTCATCAGTTATGTTTTAGTCCAAAAAATGTAGGGGTCCACGAAATTTTTATTTAAAATCGCCCAGGTGAACCGTGTACTATTTACATTTATTTTTAAGTGTGCTTATTACGTAATTTTCCTATTTAAGTCATCCCTGAGGATGTTTACAAAGAATAAACGAAACTGTCGGTTTATTTTAGATTTTAAGCTTTCACGGCCATTAAGATATAAAGAACTTTCACTTTCGGCTTTAGACCGTGTTAATGGATTTTCACTTTCCGACGTTTCGTCTCTTACTACTAGAGACATCTTCAGGGATTAATCTGTTTAGTTAACAAAGTTTTTGGCGTTGTGTTCTTTTTGGCCTATGTCCCACAACTCAACCAATTTTATAAATATTTCAGGTCGTTACCAGTTTTTAGTTAATGAATTCGGTAAATTTCATTTTGCCAAATTTATTTTTAACTGTACACATATATGTGTACATAGGCACATATATGTGCCTATGTCCCTGAAGAGGTTAAACTTTTTCTGGTGGTACTCGTATATGTCTAGTACATTGTATAGGTCTAGTACTTGTATAGAAGAGAAAAAGATGCAAGTCGCTTGTAAAACAAGTTTAAACTACGATATTTACTTTTTGCGCAAGAAAATAGAATAATTTATACAGGGCGTTCAAAATAAATATTCAAACTTTTGGATTATCAAACAAAAAGAAATCATTTTTTTTTAATGGAATGCTATATTTTTTATTCACTCATTAAATATAGGATAAAATTCTGCGTACAATGATGAGATATTTTAAACTCAATTATTTTAAAAACTGCTAAACGGAACTATAAAGTATCTTATATCATTGTATGCAGAATTGTATCCTTCATTTAATAAGTGAATAAAAATATAGCATCCATTTAAAAAAAAATGAGTTTTTTATGTTTGAAAATCCAAAAGTTTGATTTTTTTTTGAACGCACTGTATATAATATTTAATTTTTTGCACATAAAGTAATGAGATACACCTTTCAAAAATAAGTTTTCAAAATTTTATTAATTTTTGACAAAAAATAAATAAATTGGAGAAGGTTTTATCTCTTCACTAAATATGCATTTTTTCTCAAAAAAAAAATATATCTCAAACAATAGACCTACACTTGTGCTCAAAAATATCGGCCCACCTAAAAAAATACACATTTTTGAATGCAAATATCTCCAAAACTATTTAATGGATTTATTCGATCTTTTTTTTATTTTGAAGCTTGAACTTTTAGCTCTTACTTACTGGAATAAAAATTATCAAACATCTTTTTTTATACCGGCAGCAATGAAAAGTGCACAGCTATGTTTTTTTACTGCACCTTTCGATATGCGCATGGTTCGCCACTGCATATTTTTTTACAATTTAATTAATTGATTTTATAGCCTAATTAAATGGAAGTAATCTCTTTTTAAATTTTTTAATTTTCCTTTTCTCGTTTAGGAGATATAAGGTTTTTTCTAAAAATTTACATTTTTGCAAGTAACAAAAAAACTACGCAATGGATTTAATTGATTTTTTTTTTAATTTGAAGCTTAAATCGTAAACTTTTATTTATTTAATTTAGGTTTCTGTTGGAAACATGTTTAAACTGAGTTTACATTGGGTTAAATAGTCATGTTTTTTTTACTCGATCTTTTTTGTTGCAATTTAAACACAAACTCAAATCTTTCCATAAGTTTTAAAACTTATTCTAATAGCCACACTTATTGTGACTGATTCCGTCTTTTATTTTTTATCATAAGTCTTCTCATTTAGGAGAAATTATGTTTTTTTGGTAAATAAGGACTTTTTAAGTGGTGGGCTAGTGCCACCCCTGTAACTAACTTTTTTATGATTGACAAGACTTGTCACTTATGTGACAATACTTTTTTAACTCGTTAAAATTATTATTATGGGATATACAGCTGCCTCAAACCATTTTTAAAACCTAATTCTGTATGAAAAACATTGGGAAATATGACTATAACGTCTATAATATTTATGTAGATAAATTTTAACTATAGTGTATACCCATTGATAACCTAGCCTCAACCGTGTAATGTTGGTTAGTTTTAGTGTTTTGTTAAATTAAATTGAATGTTTTATTGACCATAATGTAATGTAACTAATAATAACGAAAAACAGCATTGTTGTAAAAAAACATACACGTCTAATACGTTTTTTTGTGTTTATAATTGTTATTAAATAATTTTAATAAAATTTAAAATTTGTTTATTGTTATTTTATTTGATAAAATATTTTGTTTAAAAAAAATTAAAAAGCAAAAAGTCCTTAAAAAGACGTTAGAACTTGTTTTTGGAGTACCATTAGAGATTTAAACAGTCTGTGCAAAGTTCGTTCGACATATATGCCTCAAAACGCAGTCTGAGCTGGGAACCAAAAAGTTGCTAACGCAGAAAACGTGTTAATTAAATGTATTTATTTAAGCTAAAGTTATAGAAGTGCAATAGATCTTTATATTCTATCGACGCTTTTCCGTCATATACAGTTTTACAGGGGTGGCACTAGCCCACTGATTAAAAAGTCACTTTTTCCGAAAACCTTTAATTTCTCCTAAATGAGAAGACTTATGATAAAAAATAAAAGAAGGAATCAGTCACAATAAGTGTGGCTTTTAGAATAAGTTTTAAAACTTATGGAAACATTTGAGTTTGTGGTTAAATTGCATCAAAAAAGATTGGGTAAAAAAAACATGACTATTTAAGCAATGTAAACCCAGTTTAAACATGTTTGCACCAGAAACTTAAATTAAATAAATAAAAGTTAAGGACTTAAGCTTCAAATTAAAAAATAAATCAATTAAATCCACTGTGTAGTTTTTTTGTTATTTGCAAAAATGTTTATTTTCAGAAAAAACCGTATATCTCCTAAACGAGAAAAGGAAAATTAAAAAGTTAAAAAAGAAATTACTCCCATTTAATTGGCCTATAAAATCAATTAATTAAATTGTAAAAAAATATGCAGTGGCAAACCGTGCGCATATCGAAAGAAGCAGTAAAAAAACATAGCTGTGTAATTTTCATTGCTGCCGGTTTAAAAAAAGATTTTTGATAATTTTTATTCCAGTAATTAAGAGCTAAAAGTTCAAGCTTTAAAATAAAAAAAAGGTCAAATAAATCTATTGAATAGTTTTGGAGTTATTAGCATTTGAAAATGTGTATTTTTTTACGTGGGCCGATATTTTTGAGCAGAAGTGTATATAAAATGGTATCAAAATAAAGGAATTTTAATGAGAAATAAGATAGCATAATAAAAAAATATAACATTCCATTTAAAAATATTAAGTCAGATGTTACCCACCCTAAGAAGACCATCCTGTATATTTTTAAATATTTTTAAAATTTGCCTTGTTTAGAAACATACAACTTTTCACTTTAAAGTTTTTCTCTAAAGTGGATAGCTTACTATATAACGACCGAGTCGGCTTCGTTGAGACACCCTGTATAGTCAAATAGAGTATTTTATAAGCTTTAAAATTATTTATCACACGATCCCCCTTTCCATTAAAAAAAAAATCCTTCCCATGCTTCCCTGCCACATTTTAGGAGCAGAAAATATCAAATACATGCAAAAAGATAGTTTAAGTTAACTTATTTACAAGTTGCAAATTTGAAGTCAATATCTCAACTCGTTCAAAAGTTAAGAGGGGTTACTTTTGGACCGCGCTGTATATGTTCAAATACTGTATTATTTGTCGGTTTAATAGAGATTTCTGCTATCGCTGCGGTTTGTGGGAATAGTTGGCACATATATGTGCCATTTTGATTAGCGATTTACCGCTTCCATCTGTCAGTAAGCGTACAATCAAAGTCATTTTCAGCGTTGAATATTTTTCGTAAGGTTTTTAGAAACTTTTTAAAATTTTCAGCGTTGAATATTTTTCGTAAGGTTTTTAAAAACTTTTTAAAATATATTCGTGTGCTACGTCACACATTCAATTAAATCGCTAAAATGACAAATTTTCAAAACTGACGTCATGCTGTCAATAATATAAGGGAACGTTCAAGTATTACGTAACGCAAAATTTTATCATTTTGGACTTGGACAGATAGAACAAATGCATTTAGTATGACAATTTATTTTTCCGACAAAAAAAGTAGTTTTTTTTTTCAAAAAAATTACGTATTTTTGATTTAAAATAAAGCAAAACCCAACGCCATATTTATTTAAATATATTTTTAAAAAGTGCAAACAAAAACAATAAAACTGGCCATATCTCAAAACATCTAATTTGCAGATGGGACAGTTTGTCTTAGCAGTATACCAGATTAAAATTTTTATCAGTTAATTTGTTGACTTTTTTTAATTTTTCGCAATAAATGTAATAACCATTATATCCACGCAGGGATATGCGGCCATCTACCACGCTCTAAATGAAAGTACTAAGTTCCGGATACTACACAGTCTTTCCCGCTACAATAGTGCTTCAGAAATGTTCGCGAATTCCGGAATTGACACGCTTGATGCTTTACGACGCAAAAAAGTTGCTAATTTTGTGAAACGCCTTTCCTGTACTCAAAACTCTTTTCTCCAGTCCTTATTTGACTCTGACCTGGCCTTTAACTCTACGTTAATTTCTACGTGACGCCTTCTTTTATTTACACAATAATTTTTGTTTTTTTTTTGTTTTGTAAATGCTGTTTTTAATGGTTAATATTAATGTTATTTTTTTTTCTTTGTATATAATATGTATATTATATAGCATAATCATGCTGGAATAAATAAATAAATAAATAAAATAAAAATATAACTATAGTATATTCAACTTCAAGATGCAGTAGTAATAAACAAAGGCACGTGATTACCATTAATCGGAATTAATTCAGTTATGACTCGTCAAAGTTGAAAATAAACACAGAAACATACGCTTACGGAATAATTTTGCCGAATTATGAGGCAAATTTTTATAAAGGTCACTAAATCGAAACATTTGACGACTAATTTGTTACACACAACAATATTGAATATACATATTAACTATAAATATGTAAATATATCGGTGTTTTTCGAAGAAAATAAAAATGTAAATATTTAAAACCTCTCGTCAACGATAGAATCGACACGGCGCCTATGCGAGCACTGGAAATTCGCGATGACTGGTGATTACAACGGATTTAGTGACAGGGTATGACTCAAAACAAAATATTTCTATATGACGGTCCATTGCAATGCATTGTAGAAAAGTGCTCACGTACTGGCCTGCTTAATTTTCTACATCCCTACTCCTGCAACATTAGAGCGTTTTAACCAATAAAATCACGCGCCCGCTGCCGCCTGCGCGATTCTTTTGTTTACTTCCACTGCACATTGGACTTGAATTTACTATAAAACACAATTTGACCTTATACGAATATCCAACTGTGGATATTGTAGTAAATTTTTCTATACCTAAAAATATTTGTACGGGGATACAATACAGCGGACGGGGTTAAGGGTTAGTTTACCCAATAATGAAATATCAGATTAATTTGTCACGTTTAATTTCATTGGTTAAATTTGTAATTAGTTTAGTGTTAATTACACTAGGCAACACGGTTTCTTGCCCTGATTGGGGTCATATGTTTTTTTACTAATTTTGGGTCGCTGAGACCAAATCTGGCTTCAGAATGTTTCTATTAGCTCAAGTTTCTGAGAAAAATGAGATAAAAGTGGTAAAAAATCATTATTTTAGCCCTCTTTTGTTCTAGATAAAAATATTCTGAGGACAAAATTGGATTCGGCGACTGAATCTTAGTTAAAAAATACCCAACTTAGAATATGGAAACTTTAAATTCATAGGTAGAATAAATAGGAATATTATAGAAAAAAATATTTAAAAAAATGGATCCTGTGACAAAACTAAGTAGGGGTGGACGGTAAGCAGAGGGCTGCATAAAGGGACAAGCTTAGCGCCACGTACTCATGCTAAAAATCGTCAAAAATTATTATGAACTAAAAATTTGTTACGAATACGGTTCTTATGTAATAAAGTAACATTTTCATGATGTACAACCAATGGTTCTGAACCATAAAAAAAAAACGACAAAACAACGCAATATTTTTTTATAAATTATTTTAATGAAAAAATCTTGCTATTAAGAACAGTTTAATAAAAAACTAAATATATATAACAGTTCCAACGTTTCGAAGATATTTATTTTTAAATTGGCACAATTGCCTGTACTAAAATTTAAAAAATAAGACGTGCTCCATTTTTTTAAGGTCAAATTCGGATTCTGCGCCCTCGCATTAGTAAGAAAAGTTTACTTTTAGATCAGGGCAAAGAAAAAAGTTGTGATTTGTTGCCTAGTGTTATTGGGTAAGCCAACCTTTATACTGAGTACCGTCAGGTGGGGTGACTTCGGCAGGTGTGGGTGACTTCGGACACTTTTCCGCAAAGCCCTCTGAACCAAAGCACGTGTGCACAAGTTATGGGGTTGCGTGCACAAGTTGTGGAATTGAACCCCACAACTTGTGCACATAACCGAACAACTTGTGCACATAACCCCACAACTTGTGCACATAACCGAACAACTTGTGCACATAACCCCACAACTTGTGCACATAACCCCACAACTTGTGCACATAACCCCACAACTGGTGCACATAACCCCACAACTTGTGCACATGACCCACAACTTGTGCACACGTGCTTTGGTTCAGAGGTTTTTGCGAAAAAGTTTCTGAAGTCTTGTAAATTTCAGGACGTCGTATCTCAAAAAAGACAACTTTACAGGAATGAGAAATAACTCTTTTTCGCATTATTCATAGGTTGAAACTGTACTTTTTTAATATAAACTTAATACATTTTTAATGATTAACTTACCTTAAGTCATTTTATTGTGTATAAAATAAATACAAATAAAAACCTAATGTTTATAGATACGACATTTTGATGCTCAAAATTAATAAATTTTTTTTAAGATACGAGCTTTGAAACATTATTAGCGGAACGCACCTCTTGCATCGCATGCGCAGTGTTATTCAAACTGTCATTTTGCCAAGGTTGATTTAAACACCGATCAGCTGATCGGTGGATTCATAGAACAAAATATATATGCAAAAGGTGCGTTCCAACTAGATTAAAGAGATACGAGGTTTTAAAATTTATTAATCTAAGATACGACGTTACTATTTTGCTTATATTTTTGTTATTTAAAAAAAATAGCAGGTGAAACCTAGTTTTTAGATGTAAATTAATAATATAAAGCGTTTAAATCCAAAATCTCAAAATCGAAAAAAATTGAGATACGACGTCCTGAAATTTACAAGACAATATATATTAATCTGTTTAGTTATTAATAATTTTAAGGTGTTGGTAATTTCCGGCGAAACCGGAAGTAAAACGAAAAAATCAAATCAGCCATTTTATAGCCAATGTAAAATTGTATAAATCACCAGTTTCGTTTTTGTCGAATGAAAATTAATCTTAATTAAGGGGTGGACATAAATAAAACTCACCCGGTATAGCATGCGTCAGTCTCTTTTAAAGTGCCGTTTTAAAACGTTAACATTCGATGTTTGGATCAGTCTTTTTTAAAATGCTGTTTTAAAACGATAAAATTCGATGTCTGGATCAAAAGTGGGCAACCGTAATCGCCGTAAAAACAATCTTCGTCCGTGTATCATACACTATTTTTTATTAGATTGCCATATATTATTAAATACATTTGTATTTTTGACAACAAATTTGAGGTTAGAATTTAAATGTCAACAGTTTCAACATCAATCAACCTATCCACGTTAAATATTTTACTTTTGCGGCCTAGGCCGAAAGATTAAACTTTTCGTACGGGTTTATCATACAAAAAGTGCCGTTTTTAGATACAATCGAATAATAGTATATTATGCAACTAGTATGTGAACTAAATCTTTAGTGTTCGAGACTGAAATTTTTTTGCTGAGACGGAATCGAGGCAAAAAATCAGTCGAGAACATTTAAGACAGTTCACATACGTGGTACATATAGTATTTTTTCTACTACCTAAATCTAGTGACTCCAAATATCAGTTAAAAATAAAGTTTAAAAATTATTTTGACATAGTTGTCTGTTTGACAAATAAGTTGAAAAAAGTTAGTAGTTGCCTCAAAAATTTTTCATTATTGACCGTCGTCAATAAAAAATGCTTAACAACGGTCAATAATAAATGAGTTCACTGATTTTATTGGTTGTCAAGTTAACAAGCTCTGACAACGGTAGATAATATGTAAGCTAGCACTTAATTAGGTAGTAAAAAAAAATAGATTTATTTTATTAAAAAAGGAAGACTTACCGGTATGTTGCACACGGGCTTTTCGTCATCACTATAGACAGCAGTACTCTGAAAAAATAACAAAACAAATATATTATCAATACATTTCCTGTGATAATTTCCAAGTAAAATATGATACTATAAATAAGTTTTCTTTGTCTCAACTTAAGACTCTTAAGCGTTTAAAAGTCAAAAACTATTATTTTTTTATTTAATATGAAATAGGTATTTTCTTATTCTGGATTGGATTCCAAATAAGCAGGAATTTTCGCGTGGAAGATTTTAATCTTAACCCTATATTGCACCTTGTGCGCATTTGAGAACATTGGCATTAAGACCCCTGAATTCTTTAATAACCAAAATAAAAACTTTTTGGGCACCTAGTTTTCACTTGGGAACACTTTTTTTTTAAGTTTGAGTTATTGAAAGATGGCAGTGTCTAATGTTGCCGGTAAATATTTAAGCAGGTGATATATCATGATCATATTGGAGTACCGAAATAGCCCTGTTCGCCGACGACACCCGCATCCTAGCAAAAGCCAAAAACCCCCAGCGCATTCATATCACCCTCCAGCGCCAAATGGAAAATCAAAGTAAACGCCAACAAAACAAAATTCATTCTCATCTCTAGGATTAGAAGAGACCTACCTCAACCCATTCAGATGAATGGCCAAGCCATTAACTGGGAAAACCATGCCAAATACCTTGGCATTACTATATTCAAAAACCTTACGTGGGATCAGCACGTCAAAAACACCCTCCAAACAACCAACTGCCGCCTCTCCAAACTCTACCCCCTAATAGGTAGAAAGAACCCGGTATCCATCAAAAACAAACTTCTTCTTTACAACCAAACCCTAAAGCCGGTACTCCTCTACGAAGCCCCAGCCTGGAACAAAATCACCCTTAACAAAAAGCTCTCAGCCAAACTTTAGGCCTTCGAATACAAGGCACTCAAAATATGCCTCGATGCCCTCTGGTTCATGAGGAACAACCAAATACACAGAGATCTCGACATGCCCCTCCTAAAAACGGAAATCATCCGTTACAGCAAGTGTTTTATACAAGACAATTTAGATCACCCAAACCCCCTCATCTCAAACTTTCTCGATTACGATCACGAAATCCACAGTGGATTATTCACTACACTCAAAAAGATCAAAAAATTCCTCAATCTGATAATAAAAAATCCATTTCACGCGCGGAGGTGAAAATGGGCTTTTACTGGGCAGTGTATTTTTTCAAAGATTAAAGTCACGAAATTTCAAAGAAATTTCAGAAAAACATTATACATATACATTATGAATTATCTTCATTATGGAATCCACATACGTAATGCCTGAAGAAAATTTATATTTCGATGCCTATATGATATCGGTCAAATCACTTCTTACCTCTAATTTTTCTTAGTAAAAATTAAATAAAACCTCCCTTCCGGGAGATGAGAATCAACATTGGCCTTTAGCGTGACGCTAAAGTAGCAAAGTAAAATTCCTATAAATCCAGTACCTATTTAATAAAGTATCACTGTGCCAGGGCCGTACCCAGAAAAAATCTAGGGGGGCTCAGCCCTCAGCGTGGCACCTTCAAAAATTGTCCCTGACGATTTCAACCAAAACTTGGCGCCCCTACAACCCTTTTAAAAAAAGATTGGCGCCTAAAATAAAATACCTTGAAAAAAGCTTTGTCCCTGGCGGTTTCTGCCAAACCTGGCGCCCCTGCAAAAAAGAATTGGCGCCCTAAAAATGACCTTTACGAAAGAAAGCTTTGTCCCTGACGGTTTCTACCAAACTTGTGCCCCTGCAAAAAATTGGCGTCTCAAAAATTACTTTTACGAAAAAAAAAAAGATTTGCCTCTGACGGTATATACCAAACTTGGCGCCCCTGCAAAAAAATGGCGCCCCAAAAATTACCTTTACAAAAAAAGGCTTTGTCCCTGACGGTATGTACCAAACTTGGCGCCCCGTAAAAAAATTGGCGCCCTAAAAATTACCTTTAAGCAAAACAAACTTTGTCCCTGACGGTTTCTACCAAAATTGGCGCCCCTGTAGTAAAAGAAAATTGGCGCCCCAAAAAAATACCAGTGGGGGCTCAAACCAAGGCCGGGGGGGTGGCTTAGCCCCCTGTCCCCCCTAGTGTTAAGGCCCTGCACTGCGCTACGGTATTTTACGAGGTATTTTAACTTTTCTGCATTTCCCTAAACAATTTTTATGCACCGGAATGTCTAAAAATGCAAGCAGATGTTATGTCTTCTTTCTAACCAGATGTTCTTTGAATAAAGTGCTTTTATACACCTTTTGTATTTTAGAGACCATTGTTAAGGCGAAGATTTCGCTTTACCTAGATTTAATTGCCCTTTCACAGTACAGTGAGCAAGTGTCACGGAATAAGCTGTTCAGGGACGGACTGGTAAATTTTACCGGTTTAGGCGCTGTGAATAATACAATAACAGCGAAAAAATACACTGCCCAGTAGAAGAGCTTTCCTATTTTTCACCTCCGCGCGTAATAGGATTTTTTAATATCAGATTCACTTTTAGCAACCTTAAAAATATACCAATTTTCGCGGAAAACTACCCCCCGCCTCTTAGGGGGTGGAGTTAGAATTTTTTTATTATCAGATTCACTTTCAACAACCACAAAAACCACAATATACCAGTTTTCACGAAAACTACCCCCCCCCCCCGCCCCTCAGGGGGTGGATTTAGAAAAAAATTATTATCAGATTCATATTCGTCGACCACAAAAACCCCTATATTAAACCAATTTTCACGAAAATATTTAAAAATATTTACCCCTTCACCCCTGCGGGAATGGAGTTAGAAAAATTTTATTATCAGATTCAACTTCAGCAACCTTATAAACCCCCATATAGTAATTTTCAAATTTTTGTAAAAAAAATGTATTTTTCCCCATTTGGACTTTTGGGGCACCTTGCCGCACCCCAATCCCAAGCGAGAACTTTTGGTAAAATACCTCTATGCCAAATATAAGAATTTCCGGACAGATCGACCGACATTGACCGATCAACCGACCGACCGAAAATTCCTTTTTTGCTTGAAATTGATTTATATCGACATAAAACGTCATAAAACGCAAAAATACGCAAAAAAAATTGAAATTTTTTGCACAAATACAAGGCTTTCCGAAATTTTAAAAAATTTAAAAATGGGATAGCAATATACTTTCCAGTAGGACCCTTTAAAAAGAAATTTGGAATGTTGACTTAGGGTTCAGTCCGTTCCTGAACGGATTTAAAAAAAAATCGCCTTCAGGGATATTATTTAGTTTTGTATATCGATTAAGTAAATCGAATTAACTGTATGGCTTCCGGAAGCACCGGATTTTTTATTGTACAAACTTTTTTTAAATACAAGTTTAAATAAGTACCTACCTATAATTAAAAATAATTATACGAACTTTTACTTTTATAACATGAAAAAAAAAACGGACAAATAATTTGCATGTATAAAAAAAAATAGATCTGCAGAACAGATCTTCAGAATCTTGTAAGATATTAAAAAAACTAATTAAAATAAAATGTTCATTAGTTAATTTAGCGTCCGCAAATTAATTATTATCATAATTTTAGGTCGCGTTGTTCCCACCAGAAGTAGGAACAGTGTCGGACTGGGCAGCCTAAGGCTAGTGGGATTTCTAACCTGGGGGGCCCCAAGTATTTAATTTTTTCCCTCCCAAAAATGTTTGATGACTAAAAAAGGTCCTCACCCAAAAAAAAAAAAAGATTTGTCCCTGACGGTTCTTCCCAAAAACAAGAAAGAAAAAAACACCCCTCCCAAATTTTTGATAACTAAAAAAAACAGCAGTCTCCTCGAATGAGCGAGAATACTATCTCATAAAAAAAAGTTATGTTCAATTTCTAATATTTGGGGGCTGGAAAAAAATTACAATAACATTTTTTGTGTAATTTTATTATACCTTGCATGTGGTTTTTAAATTTGTCTTCTATTGTAAATAATTAAAAAAATAAGACCAAAACAAAAATTTAACCCTCCCCCTCCCCCCTTACGCCCCTTCCGATTTTGCTGAAATACGAACTTGTCCAAGATAATATAAAAATGGATCTGCATACCAAATTTCAAGTCGCTAGCTCAAAGAGTTCTTAAGTTATCGTGGATACAGACAGACAGACAAACAGACAGACAGACATCTTTTTTTTATTGCTTATTTTGATTTTTCTCGAAGTTTCAGGAAAAAATAAGATGATTTAAGCAAAAAAAAAAGATTTTTTTTACCACAATACTTTCTTTTAAAGGTCCTCATCCCAAAGAAGCTGACGGTTTATCCCAAAAACAAGAAAACCACCCCTCCCAAATTTTTGATGACTAAAAAAAAGGTCCTTATCAGCTTCATAAATTATTATATAGAAGAAAGCTTAAATAATTTTCTACAAAAAAAATGTTATGTGCATTTTTGAGATACAACAACAATTCTTGGAGATACAGGCACAAATATCAAAAATCAAAAAAAACTAAGTATGGAACCCTCGCGTGTCTACTCGCACTTCAGTTTTACCTCGAATTTTGCATATTATTTAAAAGTCATAAAATTCAATAAAAACGTTCTGTTTTATTATTAAATCAAGGCTTTTTCAGGCCTAATTAAGTGAATATAAGGGCAATCAAACTACATTTACTTTTTACTGATGCAATATGCATATATGCGCGTATAATATAAAGTTTAAATATAATTATTAAAGCTTTTTGTTATCACTACTTACAGCTATAAACATATTTTTTTGTATCAATTGGTATATTGTATAAGAATGTGATATAGGTAGTACAGTTATCATTTGCATTTATGCAAATTTGCAATCAAATCAAATGATTGCACAAGCACCTTGCATTCAGATTACCAACGCGCCATGTAATATAAACTATTTTTATTATCATACTATTCACAGCGCGTAGCGCTTGAATAGTATTATACGGTAGTTTCGAATTTTCCAAAATGGTAAAAAAATCTCCTAGACAAATGTTTCATGAACAATCAGGAAACTTTGAGGTTTCGGTGATCTTACCGGACAGAAAAAATAGGACTAGTTTTGCACTAATTTTTCACTGTGGTACTAAAATTAACAATTATAAATAAAATTAGATGCGGAAAAAGTTGTTTTATTACTAAAAAATAACTTACATTTAGAAAAATGGTAAATAATAATTAATTTTATGAACCGCCATAATATTGCTGACATATTTCACGTTGGTTTACGTTAACGTTGGTTTACGTTGGTTTTTTCGTTATTTGATTTTTTTTTAATGGGAGAAGTTGGTTTACGTTAACAATGGTTTGGTTTGGTAGTTTGCTGGTTTGGTGTTTTTTTTTTAATGGGATGCGTTGGTTTACGTTAACAATGGTTTGGTTTGGTAGTTTGCTCTTTTGGTATTTTTTTTTAATGGGAGAAGTTTGTTTACGTTAACGTTGGTTTTGTGTTGTTTGGTGTTTTTTTTTTTAATGGAGGAAGTTGCTTTACGTTAACGTTACATTTTTTGTTAAAATTTGTACTATTATTTTAAATAAAATAAATGTACAAACTGACAACGCTGTTTATTAGTTAACTGAAAATTATACCAACTTAAATTGAAATGCGGTTAAAATACCTAACTATGTCTTGAAAATGCACTTTTTTTAAATTAATTTCTCGCTAATTTGTGAGTAATCCGAATTTTTTTGTTGCAAAAATACTATTTAAGGTAAGTACTTTTTATTGTTTAAAAACAAAATAAGAATTCGTATGCCGGTAAGTTCACCGGCCCCAACTTTAAAAATGTCCGCCAGTCCGTCTGATTTCACGTTTTTTTGTAGAACGAATAATCCGATCCATTCGAAATTTTTAGGAAAAGTGATGTTTTATGAGAGGAAGATTCATATTGTTTTTGAAAATTATTTCCCCCGAAACAAAAAAGTTTTGGGGCCCGGGGGGTAAAATTAAAAAAAAAATCGAAAAATTGAGATGGAAATATTTGATTGTTTTTTGGAAAAAAAAGTATAAGGATTAATCGGCCGTGTGAACCTGGCCATGAAGATGGGGCACTTACGAAATAAGGGTCCTTTCCTAAAAGGGGACCCCCTAGAAAGGTTAGTGCCCCAATTGGTTTCGTTAGTGCCCCTTTGGTTCTCGACTTATAAGGTTGGGGAAAAAAACAAAAGAGAAATAACGATTTTTTCGATTTTTTTGTTTATCACAAAAAGTCCAAACGAAAGCATTTCGTCAGTGCCTGTTAGTGCCCAGGATTTTTTTCTCCATCCTCAAAGGTTAACTCTCAGGGTCACCTCCAAGTTGATAATTTTAAACCGTCACACTAACAAAAGTAAAAGAAATATATTTGTTTTTTTCGAATATATGAGCTCTCTAGCGTTGGTAGAGGTTAGTGCCCAATCAAACTATCCTCAGCCTTTATTATGAGGCTCGCCTCAGGGCTCCGAAAAAGTGCAAAAAAAAAGTATATATTATTAAAGCATATACGAGTTCTTTATCGTTAGTGGACGTTAGTGCCCTTAATGTCCAAAGACGACGACTCCAGAGGCTTTTAACTTCCCCAGATTTTAAGACCATACCATAGACTATAATACTATATAACTTAAGCCGGGAAAATTATTCTAACCAAACTTTTGATATCTTTCAATATTCAACTTGAGTTGTTTAGTATCAAAAAATTAATTGCCGATTTTTTAAGAAGTGCCATCTAGCAGTAGTTTCGAATCGTCAAAAAACGTCCTGGACAAAAAATTCTTGGATACAAATATTTTAGATGGAAATAAATAAATAAATAAATAAAAATAAATAAATGTGTTTCATGTAAAAAACAAGAAACTTTGAAAGAGTCCGTCCGTCCGTCCAATGTCACGATTTTTGTTAACACGATAATTCAAGAACGATTAATCCGATCGACTTTTCTGTTAATTTTCAGGAAAAATCAGATTTCACTAGGGGAAGATCCCTATTGTTTTTAAAAGTGATCCCTTCAAAAACAAAAAAGTTATGGGGGGTTAAACTGTAATAAAATCGAAAAAAGGTAAAAGAAAATTCCTATTAACGTATCTTTTTAAGGAAAAATTAATTTTATTGTAAGGATTATTTGCAGATAGGAAAACTTTTCTTAGCCGGGCAGCATAGGTATAGTAGCCATAGTTCCTTTCCATACTCGTTTCAGTATTAGAACATCTTCAAAGAAAACCTAACACTAATCTAATCTAACTTTCTATGGTACGTCCCTATAATTTCCCGAACAGACCAATCTTACGACTGACCGACCGATTTTTTTTTGCTCAAAATTGATTTATATATAAAACGTCATAAAAATACCCGAAACAAATTTTAAAACTTTTGCACGAATGCAAGGCTTTCCCAAAGTTTTGAATATTTTAAAAATGGGAAAGCAAAATTAATAATTTGATACTAAGGAACTCAAGTTTTATGTCAAAAATTGAATGATGATCAAAAGTTTGGTTAGAATAATTTTCCCGGCTTAAGTTATATAGTGTTATACTGTATAGGTATTGTCTTAAAATCTGGGAAAGTTAAAAGCCTCTGGAGTCGTCGTCTTTGGACGTTATGTCATTTTTTTGAGGGCACTAACGTCTACTAACGACAAAGAACTCGTATATGCTTTAATACTATACACTTTTTTTGTTCACTTTTTCGGAGCCCTGAGGTGAGCCTCATAATAAAGGCTGAGGAGAGTTTGATTGGGCACTAACCTCTACCAACGCTAGAGAGCTCCTATGTGCGAAAAAAACAAATATATTTCTTTTAGTTTGGTTAGTGTGACGGTTTAAAATTATCAACTTGGAGGTGACCCTGAGAGTTAACCTTTGGGGATGGAGAAAAAAAATTCTGGGCACTAACAGGCACTAACGAAATGCTTTCGAGTGATAACCAAAAAAAATCGAAAAAATCGTTATTTCTCTTTTGTGAAGAACAGGTGTTTTTTTCCCCAACCTTATAAGTCGAGAACCAAAGGGACACTAACGAAACCAATTGGGGCACTAACCTTTCTAGGTGGTCCCCTTTTATGAAAGGACCCTTATTTCGTAAGTGCCCCATCTTCATGGCCAGGTTCACACGGCCGGATTAATCTGGCCAATTTTGAAAAATATCCATTGAAAAAAAATAAATTATAAGGGTACACTTAATGAGAAAATAAACCAGGTTCGAGGCCCATCCCAAACTGCTTTTTTTGTTATGTTTTTACTTGAAAAAAATATCTTGCGTGTTAGTTAATAGTATATTAAAGTACTAGTTTCATAACATACGTTAGTTTCATAACATACGTTAGTACTTTAGAAAACTCGCCGCAAGCGGCTCGTTTTCTAAACTTGTACTGGTGCGCTAAAAACGTGTTATGAAACGAGTGCTTTATACAACTTTTTCTATTTTGCTTTAAAATTTTAAAAAACTTACATTTAAATTAATTACTGATTTAGGGATTTTAATTTCGAATTGGCATTATAGTTAAAAATTTTAAGAAGAAATATTATTTTGATATATTTTATAGTCATATCTTCTCTTTTTCACTGCAAGTAACAAAGCCACAATTTTAACAGGGTAAAAAATAACCTAAACACAAAATTTTGTAGAAAATTAAACTTTAAAGCGACTTTGACATTTGCACGGAAAACGTCAAGCGATAGCTAAAGCCTAGGCTTTTGTCTGTTGCCAACCCAAAAGAACAAAAAGTAGAGGCCTCTTATGGGCCTATAAGAACACGCAAAATGCGTGTGATTATGAGCTTATAAGAGTCGCAAAATAGAAAAATCATTTTAAAAGTTACAAATATCAAATTTATTCAAAAGAAAGTTGTCTTATTTACGTGCTCCAAATTTTAAGTCAATATAATCACTTGCTCAAAAGAGGGACAGGTGGTGACTTTTGGACCGCACTGTGTGTATCGAGGTACCAACTCACCATGTGATATAAATTATTTCTACAAATTTTTTTCATCATCACTCATTTTTCTCTCTTGAAACTATTTGATTGTTTTAACACTAATTAAGGTATTAAGTTTACAGTTTTTTTTGCTCAAATCAATAATAATTGTTATTGTTTTTCAATATATCAGTAGATAAGAGCTAGACTAACCTTGTAGCTAAATGTAGACAGATAATTTCTTAAGACTTTGTCGAGGTCTTTGTAGTCTACTTGGGGGCTATTTAGGCCGTTTAATCCTTCTTCCCTTAGAGTCCCGCATAATCAATAACTTTTGGATCCGCCCCTGGTCTCCATTAAAAAAAACGATTTTTTTTTAATAAGCTCTTTTTTTGAAAAACGAAAAAAAATTGAAAAAAAAAAAATTTAAAAAAAAAATTCAAAAAAAATTTTCCAAAAAAAAAATAAAAAAAAAATATTTTTTTTTCTTTTTGCGAAAAACAAAAATCGTGACATCAGACAGACAGACAGGCAAAAAAAAATATTTTTTCACGAAACAAATCTGTATCCAAGAATTTTTTGTCTAGGAAGATTTTCGAAATCTTTGTAAAATTCGAAACTACCGCATAATACGTTAGATGATCGCAATCCCGAAATAAAGAAAAAAAAATTGAGAAAAGTTGGGATACAGATTTTGAAAATCTCGAAATGCAAACAAAATATAAAGTTCTTATTAACAAAAATAAAACCGTTCTAAATATGATTAAGTTTTAAACGATTTTAATTTTAAATTTCTGGATTTTAGAGATTTTTTCTGGATCTCACACATGGGCGGATTTAGGAGAGGGGCGATGCCCCCCCCCCCCCCAACGAGATATATTAGCATAGAAATACCTTCAAAATTATATTTTTGGTGAAAAGCAATTTCCTTATGGATGGCCCCCTCCCCTAAAATGAAATAAATCCGCCCCTGATCTCACAAATATAATACCTCCTCATTCTGAAATTTTTTATTGGACACCCTAAATCAGTGCGTGTGTTAAATTATGTAAAACAAGTATAATTTTTCAAATAAAATATGTACCAACTCACCATATAATATAAACTATTTCTTTTATTTTTTCCATCACCATTCTGGCAGTTTTCCCTCTTGAAGTTGAATGGTTCTGCATAAACAGGTTCAATATTTTTGTCCACAAAAAACGAAGACATCGGTTCTTTAACCCTTTCATAAGTATCGTTTGTACATACAAGTCCATTTAAACAGCTTAAATCAAAAGTAGGGCTCGATTTACTCAGTGAATTTTCCGAGGGCAACTTAGGTAAAGTTCTGCTGCCTGGACTTGAATGAGTCTTGCTTTTAAAGAGCAAACTATCATCACTGTCTTCCCCTGATGTAGATATATCAATTTTAGCTTGTCTTTTCAGCTTATTATTTTTTAAAGCATTTTCTAACTTGGTGAGCATGTATTTATGGCTCTTTTTAGGAGACGGTTTAGGTTTCAGATCCAGCTGTAATTCTATGGTTTTGGATAATTTTGAAAAAGATTCATTTTTTGCATCTTTTGGTGGGTGTTGGAATGTTCTAGGGGGCTTCTTAGGTGCTGGACCAGCTGGTAAAGGCTTTTTAAGGGCAGTCTTTAAAGTGTCTGTTAAAACAGGTAAATTCTTGTTCAGAGATTCTGGTACTATAATGTCTTTTTTTGGAGAGAGCTTTTTGTCACTTAATTTTAAAGTACTTTTGCTGTGAATATCATCTAAAGGTTTTGTAATTTCTTTACGTATACCACATTGTCTAATTCTCAGAGCTTTCGGAATAGGTTCAGTATATAATAATGATAAATCCAGATCTTTAACTATTTGCATATTCTTTTCTTTAGGAGATTCTATTTTATTTGATATTGTTTTATTTAAAATTTGGTCATCTAATTTTTTCTCACACTGAGCAGTCTTATCTATAGCTGTATTATTGAACTTATTTCTAATATAAATAAAATCATGTGAACTTTTTGATTTAAACAAAAGTGGTTTGTTGCTTTTAGAACAACTAGCTGATGAACCAGGAACATTTTTAGTACGAACATCAGAAACTGTTAACTTACTTTTAACTGGTGAACTATTTAACTTACTTTTTTGGTCACTGTTTACTTGACAATTGTCTACACTATTTATAACATTGCTGTTATTATCACAGGTTTTTAAGGCACTATTGTATTGCTTCACTCTGTTTTCAAAAGTGGTGCTCCGTAAGTAGGAATTTCTTTGAAACAAAGCTTTATTTTCCACAGATTTATCCAATCTAAATGCTGGAGTCCTTTTAATGTTTCGTTTTGCTGGGTCACTGTATTGCCTTAGTAATGTCGGTTTAGCTGCCTCCTTTTCGGATGTGTCTGATATTTTGAGCTTTGTAGGACTCAAGTTATACCTTGTTCCATATTTTGGTGATTTGGTTTCATTGTCTTGTTTATTAGGACTTGTTTCAATACTCTCGAATTTGTTTTTTATAGTTTTTACCCTGTTTGAATTTATAGGTGGTTTGTACATTATATTCTTGGTTTCATTCATTCAGTTTACATTTTGATGAAATTTATCTCACAACAGGAAGCACAAATTATAATGTTAGTTAGGCTCGATCGGGCAACAAGTAGCAAAACAGGTAGTAAGGTTAATAAATCTGAAAAAAATATAGAAAAACTTACGTTAAAACATTGTTGTTGGTGTAAAGCACTTGATTAAATGAGTGTTAAAAGTTAACTTACTTGAATTTGTTGATTAATATGTCTTCGTTTTAATTAAAAGTTCTGTGAATTAATTGCTGTGAGATATTTGTTGTCTCTTACGATCGCTCAGGCACGAAGTCGTTGATATTTTGACTTCGTTCGCCCGTAGATGGTTGTAAAACTTCAAGGACATGCACTCATTCAAGCAACAGCTGTCGAAACGTGAGCAACAAATTATACAGATCAGTGTAATATGGGTTGCCTATATATGGAGAGCACTTTAAAATTAAACTAAAGGACTCAGCATAAAAGCAGTATTTGGAATACATGATCGGAGAAACAACACTATAGTAGAGAAAAAGATGCAAGTCGCTTGCAAAACAACTTTACACAACGATATTTCAAGAAACCTTTGACATAGAGACTTGAAATTTGGAACAAATTTTGTTTGCTACTTAAAAAATCTTTGTTCCAAATTTCAAGTTACTGGGTCAAAGCGTTTTTGAAATATCGTAGTGTAAACTTGTTTTACAAACGACTTGCATCTTTTTTTTTCTATGTACCCAGGTAGCAAAATAACATGACATTCACGTGAATGCCACGTTAATATGTGACATGTGATGTTAAGATTGTAGTCTCATTTAACAAGAATGTAGCATGGTGGGGATGTCCTAAGTCCGCCCCTAATAACATCACACAATGACATCCCGAAAATAACGTGTTTGTGACATCATAAATCCACATTCCTGTTATATCTAATATCTTATGGATGCCGTTACTGGTATTTTAATATTTAAATAATATCCTAGGATATTAGCTTTTTCTAAATAAAACCATTAAAAACGCTATAACCCTATAAAAAAAATCGGATTTAAAATCAATCAGTAATTGAAACAATCACAGATAGAAACAGATAGATTCTAAATACGAAATTGCAGATTAAGCGGAGAATATATTTCTTTAATCCGTGTCCGTGGTCTTGAGAAGCCCGGCAGAGCCCCCTATCCATTGGAAATCGTATAATGTGTATACAATTTCCTTATAATAATTTACTCTATCAACATCATCTTATATCGATTTTTTTGCTTCGAACGTCGGTGACAAGCAAAATAACATGACATTCACGTGAAAGCCACGTTAATATGTGACGTGCCATATATTCACAGCGTTGCTAAATATTTGTTATTAAATAACATGGTTGTCACGTCACACGTGTTACGTTGCAAATGTGATGTTAAATACATGTTATTTTTCAATATTATGTGATGTTATGATTTAGTTTAAAAATACACCCAAAATTGATGTTAATTTCTTGTAATATAACATCCCTTGCTACCTGGGTATGTTAAACTTTAACTTTCACCAGAGTATTTTAACACATTGGCTGCCGATGACGCATACGTGACGTCATTATAATGTCATTATAATGACGTCACGTATGCGTCATCGGCAGCCAATGTGTTAAAATACTCTGGTGAAAGTTAAAGTTTAAACTATAAGCAACTATAGTTGCTTTCGTGGGGCACTATAGTGTATATATACAAATTACAACTGACAGCGAACGTGTTAAGGAAAATAACTTTTCAATACATCGTTTTAAAGCTTAAACATTTCTTTACATGTAATTTTATTTTGTTAACAAAATAAAATTTAATTTAATTTTATATCTATATTAATAAAGCGGGAAATTAATTTTGGGGTGTGTCTATAACACTGACTGGCTGACTGAGAGGTTTTTTCTACTGACTGGATATTTAGAAGAATCCGAGAAACTTGAAAATGGGTACAATTATATATTTCACCAAAAACTTAGAATAACGTTCATCTAACGTTTGGTAAAAATCCTAAAGTTGGATAATCGTTATTTTAACGTTAGACCATAACGTTAGACAACTAACACTCAGACGACATTCATCTAACGTTAGGTCAAGGGTACTTTTTCTATAATTTTCTATAGGTAGCCACGATATTTTTTCAAAGACGAGCTTATTTTTAACGCTAATTATTATCTATTTATTATTATTAAACACAAATAATAATGAGCAGTGTATCTACAAGGTCAACGATTTTGAACTTGCATGAAACAACTTCACTTTAAAAAATTATCTTTATTGTTGTGTACCAAGCAACAAATACTGTAATATTTCTGTACTTAAATCGCTTAAAAAATGGCTAAACACGGTAAGTCAGTTTATATATTTTTCTATAAATTTATTATTAGTGAAAAAACACTTTACTTTTCCCTTTATAACAGATAAAAGTTGAGAAAGTCTAGTGTTAATAAAAAAATAAATATTTTGCTAATCATGACCACAGTAAACAATCCGTGAAGTTATGTAATGCTACGCATTCCATTATTACTATTCACAGTTAATGGTATATATTGCATTTACCCAAATACATACTTAAAAAAAAATTAATAAATTAAAAAAAAACACTTTTAGAAAAAAAAAATTCTTCGAAAAAAAAAAAATAAATAAATAAATAAAAAAAATAAAAAAAAATATTTTTTTTTTCAAAAAAAAAATATATTTTTACGAAAAACGAAAAAGATATTGATTTTTTTTTGAAGATGTCTTAGTTTTTCATTGTTTTTGAAATCTTCCTCTCTACTCATAGAACTTACAGACGGACAGACGGACATTTTTAAAATTTCTTATTATTTTCATGAAACATATCGTCGGCCCACGACGTCGGCTTACAAGTAAAGAGCACTAAGTCAATAAAATAATATAAAAAACAACTATTTAAAATTAAAACCCTTCTATTAATTAAACGTAATGTATAACTATAAAGTAGAAAACAAGATATTTACATAAATTTTCAAAAGCTGGATTTTTAAAAGAAGGGTTTGGACTTTTTGATTGTTTAAAGAACGTTTCCAAAATTAATAATAATAATTAATTAGTATTAATTATATGAAATTGCTTACTATGCCAGAACTAAGACAGTTTTCAGAGGCCATCTGCTGTGCCGGCAAAGAAGCATCTCCTAAAGTCAATAATTATAATGAATAATTATTAATGATAAAACACTTCACGGTGCATTTCTAAGGGCTGTTTTCCGAACTTTCCGCGAACTTTAGTTTTTTTTTATATTTTTGTTATTTCTGTTCTGTCTCTCCATCAACTTTAACATAGCAAAATTTGAATGCGTTTGTTAGTACAATAAATAACGCGTTAGTGTATCATATTTATATTTATAAATGATTCAAGTAATCATATTTTTATAAATTAACTCTTTTTAGAAAGTCGCTTAGTGCAGAAATATTTGAAATAATCTACAAATAAAACGGACTAAGTGCACAGTGACTTTTGCCAGATAAAAATTTAATTAAAATCAAATTGGTGCGTTTTGTATAGTGGGTAACTCCCTTGGCAGTCCACCTAGAAGTTAGTTCGGTTTCCCTATACATACATAGATCATCAAAAATTACTTACAGTGCCATTAAAATCCCATTTTTGAAAAAAAAAGTGACAGTGCCTTTTACTTGATTCTAGCGCTTACGCGCCGTGAATAGTATAATAACACTCCAAATTTAGACCATCGTTTTTTTTTGTTGAAAGTTTTCGGATGGGATTTTTTTTGCAAAAATGCCAAACTATTATTTTTGTCATATTTTTTTTATTTTTGTTTTTTTGGATTTATTTTTGATTTTTTTTGTCAACTTTTCATTGAAAATATATTTTGTAAAAGGTAAAAACTATTTTTTTTCTAAAGATTTTTTTTTTAATTTTTTCGTTTTTGGAAAAAAAAAATAATAAGAAAATGAAAAAAAAAAAACATTTTTAGAAAAACAAAAATTTTAAATCATTTCTTTGTATTTTTTTCTTTTTTAAAAAATAAAATATTAAAAAATAAGATGATGAACACATGGAAAAGCATTTTTTTTTTGTTAACGCGCTTTTATTTTTTCTAAAGGTTAGCTCTAAAAGTTATATTAGTGAAAATTATATTTTGACTATTTTAATATTTTAGGTCCAGGATATGCAAGTCCTTTAGAGGCGATGAAAGGACCTAGAGAAGAAATTTTGTATGTAGTTTGTGTCCAGCCCAATCAAACCGCCGAAAAAACAGATTTACTAGCAACTGTCGATGTTGATCCTTTATCTCCCACTTACTGCAAGGCAAGTACTTACCCTGGCAGATATTTACATAACATTTTAATTTTATTATTTTTTTATTCGAGCTTAGATCCCCCTTTTCGTAAGTGTCGTACGTAAATCAAAGTTTTTCCAATGTTGGTCCCCTTGTAAATCAGAGGCGTAACCAGGTCCAAATTTTGAAGGGGACTTGAGCCCCCTATATACAGCCTGTTCCAGAACTCGCGTACAGAAATTTGAAAAAAAATTCAAAAAAATCCATCTTCAATACTAATTAAAAAGGAAGCTATTTAATCTGACCAATCCTGTTGCTAATGTTAAATCACCTACAATTTAGTTTTTCCCTACTTATTAGTATGGTTGCATTTTAACTGTTGATGCGTGCATTGTTTGAGACTCAACTTTAGAATCTTTTTAAGTAATTATATTTTGACAAAACCGACAGAGGCTATCAAATATTCTATTTTTATAGGGTCACTCCATCCGGCGGTGGTTTTTTGACATTAATAAATATTAAATATAAATTTTATATTCCCATTTTGGAAAATTTCAAATTTTTTGGAAATTCTTGTATTCATGCAAAAATTGTCAATTTTTTGCATATTTTTGCGTTTTATGACGTTTAATACCGATATAAATTAATTTCGAGCAAAAAAAATTGTCGGTCGTTCTGTCCGGGAAATCTTGTAAGCACGATAACTTAAGAAAACTTTAAGCTAGAGACTTGAAATTTGGCATACAGGTATATTATCAAAAGTTCTCGCTCGGGATTGTATTTGGTAAACATTGGGGTGGGGGAAAATACAATATTTTTTCACAAAAATTTGAATATCGCTATATCGGGGTTTTTGAGGTTGCTAAAATTTAATCTGATTATAAAAAAATTCTTTCTCCACCCTCAATGGCCATTTCCGACGTCGTTAAAACTGAAACTTACAATAAAAAATTCACCCCCTGAGGGATGGGGGGTAGTTCTCGTGAAAATTGATATATTGGGCTTTTTGAAGTTGCTGAAAGTAAATCTGATAATAAAAAAATCCATTTCACGCGCGGAGGTGAAAAATGGAAAAGCTTTTTTACTGGGCAGTGTATTTTTTTGGGTGACGAAGCAAACAGTTTTATTTCTTTAATTAAAAATAATAAGGGGCGTATGGTAATGCAACATCAGAGGCTAAGCACTACCCTCCCCACCCCTAATTGCGATACTTATTTTAAATATGACCCCTTACTCAAAAATTGTTGTGTAGAAAATTATTTGTTTATTTTGCTTAAAAAACAACATTTGTTACAGCAATTACAACAGTTATCGTTAAAAAAAAGTTTTTTTCTCTTTTTAGCACCCTTACCCCACTCTGATGTATTTCTCTATAGTTTTCCTTAAAAATGTATTATCCATTATTTTTTTTCAGAATTGTATAATATAAATATTATTATTATTATTATTATTAATTATTATTATGGATATTATCTCAAATAGGCCCCTGGGGCGACAAAAACAGTTTTTTCATTTTGCAAAAAAAAATATTTTTCTATTTTTTTTCAATTGACCTATATATACAGCGCGGGTGAAAAGTACGAAACACGTTGAATGATAGGTAAGTTGAGTGGCCAAGAATGCACGAAGCAAAATATTTAAAGGGGATAGGGGAATCTCAACACCAGTGCAGTAGTAGGGATAGAAGTTGTTTCGGTGATCATTTCGTCTGCAGTCTGCAAAACAAACCTTTGCGCATCTAATTTTAACACGGGCACTGGTGCTGAGATGCCCATATCCCTTCAAATCTTTTGCTTCGTTCATTCTTGGGCACTCAAATTAACTACTATCCAAAGTGTTCCATACTTTTCACGCGCACTGTATATTATTATTATTAATATATTATTATTATTATTATTATTATTATTATTATTATTATTATTATTATTATTATTATTATTATTATTATTATTATTATTATTATTATTATTATTATTATTATTATTATTATTATTATATTATATTATGTATCTTATTGTACTGTGTACATTTTATGAACTGGCACCTCTGTGAAGTGTAAAAAATTCAAGATCTCCTATACTTTACATGCTATATTTTACCTTTTCTCTTCCCCTTGACTCAGCTCATAGGTGCCAGTTCGTATTGCGACGGCTATATATTATTCCGGTTTATTGTATTTTTTGATATCATAATTTTAATATTTTTAGATAATCCATAGAATGAGAACTGGAAACCAAAATGATGAAATTCATCATAGTGGTTGGAACGTATGTTCGAGTTGTCACACCATTAAGGGAGGATGCTGTAATGTACCAGTCAGAGATAAACTGGTTTTACCTGCCCTAGGATCTAATAGAGTGTATTTTGTAGACACAGGAAAAAATCCTAGAGCACCTGAAATTTATAAGGTATCGTTCTTGAATATTATTATTATTATTATTATTATTATTATTATTATTATTATTATTATTATTATTATTATTATTATTATTATTATTATTATTATTATTATTATTAAAATACAATTTAGAGCTGAGATCGAAACCTATTATAGCTCAAAAGTAGGGACTAAAAATAAGAATTAAATATAAGAAACTAAGTGTCTTTGTGTTCTATCATAATTGTTTTTAAAAGAGTTAACAGTTGTGGCAGTTACTACACTTGACTGAAGTCCATTCCAGCGGTTGAAAACTCTGTTGGAAAAGAAGTTCTGACGGATTGTTGACTTGTAGTTTTCTTTCTTTAACTTAAATGAGTGACCACGTAGTTGCAGATTATCACTTAAAGTCAGCATATTATTGATATCACCACTGAAGTGTCCATTAACTATCCTATAGGTAAAAATCATTTCTCCTCATTGACGTCTTTCAGACAAGACTGGCAAACTGAGTGCCTCCAAACGGTCATGGTAGGGTAAATTGCTAATACTACGCACAGATTTAGTTGCTCTACGCTGAACACCTTCCAACAAATTTATGTCCTTTATCAAGTTAGGAGTCCATATTAACGCTGCATGCTTCAGTTGAGGTCTAATGTATGATTTATAAAGGAGATTAAAGAGGGATGGAGAGGGATTTTGGAAAGTTTTGAACATTATGTAGGTAGTTTTGTTAGCTTTCTTAACAATATTTCCAACATGTCTAGACCAAGACAGGTTGAAAGTTATTGTTACACCAAGATCTACCTGCTCCTGAACAGTAGCCAAAGATATGGCATCAATAGTGTAGTTTATATGAGGGTTATTGGAACCAAGGTGCAATACGGTACACTTGGATATATTTAAGGGTATTAACCAAGTCTTACACCACTCAGCAACGTTATTAAGGCTTTGTTGAATTAAATTGCCCTGCTCAAGATGATTACCAAACACTTTGGAATCATCGGCATAGAAATTGTGAGGCACCGAAATTAAATTATCAAGATCCGAAACATAAATAAGAAACAGAATGGGCACAAGCACAGAACCCTGCGGAACACCAGAGAGGACGTCCCGTGAATTGGAACACTCGGAACCCACTTTTACTCTAAAACTTCTGTTACTAAGGTACCTCTCAATCCAAGCCAGCAAAAGGCCACTAATTCCAAAGTGTTTTAGTTTTTTCAATAAACGTTTCTTAGGCACTTTATCGAAAGCTTTGCAAAAATCTAAATAAATGATATCGACCGGCTTCCCATCGTCCAAGAGCTTGGTCCAATGTTGAAGACTAGATAAAAGGTTGGTAGTTGTGGACCTGCCAGGCGTAAAACCGTGCTGAGAGTTGGGCAAAACATTATTTTCGATGATAAATTTCATTATTTGGGCTACTATAATCTTTTCTAAGACTTTAAGGCAAAGGGACATAATACTAATTTGCCTGTAGTTGTTAGGATCGCTTTCATTACCCTTTTTAAAAATTGGCTTAGAGCATGACACAAGCCAGTCTGTTGGTAGGGCAGAGGTTGATAAAGAATGCTGAAAAATATGAGTTAACGGCTCTGACAAGGTCTTAGCACAATTCTTTAAGATTTGCACTGAGATATTGTCAGGTCCAGGACCTAGGTCAGGTCGAAGATTTTTTAAATGATTTAAAACAGTCGGGCTATCTAACAATACAGTATCTAACGAGTTTTGATTAGCAGGGGCAATTACAGGGGGTAACGGGCCATCGGGTTCAAGTGTATATATTTGTTCGAAGACTGAGGCAAACGTCTCAGCAATCAAATTTTGTCTATTATAAATATATATTAAATTACAATATAATTTTATATTTATTATTTCCATAAGTTTAAAAAAATGTTATCACCCAAAAGTCAAAATTATAGTAAATTTGGCAACGCTGTACTAGAATTGAACAAATATTTTAAGATTCTCAATGTATAAATAAATATTAACTAACTAAATATAAAGTTTTTCTGAGAGGTAAACGTATTTATCTAAGTATAACAGCATATTACACGAAAAATATTTAGGGGCACTTAAAAAGATGGCTATTTTATAAACAAATGTAACGAAATTATGTTTAAAAATATTATGCTTGCTAAAATATATTAAGATTTATTTATATGAATAAATTTGTCTCCAGCTGCCATTTTATGATGCAGGTACAAATTTTCTAGTTGGCCATGCACCCTTCGAAAGTTAGAAATTAAACATACTTTTAATGTATTTCTAACTTAAAAATCTAACGTTAGATTAACGTTTGTAACTAACGAAAAGTCCAAACGTTAAAAAGCGGGACATTTGCACATATTTTATAACTTACTTTTATACAGATTTCTAACATTAAAAAAACGCTGTTCTAACGTTAAATTTCTACTAGGGTATATATTAAAGTACTAGTTTAATAACACCGTTTTTAGTGCAAGAAATGAGAATTTATGACATTTTGATTAAATGAAAATTAAAGAGAGTTTTTAGAGTTGACATATGTCAGAAAAAGTCTTTTTTTTTAACTCTTAGCCTAGTGAATAATTAATTGCGCAAAACTGTGAAAATAGATTAATCTAAATGTAATAAATATAATTTTTTTGACTCGGTAAGTTAAAAATATATTTTTCGGGACCCCATTTCACCACCTTTTCTAGCATACAAAGGAACCCGATACAGGACCTGGCGATTTGCAATTAACTTAACTTGAATGTACTTTAAAACATATATAAAATACAGCCGGGAGAAAATAATGAATTAAAAATGGTCACCAGCTCTTAGACTATAACCAGACTATATTTTTTTTGCGTACCTAATATTCCATTTTCTAGATTAAGAATTTAAAATTTTCTGAACTGACAATAAAAAGTTATTTTGTTTAAACTTAGGTTGTAGATGCAAAAGAAATGAAAAATTTAGATTGTGCTACCCCACACACAACTCATTGCTTACCAACAGGCGAAATTATGATTTCCATTATGGGGGACAATGAGGGAAATGGAAAATGTGATTACGTTTTAATCGATTCTACAACTTTAAAGACAAAAGGTAGGTAATTTTATTTTTTATTTTTTAAGTATGAGAAATTTCCTTTAAAACTGTCATACTTAAATTAGTCCTTCGAGCTAAGATATTTTAATTCACAAATTCCATCATCATCCATCATTCCATGCAGTTAGTATTAAATTATTATAGGAAGAGGAGTGCAACTAACATAAGGGAACGTTCAAGTGTTACGTAACGCCAATTTTGATCATTTTGGACCCCCCCCCCTGTAACGCTATTTTCCTATACCATTAACATGGGCGTAACACTCCAAAATGACCCCCCCAGAAGCGTTACGTAATACTTGAACGTTCCCTAAGGGTCTAATCCACAAAATTATTATTTTACGGGAGAAGCAAAAATGTGATTAATTTTTTTCCAATGATATTTATACTATTAATATTAATTATATTACTAAATTATTAATTAATTAATATTAATTATATTACTATACTCCGCGCATTATCTATCTGAGTTGATTATCGTCTGTTTTTTGTTTTATTGTTGGTAGAATAAATTTAATCCCCTATGTAAGGTTGCTAACTTGTATTTTAAATTCTTTGTCAATCAAAACATTACTTTGACGTTTAAATCATTATTTTGACATTAAAATAAGAAAATATAATAATTTTTGAAGAGCATAAAGATAATGGTAAAAAGAACAAGAAAGGTCCTGAAAAAGGAAACTAAAGGATCAATTTACAAATATATTACTAAAATAAAGCAATATAATGCAGTGCTCAATAAAAGTTTCATAGTAAACAAAGTTTCATAGTAAACGATGTAGCAGAGAATTTTTCGGTAAGTTCGTATAATACTGTTCCATAATTGTATTTAAAAGATATTATTTTAGGTATCACCAGCACAGGTCTTCGGGATTATGAAATAAGCAGAGGGCGGTGGGGCAAACAGTTTATTAACTGCCGGTAACTTAAGTATTAAGAAGTTTTCTAGAACGTAAAATTTTACTTTATTATAATATATTATACATATGAATAAAATCACTTACTTGGACTATTATTTTAAACAAATTTTCAGTTTTTAGTAACATTTAAATTTTGAAATCTATCCCATTTTAAGTTTATAGATAGATCAGCAGGTTTGGATTTATAATATTATAATTTTATGTAGAAATTTTCTAAAATGTAAATGTTTATTTTAATACCATATTATAAATAAAAAAAGTTTACTTTAATTCATGATCATCTTGCGTTTGTTATAATTTTAAACGGACTTTCTCGTTTTAAAGACATTTTGTCATCATAATTATTAATAAGACGTTACATGACAGATAATTTAATCTAAATGTCAAAAATTTTCAAAAGCACAATAGACAATAAAAATATCACTAACAGTCATTTTTAAACCACTAATCTTAGCTGCCTTGATCCAATTTGTTACTCAGATAGATAATGCGCCGAGTTTAAATACGATTATATTATAATTATATTAATAATACTATTATTAAATACGATTTTTATATAATGACATTAAATGTCAATTTTGATACTCGCAAACAATAAGATTTAAATATTGAAATTTGGTGTAAACTATTATTTATATGCTCAAAACTGGAGTGATTTGGGAAAGCATAGATTTTCCTATAAAGTCATGACATTTTGTGGAGATATTGGTTTTCAGTATTTGACCGTTTAGATTACAATGGAAAATAGTAACTAAAATTGGTTTTAGTATAAAAATTGTTGAAAAACATCAATATCCCAACATTGGCTTTTATAAGTAGCTTGACCAGAGTAAATTTTAGTTATTTTACACAGTGAAAAATAAATTAACATGGAGACGTTTATTTTGTTAAATAATAAAAAATTACTTTTTAATTAAAGAAGTAGGTAGACATAATTTATAATGCAATGTACCTTATTAATAAGATTGCAATAAAATTTTCGTTTTCTCTAAGGTATTTTCTTCAACGTTTTTTAAGTTTCATGACAACTAAATGTGTTTTCTTCATGAAGATTTCCAAAAATCTTGATATTAAATTTTTTATTCTAACAATAAATGTTATTTCAAATTTTGGATAAAAACATGTCAAATTAGATTTGACATATTTTTATGAACGTTGACAGCAGCAGAAAGCTGCCGCTGGAAGGAGCGACCCTACGTCATACTTGAACATTTCTATTTCACAGCAACCTATTTTTTTGCCATTCCAAAATAAAAGTGACATTTTTAAAGATTTTTTAAAATTAAAAATTTTAATGGAAAATTTATGTTTTTAGTAAAAAGAACTATTATACAATAAAGAAAAAAATATATATTTTTTAATTTTGGCATTTAAAAATGTTGTTACGCTAAAAAAATGCACGTGTCGAGCTCTAGCTCAAAACCAAAAAAAGAGTAGAAAACTTTTGTTTAGGGTCAATTGAAGGTAACTTGGTCTATATTGAATGGTAAAAATTTCATAGTGATATCTCTGTTAATAACTCCAGAAATGATCTGATTAGTCTTAGATAGTCCACCCTGTATAATTTATAATTATATGATTGTAGCTAGTAAAAGTAATACGTTTAACAAAACAGTTAGGCTCCAATTTGAAGCAGTTATTATTTGCCCTAATTTTCAGGAACTTGGACAAAAGGAAAAAGAGCCAAATTCGGGTATGATTTCTGGTATCAACCATATTTTGATATCATGGTATCATCAGAATGGGGAGCACCAAAAGTTTTTAAAACTGGATTTCTTCCTTCGCATTGTGAAGATCCGGAGGCTTACGGATCATCCCTAAACTTTTTTTCCTGGAGCAAAAAGGAATTGATTCAAACCATAGATCTTGGAAAAGATGGATTGGCACCATTGGAAGTAAGATTTTTACATGATCCCAAGCAGAATCAAGGATTTGTAGGTTGTGCAGTTAATGCAAATGTTTTTAGGTGATTATTTCCCTCATATATTTTAAACCAATCAAATTTAAAGAAAATGTCATAATTGACCAATCCTGTTAATTTAAGAGCGATTAAATAGCATCTCGCTATTTAAGAGCGATTAAATAGCATCTCACTGTTTAGATAAGTGACTATTATACCGATAGCTCAAAATTACCAAAAATACAGCTGCTTGTAGTTAGTTTACTTGGTTTAAATCATCTTTTTCAGGAAATAATCTTAAAATATACTCTTCCACCTAATGATTTAAACCAGCTAAACTACAAGCAGCTGTATTTTTGGTAATTTTGCTTTTAAGCAAATGTTTTTATAATGAGTTATTAAGTATCAAACATTTCCTAATATAAGCAAAATTAACAAAAACACAGCTACTTGCAGTTTAGCCGGTAAAATCATTAGGTCTCGGGATATATTTCGAGAATATTTCAATAATGTGAAAAAAAATTGTAAAAGTGCAAAACTCGCTGCTAGATACGTAATAGAAAGCAGTAGGTATTTTCTATTTTTTACATGACCTGTTACAGGTACTGTACTCTAGTATAAAAGATTCTTTTTTTTTGTTAATATAATATTGCTTTTACAAATGAAATTATATACTTCCGATTTTTTAGATTCTTTTTAAAAGAAGATGGCACTTGGGCCACACAAAAAGCCATCGACGTTAAGCCCAAAAAAGTTTCTGGTTGGGCTACAGAATATATTCAAGGTAGGTTTAAAAGTACAAAGTTTTTTTACTTGTCCTTTTCTTGTCTCTTAAGAGAAGAACTAAAAAATAAAGAACTAAATTTAGTTCTTCAGTGGATTTTATTATATAATTTTAGGAATGATAACTGATATTTTAATATCTTTGGACGACAAATATATTTATTTATCAAACTGGCTTCATGGAGATGTGAGACAGTACGATATTACTGATCCCAGTAATCCAAAACTAACAGGTAATATTTAAGCGAACAGTAAAAAAATTAAAATTTAATCGGTCAGTTGAGAACAACAGGTACTAGTCCAAAATTGTTGTTTTGAGATAAACACAAAAAACCTTTTATTCGCAATTGTATATGTAATGTATGTATACATACATTACATGTATTAATAAAGTTTGGGAAGTACGTGATTTCTTGTCCCACTGTTTTCCACGCCTGGACCTGACCTGTAATGAAAAATAGAAAGCAGTAAACTAATTATTACTGGTCTGCAATTTAAATCATTAATTTCCGCTAGATGGCGCCACCGATTAAAATATCATTATTAATGCTTAAAGCAAGATGGCTGAACTGCTGTCATGATAAAGACGAATATAATCTAATACATTTAGTTAAAAACTTAAATGTACAGTTTTAGTCAGTGTTTTTTACTTTTGAGACTAAAGATAAAGATACAGATAAAGATATGTTAGTTGCTCCTTCGTTTTTACATGAAAAAATGTCCAACAAACGGCAATTAAAAAATAAAATTATTAAATTATACACTGGTACATATAAGTACCTAACATTAAACATTAATAGAATTTACATTACAGTTCAAAAATTCTTCAAGTGTGTAAAACGTTTAATTTTTTCTTTAAATTTCCGAGGGCCCAGATCAGTAAAAGAACGAGGTAACTTATTGTAGGTTTTGATTCCTAGATACCTGGGTCCCTTTTCAAATCCGGCCGTTTTATGCCTAGGTATGCTAAGAGCATGAGGTTGCCTAGTGTTAATAGAGTTTAGATCCCTATTTGCCACAAATTTTTCCTTATTTTGGTGAACAAAAAGTATCAAATTGTATAAGTACAGTGAATAAACCGTCATTATTTTGTTAAAAAGTCCTCCCTTGTACAGCATGATATTAATGAAGTATCGTCTGCATATTGGCAAAGCTTAAACCTCTTCTTAAACTTGTCGGGAATGCCATTTAATAAAAATTTTAAAAGGTCATTACTAAAAATTAAGAATAATAATGGGGAGAGAATTGCCCCTTGAGGTGTCCCTCTGCGGATATTTGTGGACGATTTGATTTGATTTTAACATTTGCCCGCTCACCTATGTCTGAAGTTAGCTCTACGTCGAGGGGCGTTTCACCTTTACAATACATGTACGTTTTCATCGACAGTACTTTACATTACATTGACATTACCTTACATTACTTACAATACTGTACATTACCGTACATTACGTTACATTACTTACATTATTCTACAGTACCTGACATTAATTGACATTACGACAGTACCTACATTATTTACATTATATTTATTAATGCGCATGCTCTCCTACAGTATTTACATTATTTCGTCTACTCAGATCGCTCAAAAACCACGTGACACCTATAAAATTTCGGCAGTGTTGTTTACTTCTGGTGGTTTTAATATTATTTTTAATCATTTTTGTGTACCTGATGTATAATGTGTAAGGAAAAGTACGGAATTTAATATTATGTAGTAGTTTTCAAATGTCTGTCATGTAAGAAAACAAAAATGTATTTTTTTTTTAGTTTTTTTTTTGTCGAATTCCAAGAGTTTAATTTTTAGATTAAAATGTACTTGTCAAGGCCTCCCTAGCCTTGGTTTAAGCCCCCTGGAGACGAATTCTTCAAAACCGGGGGTAGAACGAACCTCAGACTCGTTCTATCAGTCGTTCTACTCCCCGGTTTTGAAGAATAGGTCCCCTGGAATCTTTGTTGAGCTCCCCTGACCTGTTTGTCGAGCCCCGAACCCATTAACTTTTAACATTATACAGTGCATGTCTAAAGTCCGCCCCCTCCATTAAGTTTTAAACGAATTAAGGTATCAACTTGAAAAACACCTAAATAACATAACCCAAATAACTTTTTGGTACATATTTTATATGGCACAATGGTGACAGGGGGGCAAGGGGGGATATTTTTTTAAAATAGAAAGGGGGTTTGTGTGATATATCATTTTAAAGCTTATGAATTTCTCTATTTAACCAAATATTTTTTTATTTTTTGGGAGCAATTTTTGTGGTTTTAAAATAGGTTTAAAAATGGGAAATTTTGTTAAAATTTCTTTAAAAAAATTAAACAATTTTTGAAAACTGGTTTATTTTATGTCAATTATACTAATTTTAAATGATATTAATAAAATGTTGCAAAAAAAACAAAAAATCGCATTTTTTAGTAAATAAATTAAAAAAAAATAAAACCTACAAAAACCTGGACGTTTTATATCCAAAAAATATGATTTCCGTCAAAAAAAATTCTATCTCTGTCGTGTTTATGCTCAAATCCGGTTTATGCACCATTTATACCCGCCCAGACCCGTCATTTTCAGCAGGGTAGTGATAAAAATTCGCACATAGGGGTTTTGGGAAAACAATTTAATATTTTAAAAAATCTATCTC
>OY294044.1:50189056-50541413 GCA_958510825.1 Brachypterus glaber | reverse complement strand
ATTTTGTATGGCCAAAAAGTCCACAGGGTCCATTAATTGTTTTAGACCGTAGTAAAAAATTGTTTTTTTAGAGATCACAATTGGCCATTTTATGAAACGTGCCCTAGGATCCTATAGGAGCTCCCCTCCTAGAAAGCTTCAAAACAAATATAGATAAATGGCGCATTCACCAAAATAATATATTCAGAAAAAAAAATGTGAGCGATCGTGAAAAGGGACCTGGAGGGGGGGGGGTGAATAATGTTTGGATTAATTACCTATTTATAGGCCTAGAAATGTCTAATGCATTCGAAAACCCAAAACCCAATGTTTTAATACACTCAGGTACCCTTTTTTCTCACTACTCATAAATTGCATTTACTGTGGCATAAAATCATTTTAAAATAATTTTATCTGATTTCTTTTATTTGTACTTAACTAGTGACTAGGGGTTGATAGTCAATTTTCATGGGGTTGATGAAGTTCCAAATAAAACTTGGCCCCACAGCCAAATTGCACCAACTGAATGCTGGGGGCTTCTGTCATAATATTAGTTGTACATTTGAACACAAAAACAACTGTTTCAAGTTTTTTCTTTACATTTTTTTTTTAATTATTATTATTTTTTTGGCAGTCGTATTTTTTAAAACTAATTTTTCCAGGTTAATAATAATGTTTACCAATATTTTAAATCACCCGCTTGAGAAACTTGTAAACAACCGAAATGCGCAAGACCAACAATGCAAAATAAAATTTAACCCAAACGTGCCTCTTAAAAATAAATTAATTCAATAACTGCCTTCTTTAGATTCTTTTTGATCAATTTTTCATCTGGTATGTCTGAATTTCCAAAACAAAACAATTGTTTTTAAGTAAAACACGTGGTTGATCATAGCAGTCACGATACCAATCACAAGATAAATATATGCATTGCTCCTGCTATCAAAAAAAAACTGCTGATTACAGCATTTGATCAAGTTGTCATGAATTACTTACAGTTTCTGTATGTTCGTCAATCACGGACATTTGCGTGAACTCGAGACTCGACATTTTTAAGCCTTTCAAACACTATTTAAATTAAAAATTTTACACAAAAACAGATCAACGTGCTTCACCAGTCACTATTTACAAACACAAACATATGCAAGGTCACTTATCATTACGTCACGCGATCGATAGAACGCTTGTGGCCGATAGTGGCGACATCTATTGGTAAAACTAGGAACCTCATATCAAATTTTGGCGCCCAACGTGGTTATAGCAATTTTAAAGTTTTTGGATAAATACCTAATGTGCCGGGCCAGATTTTTTTTAAGCAAAAATTAATGTAAAAACTATTACTTTTTTGAGATATGACACATTTTTTTTTAAATCATTTATCGATAAAAAACATTTTCTTGTAATTATCTTTTGTTCTTTTTTTAATTATTTTTCGAAAAAAAAATATATATATATTTTTAAATTCTTTTTCAAAATAAAATTAAAAAAAAACTAAGTAATATTTCAAAAAGTTTTCAGAACAATAAATTAAAGCTTTTGGACCAATATTTCATGCACCCATATTAGGGCAATTCCATGGTAACTGACGTTACAGCCTCAAAAAAATGACACTTGGACTTTTAGATATTTTATTATAATATTATTAAAGATTGTTTGTTATTTATTATTTTTAAAAACTGTTTGTGAAAAAATGTTAATATAATAAAATATTTAAAAGTGCCATTTTTTATGCAACAGTAACGTCAGTTACCATTTAATTACCCATTAGGCAAAAATTTTGCCGCAAACCGTAATATTAAGTTACTTACTACTTAGATAGGTACTATTTAGTTTTTACCCCTTTTGACTCTCTTACACCACCCCACCCCAATTTTTAACATAACAATCGTTTGGACTTTTTACTTTACAATAAAGCTAAATTTAGTTTTTTCTACGACTGCTCTAGAATATAAGCAAATACACACACTTTTCAAACACAGAATTAATCCATTCTAGCTCTAGATATGGTATGAATATTCCGTATCAAGTGTTAGAATTAGCACGTGAAGTACCATCTCTTGTTTATAAAAGTAAAGAAAACTGTAGCAAAATTAGCAAAAATATTTACCATGAAATATTGAATAATTTAATGCAATTTAAAGTTTTGCGTTAAAATTACATAAAGTTTATTAGTTTTTCTTAATATTTGACCAGTTTTTTATCAATTTAGTTCAAAGAATTAAAACTGCTTTTTCTATTGTTAAATATTTAAACCTGATGTCACAACAATCTGACATAACCTTCAATTTTTGCATTATTATTTGTAAATATGTGCTAAAATTAAATAAAAATTTATTTTTAACTACTGATTTGATAAAATTATTAAATAACATTAATTGCTTTATTTAAAAATATGTGTTTTGTTGCATTTACAATGTCGAGTCACACAAAACATTGTTTTTAACCTTGTCCGCAGTTTAAAGCCATACAGTGTTTTATATTTGCAGTCGAAGAAAAATTTTAGTCTATAACACGTATGGAATAGTCATTACGCGCTCGCGGGCCGTCATACTCGCCTGCCGGCTCGTTTGGACTTTTTCCAAACTTTCCGCGCGGAATATTGTCTATTCCATATTAGTTATAGAATATACTATTTTCGTTTGGACATTCACGTGAAAGCCACGTTAATATGTGACGTGCCATATATTCACAGCGTTGCTAAATATTTGTTATTAAATAACATGGTTGTCACGTCACACGTGTTACGTTGCAAATGTGATGTTAAATACATGTTATTTTTCAATATTATGTGATGTTATGATTTAGTTTAAAAATACACCCAAAAGTGATGTTAATTTCTTGTAATATAACATCCCTTGCTACCTGGGTTGTTAAATATTTAAACCTTATGTCACAACAATCTGACATAACCTTCAATTTTTGCATTATTATTTGTAAATATGTGCTAAAATTAAATAAAAATTTATTTTTAACTACTGATTTGATAAAATTATTAAATAACATTAATTGCTTTATTTAAAAATATGTGTTTTGTTGCATTTACAATGTCGAGTCACACAAAACATTGTTTTTAACCTTGTCCGCAGTTTAAAGCCATACAGTGTTTTATATTTGCAGTCGAAGAAAAATTTTAGTCTATAACACTTATGGAATAGTCATTACGCGCTCGCGGGCCGTCATACTCGCCTGCCGGCTCGTTTGGACTTTTTCCAAACTTTCCGCGCGGAATATTGTCTATTCCATATTAGTTATAGAATATACTATTTTCGTTTGGACATTCACGTGAAAGCCACGTTAATATGTGACGTGCCATATATTCACAGCGTTGCTAAATATTTGTTATTAAATAACATGGTTGTCACGTCACACGTGTTACGTTGCAAATGTGATGTTAAATACATGTTATTTTTCAATATTATGTGATGTTATGATTTAGTTTAAAAATACACCCAAAAGTGATGTTAATTTCTTGTAATATAACATCCCTTGCTACCTGGGTTGTTAAATATTTAAACCTGATGTCACAACAATCTGACATAACCTTCAATTTTTGCATTATTATTTGTAAATATGTGCTAAAATTAAATAAAAATTTATTTTTAACTACTGATTTGATAAAATTATTAAATAACATTAATTGCTTTATTTAAAAATGTGTGTTTTGTTGCATTTACAATGTCGAGTCACACAAAACATTGTTTTTAACCTTGTCCGCAGTTTAAAGCCATACAGTGTTTTATATTTGCAGTCGAAGAAAAATTTTAGTCTATAACACGTATGGAATAGTCATTACGCGCTCGCGGGCCGTCATACTCGCCTGCCGGCTCGTTTGGACTTTTTCCAAACTTTCCGCGCGGAATATTGTCTATTCCATATTAGTTATAGAATATACTCATCATCAATAGTTTGTTTGGGTCTTTAAGAGACAGGCGCAGCCTATGGCTCATTTATCTAAAAAAATATTTAATCTGAATTGAAAGTTGGGGCAGTGAGTCTATGCTCACTGATGCGAGTTGCATCTGTCATAATTTGGGGGGAGTGAGTCTCTGCTCACTGATGCGAGTTGCATCTGTCATAATTTGGCGCTGTGGAGTGGGTGGGAGGGGGTGGGGAGGGATGGGATAGGGAGAAACATAGAATATACTATTTTCAAGATTTTTTTTGCGTAAATCGATTTTTTTGCACATAAAACGTCGCGCCGAAAAACGTTATAAATCAATAAAAATTTTATACTTTTTACTAAGGTTAGATTTCTCTAGGGGAAGTAAAGTAATTGCTTTTCCATTTATATTTAGTTTTCCCCAAAACGTCTTTTATTTTCTACCTGTTGATGTGATAACACGGTGTTTATTGAATTTTACGAGCGTTTAAAAGAGTGGGTTGATAAATATTTATTTTCCAACGAGCGTGCGGAAAGATCACTCTTTTCGCACGTATATGCATGGGCGGATTTAGGGGGGGCATGGGGGCCATGGCGTCGTTCAGGCAAATGCATTCGAGGGCGGAAAAGGGCCTCTTTTCGCACTTGTTAAGAAATAGCTATTTCGGGCTTATTATTGGGAAGAACTATATTCATCTTGCTTTAAACTATCAAATAATATTTACCCAATAATTACAAAAATAAGGAAACCAGTGTAAAAAGGCAAATAGTATTTAAACATTAAAAGAATAAAAAAAAAACTTATCATACTGTAAATACACTGCCCAGTAAAAGAGCTTTCCCATTTTACAACCCGCGTGTAAAATGGATTTTTTACTTTTAGTTTACTTTTAGCAACCTTAAAAATATACCAATTTTCAAGGGCGTAGATCTTTTTCGTCTATGGTGGGGGTAATACCCAGGGCCGGCCTCAAATTTGGAGCCCCTAGCAAGAGAAAAGAACACCCTAAAATAAGGCTTTGTGCGCCAAAAAAAAATTGCACCCCAAATTATGCCATCAAGAAAAAAAAGCTTTGTCCCTGACGGTTTTTACCAAACGTGGCGCCCCTACAACAAAATGACGGCGCCCAAAAAAATACCTTAAGACAAAAGCTTTGTCCCTGACGGTTTCTATCAAACTTGGCGCCAAAAAAATACCAACAAGAAAAAAAACTGTGTCCCTGACGGTTTCTACCAAACTTGGCGCCCTGCAAACAAAATTGGCACCCACGCCTATGGGGGGGGGGTAATTACCCCCATTACCCCCCCTCATCTACGCCCTTGCCAATTTTCAGGAAAACTACCCCCGCCTCTTAAGGGGTGCAGTTTGAGCGTTTTTATTATCAGATTCTCTTTCAGCAACCCTAAAAACCCCAATACACCAATTTTTACAAAAACTACCCCCCACCCTCAGGGGGTGAAATTGGAAAAATTTTATTAAAAGATTCAGTTTTAGCGACCTCAAAAACCTCAATATATAAATTTTCAAGAAAACTACCCCCTGCCCCTCAGGGGGTGGAGTAAGAATATTATTTATTATTAGATTCATTTTTAGCAACCTGAAAGACCCCTATATACCAATTTTCACGAAAACTACCCCCCGCCCCTTTGGGGGTGGATTAGAATTTTTTTATAATCAGATTCACTTTCAGCAAACTCAAAAACCCCAATATACAAATTTTCACGAAAACTACCCCCACCCCTCAGGGGGTGGATTTATAATTTTTTTATTATCAGATTCACTTTCAGCAAACCTCGAAAACCCCAATATACCAGTTTTCATGAAAACTACCCCCCACCCCTCAGGGGTTGAAATTAGAAAAAAAATATATCAGATTCATATTGGCCAACATATGGCAACACTGCTGACGACCGTCAACATGCAAAATTGAACTGTACCAATATCCCAATATTTACTAGCGTAATTTTCTCGGTGTACACAAAGGCATAATAAAATGTTATAATACCTACACGGTTCGCAAAAAAGGTCAAATAAAATAAAAAATTGCCCAAGAACTTTGAAAATAAAATTTGATTCCTGGCCCTTTCCTTAAATAGGAAAAGCAAAAATTAAAAAATTTCAACGAGAAAATATTTTTTAGCGCACTTTTTTGTTTTGAGTATTATAAAATAGATACACGCTGATTTATAATTTTCCCAATTCACCAATATTTGCTACAGTTTACTTTTTTCTGCTTAAACTTTTTATCTGTAACTCAAAAATTAAATTTTAAATAATATCATACAAATATGACCCCCTTGGGGGGCCTTAAAGAGGACAAAAGCCTAAATTTTTAAATTTTCCTGGGTTTATCTTGTATGCTCTATTTATATACCAATATAAGCTATTCTAATAGTATATTAAATATTTTTTTTTAAATAGGGGGGTTTAGGGGATCTCGAGGCAATTTTCAGATTTTTTTTAGAATTTTAATGTACAAAAAATATTATAATATAAATATTTTCTAGATATTGTAAAATAGTGTTTAAAATGTCGGTTTGGGGGTTAATTATTATATAATATATAATATATATTATTATATATTATATTATATATTATTATTATTATATATTAATATAAAAAAGAAATATAATATTAATATTATTATGTACGCGTACTTGCCAAATTTGGTTTATATTTCTCCTGAAAGTTGTTAAAGAAGTCTCTTATACTGCCTTCCTAAGCTGAAAGGTCCTATGTGTATATGTTAAACCTATGTAGATAGGACCTTTCAGCTTAGAACGGCAGTATAAGAGACTTACTATATCCAATAATTATACATATATAATTATGTACATAATATTTCTATAATACATTATGCCTAAAACTTTAAAATCTCTACTCTCGGCTTAAAGAAGAGATATTAGACGATCGGAAGAAAAAGAAAAAACATTCTAAAACTTACTTTACAAATCAATTTTTTCGTTTGGACTTTTGAAGGTTTGAAGGGATTTTTTAATTCCAGAGGAAAGGCAATAAATTAAAAGCAAATAAAGTAATAAGTGGAAATTATATTATGTATTAAACAAAATTGAAATATAAAAGTACAGAAAAAATAAAAGCAAAAATATTTTATTTTCTAAAGCTGGGTAAAATAAACATAATAAAAATTTAACGCAAACTATATGATAAACTATAACATTAAAAAAATAATAATTAATATTTACTAGTAACTATATATGAGAGTTGTTATAAAATATTACTGAATTTCTAAATTATATTATTCTATATCTTTTTTATATTAATATATAATAATAATATATAATATAATATATAATAATATATATTATATATTATATAATAATTAACCCCCAAACCGACATTTTAAACACTCTTTTACAATATCTAGAAAATATTTATAATATTATAATATTTTTTGTACATTAAGATTCTAAAAAAAAAAATCTGAAAATTGGCTGTAGACCCCCAAACCCCCCTATTAAAAAAAATATTTAATATACTACTAGAATAGCTTATATTGGTATATAAATAGAGCATACAAGATAAACCCAGGAAAATTAAAAAATTTAGGCTTTCGTCCCCCCAAGGGGGTCCTATTTGTATGATATTATTTAAAATTTAATTTTTCAGTTACAGGTTAAAAGTTTAAGCAGAAAAAAGTAAACTGTAGCAAATATTGGTGAATTGGGAAAATTATAAATCAGCGTGTATCTATTTTATAATACTCAAAACAAAAAGTGCGATAAAAAAAAATTTTGTTGTTGAAATTTTTTAATTTTTGCTTTTCCTAGTTAAGGAAAGGGCCAGGAATCAAATTTTATTTTCAAAGTTCTTGGGCAATTTTTTATTTTATTTGACCTTTTTTGCGAACCGTGCCTAATGTATTTTGTCTCGACACTGTAAGGATTTTCGTTTAGCTGAAAAACTATCTAAAACACTGAAACTGAATACAATAACTAGTGATAAAGAGAGATTATGCCTTGGGCAATTTTTTAACATCATCTTAAAAGCTTTTTCTCTTTGGGGAGAAAACCACGCACAAAGGGTTGTTTTCAACAACACTGCTCTACAAAAAAAGATTTTTTTATTTTCCGGTGAGCTTTTAGTTTCGTCTGCCTATATTTGATGCCCTGATTTCGGAACCTTTTTCCGTTTTTCTCGATCAGCTCGTTTTTTGGAATATAGCTCACAGTGGTTTTTTGCCTATAGTTGTAGTAAAAAAAATAATTTAGGTCTAATTATTTTTTTTTGACTCGGATCGATTCTATATTAGTGGTGCTCTAAGCAAAAAAAAAGCGGATTTAAAATATTTTTATTCGTTTGATTTTAATAGGATTCTAAATTCAAAAAAAATATTTTAGATTTTAAGCTTTCACGGCCATTAAGATATAAAGAACTTTCACTTTCGGGTTTAGACCGTGTTAATGGATTTTCACTTTCCGACGTTTCGTCTCTTACTACTAGAGACATCTTCAGGGATTAATCTGAAACTAAGTTTCGAATCAACTTGTGTCACTATTTATGACGAGTTGTGGTTATTCACCCGTGACGAGCTTTTTCCTATCAAAGACTTCCATATTGCAGGTAAGTGGTAACCAGTGTCCCGATTGATATTGTTAGGATGCTTGATGATTTCTATCGATTCCCGTATCTTCCTTGGCATTTTTCTGTTTTCTGTTAATATTTGTTTTGTTTCAGACAAATTGATTTTATGACCTGTTTCATGTACATGTTCGGCTACTGCCGATAAGGAAATTTGTTTCTTTCTTATATTAATAAGAGACGAAACGTCGGAAAGTAAAAATCCATTAACACGGTCTAAACCCGAAAGTGAAAGTTCTTTATATCAAAAAAATTGTTTTTTTCGCATTTTTTCGATATATTTTGATAAAAATGTTATATAAATCAAATTTTTATACACAATACTAACAAAAATGTGCGGTTTATAAAAATAAAAAAAGTTTTAGATTTAATTCAGTGACGGAATTTTACCGGGGGTTATCGAAAAAAAAAACTAAAAATTTTGAAATTATTTATTTATTATTTGGAGAGCAACACAATATATCTTTATTGTGAAAAAAACAAAACGAAAAATAAAAAAAAATAAAACATTTTCTCCTTGCTTTAAAAAATTAAAATAACATTAAATAAACATTAAATAAGTCAAAATATTGTTGTTCTGCTTTCACTAACTCCCCGTAAAATCTCCGTTACTAGATTCAATCCAAAACTTTTCTTATTTTACAAATCTCACATGTGTGTTAGTGTTGCCTATAAAAGTCAGAGCCATTTAGTATTTATATAAAATTTTCATGAAAATGTAGCAAGAAAAAAACACCCAAATAAACCTTAGTCCCTGATGGATTCTACCAAACTTGGCCCTCTACAAAAAAACATGGCGCCCAAAAAAATACCCTCAAGAAAAAAAGATTTGTCCCTGACGGTTTCTACCAGACTTGGCATTGGCGCCCCTACAAAAAAAAATGTTAGCGCCCAAAAAATACCCTCCAGAAAAAAAGCTTTTACCCTGACGGTTTTTACCACAACTTGGAGCGCCCCTAGTCAAAAAAAAAAAACGCCATAAAAAAAACTGCCCAAGCTAAAAAAACGCCTCTCAACGGCGCCCCTCTAGGCTTGGGCTCTGAAGTAGGGGGTTCACTTGATTCATACCAAGGCCAGCTCTAAATATAAGGCTTCCTGTTACAATTATGGAATTCAATGTAAAAAATTATATGAAATACTTTAATTGTTTAGTGAATAATAAAAGGTACTAAAAGGTACCATATTTATAGCTTAAATAGATTTAATTATTTTTCCGTGCTAATAATTTTTATAACATAATAAAATTTCTGTAAATTTATAATAGTGCCTGTAATAAATATAATCGTTTCCAATTTATTTGTAACATTATTAGTTTTCGTGTTCCTTATAATATATAGCTTAAATCACTACAGTTTGCCACTATTACCAAATATCTTATAATTTATAGCACAGAGCCCACGTATTTCTTTTCGTGTATGTCAAAAGTGCAGTCTTAACTTTTGCCGAATTCCTCCATTGTGTGCCACGTGGTGGCAAAACTACCCGTCAAAGATCAACATCCTCGTCATAAACCCCATTCGCCGTCACCCCCGTTGTCATGGCGACGTTACTTTCTCTCCTATGGAGGAATTTCGCGCCTGTCAAAGTATTTTGCGGAGGGATTTTTGGAGTTGTACTGGAGTTTATTTGCGATTCGAGTGAATAGGGAAAACACGCAACTCTCTATCTATATATCTTTCCGTACATGTCTCTCTGTTTTGTTTAGATTTCGTGCTTTGATAGTAAACAATGAAAGATCTAGTGTTAAGATGATAAAGAGGCCTTAATAAACGGTAAGTGAATTAATTATCTTTTTCCAAAACTTTTAGTTCTTATTTACCAGATATCTTTAAGTGACTAAAAATATATACCTACCTATTCACATGTGAAATTTACAGTTAAAAATTTTCATACAAATTTTTTTTTTGGTTTTTGTCATAATTGAATAGGTTACTGCTAAAAAAAAAGTCAAAAAGCGATATTTAATAATGTTCTAAGTGCTAAGTGCAAAAAATAGGAATTTGAGTAAATACTGTAACTGTAACTGCACACAAATGTTTACTCAATTTTCTATTTTTTTTGCACATTATAAATTATTGGTTTTTGACGTAGGGTGTTTTAGCAATAACGGATTCAATTGTTGAAAAAAAATATTGTATACCATATGTGCACATATATACAGGGTGATCCATAACTGGCATGCCAAAATTTAAGAGGTGATTCTAGATCCAAAAATATAAAAAAAGTTCCTATAAAGGTTGGTCCGGAAATGAGCCCTAAGGGATCTAGGGCCCTTTAAAATTGTAATAAAAATAAGGTTTTTAATTAATAACCCGGGTACCGTTTAAGCTAGAGCGGCGAGCTTTTGCATGTATACTAGTATTAATAAGGGCAATAAGTTTATGTTAATTTATTTTTTTAATTTATCCAGAGGCGTGCCCAGACGGACAAAATATATGAGGCTTAAAACATTTTTGCCCCAAACTTTTCTATGTGTATGTTTTTTGGATTTGTTGTAAAAAATATAGATTTCTAGAGTAAAAATACATATAAAATATCATATAGTGTAACACTGTAGGAGCAACCGTTATCAAAAAAAATGCAATTAAGAGGAAGTAACATTTTGTGCCACCAAAAACGTTACTTTTTAAATGGCTATTACTCCTTTAATATTAAATTTAGGTGTTTTGGTGTATAATACTTTTTTGCTCAGTTTGAAATGAAGAATCACCCTGCAGCATTAAAATTTTATTGGTGCTTTTTTTTGTTCCCCATTCAATACGTCATCTTCGAAGGGCCGTAGCTCCCTTAGGGCTCATTTCCGGACCAACCTTTATAGATACTTTTTTTCATATTTTTGGATGTAGAATCACCTCTTAAATTTCGGTACGCGAGTTCTGGAACAGGCTGTATGTGTATAAAGACATTTACATTGATGAGTAGAACGTTTATAGGTATAAAAAATTGCAACTTATCACGGTTTAATCTAGGGTACTTAGGGGCCTGGCCGGCAAGATCCTAGGCGTCCCGAAAAACGGCCAAAAAAAGGCTGACGAAACGTTCAAAGGAGGGCCCGTGAAACGGCCAAAGAAAGGCGCAAAATAAACAAATTTATTTAAAAACCATGCGACTTAAAAAAGGCCTTAACTATGTTCTTCTGGGCCAGTCCGCCGCTGTTTTAAGGGTAGCTTGTCTTGCAGATTGTATGCACCTCGTTCACATCTTAGGGAACGTTTAAGTATTACGTAACGCAAATTTTGATCATTTTGGACCCCCACCCCCGACCTGTAACGCTATTTTCCTATACCATTAACATGAGCGTAACACTCCAAAATGACTCCCACCCCCCCTAGGAGCGTTACGTAATACTTGAAGGTTCCCTTAGTAAATTAAATTTTTAAAGTCAGGGTATAAAAATCTAAGGTTTTTTCTATAAAACTATGAAATATATATAAAAAAAACACCATACATTTATACCCTTTTTGGCCGTGACCTCTCAAGGTCAAAATGCTTTTTGTAATTTTGGCGAAAGCGCTAACACTGAAAAATAATTATTAGGTACTAAAAACAGTTGCGTAATATTTAGATCAAGTGGCTTAAGTTTTCTGCTTGATAAAAGTTGAATACGTAGGTGTCTTAGATGGTCTAAGTTAGGTTTTAACCTGGAATTTCGTAAATTTCCTGTGTTTTAAAGAAACTTAAAAGATGGCAAGTAAATACAGAGTTGTTCCGAAGGGGGTATCATACCCCACCACGAAATGACTCAGTTGGAAATTTCAGCAGACAAGTCGGCAAATTTTTAGATGTAATAAGCTTTTTTCTGCTCATCAAACAAAATATTTTTCAGTCAGCTATATACGAATGTTTTTTTTTATTAACTTTTAAAGATAAAAAAAAATGACTCAATAGTTACAAAACCATAAAACAGCTCTGCAAACTGTTAAGCGATTAAAAACGTATAAAACCTGTCCTAAATTAATTAATTAGAGCACATTATAGGTTCAAATAAAATTTGATCTCTATTAAATTAATCTTCAATTAGTTGGAAGCCCATTTAATGCGTTTCCTTAAAAACATTATGGTACTTATGCCAGAAAGTGCCTTGGAAATCTATATGGAGTTAACAGGGACTTAGGGTGTTATTCACCCTGCCTTTAACTCACTCACCAGTGTTTGATTGTCCTTCTATCTGTGTGTCTGTCGGTGAAATTTTTGACCACGATAAATCGAGAAAGCTTTGAGCTAAATACTTTATAGGACCATAGGTTTCTTATCCAAAGTTTTAGATTGTGTTTGGACTTTTTAACTTTTTAACTCACTCACCAGTGTTTGATACTATTAAATCCTACGTATAAGTTATTTTACTTTCCCCGAGGAAAGTCTTGCGTTAGAAAAAAAAAATTATTTTTTTTGCGTTTCTTGACGTTTTATATCCAAAAAAGATAATTTACGTAAATAAATTCTGTCTGTCTGTCTGTCCTGAAAAATTTTTGACCACGATAAATCGAGAACGCTTTGAGCTTAATACTTTATAGGATCATACGTTGCTTATCCAAAGTTTTAGATTGTGTTTGGGAAAAATCGGGGTGGGGTAAGGATAAAATGGGGTGAAAACAATTTATTTTTTCTCAATTTTTTTTTTAATTGTTTCCTTTCCAAAAAAAATGTTTAGGTATTGACATTTTTTTTGTTTTAAGAATCTACATCTACATAAAATGTTTTTTTTTTGTTTTAGGTAATGAACTTAGACCTACAGGGGAAAGTATTATTTTGTTGGCAGCAGTTTGTTTTATTGTTTTTAGCACCTCTGACCCCCTTACCTCCCTGACTTACTGAAGAAAAAAATCCCAGCCTACACTCTAAAAAAAAGAAAGACAAAATTGCTACTCATTCGTACAGAAATTATGATTTTACCTATATTGATTCTGGAATTTTACCTATCGATGCCGGGATTTTTATATTTAGTAAAATAAGAGAGACTGGCAATTTTGCCTTTTTTCACAATGTAGACCTTCCATAAGAAACCTATGCTTAAAATTTGAAGTCTTTAGCCCAATGCCTTCTAAAGTTATCGTGGTCACAAGTTTTCAAGGACAGATCGATAGACAGACAAATCCCTAAAATTTGAAGTCTTTAGTTCAATGCGTTCTAAAGTTATCGTGGTCACAAGTTTTCAAGGACAGATCGATAGACAGACAAACCCCTAAATTTTGAAGTCTTTAGTTCAAAGCGTTTTAAAGTTATCGTGGTCAAAGTTTTCAAGGACAGATCGATAGACAGACAAACCCCTAAAATTTGAAGTCTTCAGTTCAATGCGTTCTAAAGTTATCGTGATCACAAGTTTTCAAGGACAGATCGATAGACAGACAAACCCCTAAAATTTGAAGTCTTTAGTTCAATGCGTTCAAAAGTTATCGTGGTCACAAGTTTTCAAGGACAGATCGATAGACAGACAAACCCCTAAAATTTGAAGTCTTTAGGTCAATGCGTTCTAAAGTTATCGTGATCACAAGTTTTCAAGGACAGATCGATAGAAAGACAAACCAATAAAATTTGAAGTCTTTAGTTCAATGCGTTCTAAAGTTATCGTGGTCACAAGTTTTTAAGGACAGATCGATCAGTCTTTAGTTCAAAGCGTTCTAAAGTTATCGTGGTCAAAAGTTTTCAAGGACAGATCGATAGACAGACAAACCCCTAAAATTTGAAGTCTTCAGTTCAATGCGTTCTAAAGTTATCGTGGTCAAAAGTTTTCAAGGACAGATCGATAGACAGACAAACCCCTAAAATTTGAAGTCTTTAGTTCAATGCGTTCTAAAGTTATCGTGGTCACAAGTTTTCAAGGACAGATCGATAGACAGACAAACTCCTAAAATTTGAAGTCTTTAGTTCAATGCGTTCTAAAGTTATCGTGGTCACAAGTTTTCAAGGACAGATCGATAGAAAGACAAACCTATAAAATTTGAAGTCTTTAGTTCAATGCGTTCTAAAGTTATCGTGGTCACAAGTTTTCAAGGACAGATCGATAGACAGACAAACCCCTAAAATTTGAAGTCTTTAATTCAATGCGTTCTAAAGTTATCGTGGTCACAAGTTTTCAAGGACAGATCGATAGACAGACAAACCCCTAAAATTTGAAGTCTTTAGTTCAATGCGTTCTAAAGTTATCGTGGTCAAAAGTTTTCAAGGACAAATTGATAGACAGACAAACCCCTAAAATTTGAAGTCTTTAGGTCAATGCGTTCTAAAGTTATCGTGGTCACAAGTTTTCAAGGACAGATCGATAGAAAGACAAACCAATAAAATTTGAAGTCTTTAGTTCAATGCGTTCTAAAGTTATCGTGGTCACAAGTTTTTAAGGACAGATCGATCAGTCTTTAGTTCAAAGCGTTCTAAAGTTATCGTGGTCAAAAGTTTTCAAGGACAGATCGATAGACAGACAAACCCCTAAAATTTGAAGTCTTCAGTTCAATGCGTTCTAAAGTTATCGTGGTCAAAAGTTTTCAAGGACAGATCGATAGACAGACAAACCCCTAAAATTTGAAGTCTTTAGTTCAATGCGTTCTAAAGTTATCGTGGTCACAAGTTTTCAAGGACAGATCGATAGACAGACAAACTCCTAAAATTTGAAGTCTTTAGTTCAATGCGTTCTAAAGTTATCGTGGTCACAAGTTTTCAAGGACAGATCGATAGAAAGACAAACCTATAAAATTTGAAGTCTTTAGTTCAATGCGTTCTAAAGTTATCGTGGTCACAAGTTTTCAAGGACAGATCGATAGACAGACAAACCCCTAAAATTTGAAGTCTTTAGTTCAATGCGTTCTAAAGTTATCGTGGTCACAAGTTTTCAAGGACAGATCGATAGACAGACAAACCCCTAAAATTTGAAGTCTTTAGTTCAATGCGTTCTAAAGTTATCGTGGTCAAAAGTTTTCAAGGACAAATTGATAGACAGACAAACCCCTAAAATTTGAAGTCTTTAGTTCAAAGCGTTCTAAAGTTATCGTGGTCAAAAGTTTTCAAGGACAGATCGATAGACAGACAAACCCCTAAAATTTGAAGTCTTCAATTCAATGCGTTCTAAAGTTATCGTGGTCACAAGTTTTCAAAGACAGATCGATAGACATACAAACCCCTAAAATTTGAAGTCTTTAGTTAAATGCGTTCTAAAGTTATCGTGGTCACAAGTTTTCAAGGACAGATCGATAGACAGACAAACCCCTAAAATCTGAAGTCTTTAGTTCAATGCGTTCTAAAGTTATCGTGGTCACAAGTTTTCAAGGACAGATCGATAGACAGACAAACCCCTAAAATTTGAAGTCTTTAGGTCAATGCGTTCTAAAGTTATCGTGGTCACAAGTTTTCAAGGACAGATCGATAGAAAGACAAACCTATAAAATTTGAAGTCTTTAGTTCTAAAGTTATCGTGGTCACAAGTTTTTATGGACAGATCGATAGACAGACAAACCTATAGTCCGAAAAAGAATTTTTTATGGGAAATCATCTTTTTTGCATATGAAACGTCGGTAAAAGTAAAAACGGCCATATTTTTTTTTAAGAATGCGAAAAGTAAAATGATAAACTTTAAATGTTTTTTCTGTTACGTTTTAGTTTCATGTCACAAATCGTAGTACACTAAAATTAAAATTTAATTTTTATTTTTTTTGTGATATTGTTACAATGTTATTTTTGTTATATTCGAGGTTATTTTCTTATCTGTAGTCTGAGAAACAAGGCCCTTTGACGTGAGTACCTACACGTTTTATCTACTAATGTTCTGTGATGTTGTTTAGCCACCCCTTCATTTTGTACGTTCGATGCAACTTGAGCAGAAAAAAATAACCCTAAGAAATTACTATCCCCTGAATATGTTTATTTTTAGTCTGCCAGTTTCAAATGACCTATGAAATATCGCTGGAGGGTGAAAATAATATTTAAGATACCATAACATATTAAATTCAATACAGTATTCCTGACTTAATTTTATGCAGTTGGGTCCACTCCTCCCGTTTAACGCATTTTAACGCTAAGCATGACCTCCCCCCCTAAGTGCGTTACCTTTTAACCCTTTGAGGGGCACATTTAAAAAAAAAAACAATCATTGTCAAAGTGTTCAAAGGGGTTTTTGGGCTCGCTGATTACGAATCTGAGGTTGGATTTGCGAAATTCAAGATGGCGGATTCAAGATGGGGGACATATCGGTTGATTAAAAATCAACCGATTTATGCCAAGTTTAATATACAGGGGGTTTTGCGGTCGCTAATTACTAATCTGAGGTTAGATTTGCGAAATTCAAGATAGCGGATCCAAGATAGCCAAAGAAATTTTTAAAAATCAACCGATTTATGCCAAATTTGATGTAAGGGGGTTCTTGGAATCGCTGATTACTAATCTGAGGTTATATTTGCAAAATTCAAGATGATGGTTCCAAGATAGCGACTATGATTTTCAAAGTCCTAAATAAAAAAAATCAAAATTAACTTTTGAATATTTAAAACTAGAGTTAATTTTTGATTGCGAATTTGTATTCGCCTTTTGGCACAATATTATTGCATTTATTTATTTGGAGTATTCGTTTTTTAAAAATAGAAACAATTTTCAAAAAAAAAGTCCTCCAATGGTCATGGACCATGACCAAGTGACTCACTGAGAAAGAACAGCGCCGACATGACATTCCGCTTGGTGAACAGTAGTTTAAAGTATCTATTTATCTGAAAAAAGAGTTTTTAACATTGTAATTTTTGCATGCCCCCGGTAAATAGCTACTTTGATCCGGCCTATAGTTATAAATAAATAAACGAAAAAAAGTAAAAGGGGTGGGTAGTTAAAAAATACCTTGTAATATAATTACATAAAAAAATAACAACATATTTGATTACAAAAGTGCACTCAAATGTTATTAACGTTCTGTTAAGATAAATTATGTCTATTTTATCTATAACAATGTGCATTTTTAATTATCCCACACAATATTCTCGTATTTTTCATATTAAAAGTGACTATGAACTTGACACGCGATATATCTGTTGGATCCTATTATTTATACTCTTCACAAGTTAGTGTACAAATAAAATGTTTTTTTTTATAATGATCCAAACGACTTTCAAAAAAATCTGTCTGTCTATCTGGCTATCTGTCTGCCCGTCTGTCCGTCCATTTCGGTTTTTCATTTCTTGTTTAGACGGAGAAGAACCCTATCGTTTTTGAAAAACATCCTTTCAAAAATAAAAAAGTTATAGAAATTTAAAAAATATATGAAAAATATACGCCTCAACCTAGACACATGGAACGGTTCCCCTTTGGAATAAAAACAATGGACGTACTTGTCAAAATTACACACAAGATCATGGTCTTGGTTATGGTTATTAGGGTGGAGGGTAGTTATCTACACGCACTTAGGCCATCCAATTCTTTGAATATATCTAAGAAGATTGCTAAATTTTAAACGCCTTAAACTAAAAAAAAAATAAATTTGGTACCGATGATCTTTGAAACAGATTTACTCGACGCCCCTGTCAAAATGACAGTTCAAAACATGTTATCTGGTATGGGTGCCCTTTCTAAGAAGACCAACCGACCTACCTCTCAGAATGACAGTTCACTGATATATTTTGCCAACTTTTGAACGCATTGACGTAGAAATATGTTGATATGGCTGTCCTTTGGAACAAAACCAATTAAGCCAATGGTCAAAATGACAGTTCAAGGTTATACTTTGCCAACTTTTAAACGCCTCAACCGAGAAATATGAAATAAAAACGCAATATACCATCCAATGTGAAGAGTATACAGTGAAATGCGAAGCATTACATATCTTTACGGCTTGTTTTAATTAATTTTTTCTTCCTTCATTGCACTGCAGAAATATGCTACTCAGTAAACAAGCTGAAACAAGTAACTTTTCTAGACGTGTGGAAAAACTTTTGGCCATATAAATTGCTATATCTCGGAAATTGATAGTCCTAGGACAAAAATCATTAACAATTTTTTTGTAGGAAATTGGACATGCTTTTATCTGTAATGTTAACCATGTTTGACGTGGCTCAAACCATAAAGGTCCTGAAAAAAAAATTAAATTAATTTTTAAAGTTCCGCTATAATAGTAAAGGGTTTTCATGCAAACAAATGGTCGGTCATCTACGTAGGCAGAAAAATTTTTTTTTACTTAAACTTTTTCACAATAATATGAATATGAGAATATGTCATATTCTCGACAATTTATGTTTTAATCTGAAAAAAAAAACAAAGAAAAGAAGGAGGAATGATTCAGCGACATCTGTCAATAGAAACTGATCATAGCGTTCAGTAGTGATTTGACGTCTTTTCACGGAGCAATTTGTACGCAAGTTTGGTGCTATGCAATTTTGTTGCAAGAATGATTCAGTCACTGCGCATGCCTTTAGGCAACTTTGGTGCTATTTTCGAGCCATCAAATCATTAGAACAAGTTCTATTTTTCGACGATTTTCACGCAAGATTTATAGTTATTTTCGTGGTACAAACCAGGAAAAAAGTTACCAAATCGATTTCTTTTCACTAATATATTAGCAACTGCACATGTTAATAATTATTATTATTAATATTGGGCCGGTCTGTCTAACTAAAATACTTCCTTAAAAAAGCAAATGCTAGGTTATGTTTTTGTCAACAAACGCAGAGACACGTCAAAATTGCCTGGTTGGCAGCACTGTTTAACTTGCAATATATAGCGTCAAACTTGCGTACAACTTGCTCTGTGATAAGGCAAATGAATGTGCAATTGTCCTCATGCTATATCTGGCAGCAAACTTGCATAGCACCAAACTTGCGTACAAATTGCTCAGTGAAAAGGCAGCTTTAGATGAGTTTTGCTGTTTCCATTTAACCCTTCGTTAGGCGCGCCTCTTTTTGTAACGTGGTTAGGCGCGCGGTCTACACTTGTAGACCATTTTATTTTTTGTTTAAAAAAAAAACATATTTATATTTTTAAAAACCAAATATCTTATGTTATTTATTTGGTTGTATTTAAAAGTTATTTACATAGTTTTTTCAAATTATTATTGTTTTAGTAAGTGTTAAGGGTAAAAGAAAAATGATATACAATTCTAACATATATTTTACAACTGTACGGTAATTTGTAAAAAAAAATAAAAATAACTTAAAAAACTTTCTGAAACTAAAACATTTGTTTCTTTTTTAACATTTACGATTATAAAAAAATACAAACACCTAAATTAAAAGAAAAAAATATTATAAAATTTTACTCGAAATCATGCAATATTTTAGTAACTCATGCGCCTTGTACATGTGCTCTTTGCAATCGTAGTTATGATATTTTGAGCATTTTTTTTTCGATTTATTTTCCCTTCTTATGCACATTTAGTGTCCAAAGTAATTTTTAGTTTTATAGAACAGAAAATTACCTTATTTATCAAAAACATTACGCATGAGCTCTTTCATGCCCAAAAAGACTCGTGCCAGTGTCTTCCTATAAACTGCTAATTTTTTTGGTGGTAAAGACATATTGTATCTTTAATTTATCTTTAAACTAATAAACTAACTTTGAAAAACAATATTCACAAAAAGAAACCATAAAAACTTACACAAAATAAAAAAATGCAAAAATAAAAAAGGTAACGTGGTTAGTCGCGCGGTCTACAATCGTAGACCAGGCAGGTTTCAATATGAATAAAAACAATATTATACCCATTCAAAGTGTGAATTATTACTGATCTAATAGATTGATGCAAAATGCACAGCTACTCGAAGGGGCGCAAGCGTAAACACTCCGTGTAAAAAGTTACCCAGCTAAAAAAAAGCATGGTCTACGATCGTAGACCGCGCGCCTAACGAAGGGTTAACGCATATAAGAAATACACTATAAGAGAAAGTCAAATGATAGAGATAGAAAACTATTGTACCGTCATTAGCGGTTGTTTTTTAAAATTCACTAAATTCACGGTCAACGACAGCCGATAATACAGATAACCTACGGAAGTCGGTAATAAAGATTACTATTGCTTTCCCAAATCAATTTTGTAAAAATGGGGAAAAGCTCTGTATTTTTATTTAAAACTTTAAGTTTATTCACCAAAAGATAAAACAAATTTTTAAAGTCTAACAAGTGGGTTATCTAACCCGCAAATTAATTAAAAATAACAATATATGAATCGAAATTTTAATTAAATGTAAAATTTGTTAAACTTTTAAATATGAAATTTTATCTTTTGCTAAATAAACCTACTTATAATTAAAAAAAAAACACTTTGCTTTGATTTTTATATATTTTATTTTAAACGTAAATAGGAAATTAAAACAATTATGTCGTACTTTTAACAGTTAACTTTTTATTATATATGAGGAGTAAACATTTGCCTTCATATACAATATACCTACTGCCTAAGGCCAGAGCACATTTGCAAAGTTTTTGTAATTAGTATTCCTACATTTAACAGATAAACAATATGAATCAGTTAAACCGATAAGCTTCTCTGGACAGGGGCTATCCCAGCCCTAAACAGCTGTTTAAGGCTAGCTCAGTCAAACTGATAAGCTCTTTTCGATAGGGGCCATCCCTGCCCTAAACATATCAGTAAAAATGGTAAGAAGCTTTTTAGGGCATTTGTCCTAGCCCTAAACAGCTCAGTCAAATCAATAAGTTTTTTTGTGTAGGGGCTGTCCTTGCCCTAAATAGCTCAGTCAAAATAATAAGAAGCTTTTCAAGACAGGGTCAGTCCCTGCCTTTAGTCATTTTATTTAACTTGGCACTATTAATGTTTTTGACCCACACATTAAATAAGTTTGCATCACTAGGAAAACGGTGACGTTTACTTAACTGATCCTTGCAAAACGGTACAATACACATTTTGTATTACATCACAATAAAAGTTCGGTATAAAAGCACAATAAATTGCAAATCACGAGTAAAATTTCACGAGTAAAATTTCAATTGTTTTGACAGATATACTACCCCTCACCCCACTTCCACTAAACAATCAAGTTCATATACAGCTGGCGCCATCGCTCAGTCGTACCTAGAAGCCAAAACACAGGTTCGGGTCCTGAATACTTTTCACGGTCACGTATCTGACTTTCTCTTATAGTGTATTTCTTATATGCTGATCTAATAGATTGATGCATAATGCACAGCTACTCGAAGGGGGTATCATCTGGTATTACAGACCTAGCAACAAGGAATTAATAGTTTCGCATACCATTCTTAGATGGCGCTGGGTGTTTAATTCGTGATGTTCGAGATATAAAAAAACAAGGTTGGCTCGCCCCCTCAATCCCCTCGTTGAATTTAACTATTTATATGTTTTTATTTTTATTGTTATTATTTATTACATTTTTATCGTCTTTAAACATGTAGTTTATTATAATATAATGTTTTTTCTGTTAAAAAATAAAGTTTACGTATGTTGAGCTAACCTCTTCTACTCGCCTACCTTGGACCGTCACGAGACAAGCGCCTAATTTCAGCTCTCCGTGCCGGAGCTTGTTTTGGTTTTTTGTTCTTTGGTGTTCTTTTTTCTAATGAGGGGACCTTGGTTTACGTTAACGTTAGTTTTAGCGTCTATTTGGTGTTTTTTTTTGTAAAAAAATGTTTTTTAATAATATATCGATAAACGGCGGCGCATGCGCAGTTTATCAAAACGCGGCATAAAGAGCTGCACTTAAGCGCTGCTGTCACGTTTTTTCTGTGGTTTGACATAACCTATAAATACTGTTGCTCGGGGGTATCATCTGGTATTACAGACCTAGCAACAAGGAATTAATAGTTTCGCATACCATTCTTAGATGGCGCTGGGTGTTTAATTCGTGACGTTCGAGATATAAAAAAACAAGGTTGGCTCGCCCCCTCAATCCCCTCGTTGAATTTAACTATTTATATGTTTTTATTTTTATTGTTATTATTTATTACATTTTTATCGTCTTTAAACATGTAGTTTATTATAATATAATGTTTTTTCTGTTAAAAAATAAAGTTTACGTATGTTGAGCTAACCTCTTCTACTCGCCAACCTTGGACCGTCACGAGACAAGCGCCTAATTTCAGCTCTCCGTGCCGGAGCTTGTTTTGGTTTTTTGTTCTTTGGTGTTCTTTTTTCTAATGAGGGGACCTTGGTTTACGTTAACGTTAGTTTTAGCGTCTATTTGGTGTTTTTTTTTGTAAAAAAATGTTTTTTAATAATATATCGATAAACGGCGGCGCATGCGCAGTTTATCAAAACGCGGCATAAAGAGCTGCACTTAAGCGCTGCTGTCACGTTTTTTCTGTGGTTTGACATAACCTATAAATACTGTTGCTTTTGGCGCCTATTCTTTAACATGTGAATAAAAGTAAGTAAAATAAAAAAGCTAGCAATAATTATAAATATAAAGCAAAATAACAATTATGTTTAACTAATTACAGTACTATGGAATGAATAAACGAATGTTTGATTGGATTGATAGCTGATAAGACCAAAAAGTTAGAAGAAACAAGGGTCATAGATTTTTCTATTAAAAGTAAGTACACCTGAATTTGTTTAAATACATTAATAAATATCGCTTAATATTGTTTTATTATTTACTACTAGAATGCCCTTGACAATTTTAATTTATGTCATGAAATTTGTTCTTTATTGGAAGGTCACAATTTAGTATTTGTTTTTTGTTAGTACGAGTATTTTTAAATAAAATCATTACTATATATGCCAAACAGGCCCTATTTGGTTTCAACATGAACATTGACATAAAAAATATTTCTCCCGCCAGCCTCTAGCAAGTGTATAAGAGAATTGACATAAAATACCAAAATGCCCCACTTTTATTTAGTTTTTAGTTTTGTTTGTTCAGTACGGGGTTCATAGCCCCCAACACCTGGTCTCTATTGACCTTTGTTAACCACACAGACCTCCTTATATCATCCCTGTTTTTTTTGTCAACAGCAGTATTTTTTATTATTTTAGGCCCCGCTAAGCCCCCCTAGATATGCGCATAATTTCTTTAAAAAAAAATATTCTCACCCTGAAATAATAACTCTTTGTTAGTAACAAAGTCATACATGTCCAATTATTTAAACACCTCTTGTTTTTTTAGGAAAAGTTGGAGATAAGACAAGATGGATAAAGGAAGATACAATTCAACTTAATGGGATCCCAGGACAGCCCCCCCGGCCTTGGTTTGAGTCCACCTGGTATTTTTTGGGGCCCCAATTTTCTTTTGCAGGGGCGCCAAGTTTGGTAAAAACCGTCAAGGACAAAGCCTTTTTCCTTGAAGGTAATTTTTGGGGCGCCATTTTTTTTTGCAGGGGGCGCCAAGTTCGGTAGATACCGTCAGTGGTAAACTTTTTTTTCGTAAAGGTAATTTTTGGGGCAGCATTTTTTTTGCAGGGGCTCCAAGTTTGGCAGAAACCGCTAGGAACAAAGCTTTTTTAATTTTTGGGGCGACAATTTTTTTTCGCTGATCCCCTGGTATTTTTTTGGAGCGCCAATTTTGTTTTACAGGGGCGCCAAGTTACGGACCTGTCCCAGGATATCAGCTGAATTATTTTCATAATATTTTTCACTACTAAGAACTACTTCTTTAGGGGCTATTCAACAATTAGGTCACCATGGGGTCAGAGGTCAAGTTACAAAACAAAAAGTGGGGTGGGGGGGTTTGATGTATTAGTAGCGATATTTTTTCGGGGGGTAGAAGCCAAATTGACACGGGGTCAAAAGTTGTCTAAATTGTGGGGACGTAATTTTTGAATAGCCCCTAAAAATGTTAGAGTAAACATTATGTTTATAATTATTAAGTACCTATTTGATAATAGGCGCGTAGATGGGATTTTTTCTTGGGGGGGGGGGTAGTCAGCCTCCAGTGTCGGACTGGGAAGCCCAAGGCTAGTGAGATTTCTAGCCTATGGGGCCCAGCTATTAAAAATGTATTTTTTTTTCCTTTCTAAAATAAAATTTTTCATTCAAAATTTGACGCCCCTACCAAAACAAAAAAAAACACCCTCAGAAAATAGCTTTTTCCCTGAGCGTTTCTACAAAATTTGACGCCCCTACCAAAACAAAAGAAGCACTCTCCGAAAAAAAATCTTTGTCCCTGAGCGTTTCTACAAAATTTGACGCCCACCTTTGGAAACGTGCAAGTATTACGTAACGCAAATTTTAATCATTTTGGTCCCCCCCGTAACGCTATTTTCCTATACCATTAAAATGGGCGTAACACTTCAAAATGACCCCACCCCTCATAGGAGCGTTACGTAATACTTGAACGTTCCCTTAGCGCCCCTACCCCTACCTAACAAAACAAAAACACCCTCCAAAAAAAAAAAGCGTTTCTACAAAAGTTGGCGCCCCTACCCAAACAAAAACAACACCCCTCGACCTCCGAAAAAAAAGGCTTTGTCCCTGGGCGTTTCTACAAAATTTGGCGACCCAAGCAAAAAACACCCATTATTTTAATTTTTCAATTTTTTATTTAAAATAACAAAAAAATATATAACAAAGACTCTTGGGGGGTAAATACCCCCTCTAACCCCCCCATATCTACGCACCTGTTTGATAAAATATTTTTCTTTATACTTATATATTTTTTTTTAGGTATTTACATAGAGTTTGTATTATAGTTATATTACAATTTTGTTAAAAAAAAATACCTTATTAATTTCTTGTTTTTTTTATTACCCACACAACCATTATATTGATTTAGGCGTTCGGCAATTTTGTCGAATGCCTAAATCAAAGTAATGGTCCAAAAAAAAATAAAAATATTATTTTTAATTTGAATAAGCCGCCATTATGTGCCAGCTGATGTTTAGTTTTCGCATATCATTCATAGGGCGGCGACACATACCATTCGTGGTATTATGTGTTGCCTAACTTTAACATGGGGCTTGGGCTTCTGGTGGGTGTTCTGTGCTGTTGCTTTTGGCGCCTATTCTTTAACATGTGAATAAAAGTAAGTAAAATAAAAAAGCTAGCAATAATTATAAATATAAAGCAAAATAAAAATTATGTTTAACTAATTACAGTACTATGGAATGAATAAACGAATGTTTGATTGGATTGATAGCTGATAAGACCAAAAAGTTAGAAGAAACAAGGGTCATAGATTTTTCTATTAAAAGTAAGTACACCTGAATTTGTTTAAATACATTAATAAATATCGCTTAATATTGTTTTATTATTTACTACTAGAATGCCCTTGACAATTTTAATTTATGTCATGAAATTTGTTCTTTATTGGAAGGTCACAATTTAGTATTTGTTTTTTGTTAGTACGAGTATTTTTAAATAAAGTCATTACTATATATGCCAAACAGGCCCTATTTGGTTTCAACATGAACATTGACATAAAAAATATTTCTCCCGCCAGCCTCTAGCAAGTGTATAAGAGAATTGACATACAATACCAAAATGCCCCACTTTTATTTAGTTTTTAGTTTTGTTTGTTCAGTACGGGGTTCATAGCCCCCAACACCTGGTCTCTATTGACCTTTGTTAACCACACAGACCTCCTTATATCATCCCTGTTTTTTTTGTCAACAGCAGTATTTTTTATTATTTTAGGCCCCGCTAAGCCCCCCTAGATATGCGCATAATTTCTTTAAAAAAAAATATTCTCACCCTGAAATAATAACTATTTGTTAGTAACAAAGTCATACATGTCCAATTATTTAAACACCTCTTGTTTTTTTAGGAAAAGTTGGAGATAAGACAAGATGGATAAAGGAAGATACAATTCAACTTAATGGGATCCCAGGACAGCCCCCCCGGCCTTGGTTTGAGTCCACCTGGTATTTTTTGGGGCCCCAATTTTCTTTTGCAGGGGCGCCAAGTTTGGTAAAAACCGTCAAGGACAAAGCCTTTTTCCTTGAAGGTAATTTTTGGGGCGCCATTTTTTTTGCAGGGGGCGCCAAGTTCGGTAGATACCGTCAGTGGTAAACTTTTTTTTCGTAAAGGTAATTTTTGGGGCAGCATTTTTTTTGCAGGGGCTCCAAGTTTGGCAGAAACCGCTAGGGACAAAGCTTTTTTAATTTTTGGGGCGACAATTTTTTTTCGCTGATCCCCTGGTATTTTTTTGGAGCGCCAATTTTGTTTTACAGGGGCGCCAAGTTACGGACCTGTCCCAGGATATCAGCTGAATTATTTTCATAATATTTTTTACTACTAAGAACTACTTCTTTAGGGGCTATTCAACAATTAGGTCACCATGGGGTCAGAGGTCAAGTTACAAAACAAAAAGTGGGGTGGGGGGGTTTGATGTATTAGTAGCGATATTTTTTCGGGGGGTAGAAGCCAAATTGACACGGGGTCAAAAGTTGTCTAAATTGTGGGGACGTAATTTTTGAATAGCCCCTAAAAATGTTAGAGTAAACATTATGTTTATAATTATTAAGTACCTATTTGATAATAGGCGCGTAGATGGGATTTTTTCTTGGGGGGGGGGGGGTAGTCAGCCTCCAGTGTCGGACTGGGAAGCCCAAGGCTAGTGAGATTTCTAGCCTATGGGGCCCAGCTATTAAAAATGTATTTTTTTTTCCTTTCTAAAATAAAATTTTTCATTCAAAATTTGACGCCCCTACCAAAACAAAAAAAAACACCCTCAGAAAATAGCTTTTTCCCTGAGCGTTTCTACAAAATTTGACGCCCCTACCAAAACAAAAAAAGCACTCTCCGAAAAAAAATCTTTGTCCCTGAGCGTTTCTACAAAATTTGACGCCCACCTTTGGAAACGTGCAAGTATTACGTAACGCAAATTTTAATCATTTTGGTCCCCCCCCGTAACGCTATTTTCCTATACCATTAAAATGGGCGTAACACTTCAAAATGACCCCACCCCTCATAGGAGCGTTACGTAATACTTGAACGTTCCCTTAGCGCCCCTACCCCTACCTAACAAAACAAAAACACCCTCCAAAAAAAAAAAGCGTTTCTACAAAAGTTGGCGCCCCTACCAAAACAAAAACAACACCCCTCGACCTCCGAAAAAAAAGGCTTTGTCCCTGGGCGTTTCTACAAAATTTGGCGACCCAAGCAAAAAACACCCATTATTTTAATTTTTCAATTTTTTATTTAAAATAACAAAAAAATATATAACAAAGACTCTTGGGGGGTAAATACCCCCTCTAACCCCCCCATATCTACGCACCTGTTTGATAAAATATTTTTCTTTATACTTATATATTTTTTTTTAGGTATTTACATAGAGTTTGTATTATAGTTATATTACAATTTTGTTAAAAAAAATACCTTATTAATTTCTTGTTTTTTTTATTACCCACACAACCATTATATTGATTTAGGCGTTCGGCAATTTTGTCGAATGCCTAAATCAAAGTAATGGTCCAAAAAAAAAATAAAAATATTATTTTTAATTTGAATAAGCCGCCATTATGTGCCAGCTGATGTTTAGTTTTCGCATATCATTCATAGGGCGGCGACACATACCATTCGTGGTATTATGTGTTGCCTAACTTTAACATGGGGCTTGGGCTTCTGGTGGGTGTTCTGTGCTCGAAGGGGCGCAAGCGTAAACACTCCGTGTAAAAAGTTACCCAGCTAAAAAAAAGCATGGTCTACGATCGTAGACCGCGCGCCTAACGAAGGGTTAACCAGCCATTGACAATAGGGAGTTAAGGCAATTCTAACACGTAACGTAACTTTTCGACGTAAACGTAAAAACGTTGCGTTGAAATCTCAACTCTACTTAAGAGTTAGGGCAATCGTGTTGACGTAACTTTAATGCAATGTGACCTAACCTCACGTTATTTGTTATTGTTTAAATCACAATTTTGTAATATATTAGTTTGTACTATATTCCACCTATTAGGGTCCTCAAAGGGGTTTTGCCCTGGAACTTCCTTTACTAAATACATGTCGTCTTCGGATGAAAAATAAAACCTTTTTCTCTGATTTTCGGTATCGATATTTTTAAACATTTTTTGATGTTAAGATTTAACCGCAAACTGAACAGATTTTTCGGCAATGCTCACCTCGATACGGATACGGTAAGCACGCATTGGAACGTTAGGATGCGTTACCGTATCTCGACGCGTATCGTCAATTGCAACTGCGCCTGCGTACCTGTCAATTTTGGTCTATACCGTATATACCAATCCATCTAAGATACGTTTACGTTTGTGGCATGGCCTTATCTCCCTAATTTCTGCTATTACGTATCTTTTATCGCGATAAGAATACTATGAATTTATCTAATTACCGATTTGGCCTCAGAGCGCAATGTGTCACATATCTACATAAATATTGCACTATGAGCAATTATTTGATTATCTTAAATTAATGGTAGGTGTACCAATTAGGAGTATAGATTCCCTCACTCATAGTTTAGTAGGTCGGGAAGCTTGTACGGTGTATTGACTGTTTTAATTACGATGACACTTTTTTCTAATATTAGTGTTAATTTAGTTTTGTTTTAAGTTTTAATTTTCGAGTACTCATCAATATAGTTTTAGTTTTAAAGGAATCCATCAATCCCAAAGCTTTTTCAACCAATGCGTAAAGTAAGCTTTCTTTTGTGGGGTGTGGGGACATCCATAAAATATGTCAAGCCTTTGGGGTAAGGTGTTCCAGAAGTGTGTGACAATTTTTGACAGACAATTTCTGAAGGGGCTAGAGAAATGTGATGTAACATTACTGATGTTATAGAACAACAAAAGTGCCTCTATAATATTTTCTTCTATATCACCCCTTGATACACCGGGTGTCCCAACTCTATTTACCCAGCGATTTTCTGGTAAACTAAAAGAGATATTCAAATTCGGAGAAAACCATTTTAAATACCACAACTTAAACTATCTTTTAGCATATATTTGATACTTTCAGCTCTTGAAATGTGGACAGGGGGCATAGTTTAAAAATTAGAAAATATAAAGTCCAATAGAAAATTTTATTTGCTTTAAAATGATGTATCACACGACCCCCCCTTTTTTTTAATTCCCCCATGCCCCCTGCCCACATTTTAAGAGTTGAAAATATCAAATATATGATAAAAGATAGTTTAAGTTGTCTAATTTAAGATCGGTTTTGAAGAACTTGATTATCTCTTTTAGTTTTCGAGAAAATCGCTGGATAAATAGAGTTGGAACACTCGGTATATTTAAATTAATGTTTACACTACAACCTGATATTTATTTATGCATACTTAAACACCTAATGTTTAAAATGTAATAAAAATATGTAAAGTACTATTAATTTGTATAAAAAAAATTAACTTCACGTGACAGGGAGGAGGTGGGGTAAGTGCCGGGTCAAAAATGGGCAAAAGCAACCCTGACATACTTTATGGACGTCTCCTATTCCAAAATGTCTTTCCACTTTCCTTCCTAGGCGGCCGTGCTAATCTGAAAGGTCCTATCTACATAGGTTTAACATACACAGAAGGCAGTAGGGGAGATGGAAGAGGTCTGATTTTAATTAGAAAAAATCGTCGTAAACTAAAGTTTAAAATGCTTCCATTTTAGGGGTCAGTCTATTTATTTTCCTTTTTTATTTTTAATGGTGGGTCGATATAAAGTGTCTAGAGGGTTAGAATTTTAATACTTTGTCTTATTATCTAACTTAGTAGGTATACCAAATTTCAGTTTAGACAACTATTTCAGAAAAGAGACAGACATACATAATAAAAATAAACAGAAAGACAGACAGATATAGTACAAATAAACTTATATTATGGGGACTTTTGGTCATTTTTGTGGGGTTCATAGAAAAAAAATACGTAAAATTTACTTTGAAACTGTGTGGTAAATCTGATGCTCTGTGACAAATGACACGTTTGTTGCCATGTGGAGCCCGTATTATTTCCAATGATGCAAGATATTTAAGGCATATCCAGAAGCTTGCATAAGAACATAAAACATAAGAATGCGATTCCGTGATTGGCTTACAAAATACATGGCGGCCCATCAAGCCAATCACGGCATCGAATTGTTATGTTTTATGTTCTTATGCGAGCTTGTGAATAGGCACCTAAATTTAAAATGCCATATGCAATTATCAAGTCATAACTGCAGTTATCTTTTGAATTTAAATACCCACCGAGAAAAAAATATTCTAATATGAAGTATTTGTGATACTTATTCAAGTATAAAAATACTTGATATAAACAAATTTAACTAATTAAAAAAAAATCTACTGTTTGTTTTAAAGTCAATTAGTACTTGCTTCCTAGAAATAAGTGTAAGTATTATTTATCTTATTTTAACTATTTTAAATACTTGATTTTACTTTCTTTAAAACTCAATTCAATCAAACCAAACACTTTTACTTAATTCAAGTTTTAACCGCTTGGTTTGAGTAAAGATACGTATTCAACATCAAAATTAAATATTTTTTTAGTAAAATGTGTTATAGTGTATTTGTTATCGTTTGGGAATAAAACATTGGTCACTATTTATTTACTTTGTAGTGAAATTATGCCTAATTAAATATGGAGATTAAATTAAAACTATGTATTTTTAATGAGTTATATATAGTTATATAAAGATAAATTATAATTGTAACTGAAATTTTATCTGTTACTGTTTAGGATTGTATAAAGTTTTAAAAACGTAGTTGTTACCTATATTATAACTTAATAGGAATGGTTACTTTAAAGTAGGAGTATGGTAACTTTTTATGGCTGCAGCGACCTTACTTTTGGAACATTTTAGTAATATCAGGGTTATTTTATTGAGTAATTACGCAGTTAAGGCCACTTTATTATTCTTATTGAGTGAAAAAAGGATAAAAGTAATATTCTTGGTAGAATTTACTATTGTGTTACCAATAAAAATATATTTATTTTTGTTTGACACCATAGAGTTATATAATAAGTGAGATCTACCACGGTGGTTATTACGTAGCACGGTGGGCTTTAAGCTTACGGAGATGAAAAAATCGAACACCCCATAACTGACAACGGGATATTGTTTCTAATGCTTTCAGAATTACATGTTCGTTGAGAACAAAATCGTAGGTGTAGCCGTTTTTTATTCCATCAAAAATTAGTATATTAGTATATATGTGACCCAAAAAAAAATTCAAATTAAAAAGTTTGGAGGTCTCACCCCTTAAATTTGTTTATTGGGGCAATAGTTTCATCCCTAATTTTTTTCAAAATTTTTGAAAAAATCTAGAGGAGCTCACAGCCATTTTTCAAAAAATATGTTTGCTTAGCTTTTTTTATTTTTTTAAGGCCCAAGGATTTTTTATTTAAATTTTTTCAACACGAAACGGTATAAAGGGATAGTAAATTGCTAATCTCAAAAAAAAATCACACAATGTTTGAAGACAATGAAAAACATTTTTTTGCGCCTGTTATTAGACCTAAAATCAAGCAATGTAGTAAATTTTCAAACTTTAAAGGGCACAGCTCCGCCATTTTGAAAGAAAAATTCAGATTTTTTTTTGAGGTTAGCAATTTACAATCCCTTTATACCGTTTCGGGTTAAAAAGATTTAAATAAAAAATCCTTGGGCCTTAAAAAAAATAAAAAAAGCTAAACAAACATATTTTTTGAAAAATGGCTGTAAGCTCCTCTAGAGTTTTTCAAAAATTTTGAAAAAAATTAGGGATGAAACTCTTACCCCAATAAACAAATTTAAGGGGTGAGACCTCCAAACTTTTTAATTTGAAATTTTTTTGGGTCACATATACTAATATACTAATTTTTGATGGAATAAAAAACGGCTACACCTACGATTTTGTTCTCAACGAACATGTAATTCTGAAAGCATTAGAAACAATATCCCGTTGTCAGTTATGGGATGTTCGATTTTTTCATCTCCGTAAGCTTAAAGCCCACCGTGCTACGTAATAACAACTCCTGAATGGTAGTGGTTCCAGTTAAATCACAAAGAATGCTAGTTGGGAACGAAACTCACCAAAATTAATTCAGAAAAAAATCCTACATTTCCTGGACTATTAAGGCGTTAAGACCAAATTATTAATACCAAAGCAATTTGCACAATTTTTAATGTTTTGTCGTTTACGTGTTCCTTGTTACGCTATTTCTAACTTTTGCCTTAAAACTATTAATAGTACGAACTCGGTATTTACTTCAGTTTAATTTAATACTTCTCTACGAATAGTGCATTAAAAATCTGGCCAGATACCAAATGGAATTGCGTGAAGACATCTGTCTGTATGTAAAGATATTATGTAATTTAAAAATATTGTAACATATATTGATTTTAATCTTGCTTTTAAGAACACATAATATTTTTAATTTTTCTAATGTAAATTTAATTTATTAATATTTTTACCATTTACACTAGTTTTTATATTTAATTATTATATTGTTTTAACAAATTTGCCCTGAAGAAGCTCCAACAATAAGGGGCGAAACGTTGGCTCTATAACTTTGAGTTTTTCACTGTGTTCTTAAAAGCAAGATTAAAATCAATATATAACACATAAAGAACAAGAAAAAGAATTTAAATATTGTAACGAAACTATCAGAACTTGGTAAAAAACTTTTCGCAAAAAAAATGAACTGACTACTATGTCTCTAAAAAGTAAAAAATAAAAATACTTAGGTGGGTGCCAATTTCACCATTCCCTAAATTAATTACTAACAATTATTTTTTTATTATTTTATTATTGTTTGCTGTGAAATTGGCACTGACTTAAGTATTTTTTATTTTTTACTTTTTAGAGACAAAGAAGTCGGTTCATTTTTTTTGCGAAAAGTTTTTAACTTTTACTTTTTAGAGACACAGAACTTGTAAATTTGTAACGTCACCTAAGCTAAATTATAGTTGTCCTTCCATCTCTACAAGCTGCTGAGGTCACAAAGCACTGTTAGTGCGTTGTGACGTCATTATCTTAAAGATAAATTTCTAAAAAATGAAAGTAAAATTTTTATTTTAGCGACCAAGAGTCCAACCAACCTTATTTTAAACGGAATACTAAAGAAAATCTTGTTAAACTTTAAGCGTTAAGTAATAATCAAACAACGCCTTTTGGTAAAATCACAACATTTATCATTTTCTCTTGGTATTTTAATATTACAGGTCCAGAGAATCAAGTTTAGCGGAATTTAAAAGATTTTTAGCGTGTCGTAATATTTGTGACCCCTTAACCAAGTTATCCGGCTTATCCGAGTTATCCGATATTTCTCTAAAAATTTTGCTGGTAGTAGAACCAAATTAAGCCGTTTTTAAGTGAAATTGCGTTAAAATTATTAGATTTATCTTAGTTATCCGGCTTACCCGGCATTATCCGCGAGTCAAATTAAAACGGGACTACCTTATGAATGCAAAAAGTTTCATCAAATTCCGTTCATTCGTTCCAAAGTTATGCGGGAACAAACATAAAAAAAAACAAAGTCACACGTCGAATTGATAACCTCCTCCTTTTTGGAAGTCGGTTAAAAAATTAAATGTTTGCTTCTAGTGTCCACAGCTTGGAGGGGGCTTGGGGAGGTAAGAAGCCTCCCCCCACCTACCTTGAAAAATATAAAACACTGATCTACAAAAAAAAAGATTTTTTTTATTTGCCGGGAGGCTTTTAGTTGCGTCTGGCTATATTTGATGCGCTGATTTTGGAACCTTTTTCCAATTTTCTCGATCAACTCGTTGATTTGAGATATAGCGCACAGTGGTTTTTTGCCTATAGTTCTAGTAAAAAAAAATAATTTAGGTCTAATTATTTTTTTTTGCCGTGGATTGATTCTCTATTAGTGGGGCTCTAATCTAAAAACAGCGGATTTAAAATATCTCTATTCGTTTGTTTTTAATAGGCTTCTAAATTCAAAAAAATAGTTTTTTCGCATTTTTTTCGATATATTTTGATAAAAATGTTATATAAATACTAAAGATACGACTCTAATTTTTATACAAAATACTAATACAAATGTGCGGTTTATAATAATAAAAAAGTTTTAGATTTAATCCGGTGACGGAGATTTTACCGGAAAAAATTAAAATATTTTATTTATTTTTTAGATAAATAAAATTTATTATGAAAAAAAAAACAACAAAAATTAAAAAAAACTTTTTCTCCTTGCTTTAAAACATTAAATAAACATTAAATAATTCAAAATATTGTTGTTCTGCATTCAATAACTCCCCGTAAAATCTCCGTCACTGGATTTAATCTAAAACTTTTTTATTTTTACAAATCTCACATGTGTGTTAGTTTTGCCTATAAAAATCAGAGCCATATCTTTAGTATTTATATAAAATTTTCATAAAAATATAGAGAAAAAATACGAAAAAAGGTAATTTTTTGAATTTTGAAAAAAAAAATTCAATAATTTTTCGGTTTTTAAAATTTAAAAAAGATCTTTTTTTTTTAATGTAACATTTTTTGAAAATTATATTATTTGGGAAATGGAATATACCATTTACTGTGAATAATTTATCGTCGGCTTACAAGTAAAAGGCACTAAGTCACTTTTTTGCAAAAATGGGATTTGAATGGCACTGTAATAAATTTTTGATGATCTATGTACAGGTAAACCGAACTAACTCCTAGGTGGACTGCCAAGGGAGTTACCCACTACACAAAACGCACCATTTGATTTTGATTCAAATGTTATCTGGCAATAGGCACTAAGTCACTTAGTGCACTTAGTGTGTTTTACTTGTAGATTATTTCAAATGTTTCTGCACTAAGCGACTTAGTGTTTGTTTGTTTGCCGAAACGTGCATTTTTGTAGTGTTGTTTTTCGTTTTCTTTTTGTATTTTATAAGCTAAAATTAAGTTAAAATGTGTAGTCTGGCTGCTAAAATATTTGCTATTTAATTAATAGAAGGGTTTAACTTTAAATAGTTGTTTTTTATATTATTTTATTGACTTAGTGCTCTTTACTTGTACTTGTGGGCCTACAAGTACACTAAGTCCATGTCTTTTTTCAAATTTAGTTGAATTATTATGTCCAAACATGTGATTGTGATTTGCGGTAGTTTTTTTCCAAAAACAATTATAACGAAAATTAAAAAACAACAATGAAAGTTAAATTTGTCAATATCTCAAAACTATGTTTTTGGACTTAGTGCTCTTTACTTGTAAGCCGACGATATAATGGAATGCGTAGCATTACATATATTCACTGCTTTTTTTATCGTTATTTTTCAGAGTAAAAGGGCTCTGTTAGGCCCTTTAAAATATGAACAATGTGACAATCATTATGGACTCAAAATCGGAGTATTACACTCCAGTAGTTACGCCCTGTTCAGTTACAACTTTTGACGAGGAAAAATTTTTGGTTCTAACCACAAAGTCTAAATCAAAAAATAAATGGAGCCGTTGTTTGGAGTTGACACCTCTGGCTATTGTATGCGTTAGTATTTTAGAGGTAAGAAGCGTATAAAAACAATTATAAAAATACTGCTGCCAACAAAATAATACTTTACATATTGGCCTTTTATAGTTTCATTAAAATCAAAAACGAACAAAAAAAAATAATAAAAAATAAATAAAATTTTTTCAAAAAGTTTTTTTTTGTTAAAACGAAAAATACATTAAAAACTAAACTTTTTGAAAAAATTGTTTTTACCCCATTTTACCCCCTTACCAATTTTACCAAAAACAATCCTAGCCTAGGCCTAGCTCGCAGCGTTCTTAAGTTGTCACAAATTCCCGGACAGACGGACTATTTATATGTAAAGGCAGATCGGTCGGTCGGTCGCGACTGAATAAATTTTTGGAATAAAATGTTGAGAAACGTAAAAAAAAACAATTAAAATTATTCAAAAATGTTTACTAACGCAAAACATTTCTCGGGAAAAGTAAAATTAGTTTCTCGAAAAAAAAAAAAAAAACTTGACTAAGGGAGGAATTATTTCTTGATTCTTGTAGACGTAAATGTTAAACCACATCTAAAATATAAATTTTACCACCTAATTAGAGGGCTGATTAGATGCATTTCTAAAACTATGGGTCCAGTGGTTTTTTAATATTTCTTCTTTTTTATGTAATTTTATTATTAAATAGGTACTAAAACGGTATTTTTTATCAAAACTCGATTTTATTATGCCTGTAAAAAAATTTCATTTTCTTATCTTCTAGAAATTTTCTATAATTATAACGCTTTATGTTTTTGTAAGAAATTTTAATATAAACAGTGGTTAAATTTAGCAATTATGGGTTAGTAGATAAAATAAATATTCTTTTTTAAATATAGGTTAGATATTATGTTTCCTATAACATGTTTACATCCGTTTATTTTAGAGTCACTTGCACCAGCAATGGTTTAATTTAAACTCAGTTTAATCGAGATAATCTCTCTTTAAGAGTTGGGTCAATTTGGCCACTTAAGTGGCCCTTAAAGTTGCGTTCAGAATGTTTTTTTCACGAACAATGCGTCGTGAGTCACGACTTGTGACCAGGACCGGTTCAGGGGGATTCAGGAGGCGCAGATTAACCCGGTCCCGGGCTTGAGGGGGCCCGGCAGGAAAGTTTACAATAAACAGTACTCTCCCAGAACGATAAGGGCGTCAAAACGAGAAAATATGCAGAGCCCTTTCCAAGTAGACCATAGACTCTCAACTTCGTAATAATATAACGTAAAAAAAATTGCCTGCAGCGCTAGGGTTTTCATTCGTTCCTTTTTTATTTAGGATTTTAAAACTTAACATAAACAATTGTAAAAATTTTCGCCGGCGGCGCTTAAACCTTTTTGAATTTTTGTAAACTTTATATTAACAATAGTGCACTATTACTAGTGGTTTAAAATTAATATAGACCATCAAACTTGTAAAATTTTTCGCTTACTGCGCTACAGCCCTCTTACATTGCATGATAATGCAACTGAGCATAAAACTGCTAATTGAAATTTAAACGATTTTTGCTGCTATTTAACGAGGTGAAGCTCTACCGTTATCATGTTACAGGACGAATATAGTTTGACTTTTGGCTTCACATAAAAGTAGGTTTCTGTTTACCTCTGCAGATAGTTTCTTAGATACACTACTATCCGAAATTGGGAAACCGTCCTAAATTAAGCGTATTTCCTCTATGCATATTAGTTATTTCTTTCTGTGGATTAATGACAAATTATTTGCTGGACACTTATTGAATTATAATTATTGGAATTTAATACACTGCACTCCGTTTTTTTAGAAAATAAGATACTAAAAACCTCTGCAAATATGTTTTTTAAATTAAGAATTGATGTTTACTAGAGGAAATGGGCCTGATTTCGGATGGTTTCCAAATTTCGGATAGTAGTGTATTTAAGATACTGTCTGCAAAGGTAAACATAAACCTACTTTTATGTGAAGCCAAAAGTCAAACTAAATCCGTCCTGTAATATGATAACGGTAGAGCTTCTCCCCTTTAAATGGCAGCACAAATCGTTTATATTGCAAATGGCAGTTTTGTGCTCAGTTGCATTATTATGCTTGTATATTTTATAAATAATCGTTATAAAAGTTCGTGATTCTGTCTTGGGTAAGTTATGATGTTAGTTAAGTTGATCCACTATTCATAATTAAGCAATTTGAAAACGTAAACATTCTACAAATTTCTAATCTAAAAAGCAGAAAGATGCCTAATTTCGGATAGACCATTTTTGTGCATTTGATTCCCAATTTCGGATATCCGCAAGGTAATTATTATTCAGGATAACCAACCATTAATTATTATTTTTATAATGATACAACAAACTAAGATAAACAATTTTGAAAAAACGAAAATTACCTAAGATACTAAGATATTCGAAATTGGGAATCTAAAATTATAGTTCCTATAGTATTTCGTAGAAAATCGCTTAATGATTAAATGACGTCTTAAATGTGAAGGAATAACAAGAAACATAAGCAATGGGATCCAGATCTACTCTTGAAAAAATTTTTTCGGATATGTCCGAAATTAGGAGCCCTTTTTCAAATGCACAAAAATGCGCTGATTTTTTTTAACCGTGTTTTTTGGAAAAAATAAACTGTAATAAAATTGCTTTTATAATAAATCATGGTTCGCTATAATAAGTTGTATCTGGTTATATAAAAAAAATATCAAAAAGTAATACCGAGTATTAAATATTGAATACATTGTAAATGGTATCCGAAATTAGGCGACTTTCCTCTACTATTAATATAAACGGATTTAGATTTTTGGGCCAAAATTCATATGGAATAATAATAATAATAATAATAATAATCTTTATTAAATAATACATTTTAACCATCAATGTTTTTAGATTGCCTTCCATGTTTTCTCAACCAAAACCCTATACAAACTCCTACGATTTGAGGCCCGAAAACCGCACGAATTATGGAGATTTATCACATGCTGGTTCACGATGATTGGTATCATTTTGTCCTGAATGTGGTCATGTAATGTTTATTCTGCATTAAAAAAAGCATAAAATATGGATTTTGTATATTTAATGATTAAATATCAATTTGTATAAATCACATTATGATTTGAGTAGGGTTTTGAGGTTATCGAGAAAATAGGAAATTATCTTCTGTAAACTTCAAGTTTCAAACATTGCGTACAAACAATTACACAAGAGGCTGAAAAATATGCGGAAAAAATTCGCTGTTTTCATGAAAATTTGCTGTCAGGAAATAATTACGACCGGGGAATGCCCCTGGAGTAATTATTTTCATTGGCAGCAAATTTGAATGAAAACTGTGAATTTTTCCCGATAATTCGAAGAATCATGTGTAATTCGGAAGATTATTTTTTAACGATTTATAATATGTCAAACCAACTTTTATATTTTTTTCATTGTAAAATGATATAAATTGTTTTTTTACTTATATTAATATTTTTACAAGCATATTCTTTAATTTAGTTTATTTAATTCCATTCTGAGTTGCTAAACTAAAACCTTTTTTGTCCATTTTTAAATTGCAAATTATGGTTCTGTCTATAATTAAGTCACTTACTGCAGTACTGACTAGCGCCGTACTGCGCTAGGCATGTTCATAAAAGTCAACCTATAAAAACTGTCATTATATTTTATAAAAAGAATATTTTGTGGTATTTTTTGGTAAATAGTAAAGTAATAACAATAATTATAAATAGTAATATGTTTAATTTAACATATTTAATTATTAATTAGTTTTAGGCATGAAATCTTTTTGTAAAAGAGAAATACTGAAAAACAAAATACTACAGCGATTCTTACTAGAATTTTCTGCAGTAGAAAATTCCCGATATAACTGTAATATGGACAGACATAAACACGTGGTCAGAAATATTGTTAAATGATTGGTTGATAAAAACGTTAAAACATAATCATTAACATAATCATAATTTATGATTCATAAATATTTAGGAGTCAAAGCCAGAGCATTATCATAATTGCCCCTTGATTACAATTACCCCTATTCACCCTAATAGATTTTCATATCTCTTAATTAGGTACATGCAAAAAATTAAATTCTGTTATTTAGCATGGTAATTAATAAAAATGTTCTCAGTAAAAAATATTTAACAACCAGTTTTGTTTTAGATTGCCTTCCATGTTTTCTCAACCCAATCCCTAAACAAACTCCTACGATTTGAGCCCCGAAAACAGCACGAATTGTGGAGATTCATCACATACATGCTAGTTCACGATGATTGGTATCATTTAGTCCTGAATGTGGTCATGCAATGTTTATTCGCTATTTTTCTGGAAAATAAACAAGGAAAATGGCGTGTAGGACTTTTGTACTTATTGGCGGGAATTACCGGAGTCCTTGGGGCGTCGTGTGTCCATCCGGACCTGGTAATTGGTGCTTCCGCCGGAGTTTATGCCCTGCTTATCTCTAATGTTGCTGATATTATTTTGGTAAGTATCTAGGTATACCTACGTACGAAAATATGTCACACGTCCCTAAATGGAAATAGGTTAAACAAAATAGCAAACTTAGGTGATGATAAATCATGTGAGCAAAGGGTCGGTACAATTCAAAACAGAACGAAATCCTAATGAGCGCCAGTGGTAAAAGTTCTTCCGCAGACTACATGCTAAACAACAGTAACAAACTGCAATTTCTTTTGTACAATTCTAATAGTGTTTTTGTTGTTTTTCGATTTTATTCAGATCAAATCTGTATCTCTTTCCGTTTTTGAGAAATACCCTGCCGAAAATTCGAAAAAATTAAAAAATGTAGTTTTAGGTGGACAATAAATAAATTATTGAAGCACCTACAAAGGTTTTTTGTAGCTTGAATTCAAGTTACATATTTTTTCTATAAAACCATTAAGAAAAGTGTCTGGATTTCAATCCCGGTGTCCAACTGAAGACTAGTTTTTAAGACATCTGCAATAACGATTCAGTGTTGCTGTTTAAGACTATTTTTGGCAGTATATGTCATATTTAGCAAAATTGACAAACACATAGTCTTGACAAATATAATAAATTTGACGTTAAATTTATAAAAACTGCTTAACAAAATAAATTCACCTTCTTTCAAAAACAGTGTGAAAGAGGCACCAAAAGCTATTCATTAACTGAACTTTTAAAATGATTTTCAGACATTTTTCTTAATTATTTTATAGAGCATAGATGTAACTTTTATTTAAACTAGAAAAAACTTTTGTAGCTGCTATATTAATTTAAATATGAGCCTCCAAAAAATGACAAATTTTAATTTTTATAAAATTTTAGAACGGTTTTTTCTTAAAAATGGAAATAGATAGAGGTTTGATCTAAACAAAATCGAAATCAGCAACAAAAACACTGCTAAAATTGTGCAAAATTGCGGTTTGTTAGTGTTGTTTAGCATGCAGTCTGCGGAAGAACTTCTACCATTATAATGGTAGAAGAAATAATTATTTAAGAACTGGCGCTTATTAGAATTTCGTTCTCAGGGGTTTTAATGTTTACAGACCCTAACATGATTAATATTCATCTAAACTTGCTACTTTTTAAAACCTATTTCCCATTGGGGGGACGTGTGATGTCTAGCTTATCTTGATGATGAAAAAACTTAGACAATGGAATAAAAATAATTTGTTTTTAAACTTTCACTGAACCAAAAATTGACGTGATATCAATAAAAATTAACGTAAAATCAATAAAATTACATTGATTTTGTACCGATGTACGTTTTTAATTGTGACAATAAAATGATTATTATATCAACGCTTAAAAATGGTTGTCTTAATGTAAAATTTATTTAATAAAAAAAATTCGTTGTTATAGACTTTAGAGTGAAAGCCATTACCGCGAGGAAATTAACTTCGAAGGGGTCAATACCGCGCATGGACTTTACCGCGAAAACCATTACCGCGCATAATTATTTATTTTTTTTTAAGAAAAAAAGATTAAATAAAAAAAAAATATTTTGCAGAAAACAATTAAACAGTTCTAACTGATATAGCGCTGGGTCAGGGTTGTGGCCATTACTAGTTTCCTTTAAAACATTTTCATCCGAAGTATGTAAACGCCCCTTCCAACAAAGCATGTGGCAATTTACGCACTTACATTTTTTTTTTAATTTTTAAAGGTCTTTTCTTTACTGTATATGAAATGTTTATATACAGCGAGGTCTTTGACCCTAGCACTTTTTATTTTTTCGATCGACATGACGATTCGTACTAAACTGATTATTAATCAGCGATTTATACAAATCAATATAAATTTAAAAAAAAAACACATAAAAAACCCAAACACAGATATATGGGTACATTTAGTAAACGTTCCACTTTATCAATAAAAATCCAAACCAAAACCAAAACTAACTAACCCAAACTACCATCAATCTCTTGGAAATACCCTTACATAAAATAAAAATAATGTATTACGATTTTCGCTGTAAAAGTCATACGCGGTAAAGACCGTTCGCGGTAATGAACTGCGCCTTAATGAACTGCGCGGTAATGGTTTTCGCGGTAAATTACATGCGCGGTAATGACTTGTCGCGGTAATGGCGATCGCGGTAATGGACTGCGCGGTAAGGGTCTTCGCGGTTGGTTTTTCGCTATAAAGTCCGGCGCCTCGTTATTTTACCTACTACCACATGTAAACTCTAAGAGTTTAACTTTTACACTTCGAAAAGCTCCTTTTTTGCAGTGTTATGTTTTTTTAAATTCTGGCGGAGGCGCTTATGTGCAAAAATATCACACGGTGTTCTAGAAGAACTTTTAAATGACATGACAACTTCCATTTTTTTTCTTTTTGTAATCTGTTATATGAGCTCTAATTAAAAAAATAAGACCAACATTTTAAAAATCGTTAGAGCCGTTTTTGAAAAAATGTGTTTTTTAGAAAATATCTCTGATATTTCACGCTAACAAACTCGGTTTGCCCTCGATGTCTCGGATTTTGACCAAACTTGGCATAGTGGTACCACTATGGTATCTAAGTACTTCATCCAAATTTTTTTCAAAATGGTCCATCCGTTCACTATACTGGGTGTCCCACCAAGTTCTTGAAATAGCTTATCTCCGTTATTTGAAAACGTATTAAAATTTGCAAAAAATAACATTAAATCAAAGCTAAATAAAATTTTATTGAATTATTCAAAACCGCTCCTTGCTTAGTAAGCAATGCTTACCCACTCCCTTGAAACTACCCACAACTTCTGTTTTTCAAATAATACCCCCAAATTCTTATTAAAGACTATGAAAGTGCACGTTATTCTGAATTCAACCATTTATTATGAGTGGTATCTTAGATTTTAAGGGGCTCTAAATAACAATTATTATTTATTAATAGAAGGGTGGTATTTAAAAAAAAATTGCGGCTAGTTCCAGGGTTGTTATGAGTTGGTTTTGAATATATTAATCAATTTTCTTTTGGGTACAATTTAACGTAAGTTTTTGGAAAATTTTCTGGTTAAATTTAAAATGAAATGTGCTTTTATATTCTTTAGTAAAATAGGAAATTGCTATTTAAAAAACTAGTTGGAGGTGGTTCCAAGAGGGTGGGTTAATAAGGGGTAGTTTTGCATATGTCAGTAAATTCTACTTTGACTACAATTTAATTTAATTTTTTTTTAACTTTTTTATATTTTTAAATAACGGAGATATAGGCCAACTAAAACCTGGTAGGACATTATTATTACTAAATAATAATTGTTATTGGAAGCCCCTTAAAAGAATAAGATAGTATTTATAATACATGGTTTAATTCAAAATGAAATGTAATTTCATATTCTTAGATAAATATGGGGGTGGGAGGTGTTATTTGAAAATCAGAGGGTGGGGTGCTTACAAGGGAGTGAGTAAGCAATGGAGGGGAGTGGGGGTTGAATAAGTCAATAAAATATTTTTTGGCTCCCATTTAACGCTATTTTTTACAAAAAAATTACCTTTTCAAATAACGGAGATATAACTTGTCAAGAACCTGGATGGTGGGACACCCGGTATCGTGAACGGATGGACCGTTTTGAAAAAAAATTGGATGGAGTGATTAGGTACCATAGTGGTACCACTATGTCAAGTTTTGTCAAAATCCGAGATATCGAGGGCAAACCGAGTATGTTAGCGTGAATTATCAGAGGTATTTTCTAAAAAAAAACATTTTTTTCAAAAACGGCTCTAACGATTTTTAAATTGTTGGTCTTATTTTTTTAATTAGATCTCATATAACAAATTCCAAAAAAAAAAAAAAATGGAAGTTGTCATGTCATTTAAAAGTTCTTCTAGAACAGCGTGATCACAGCGTGTATAATAGAATTACGGTCGATAGATACTATCTATTAGATAGTCAACAATCAGAACTGGCAAAAAAGGACTGTCATTAAAAATAGTTATTTATGGTACTAGTGGGTAAAGTAAGATATTGCCCATGAGAAAATTAACCGAAAAAGTCCAAACCTAGCGAGGCGTCAGCCAAGCAGGTTAATTTTCGAGAGGGCAATATCGGTTTACCCATGAGTGCCATACAAGGTTTTATCCAATAAATAGCTTAGGAATTCATATTTTTATTAAAAATGACATTTACAAGAAAATAATTTGACAAGTTACAGTTAAGTGGGTAAATTAAATAATTATAATAAAGTAAAAGCCACGCGGGGGTTATTATTGAGTTTATCTATTTAAAATAAAGCTGGTAATTGTCTTATTATCTGTATGTATTGGATAAAGGTATTTTGTAGCGGCGGTAGAAATAGAAATCTACTAATAAATATAAATACAGGGTGTTTGGTAGGGAGTATGAAAAACTTGGCAGGGTGATAGATTAGGTCATTTTCAACATGTTTCCTTAATTCGACTTTGACCGTAGACTCAAGGTTATAGAATTATGATTTTTTTTCAATATTTATGAAAATATCGCATTATTTTTCTTGTATTTTTTTTCGTTTTGAACCTTTTTTTTTGTAGTCATCAGAATTTTGGTGAGAAGTAAAAAAATTGTTGTACAAACCTCACGGACAAAGCTTTTTTTGGAAGTGAGGATCTTTTTTTTTCATCCAAACATTGGTAACTATTAAAACTAAAACTATTAAAGCTATTAAAAAAGTTACTATTAAAAATGTTAAGTTACTTTTTACTTAATCTCAAAGAACTTTTACCTCAATAATGAATATGATGAAATCTACCGTATGCTTTGTTTGAAGCGTGAACCAACTACGGTGAGGGGCTGGTTGGGAGTGACTATTGTTTACACATAGTACGCGTAAAGAGAGAGAAAGAATGTGTAAACTCACAGTCTAATGTCGTAAACTTTGTTAAGCAATACAGTGTTGCCGGTTGCAACACCTGCTTTAGATATTTTATTGTAAATTTTAAGAAATATTAGTTTTATTTGAGTTTTATATGAACTAGTAGTTTAATTTTAATAAATTTAATTATATTACATTATCAAACATAATTATAGTGTCGTAGTATAGTAGTTTTTTAAAATTTTAATGTAGGTATAAAGATTTATTATAATGATAAAGTAAAAATTACGCAACATCGCTCTGGTCACCAGAAGGTCAAAACTAGCAATACTGCTATGTTTACACCAGAAGCAGTATCGCGTACGTTTATGTAAACAAACAAACAAAAAGATGACACCTTCATAAACATTGGTCTGAAATAACTTCTTGAGGTAAAAGTTCTTTGCTTAATCCCCACTGTCTCTTGTTGTCACTCGGCCTCTGACCCCCCCCCTAAAGCGGCGACGTGATTGTCAAACAGCCCCTCACTTACCTGAAATTACATGAATGAAGTAGGTTCATATTTTTTTTTTACTTTTAGGATTTCAGGAATGGAAAAATGAAATACAAAATCTACAAACTTTTATGTATAGGAGTGATAGTCCTGTCAGACATAGTCTACAACGTAGTTCATTCCTACTCCAGGATCGAACCTATGATTTCCTGGGGGGCACACATCGTAGGTGGATCCACCGGGTTCCTGCTGGGATTGGTGCTTTTCAAACGACAATCAAACGAAAATGAATCAATTTTTTTTAATAGCAAATTTTTATCTGGTTTTGGTCTGATAACCTACGCTTGTTTGTTGATCTCTTTATTGATACTAACTTTTCAAATCAAAAAATGTACTCCTGATGAAATAATCAGGATTAAATATATTTATTTCTGTTAATTATTTATTTTTTTATTTATTTGTATTAATTTTATATATTTGATGGTACATTTCCTTGTATTTTTAATACTGAATATTATTTGTTAATACATATTTTTTATTTATATCGCCGCCATTATTACTTAATACTTTACTTGTGATATTAAATACTGCAATGTGTGTATTGTATACAAAATGTTGTCATACTAACATTTAGACGTGCTGGTACATTTGTATCCCCACGCAACATGTGTTTATTAATACTAGCATGTTATAGTAAAAATTACTGTAAAATTTGGTTAAGTATATCACACTTATAGTATGGTATACTTTGAGTTGTTGTTAAGTTATATTACTGATCTAGTTTAAAGTATGTTACAGTATTCAGAAAAATTAACAATCTGTAAATATAAATAACAAATATGTATTTAAAAATAAAATTTAGTATTAAAATTACAATGAGATTTTCTGAGTGTTATTGCGATATTGAAAAACTCGCTTTTTTAAATTTTAATACATACTAGTATACTGTCTTGTTAGAATCCTCTTAAAATTTATGTGTATCACGCGTCCCCCCAAATGCAAATAGGTTTAAAAAAAAATAGCAAACTTAGGTGATGATAAATTATGCGAGCGAAGGGTCTGTAAACTTCAAAACCTCTGAGAACGAAATCCTAATGAGCGCCAGTTCTTAAATAGTGGTAAAAGTTCTTCCGCAGACTGCATGCTAAACAACATTAACAAACTGAAAATTCTTTTGCACAAAGTGTTTATGTTGCTGATTTCGATTTTGTTTAGATAAAATCTCTAACTGTTCCCATTTTTGAGAAATACCGTCCCAAAATTTAATAAAAATTAAAATATGTAATTTTTGGAGGCCAATATTTAAATTATTATAGCAGCTACAAAAGTTATTTCTAGTTTAAATTAAAGTTACATCTGTGCTCTATAAAATAATTACGAAAAATCATTTTAAAAGTTTAGTTAATGAATAGCTTTTGAAGCCTCTGCAATGCTGTTTCAAAGAAGGTGAATATAAGAAAGAAACAAATTTCCTTATCGGCAGTAGCCGAACATGTACATGAAACAGGTCATAAAATCAATTTGTCTGAAACAAAACAAATATTAACAGAAAACAGAAAAATGCCAAGGAAGATACGGGAATCGATAGAAATCATCAAGCATCCTAACAATATCAATCGGGACACTGGTTACCACTTACCTGCAATATGGAAGTCTTTGATAGGAAAAACCTCGTCACGGGTGAATAACCACAACTCGTCATAAATAGTGACACAAGTTGATTCGAAACTTAGTTTCAGATTAATCCCTGAAGATGTCTCTAGTAGTAAGAGACGAAACGTCGGAAAGTGAAAATCCATTAACACGGTCTAAACCCGAAAGTGAAAGTTCTTTATATCTTAATGGCCGTGAAAGCTTAAAATTTAAAATAGGATGCCTCTACGGGGAGGAAATCAAACGAGATGCCACTCTATTTGGCAAACTTCGAATCAAATTTGTGAAACTATTAAACAGTCTAACTTTCTTACGGCGGTGTCGTGACACTAAGGCAATTCCGAAGTGTTTACAAATATCTCATCACGTTAAGACTATTGCTGCCAATCGAATATATCGTAGAGCAGGAGAAGCCCTGGTGCGAGAAAGGATAAATGAAGATAAAAGGAAGCTAGACAACGTATCAGACCAACTGTACCGCTTGCATCAGAAACTGGGTAAGACAATTGATTTTGATTTATTTCATGTACTAGATACTATAACTTATGAACACGCTCATGCTATTGGTGTTAAAGTCTCAGAAATCCAAAAGAAAAAGTTTTCTTCTTTGGATAGTAAAGAGAAACCTCCAGTAAATTCAAACACTGTTGTTAATTTGTCAAAGACAAACTTAACAGAATGTGAGATCTCTTTGCTGTCCAAAGGACATAACTTTGCCATTACACCTAGGACAGTACCAACAGACGAAATAATTTCTATAGTGGAGTCTTCCTTGTCTTCATTACCCCCGGTAGATGCAGAGATAGTACGTTATGAAACGGCTAAGATTCTGAAAAAGTCAAAACCACCTAAGTCTAACCTGACAAGGGAGGAATATTTAGCTTTAAAGAATCTTAATCGTAATGACGATATTATTGTTGTGCCTGCTGATAAGGGTAATGCCACTGTGGTGATGGACAAACTTGACTATTTTAACAAAATAACGGAACTCATAGACAATGACACATACGAAAAACTCGAGACCGATCCTACTGGAAAATTTGAACGAAAAATCACACAATTACTTAAACAATCCTCCCTTACACCTCTTGAAATTTATAATCTAACCCCCCGAGACTCCCGCGTACCAAAATTATATGGTTTACCTAAAATTCACAAGGACGGTGCCCCTCTTAGACCAATTGTCAGCACAATAGGTTCCCCTACGTATAAACTTGCCAAACACCTTGCCCAAATCTTAAATCAGTTAGTTGGAAAAACGAGGTCTTATGTAAAAAATTCCACACACTTTGTACAAACCTTATCGACAGTGACCCTGGACCCCTCGGACATAATGGTTAGTTTCGACGTAGAATCTCTATTTACTAACGTTCCCGTTCCCGATACAATAAATATTATACGAGACCTACTTACAATTGGAAATCTTGACCCTAAGTTATGTAAATTATTTGAAGCTTGTCTGACATCTACATATTTTCTGATACAGGGAGAGTTTTATGAACAAGTGTCAGGCGCCGCAATGGGATCCCCATTATCACCCCCTGCGGCCAATGCTTTTATGGAATACTTCGAGGAAAAAGCTATTGAGTCATTTCCATTAAAACCTAAAATTTGGCGCAGATACGTAGACGATGTCTATGCTATTTGGCCCCATGGCATGGAAAGCCTTCAAGGTTTTCTAAATCACCTCAATTCCCAACATAAATCTATACGGTTTACGATGGAAATTGAGAACAACGGATCACTTCCCTTTTTGGACGTTTTGGTTTACAAAACGGAAAATGGCTCAATAGGACACTCGGTATACAGGAAGAAAACCCACACTGACAGATACCTAAACGCATTTTCACATCACCATCCCTCTCAAAAACGCTCGGTAGTTAATTCACTTGTTCATAGGGCTTTCATGATTTCAGACAAGAATTCCCTAGACACAGAACTCCTTAAACTAACCAAAGCCTTGACCATGAACGGTTATACCAAAAAAGACATTAATAAGACCATATACAAATACAGAAATCCCAGACCCAAACAACAGGACAATAGTGACAATGACAGACAGACACAAGTTATACTTCCCTATGTAAGCGGTATCACGGATAAAATAGGTAAACTTTTGAAGAAGTCAAATATTAAGCCTATATTTCGGTCCAACCAAAAATTAGGTCAATGTTTGACTTCAACAAAAGAAAAAATACCCCTGAGTTCAGAAGGCGTATATAAAATACCCTGCTCCTGTGGTACGGTTTACATAGGTGAAACTAAGAGAAAAATTTCTACAAGACTTCAAGAGCATGAGCGCAATATAAGAAAGAAACAAATTTCCTTATCGGCAGTAGCCGAACATGTACATGAAACAGGTCATAAAATCAATTTGTCTGAAACAAAACAAATATTAACAGAAAACAGAAAAATGCCAAGGAAGATACGGGAATCGATAGAAATCATCAAGCATCCTAACAATATCAATCGGGACACTGGTTACCACTTACCTGCAATATGGAAGTCTTTGATAGGAAAAACCTCGTCACGGGTGAATAACCACAACTCGTCATAAATAGTGACACAAGTTGATTCGAAACTTAGTTTCAGATTAATCCCTGAAGATGTCTCTAGTAGTAAGAGACGAAACGTCGGAAAGTGAAAATCCATTAACACGGTCTAAACCCGAAAGTGAAAGTTCTTTATAAGGTGAACTTATCTTTGTTAAGCAGTTTTATAAATTTAACGTCAAATTTATTATATTTGTCAAGCCTATGTGTTTGTCAATTTTGATAAATATGACATATACTGCCCAAAATAGTCTTAAACAGCAACACTAAATCGTTATTGCAGATGTCTTAAAAACTAGTCTTCCGTTGGACACCAGAAATAAAATCCAGATACTTTTCAATACGGTTTTATAGAGCAAATATGTAACTTGAATTCAAGCTATAGAAAATCTGCGTAGGTGGTTCCATAATTTATTTACTCTCAGAGGGTTTGAATTGTACAGACCCTTTGCTAACATAATTTATCATCACCTAATTTTGCTTTTTTTTTTAAACCTATTTCCACTTGGGGGGACGTGTGGGATATTGAACACAGGACAAAATTTTGGGGATGTAGTGGAGAAAATTTACCGAATGCGGGTAAGTGCTACATCCTCCCTTCCGGCCATAATTAAATAATTTAGGGGAAATGGACTGAATGGCAGCCTGGGGTCAGTATAGGGGCGTTCCGAGGGCTCCACTTTAATTAAGGCCCCTAAATTTTCTCATGTATAGTTTTTTTGTTGAAGGCTGATTGGGTCCTTGGACAAATATTTTTATGCGGGGTCCGCGTTTCATGGTAAATGGGGCCCGTAAGTTTTCTTATTCGCAAATTTTTACTAAAGGCTGATCGGGCCCTTTAAGGAACATTTATATTTATTTCTTATTTTTTCAAGATTGGCGCCCTCCGGGCCCGTCAACTTTGTACCACCTACGACCTCCTGTGCCCGGGCCTGCCTGGGGTTAATTGTGGCCTCGTATATGTCAGTTGTTTATTTTTTTGGCTTTAATATTATTTGTGCTTAAAAACTAAATCAAAATTTTTAACGATTCTCTTTGTGGGCATTAAAAATAATTTAAAATTAATTTTACTGTGATTGTATGTTATAAAAATATGTAAAAATATCAATATATAATAATATTATGTACCTCAGGAAAGAACGTCAATTTTTTTAAAATTTTATCGATCTTAGGTATTATTAAAAGACTCATTTCATGTAATATTTTAAAAATATTAAATAAATGAGAATATAGACTGTTTAAATTTTTACATTAATACCTTAAAAATAGTATTTTTAATTACGACTTTTGTAACATTTTTTTAAAATAAATATTTGTACTGTTTTAATATTGGATTTTTTTTATTTATATCATTCTCTCACATAGTAAGATAAGTAAAGGGGTAGGTTAAGTATTACGTAAAACACCTGGGAGTGGGGCTATCAGTGTTAACCATGGTAACCATGGTGCTAACTTAGCACCATGGATACGTCAATGTTAATAGCACAGTTTATGACATACTTGAATCCAAAAATGATGCGCGATGTGTATGCTGTGACCTTACAAAAGCTTTTGACTGTGTGCCACATGATATTCTACTAGATAAATTATACTTTTACGACTTTCGTGGTGTTTCATACGAGTGGATAAAATCCTATCTTTCTGATCGAATTATTTTTGTTGAATTATTAAAAATCATACAAAATATAATTAAAAAAATTTGTAGCAAAACAAAATATATCAAATGTGGCGTGCCACAGGGCTCTATCCTCGGACCTATTTTTTTCCGTTTTTACATTAACGATCTCGCTGGAAGCTTTTTTTAGTCACTTTTGTCCTTTTTGCAGATGATACTGGTATCTTGTTTGACGAAACTATAATATTATTAGACAGTATAAATATACTTAACGATATCTATGAGTGGTTTTCGTCAAATAAGTTATCACTTAATATAACTAAAACTCATAACATAACTTTTCATACTTCTTATCACTCTTAAAGGACAGATTTAGTCTTAAATCAAGGGGTCATTAATTCAGCAGATTATATTAAATTCTTAGGACTTTTTGTTGATGACCGGCTTAAATGGAAAATTCATGTAGAAGATCTTAATAAAAGATTATCTAAGGCAATATACGCAATTATTACAATCCGGAAAAATGTTGGTTTTGAAACCTCGAAAACTGTGTACTTTGCTTACTTCCAAAGTATTATGCAATATGGAATTGAATTTTGTGGAGAATCTACAGAATCTGAAAGTACTTTTAAATGACAAAAAAAAGCGATAAGAGCAATTTGTCAACTGGTTAGATCTGACTCCTGTAGAGAATATTTTAAGCGCATTGATATATTTAGTATGTGCAATCTTTATATTCTTAAAGTTGCAAAACTTATATTTAAAAATAAGGACAGTTTTACAAAGCACTCAAATTTGCATTGTTATTGCACGCGGCATAATAGTAAGTTTGATATACCGATTAGCAATTACTGTGCGTCGAGACAAAGCCTAATGAATACAAAACCGTCAATTTAAAAATATTTACCACCAAATTAAAGGCTTTTTGTTGAAGAAAATGTTTTTTTACACACTGCAAGAATGTTTCGCCTTCAGCTTCAGATAACTTGTTCTATACTTATTTATTTATTAAATATATATACCTTCTTTATTTTATGTTACAATATTTTTTATTGCCTTCAATCTATTTTAATATATTTTGATGTATACCTACTTTAATTATTGTTTCTTTAAAATTATTTTAATGTATTTTAATGTATATTTTTATTATTGTTACTTTCCACTACAATAATTATGTTATTTTTTTGTGGAAATAAAATTTATCTATCTATCTATCTACAGGAAAACATAGAAAAAGTAAGTTACATGGTGCGGGAGGTCAACAAGAACAAAAAGTGCGGTACGAAATACTTGAACCTTCCCCACCTTAGAGTTACCAACTTTTATTCACAAACATTTAAAAATAAGCTGATTACATACATACGTAAAAGTTGGAAAATCAATTATGTGGCTTCTAAGGGCAACTAAGAGTTTAAGTTAAAAATGCTGCGTTCTGATTGGCTGACCGTCAATTTAATCCTAGTTTAAAGCTAAACCTTCGTTGGTGCAAGTGGCTCTAAGAAGGGCCAATGTCAATTTTTCAATAGCAACGTTTTTACGTCAATTCTGATGTAATATTTTGAAAACGCTGCTATTGACAAATTGACATAATTTACCCCCTTACCCCCGCGGGGCCCCGTGGGGATGAAGTTAGATTATTTTATTATCAGATTCAATCTCAGTAACCTTAAAAACCCCTACATAGCAGTTTTCAAATTTTTTCCGCACCCCAATGTTCACCAAAAACAATCCCGAGCGAGAACTTTTAGTAATATACCTGTATTCCAAATTTAAAGTCTCTAGAATAAAGCGTTCTTAAGTTATCGTTCCCGCAAGATTTCCCGGGCAGATATGTCGTTCGAACGACCGACCGAGCGATATTTTTTTTTTGCTCGAAATTGATTTAAATCGACATAAAACGTCATAACACGTAAAAATACGCAAAACAAATTTGAAATTTTTTGTACGAATACAAGGCTTTCCCGAAATTTTAAAAGTTTTCATAATGGGAAAGAATAACGCTGCCAAGAAAATAAACAAAGCTGACACCAACTTAAAAAGATGGCATTATTAACCATGACGTCATCAGTCTTGTTAATTTAAATTACTTGAGTTAAATCGTTATTAATCGCGAAAATGCGACATTTGATTCTATGAAAACAACGTTTAGATATTTAAATTTTTAATAATATAAACTTTTAAAGTTATTAGCCTCTATTGGCAAATTACATCTACCTTATAAAATATAATAAATATATTAAACTTAAATTAAATTAACATTAAATTACATAATATCGACATATCCATCAAACAACGACCATTTTCACAGAAATATAAAAGCTGTCATGACGTCTTTGTGATTTGTGATTTTTACATATCTGTCAAAATGAGGTACATCCTGGTTCAATGGAGGTGTCGATATGTATATTATAAAAGTGTCATATTTTTAGCGCATAATAGGGTAAACCAGGGTTAACCCGTTTTACCCCACTTTCCCCTAGAAATATTACAAGTATCACTGGTCTGTTAAATATTTGACGGTATTTTATCTGTGTGGAACTGAAATATGGTACCTATGTTATGAATAGGGGTGATTTTACATAAAAAAAAAAACTAAAAAATCGTTAATCTCCGAAATATCCAACAAATTTGACAAATGGAGATACAAGTATTTTTTTTGCGGTACAAAATGGAATTTAACAAAATGTAATATTATTTTAATTGTATTTTATATAATATATGATAGAATTCATTTCACAATGTGTATTTTTCTACTGTTTATATGATTTTATGTAGCTTTTTCCCCATTTTTTAAATGTAGGTACCCTATGTAAAATCACCCTGATAAGGAAGTTTGAAAATGGCACAAGATTGTTATTATACCAAACTTAAATAGTTCTTAGATAAAGTTAATGAAGTATACCTAATTTTTTTTTTGTGTAGGTTTTGCCGGGTATGAATCTGATAAATTTGAAGTTTTAATAAAGGAGTCTTTTTTTTAAATTCCTAATGTTTGCACTACAATATAAACATTAGGAATAAAAAAAGACTCCTTTATTAAAACTTCAAAAATTATTAGATAATACATTAGATCATATATCCCTTCCTAGATGCGCATTGAGTCTACGTCAAACCGAAATGTTTTCATTGCTATATCCAAGTAGATTTCACCTTCCCGCTTCTGGTCACCACCCACCGCTGTAGTGGTTTGTTAACAAATATGTTATAATTCACCTCCTCGCAACCTCACATCTATAGTGGTTTGTTTACAATTGGCTTTGTATATGTTCTACATAAAACAAATCAACATTAATGCAATATCTGTGTATATATGATCTAATGATAATACTTATACCTCGCCATAGTCGGAGATATTTCAGACAAAAAAAAAGACCACGGACGGCCTAGCACTGCTTATCAATGATTGCGACTCACTCTTTTTTTTTGTAGTGTGTGGCTAGTCAAGATCGCTTGTTGACTGGCCGGTATCGTTTGTCCTTTTAAAAGGGCCCTAACTGCAGCGGGGTATAATAACCCTACAAACATTAGAACGCTGGCCGCTCGATGGACAATATTCAGCTGACGTAATTTGAGTCGGCGGATGGTTGGCCATCGGACGGTAAACGTACCAGTGTTTGTAGGGAATAACAGCAATATCACTTTAAATATTTTTGAGATCCTGAAATCAAATATTTTAACTAGATGATGGTGTTTTTTTTTTCTGCGAACTACCCTGTAACTATTATTATACAGAAAAGTCTAAACAAACTATTTGTTAATTTGTAAATATACATTACTAAATATTTTTTGTAAATTTTGGTATTTTTTTAATCAATATGATCATTTAAGGCAAGCATAAATACAGCTCTGGTAGATGAATAAATTCATAAAAATATGAAAAACGATGAAAAATTATTAAAATTAAAAAGTAGAGAACATTTAATTTTCTATATAGTCTAAGAGCTGCAGCTCTCACCATGGTGACCAATTTGATTTCATTATTTGCTCCCAGCTGTATTTTATATATGTCTTAAAGTACATTCAAATTAAGCTACTTGCAAATCGCCAGGATCGGGTCCCTTTGGATACTAAAAGCCTCGGAAAGGGGGTGAAATGGGGTCCCCGAAAAATATATTTTTAACTTACCGAGTCAAACAAATAACATTTATTACATTTAGATTAGTCTATTTTCACAGTTTTACACCATTATTCACTAAGCTAAGAGTTAAAAAAACACTTTAAAAACTTTGTCTGACATATGTCAACACTAAAAACTCTCTTTAATTTTCATTTAATCAAAATGTCATTTTATAAATTCTCATTTCTTTAAAAAATTATCGTTGGTGCAAGTGGCCCTTAGAGCTTCCAGCACTCAAAGGAACCGGATTCGGAAGCAATTTGAAAGTAGCCTAATCTAAATGTACTTTAAGACATATATGATATATAGCCGGGATCAAATAATGAAATAAAAATGGTCACCAGCTCTCCGACTATTAGTTGTGGAGCGGGCAAATAGCGTTAAATCCACTTTTAGCACACAAGACTGTTTGGGTAAAAATTTAAATATTTAAAAAATAGTAATAATGCATAAACTCATCATGATTATCGACGCTCAGAAAATACCCTTAAAGATCCAAAGAAATATGGAGACTAAGCCTTCCAATGTATCCGAAATAGCATTTATTATTTTTTTACTCGGGAATTGTACCTTCAAGGGGCCTATTTTAACCATTCTTGGGCACAAAATCTAAAACAAAACATACCATCTATAGGCCCCCAACTTTAAAAAAGCCTCATACAATAGTTTATACTTTATTTATTTATAATCCCCCAAGAACGATAAGGGCACCAAAACGAGCAGTGCCTTTTCCAAATGGAAGTAGTAACAACTACAATAGGCACATAACCTAGGTTTAAAAGTTGATAATAGGGGGCCCCCAGAAATTATGCGGCTCAGGGCCCACTGCGCTGTTAATCCGGCTCTGATAACAATAATACTGTTTCCAAACAAACTGACATAAATCCATACATGAATCAAGCAAATTGTGATAAGTTTAGATTGATCAATCATAACGGGCGATAACGGGTTAAATGCAAAATAGTTTTTTGTATAACCTCCAAATGGCTTACAGTAAATTCACAAAAATTAGATTATTATAACTTCTTAAAAATGTCATCACTAAGATGTTATCTTTTCCATAAAATTTTAAAGGAACCTAATGTGACAACATTTTCACTATTTACTTCAAGTATATGGATTTAACCCGATTTGCGTGCCCGCTCCACAGTTTATCCGAAGTGAATTGTCCTTGTCATGAAAACCCGTGGCCAGGGCTTCAAACAAAAATGAAATAGCGGCCTCCAGAAAAAAAAAACTGAAATGAGGTTCACTTTCAGTCGCAGATTCTTTTTTTTTCTATAGATTTAAAGAAAAACCCTAATGGTTAAGTGTTTTTTTTTATGCTTTTATTCCTGGCTCCTGGACTTCTCGTATCGTACACTGATTTTGGAATATTCTCAGAACGTTCTAAGAAGGAAATATTATTCTTGGAATTTTCTTAGAACCTTTGTGCTATCTGGGAAATTGATTTTCCTACCATAACTTCTTTAACACTTCAAATCTAGACATTGCACTCCAATTTCAGTACATTTACACTCCAAACACGGTCCCGATAACTCAGAAATAATCCGTCCCACTCTATACATCCTTCCGTAAATATTACATCCTGCTAACTTCAACAATCCAACTCCCAAACTGTTTAATTTATTATCATTATTCGAATTTTCCCGCGTTTCTACGCGCTCTGTAATCGCTTCAGTCGGTTGAGCGGTAGATGGCGGCATGGTTGTTGTTTTCGTTCGATCAGCTGGTGCCGTGGAAGTTTGAATTTGTCTTCGCGTTGTTGACTCGGTGTTTTCAACGTTTTCGTTCGAAAATAAAAGTTGTAAGACTTTATCAAGTGAAAAATCTTCGGGATTGTGGTCTGAATTAGGTTTTTCGGTGTTAGTTAGGTTAAATTCTTTATCTGTTGTCGTTATTTGTATCGGTTTCACAGTGCTCGTGATTTGGGGAAGCGGCGTCGTTTTTCTGGTCATCATATCCACGATCAAAGAATGCAAATTTGGGGCTGGTTCTGTGCGTATTACATCTCTGAAGGGGTCTGGGGTTACGATACCTTCTGCTACGGTAACGGACTCTTGGACATTCGAAGTGCCTTCTAGACGGTCTAGGACAACAGTTGGAGCTTCCTCGTCGTCTGAAATCAAGGTAAGTTGTTATTAGATTATTCACAGCGCCTGCGCTAGAATATTATAACGGTAGTTTCGAATTTCCCAAAATTGCCAAAAAAAGTCATAGACCAGAAAGTTCTTGGATACAAATGTGTTTCATAAAAAAATAAGAAACTTTGAAAAACTCCAGAACGAATTAACCGATCGACTCGAAATTTTCAGGATAAATCAAGTTCCAATAGGGATCTTCTATTGTTTTTTTAAAGTTTTTTTACGTTTTTCAAAAAAAAAACAAAAAAATAAATAAAATTAAAAAAATTAAAAAAATTTTCAAGTTATTTTTTTGATTTTTTTTTATTTTTTTTCTTTTCTCAAGAGATGATCTATTTTTTAAATGTCATTTTTTTGTTCTTTTTTTGAAAATATTTTTTTTAAGTAAAGTACCTATTTGGCAAAATGCAATATACCATTTACTGCGCTGATAAAACAGTTTATTTGTGTCAACTAAATATTTGGTTGGATATTGCCAATTAAATTATTTGGTTGTGACAAATAAATTTTATTTTTGTCAAATAAACTATTTTGTTCCCATTATTAAATCATTTTGAAATTAAAATATTTGTTTACATGAACTAAATATTTATTTTTACTCACAACCAAATAATTTAATTGGCAATATCCAAATAAATCCTTTTTATCAGTCTGAATAATATGTAATGAAATGTGTAGCATTACATATCTTCACGGCTTGTTTAACTATAAACGTGATTTTGTAGTAGAAATTGTATAGATTATCTACTACATACAACAGGGCTGTCCTTTGCATTTCGGCGCCCTTGACCTTGGCGCCCCTAGCAAGAAAAAAACACCCTTAAAAAAGCTTTTTCCCTGACGGTTTTTACCAAACCTGGCGCCTCTACGAAAAAAATGGCGCCCCTCGCAAAAAAATACCCTAAAAAAAGGCATTGTCCCTGACGGTTCTGTCTCTTTGGATGTTTTTTGAGAAGATTAGCCATTAGAAGTGAAGAGTATCCATCAAAATTTATTGTGTTATAACTTTCTAATATAGTGTAAAATACCTATAAAAATATAGGTCCTAGAACGACAATAAACCATTACAATTACAATAAAAAAAAACTTGGCGCCCCAGCCTAAAAAAAAGATTTGTCCCTGACGGTTTCTACCAAGACTTGTTGCCCCTACACTGATAAAAAGGATTTATTTGGATATGGCCAATTCAATTATTTGGTTGTGAGTAAAAAATTTTGTTTGAGCCAAATAAATATTTAGTTCATGTAAACAAATATTTTAATGTCAAAATGATTTATTAATGGGAACAAAATAGTTTATTTGACAGAAATAAAATTTATTTGTCACAACCAAATAATTTAATTGGCCATATCTAACCAAATATTTAGTTGACACAAATAAACTGTTTTAATGAAGCTGAAGATTGCAACGTTTTTTTGCAACGAAAATTCAAATAGTATATTAAAACACTAGTTTCATAACATACGTTTTTAACGCACGAGTACCAGTTTAGAAAACAATGAAGCTGAAGTTTGCAACGTTTTTTTTTCAACGAAAATTCAAATAGTATATTAAAGCACTTATTCCATAACTCGTTTTTAGCGCACTAGTTTTTTAAAAAACTCTCCGCAAGCGGTTTGTTTTCTAAACTTGTACTCGTGCGCTAAAAACGTATGTTACGAAACTAGTACTTTAATATACTATTTGAAAAAAAACGTTGCAAACTTCAGCTTCATCTGTTTTATCCGTGTAGCAACAAAAAAAGAACCTCAAAAAAAAACTTTTTCAGATGACTAAAAAAAGCTCAGGCTAAAAAACGCCCCTCGATTGCGCCCCTCTAGGCTCCCGCCCTGAAGCAGGGAGTTCACTTGATTCATACAAGGGCCGACATACAAGACTATTCTTAAAACAATCTATTTTATAGTACCGGTACTAAATAGGACTATTTAAAACTTTATAAAGACTGGAAGATTCAAAAAATGCCGAAAGTTTGTTGTCGCATTCGCCATTTTTTCTAGGTAGCAATATTCTATTCTCACTTTGTCGGTCCCATCATATTTTCAGGGGCAATATCATAAATGATACTAGGTTAGGTATCGGTGGTTTTTTACATAAAATATTAATCCCAATGACGAAAATACGACTGCTTTAGCCGGAGTTGCATTTTCCAAAAATTGGGATTAATATGAGTCAAATTTGAAAAAAAAGCACCGGTACCTAACCTAGTATCACGAATTGATTATAAGAAACTTTGAAAAACTCCAGAACGAATTAACCGATCGACTCGAAATTTTCAGGATAAATCAAGTTCCAATAGGGATCTTCTATTGTTTTTTAAAGTAATCCCCCCAAAAACAAAAAAATTATGGGAGGTTGAACTTTTTAAAAAAACTATCATTTTCAATTTTTTTTTCAATATTTTTTCGTTTTTCAAAAAAAAACAAAAAAATAAATAAAATTAAAAAAATTAAAAAATTTTCAAGTTATTTTTTTGATTTTTTTTTATTTTTTTTCTTTTCTCAAGAGATGATCTATTTTTTAAATGTCATTTTTTTGTTCTTTTTTTGAAAATATTTTTTTTAAGTAAAGTACCTATTTGGCAAAATGCAATATACCATTTACTGCGCTGATAAAACAGTTTATTTGTGTCAACTAAATATTTGGTTGGATATTGCCAATTAAATTATTTGGTTGTGACAAATAAATTTTATTTTTGTCAAATAAACTATTTTGTTCCCATTATTAAATCATTTTGAAATTAAAATATTTGTTTACATGAACTAAATATTTATTTTTACTCACAACCAAATAATTTAATTGGCAATATCCAAATAAATCCTTTTTATCAGTCTGAATAATATGTAATGAAATGTGTAGCATTACATATCTTCACGGCTTGTTTAACTATAAACGTGATTTTGTAGTAGAAATTGTAACTGCTTTAGCCGGAGTTGCATTTTCCAAAAATTGGGATTAATATGAGTCAAATTTGAAAAAAAAGCGGTACCGGTACCTAACCTAGTATCACGAATTGATATTTAGGGAGAGAATATAATTTATATTTAATACACATACCTCTTAGTTATAACGTATTAATCCACAAATAAATTATATTTTATAAATTAAAAAGCAAACAATAAGCACGATTTTAGATTAGAGAAAAGAGGGGTAAAAAACCATCGTAGGAGTAAGGTATTTTCACTTATCAGTACAGCATATATATAAATTATATTCTTAAGATTTTACAGTAGAGGATTCTTTTGCGATAACTTTTTTACAGAAAAGGTTGCAATTTTAATTTTGGTTTATATTAGAGAAGAAAGTTCGGAAGAAAGGTAGGCAAAATGGAATAATGCTCACAAAACGGGTCGTAAATAAAGGAAGGAAACTTGGAGACTCTCTCCCATAATAAGCATTAAGGGACGCAAAAATAAGCAAGCGTGCAGCGCATTTTTAAGATATATTTTGCGCGTGGAGGAGCATAGATCTTTAAATTCGTAAAAATTTCCGACTGCGACGCTAGAGCATTCTTGCATTTCTGTAAAATTTTAAAATTTGTAATACTCCTTTAAAGTTTTTCTAAGATTTTCTTGCATTTTTTTTTAAATACGTAACTATTTTCGCATGCGGTGCTTCTTTCTTTTTTGGGAGGTTATAAATTGTAAAACTCTTTTGAAATTAAATTAGACCACCTCGATAGCCCGTTAAATTTACATCCCGGCGCTGGGTACTTCCTTTCGTTTTCTATATTAAATTTGAGTTATTATTATATAAGCGTGAATTTCTAAAAAGTTTTGCCTGCGATATACGAGTTTTCTTGCATTTTTGTAAAACATAAAAACCGTATTTTAAATTTATCTCCTTCTATGTTTAGATTCTAATGCATGGTTTAATATAATTAATCAACCCCCTTTTGGGTTACTACATAAATAACAAGAATATAAAAAAAACTAAAGTTCGAGGCAAGTTCGGAATACAGCCCTTAGAATTGCACCGTGAAGTGTTTTACCATTAATAATGATTCATTATAATTATTGACTTTAGGAGATGCTTCTTTGCCGGCACAGCCGATGGCCTCTGAAAACTCTTAGTACTGGCATAGTAAAAAGTTTCATATAATTAATACTAATTAATTAATTATTATTAATTTTGGAAACGTTCTTTAAACAATCAAAAAGTCCAAACCCTTTTAAAAATCTAGTTTTTGAAAATGTATGTAAAAATCTTGTTTTCTACTTTATGGTTATACATTACGTTTAATTAATAGAAGGGTTTTAATTTTAAATAGTTGTTTTTTATATTATTTTATTGACTTAGTGCTCTTTACTTGTAAGCCGACGTCTTGGGCCTTCAAGTAAAAGGCACTAAGTCCATGTCTTTTTTCAAATTTAGTTGAATTAAACTACTTCAATTTTTCTTTATTTAACTGCAAATGGGACATTATCATGTCCAAACATTGCAATTTGCGGTAGGTTTTTTCCAAAAACAATTATTACAAAAATTAAAAAACAACAAGGAAAGTTAAATTTGTTAATATCTCAAAACCATGTTTTTGGATTTAGTGCTCTTTACTTGTAAGCCGACGATATAAGAAAAAAAAAATCATATTTCTTTATTTTAAGGCATATTCACAAGCTCGCATAACAACATAGTACATAAGAATGCGGTACCGTGATTGGCTTACAAGATACATGGCGGCACTTCAAGCCAATCACGGAATCGCATTCTTATGTACTAGGTTGTTATGCGAGCCTGTGGATATGCCCTTATTCACAAATTTTTATGAGAATTTTTATTGTTTTCTTTCCGGTTCTTTGAATTGTTAAAAGTTTTAAAACATAATTGTTTACATTTCTTGTAGTGTGCATTTTGAAGAAGTTGGAATAAAGCCAACGAAACGTCGGCAGTTTTAGTAAAAAAACGTTTTTTAATATAAATAACCCTAATCCAGCCATCTACTATTTAATGTTATTGTTGGGTTACCAAACCCAGCTTAAATATAAAAGCTTCGTTTAATATATTTTCACCTGCGGCGTTAGGGTTTGTTTACGAGTCTTAGCTACGGTCCTGCTTACAAATAACAAAGGATGTAGAGTTTAAAATTTTAAGGAATGGAAATAAATTGACAGGGATCTATCCTTAAGGGTGGAATAAAGAGTTGCCTCTGGGCTGGGATACTTTATAAAATTTGGTGGTTAGGATATTTGTAAGTAGACATTATTAGTCATCAACATTACTAGTTGGTACAGCTTTTTTTTATTCATTAAAGCTTTTTTTTCAGAGGCGAGGACCTTTTTTTCTAGTCATCAAAATTTTCTGTCAGGGATTAAGCTTAAAATTTTCTGTTAGGTGTAAAGCTATTTTTAGACATTTTCCCGAGAAAATTCCTCAAATTCTACTTAGAAAATATTTGTCCACCCCCCTAAAAAAAACCCTCGCGTTACACCTAAACACAAAACTTTGTAGAAAATTCAACTTTAAAGCGACATTGACATTTGTACGGAAAACGCAAAGAACTAACAACTCTTCACTCTAGAATACGCATACCGTTAATATATTAGTTATGGAATTGAGTTTTGGGGAGTGGGGACTGAGGTGGATAATATTTTTGTACTGCAAAAGAAGTGTTTAATGGTTATTTCAAACTTAAAACGCAGGGAAAGTTGTAGAAAAAAATTTATTGAACTTCAAATACTTACAGTTCCTTGCCTTTACATTTTTAATTTATTAGTATACATTCATAAAAATAAAAATTCGTTAACTAAGAATAAAGATTTGCATTATCACAACACTAGGAACAAGGAAAATATATTAGTTCCAAAATATAGGCTAACTCTATCACAAAATGGTCCCCTCATTAAGGGTATCAAATTATACAATAGATTAGAAAATATAATAAAGCTTACTCCTTTACCTAATTTTAAAAAACTAATCAAGAACAAACTCTTATCGAAAGCCTATTATTCTATAAAGGAATTTAAAGACGACAATGGCTAGTGAACATTTTGTAGAAATTTTAATGTGTATAATTGTAGTCGTTAATATTATTATTTTTTTTATTTTAAAAGACATGTCTCGTGTATTCGTATTACTTTACAACTTGTTGTTATTAATTCTTATTAATGAGATTAATAAAGATTATTATTATTATTATAAAGTATCGCGAATATCTCGGTTTGTTTGTAAACAAATAGAGCTATATTCAGGCCTGAACAATAACAATTACCAGTAACTGTTATTGTTGTCTCTGTTAGAACAAAGCTGTGCGAGTAAGACAGACAAATGTATATGTTGGCTACCTTTTTTTCAGTTTTTACAAATGAAATGCCTATTCTAGAGAGAAGAGTCATTAATTCGTTGGGAAAACGTAAAGCGATAGGCCAGGTCTGTTGCCAACCCAAAAGAACAAAAAGTACAGACCTCTTATGGGCCTATAAGAACACGCAAAATGCGTGTGATTATGAGCTTATATGAGTCGCAAAATAGAAAAAGTAAATAAATAACCGTACTCACCACAAATGTATATTGGACAACATAAACTCAAATCTTGGACGGTGGATTTTCTGCAACCCTTTCTCGGCACGGGGCAGGTTGCTTTGTGACAAACGATGTTCCCGTAAAAACATGTGCACGTCATACATGCCGAATTTGATTCTACCGGAGCTCCATGCAGTACTTCGACTCCTTCTGATATACAGTTAACTAAAAACAAAAAAATATCACACTGAGAGAAAATATTAAACAAAAATGAAAAGAGTATATTGTTTCTAAGAGGAAAAGTGAAGCTTTTTTTCATTAGTCTGTAGAATTTACGGACGACGCGAAGCGAAGTCCGGAAACTACAGACGAGTTAAACAGCACTTTTCCTCTGAGCGAAACATACTATTTTTTCTCCAAGCATATATATTTTTAAATATTAATTTTTGAATTTAATTTATTTAGTAATAAAGTATGTTTTTTTTTTTTATTAAAATAGGCCAATAAAACCCTTTCGAAATAAACTTAAACCTTCCTTAACACATTTTATTTTTTTTTCGTAGGCTAAATCGTACACTTTTCGCGATTTCGATGGCAATTTATCTAATGTAGCATTTGCGATTTCGGAGAGATTTGTAGGTGTATAAACCATATATTCTTCTTCAATCATTTTTAATCAATTTCACACAAGGATTTTGCACAGAATCTCAAGTCAAGCATCTGTTTACATAATAAACAAACAAGTTTGAAGTATGGCTGTCATCAAAGTCAAAGAGTGCTGCCGTCAGTGGTGGTTTTGCTAACTAACTTTTTTTTACGGCGTACAACAATGAACTCATTTCTTTACTGTAAAAAAATAGATCACTTCTATCTAGTGCGTTGAGTTATAAAATATGAATATTTAAGTATGCTTGAAGAAAAAGTATATTTTTTTTGACCAGATATGTTGTCGGAATTTTTTTTTTGACAATTTTTTTTGGGCAAAAATTTATTAAATTATAGCATAGCTCACACCGCGGCTTACACCGTTCTACATATTTGGTCGCCATTACAGATTTTTATAAGATATCGTTTACTTACTTTCATTGGTTTTAGGAACATTAGTATCCGGAGGTACAGTTACTGCATTTTCGTAAAAATTATCCAAAATGGGAGGTTCCTTAGGCACAAAACCACCTAAAATAATTAAATAGATTTAGATTTTCTGACTGGCAATCGAGGGGCATGTCACACTTCATTTACGGGACGAAATATCGTCTTTACATCAATCAATATCGCCTCGATATTATGGGAGGATTGGTGTATTGGTCTACCGCTTCTTGTCATGCCAAATCTACTACAACTGGCGCGAGTTCGATTCTCACTGGCGCCGATTTGCCTTTTTCAGTTAATTAATAATTGAATTGGCGAAGGCATACGTGAAGCGGACACTCCCTATAAAAACTGGTTCGAAAGTCAGTATAAGCCGGTGGTTCCCTTTACTACTAGCCCACACAAATCCCGGACTAAGAGGATGCTTAATTAAGTAGAATAGTACGAGGTTAAACAAACAAACAAAACAAACAAACATATCGCCCCTGATATTGCCTCATATCGCCTATCGGAGGAACGAAAAACCGCCCTGTGACATGCCCCTCGCTTGCAATAGAATGCATTTTAACAGTTTTTCTTTTCAATTGAATTGAGAATATTTTATGAAAATTTCAAGGAAAACTTACCTTCAGTTTCAATTGGTGGTGAAAAGAGGTTCGTGTTGTATCCGAAATCAAATTCTCTCAGATTCACCGGTTCATCGGCATAACCTTTGCTTTCTTTAGTTAGTTGCGTTTTCGATTCCAACGCGTCTGCCGCTACAAACCGAATAATGCTAAAATCATATTACATTTATAAAGAAATTACTAGATGCAGGGACATTTCCTACATTATGGTGAAAGCCGTAAAAATTGGAGGGGGACACCCCAAAATATCGAAAAAGTAAATTGAGGAAAATTTTGAAGAAATATTATTCAACGTTATTCAATCAAGAAGTTGGTAAAAACTGATCAGAGCTGGGCTTTTTTTTTGCGATAACTTGTTTTTCTGGGAAAAAGGTGGAATTACCAATCGAAAAAAAGAATTGATAATTCTTCAAACGAAAAGTTGTGCAAAATGTTGCTTTGTGTCATTCTCAATAAATTGCTTTCACACTATGTTTTGTATTTTTATTTTTACTGATGTTATTACTGAGTTCTGTAAACGAAATTTTACGAGATGTAATGTTTATTTAAAGTCTATCAAGTGGTCTAGAATTTATAAAAGTGCACGATAAAAGAAAAGCTTTTTTCTAAGACAATATTTACATGTAGTTGATGTAATTTTAAATGCTTTTTTCTTACTGTAAATTGGGTAAAGATGGTGGCAGCGAAGTATAATCGTAGTCATAATCAACCTCCTTATTCTTTGATATATTTACAATGGTTTCTATATCCGACTTTATATTCGATATGCTTCTAAACGTATTACTTGAAACTTTAACCCTGCTTTTCAAATCAACCTCTGTCATATCGTCTCGAAGAGTCGTACTATCCGTGAATGTTTCATACTCCAATGTTGAGTATTCATTAGCTTCAAAATCTATTCTTTTGATATCAGATAGTTTATTTATTTCATTTGCGTCTACTGGAAGAATTGTAGTCACTTCCACCAAGTTTGAAGAATTCACTTTGTTATCTTTATTCTTTTTAGCACTGTTATCTATACAATCTGTAGAATTTCGAACTGTTTTGACAATAATAGGGTACGTTTTATTACTTGTTTCAGGCGTATAGTATTCTGTAGTAGTTATATTATCTGAATCATTTCCTTCTTCAGTTGTTAGGTCATTTAAAATTGTTGTTGTATCAATCGAATTGGTAGTAGGTGTACTATAATTTTCTGTAGTGGTTTCTTTTTCATTTTTGTCATTTAAACCATCATCTAATAAAGAATCAACAATACTTAGTAGATTATCTTCGCTGAAACCAAAATAATCCGAAGATCTTAGCTTATCTTTTTTATAATTTGTAGTGGTAATTGAATTGACTGTACTAGGCGTTGTTACTGGTTTATTCGTGGTTGAAAAAGGTCTTTTATAGTTTGTATTTTGAAATTCGTAATTTGTGGTGGCGTAATATATACCAGGGAATTGGTTTTCGGAAGAACTTCTCGTAGAATGTTTATTTTCGGTGGAGGTATCTTCCTTTAACATGGAGTTGTAATAAAAAGGTTTTAAAGTACTCGGATTGAAAGAAATTCCCGTAAAATGTCTCGTTGTTCCGTAGGTATGGCTCGGATTGCGATGCTTATTGGTTACTCCTGGTGAAGACTCTGCAATGACGTAATATGGAGTATTTGAATTTTCTGTTATAGCTTCGCGTCGATTTGTTTTGGATATGCTCGGTTTTAGTTGCTGGACTTCTTTACGTAACTTTGCATATTCTTTGCTGACGGTTGGAAATTGACCGTAGTTTGGTTCTGGTTGAATTTCGATAGTGCCACCTAAAAAAATACATTATTTAAGATTTTAGTTAGGGTGAAATATATTTTAAAAGTATGATATCACTATTTCAAAAATATGATATGACTATTTCAAAAATAATACTGTCATACATATGAAAAAAATACTGACATTATTAGGTTCCAAAATAGCTACTAAGGTACCAAAGAAGCTACAACACTAAAGGGGGCATATTGTAGTATTACTTTAGGAACTTTATGCATTTCATTAGATAAACTTAGTAAATCCTCGAAAACCAGGGCCTTGGTGTTTCAAAGAGTATATTTTATACAAAATGGAAGTAAGGAAGGTAGTTTATTGTTACGGCATATTTTTAATTTTTCTCACTAGCATGTATAATAACCTTACTTAGGTTCCGTTCAAGCATTCTTAACGCATTTTTTGGAAATTTTTTACACTCCCCCAATGTAACGCACTTTTTCTGTATTATTTACATTGACGTAACGCTCGTTCTAACCTAGGTGCGTTACGTAAGACATGAAAGAACCCTTACGTAGCTTATTTTAAAACTTACTGCAATTGTAGCTTGCTGCGCAACATTCTCCCGGTTTGACTACGGGACTGCAGCCCAGTAGAGGAGGGGCACAAGATAATGGTTCACATCTTAGGAGGCCTCTTATACAATAACAATTATCACAGACAGAGTGGCCTACTCCTAATACTTTTCCTCCCTCTTCGTAGTGAATTCCATCTACGTAACATCCACCTAGAAAATTTATTGGTTAGCTTTTGAAGATTGTCCCCATTACTCTTCTTATTTTACCTCTAATTTCATGTGGTTTAATGGTAGTTGTAGTACTACTAGTACTTGTTATTTGCAGAGGCCTAGTGCAGTTGTAGTTGACAGGACAGCAATTTGTAGAATCGTATATGGGCGTACAGCCCTCAATAGGTAATAGGCATTTGGGCTTCACGCAGGCTTCTTTTCCGCCAAGGCAGTAACAATATTCGCACATTGTGGATGAATCCATTGCTGAACCCGGTCCGTATATACTGCCATTTGCTATACAAGCTAAAAAGGACAAGAGTTAGTAGGGGAAAAAGTGGTTCATTTTTTGGACAACCTATATTTCAGTCTAGACTGTTTAGGGTTAACTGGCAAGCATAGCGAGTTTAGAAACTCTAATAGCCAAGCCACAAAATTTCAATTTTACTATCTGCCAAACATGCTTTTTTGTTTTTAAAACAGATAAAATTATCCTTTTTCTTAGAAGCAATATAAAGTTTGAAGAAAAGTTTTAAAGAAATAATATAGAAACCAAACAGAAGTTATATTTCAGACAATTATAATACTTACCATTTCCCAATAATTTTCTATCTAAAGATACTTCCAAAAGTTCATCATCTGGTTCTGAACGGGCCTCAAGGTCGTTTCCATTGGGAATATCTAAATACATAATAACAGCATTAAATGGTGGATTTTTCTATCTATATATATTATATCTATAAGTCTTTAGTCTATTGCATTTTTTTAGTTTACTTTTAAGTATTTAAAAATAACTAATATCTGTATTTTTACCTGGACAAATGAGTTCGGGACAACACATCCTAAACCTGTGCAGAAGGATGCATCCTGGTGGCGGAGGGTTGGGCAATTTGGGGCATACTCTCAAGTAACAAAGTAAAGCACCTCTGCTGCAGGTGCAATTCAGACAAGGCTCGATGGTGGCTACTTCTACACCTTCATCGTGCTTTTCTTCGTCATACCAGCAATCTAAAGCAACAAAAAATAAAATTATATATTTTTGCAACATATACAATAATTTACAGTCGTTTAAAATAATGCTCATTAAAAGATTACACAGGTCTACATTAGGGTTTGCTAAAATAATTGTATACTATATACCAATGTTAAGAAGTCTTTTGTACTGGTGTCTGTATCCTAAGGCGCGTTGCACGAGTGCTATAATAGTATGTATTTTCAATCATGGTTTATATTTTTTACTACACTTTAAATCTTAGCATAAGTGATACGTCACACAGTCGAATAAAATATCTGGTATTTTTATTGTATGCCTGTGTTATTTGTCGGCATTGAGTTAAAAAATACACATATATTTTATACAGCTTTAAAACATAATATATAATTGGGATAATTATATTATATTGTATTAATTTTTACTTTAATGAAAATAAAGACCTTATATTATAGATATTATCAACCGAAACTCAAGGTTCGTCTTAAGTTTATGACCGATGTTATTTGTATTCTGTTGTCGTGAGAAATTGCAATATTCTCATGTTAATTGTTATTTTTAATAAGTAGAGGATATTTTAGGACCTATGTCGGTATCTTTAATTGCAGAGAAGAGGAAAATTATATTATTAAGGTGTGTCAACTTTCATAGAAGTACAGTAGAACCTCAATTAATAAGCACATTATTATGGTTGTAGGAGTACATATAGCACACTGCAATTCCACATCTTTTAATAACGAAAGAAAAAACATTTCACATCTTAAAAATAATGACCAATTTTTAACTAAATAATAACAATAGTAAAACTTTATTAATTCTAAAAATAAATACGTTTGAGAGGGAGAAATATAAGACATACACAATCAAATTAAATATGTAAACTTCGATATAAACAAATGTAAAGAAATGGAATATTTTTTTTCTTTGTTGTCTTTAAGCTGTTATAGAAATAGATAGACTAGAATATTTTATTAGTACATTTAATATATTGTGTGATGAAAAAAGCCATAAATAAATTCTGTCAAAACTCATAACAATAACCATCCTCGCATATGCATAAACGATAAAATGAATGACTGAAAACCAAATGGCATGTATTAAAATATAAATGGAAACACATATATCATAAAATTGAATGAATCCAGTGTCAATTATGTTAATTTAAATAAATCTAAGTTTAGAATTGTTGTTTTTTACTGAATGGTTATATAAGCCGAAATTGTCGGCATTCTTTTTCAAAAATTAACTTTTGAAAAACTGTTAAGAATATATAAATCAGAAACTAAAAAGAAATTTCCTGTACCTGACCTAAAACCATCTTTTCTACAGTATAGTAGAAATTGGGTCACTAAATAACTAAAAGCAGTAGAATCACACCGAAAGGTAAAAATTTTCAGCATTAAGAATTGGATTATATCAGAAACTGCTTACGAGTTAAAAGAATGAATACATTAAGATTTTTTATTGATATTTAGTTTAAGCCTATTATTGTGGAACCAAGTGCTGATTTTATTTAATTTTTGTTGCAATACATAATTTTAAATATTTAAAATATCTAAAAATATTTTTAAATTATCCGTAAACATCAGTTTGAAACAGTGTAATACTAGTAAGAGGCTGTTTATAAAAATACGGAATAGCAAAGGTCCTAGGTTGGACCCTTGCGGAACACCTGATGTTGCGGTAAGCAAAATAGAAGTACAAACACTATATTGAACAAACAGCCTGTTAAATAAGTAGGATTCAAACGATGGAATCAACAAGGGGCATAAACCAATACATTTTATTTTATATAGAAGGGCGTAAAGATTAATTGGATCAAACGCAAATAGGCAAAGAAAGAACGTTTTACTCATAAGAAAGAAAACCCTTTCTACTAGTTGTAGAATAAAAAAAACTTAATAACAATGATCTTCATCGGTGCTTGGGAATAAAATGTTTTTCTTTGGTCTTTATTACAAGAATATTTAACTAAAGTGAAAATCAATTATAAAATTAAATTAATAAAAGAACTGTAGGGAAATACCTACAGTTTTTCGATTTACAAAGAAGTATCGGCAAACTATAATTAAAATCAATTATCGGCCTCAAGACAAAACGTCGTAAATAATTTGCGATTACCGGATTGAACATCTCGTTAAATATAATAAACAAGAGGCCGCAAAGAAATTTAATGCTTGGCATTTCATAGTATAATCTTTGATTATAGGCCATTTTATTTTTACACTTTTGTCACCTGAAAAGGATGAAATACCTGTTGTTGACATGTAAACTAGTAATTTATTTATTTTTAAGTTGATGTTAGAAGAAAATACAAGTTTTGATAGAAGTTATTGCAAAAGCAAGCTTTAATTGGTGGTTTAAAAATGACTTCAAGTGATATTTTTATTACCCATTCTGTTTTTGACAATTTTTGAGGTTTTATTTCTTACAAAAAATTATAATAAAATGTTTTTAAAAAGTGAAAGAGTGATTAAAATTGTAATAAAAGTAAGTTTTTTTTATTGGTAATTTCTTATTAAAATAAAATTTTACATTACCTGAGCCTGTAATACCTAAAATATTTTTTTTAATACAATTATGAACCAGTATTATTACCAAAAATTTGTAGATGTAGATGTAGATGATGTTTCTTGCTTTTCAAAAATTATTTTGATCTTTTTTTTAAATGTCAAAATAATGTATGAAGCTAAGATAACTGCCTTTTATAGTTTCCCAGGTCGGAATAATAATATGTATAAAAAATGGTAGTTTTTTTTGGTCAAAATATTTTTCTTTAAGCTCTTCCAACAATAGGGCTGCGAAGATTAAATAAAACAACGGCCATCCCAATCGTTGGGACCACCTACTTCTCAATAACGTTGTTTTATGGGCGCTTACGAGAGAGATGATCTTGCGAAGAAAAAAATACCATCGACATACACATAAACTGCGTTGTTAAAGACAAAAGAACCGATGCATTATGCATCCAGATACCATTGCATTTCTCGATCGTTTCATGAATGAGAGGAGTGAACGCAAGAAGACTGAAACATTGAAAGAAAGTGAGGCAGAATCGCCGCACCGTCACGAATTTTTGTGCTGTTAGTTTAATGATACCCTGGAGTTGAGACCTGATAAATTGATAAAGTAACATTGAAGAAAATTTGTACGTTTAGACGTAAATAAACAATATAAGGCAAGTAATTAAATAATTATTACCGAAGACTTCGGTCTGAAGTATTAAAATAAATAAAATAAATATCGAGGGCTTCATTACATAGGGGCGTCCAAACCGTGTTAATATATAGAAGATACGTCCCTATGTTATGAAGCCCTCGATATTTTTGCAGTATGTAAACGGTTATTAAAACTACATCAATATAAGCTCTTAGTAATTAGATTCAAAGGGGTTAAAACCTAAACATATTCTTAGATGACACGAAAAGCTTTAAAGGCCCTTGTTTCTTTACTTTTTGGTCAATGGTGGTTCTTGAACCCTTAGAATATTGACTTAAATAAAAACGGTAAATTTGATAAGCAATAATATAAAAAGTTTAATATGATAACGAAGTGAACGTAAGAAGACGGAAATATTGAAAGAAAATGAGGCAGAATAGCAGTCACGATTTTTAGTGCTGAGTTTAATGATAAGCTGGGCTTGAAAGCTGATAAATTGATAGAGTAAAATTGAACAGAATTTGTACGTTTAGACAGTACAGATACAGATAAACAATATAGTGAGACAGGTAAGATTAGTAAGGTAAAGAGTAGTAAAATTAAAATGAATTAATAGTAACAAACAAAGCTACATTAAAATAAGACCAAGAAAATAATAAATAAGGGGATGGTGAGGTTAAATAACTGTTAACTAAAATGATTTATAATCTAGGCAGTATTTATTCATGTTTCATCGTAAAGTATTTAGGATTCATTTAGTAAGTATAAGGAAATGAAAGGATAGCAAGTAATGAAAAACTAAATTACGACCGATAACCGATGATGATGTCAGTGGTGTATGTCCTTTTTGCGTGCGTCTCTTAGTATTATAAAACTCTGAATCTAACATAATCAGTATGCCAGTATGTTTATACAGAATAAAACTGAAAAATAAAATGTTCCCACGTGCATATGTACAGATGTAGACGTCTTAAAGCACCGCGTAAAACACGACTATTGACAGTAGAAAAGCCATTTCTTGATTTGATGTTTATTTTCCGATTTGGAGAATAAAGGGCCGTTCTTTATTCCAGATTTCTCAGATAATCTCTGAGAAGACCTATGTCATAAAATGCAAATGTCAAAAATCCCTTATTTACTTAAATTAAGGCTGATGAAAGAAATCTAAGTTCCCCCTTGCCCTTATTGCCTCAGATGAAAGAAAGGATATATTCTCCTTCCACTAGAACAATAATATTTATGTTTAACGTCACTCCCACTCAGTTTGTATGGCACACTGGCTTTGTTGGACGTGAACAAACTCTGCATAGTTATAGTTATTTATGGTACTAGTGGTAAAGTAAGATATTGCCCATGAGAAAATTAACCTGGCGTCAGCCAAGCAGGTTAATTTTCGAGAGGGCAATATCGGTTTACCCATGAGTGCCATACAAGGTTTTATCCATAAATAGCTTTGGAATTCATATTTTTATTAAAAATTTTAATGACATTTACAAGAAAATAATTCGACAAGTGACAGTTGAGTGAGAAAATAAATAATTATCCACTCAATAAAGTAAAGGCCACGCGGGGGTTATTATTGAGTTTATCTATTTAAAATAAAGCTGGTAATTGTCTTATTATCTGTATGTATTGCATAAAGTTTATTTTTTTAAGGTATAGTTATTTTAAACCTTCCCGCTTGTAAACATTCTCAAAATTACCATAGCAACGTAAGATACACATGCGTCGTAAGCGAAATGACTAGGCCCAATTTACATAACCGTAAAACGTTGAAGTGCCATTAACGAGAACAAAACAATGCTTTATTCCTCTATATTATTGGAATAAAAGCGATTTTATGAGTTTTGTTTCTACAGGAATACAAAAGTGTTTTTAGCAACAGCTTTATCAATTCTCTTTTTTTATACATCAAAACATCATAAAAACAAAGTAAGTAAACAAAAATTATAAATTTTAAATACTGTCTAAAACTGATTGTTTTTAGGTATCCATTTTATAAGAAACAAATGATTTTCCCTTTTAAATATGATAAAGAATGTGTTCGGCTCTAAAGTGCAACACCAACGAACAGGACTGAAAAGGTACATAACATTATTAATTCTATAAAATAGTTACGTCAATATACACAAATTATGCTTAAAATCGTAAAATTTTTGCGAAACGAATTGAGCGCAGCCTTCATATTTTTAATTAAATTTAAGCATCCAATTGCTTTGAAAAAGTCAAGTCTGTTAGGATAAATAAATGATTTTCTAATTAACTAACATTTCATGCTTTTTATCATAAAAACCTACGAATTAACAAAATTCTCATAAAAAATTGTAATAATTATGTGAAATGAAAAAGTATTTATTGGTTTGGTTCATAAAAATATCATTTATATAAAAGAAAAGTTTTTCTTGGTTATGTTGACATTCAAAACAAGCCACATGCTTGAGTGTAAATCGGACTTTGTGGAGTATTTAGCGGCAAATTTAAAATAACTATACCTTAAAAAAATAAACTTTAGTATAGGCATTACTAGTCTGGTTACGGGTTTTTTGACTCTCCATAGTGTTTATATACTAGTAAATTTGAAACATTATAAAAGCCATTTAGACATACACAACTACAATACAAGAAACAAAAACAAACATTTAACACTAACATCCAGTGGTTTTGGTATAAACTATTATGACCAGTGGTCTTGGTATAAACTATTATGACCGAGATTATGGCCCTATATTCCTAAATAAAACACCGGCGAATCTGCAGTTGTTCCTTATAAAAAAAGCCTACTTAATATCCAGGAGTTTTTGGATGATAGAAATATATTTTCCTAGTATCTTATCTTATGTATAATTTTTTATAGTGCTAAATTGTCAAGTATTTCTGACGAATCCAAAAATGTACATATTTATTTGCATTAAATATTTTTTTTCTTCTAGTTTATTTATCCTTCTTTTGTCTGGACCTGCTGCAGACCCCCTTGAGCGCAGGCATTTTGCCTCAGTTATGAAATGTCAGAAATTCTGACGTTTAACGTTTTCTTTGTTAAATGGCAAATCATTCGTTACAATTGAACCGGTTAGAGCAAGAAGGGAAAGATTGCACTTTTTGGACGAAATTGACCGAGATAGACATTTTGTTCTTTGCTTTGAAATGCATCTGTTGACACAAAAAAGGTAAACATATCAAAAACTATTATGCGCCAGTAACACATTAAATATGTGATTGAGACAAAGAAGGGGAACATTCCAGGAATTTCATAAAGTATGAATATTTTTTTAACTTACCAGAAGAAAAAGATGATGACTTTGAGTAAGACTAAGGACCAAAAACCCAAGCAAACATCAATAGGTTAAGAATGTATATATATTTTTTATTTAAATTTAAGCATGTATATATGACTTATATAATCCGTTTTAATTATTTTAATTACTAGACAGTCTTGTAATTAACAGTAAAAAATGTTTTTTTTTTAATTATCTTAAAACTTTAGTCAGTTGAGATCAAGAAGGGAAAGCTTGCACCAATTTTTACTACATGTCAGAGCTAAACTAAAGGTTTTAAAAAGAAACCACGTATTAAACATCGTTACTATGGTTACGATGAACAAGTTTGTAATGTTGTGTTTCTTTATTGAGCTTATGGTTTGGTTGCTATAAAGTTTTTTGTTAATTCCCGAAAGTTGGATCGAGTGTAATCTTTCCCTTCTTGCTCTCATTGGTTCAATTGTTCTTATATTAATTGGCAAGTTTGACCTAACTCTAAGAAGATTGTGGTATCTTTTGCAGCCATTCTCAATGTGTTTTTAGTAAACGAATTGAATTTACAGGTTCTGTTGCTGGTTGACAGTTTGTTACTAAAAATAAGTGAGAAAATACTTTTTCTACGACTGCTTTAGAATGTAAGCAAATACACACACCTTTCAAACACAGAATGAATCCATTCTAGCTCTAGATACGGTATGAATATTCCGTATCAAGTGTTAGAATGAGCACATGTAGTGCCATCTCTTGTTTATAAAAGTAAAGAAAACTGTAGCAAAATCAGCAAAAATATGAATATTTTACCATGAAATATTGAATAATTTAAAGTTTTTCTTTTCTTAATATTTGACCAGTTTTTTTATCAATTTAGTTCAAAAAATTAAAACTGCTCCATCTAGTGTTAAATATTTAAACCTGATATATGTCACAACAATCTGACATAACCTTCAACTTTTGCATTATAATTTGTAAATATGTGCTAAAATTAAATAAAAATCTTTTTTAAGTACTGATTTGATAAAATTATTAAATAACATTAATTGCTTTATTTAAAAATATGTGTTTTGTTGCATTTACAATGTCCAGTCACAAAAAACATTGTTTTTAACCTTGTCCGCAGTTTAAAGCCATACAGTGTTTTATATTTGCAGTCGAAGAAAAAGTATAGTCTACCACACGTATGGAATAGATATTCCGCGCTCGCGGGACCGTCATACCCGCCTGCCGGCTCGTATGACAAACTTTCCGCTCGCTCGGAATATTGTCTATTCCATACTAATAGAATGTACTTTTCTTTTTAATCTCAAGGTTAAGTAAGAATATTGTCTTATATCAACTCAAAATGGGAAGTAAAAGAACGTCCTTTTTATGCGAAAAAGTCAAAAGGGATTATAGCTTAAAAATAGCCGTAAACGGATTTAATATTATTTCACGTTGAAACCATTAAGCCATTCTAAATATCCTTAATAATTTAATAATACAGTTGTTAAACTAAGTAATGTAAAGCTGAATATATTGGCATACGTAATTGTAGGGAGGCTTGCGAAGCCAATTTAAATACCTCGCGAATATGTGTGTTTATATACCGGGTGTCCCAACTCTATTTATCCAGCGATTTTCTCGTAAAAAAGAAATAATCAAGTTCTGAGAAAACCACTTTAAATAAGACAACTTAAACTATCTTTTAGCATATATTTGATACTTTCGGCTCTTGAAATGTGGACAGGGGGGCATAGAGGGACATTTTTTTAAATGGAAATGGGGGTCATGTATTTTATAAAATTCTCCATTTAACTATATATTTTTTAATTTTTTTAAACATTTTTTTTTTGGGTTTAAAATAGGGTTGAAAATGGGTATTTTTGTCAAAATTTCTCTAAAATATCAAACAATTTTTTAAAAATTACTAATTTCATGATGAAAAAACGTAAATTATACTTTTAAACTAATTTTCATCGACAAATAAAAATTTACAAAAAAAAACACATTTTCTACCAAAAAAAATTAAAAAATCAAAACCTTTTTTTAGAAAATTAAAAAATATACAGTCCAACAGAGAATTTTATTTGCTTTAAAATGATGTGTCACACGAACCCCCTTTTCATTAAAAAAAAATCCCCCCATGCCCCCTGCCCACATTTTAAGAGCTGAAAGTTTTAAATATATGCTAAAAGATAGTTTAAGTTATCTAGTTTAAAATAATTTTCGCAGAACTTGATTATCTCTTTTAGTTTTCGAGAAAATCGCTGGGTAAATAGAGTTGGGACACCTGGTATCATGTACCGTAATTAATACGTTCACTGCCAACGGCTAGTTTTGACAGCGGAGCAATGGGTATGGGCAAGGGAAAAATAGAAAGAATTGATTAATGTTGTTAGGGGCGCCAGTTACTTTAGCTTTTACTCCTTTAGGTAAGTAACAACCTAGTGTAAATACTTAAGCTTTTCAGTTTGAGAAAATATAACCCCTAAATAAAATAAGATAATTCATTTGAGAAATTTATTATAAATAAACTTAATGAAAGCACATCAAGTAATGTATTAATATATATAAAAAATATGTGTAATTATATTAAGATATAATTAAAGAAATCTTAATAAAAATTACTAAATTCAGAAATCATTCGACTTAAATGTATAAAGAAAACATGAAGTTCAGCAAGCACCAAGAAATGTATGTAAACAACAATCATTTCTTGCAGTGTATAAAAGTCATGCTTAAATTAGAAATCATTTAATCAAAAGTATGATATTTAATAATTAATAAATGAGATTAAATGTTTTAAAAAAAATAAGTACCTAAAAATGAACAAAAGCCAGAAGGGCATATAGTATTAATCAATACTATATCAGATCTGATAAAGTTTACAGTTATAAGAATATTGAAATAAAAGAATTTAAAAATATGAAATATTGCTTTCAAAAGTTTTCAGAATGAGTACTTAGCTGGTTTCTGCAAAATCCATGAGGTATGAATTCCATCGTCTCCATCTGTGCAAGTCTCCCCTATGCTGATGAATTCATTTCTCAAATGAAAGAAAAAAAAATATAGGCTGTCCCATCTACTTTGGAAAAATTATCTTCCAGGATAAAATGTACGATTGAAAATGTTGTCCGGGATTAAATATGCTTTTGAAAATTATGTCCAATATAAAATTGTCTGCTAGACGGTCATATAGAATTTATCTATGCCGAAAAATACAGAACCATGTTCCAACAGAACATCACTCCATGCGGAGAACTTGTATATCAAATATACCAAAATAAACTTCAACTTAAATTAATATAATTCCATATTAATGGTATAGAAATGGTGAGTAATTAATGGTCTAGTGATTGTGCTTAATTAATGGTGCTAAAACAATAATTATATCTCAGAAATATTCTAAGAAACAGAAAAACTTAACTTACGTCTCATTCTAAGTCTTCGATGTCCATCGAAACGTTATAAATGCGTAATTGTAAAAAAATAACAGTTATAATATCTTCCGCATTGTTTAAATATTCATTTTCACTAACTTTAAATAAAAATACATGAAGGATTACTTCGATGATTACAGAAAATAAACACTCGTCAAAATGAGACCACCATTGTACAGAGTTGCGTCAAGAAGGAAGCGAAAATCGACCTTATCAACCGGTATGAACCCTTTAGGTAAATAAAATCCTATTTCTGAACTATTAGCGACATCTATGCAAGTCATTATCAACTACAGTTTTACCGTATAGGATTCCTAATAAAGGTAACTGAAACGACACCAAAAATAATAACTAATTAAAAGAATGTTTCCTAATAAATCTGTATTAGTGATATCTAACCTCAAAATATTACTCTAAGAAACAAATATAAACAATACTTATTGTTTATCAGCAAAACTAATAAAAATACGAACAGAATACTAAGTGTCCTGTGAACTAAGTATAAACAAAATACTGAATCTAAGTGAGCAGTTCCAGCAAACTATTTTCAACAAATTCTGGATTATCCCGAAGAAATAAACATACGAAATTTTCCAGGAGAAACAAGCTACAGATGAAAGCCAGTGAAATCCAACCCTCAATAGACTCTGAAACATATAAAAACCAGGTAAGTCCATAGACAAATGCACTATAGAGAAATAAGTCATATGATTCTTTATTATTAAAAATCATATTCTAATTATGTTTTCTTTATGTTATTTTCAGGTAGAACTATGGAATAGAGACTCATATGGTTAGAATTCAGTTCCTGCTACAAAATAGTCCCAGATACAAAATAGTTCTGTACGTACGTAACTATTTATATACAAAATAAACATAAATTATAACGTAAGTAAACGAATAGTTTAATTAACCCTTGCTATATTACAAAGTGACGATTTATGTCGTTACACATGCCCCCTCCAAAAATAATAAAAATATTTAATATACAAAAAATATTTTTATACCAAACTCTATAACTATTTAACTTAAATAGCTAAAATATATACTATATTTTATTTAATAAATCAACAAAAAATACAATACTTTATGTAAATCATTTGAAATACTACTTGATAATTAACAATAGCTAAGCTTGATAACTACGTGTATCATCCGCCTACTCTTATGTAGAACATAATTTTGGGACTTTATCGGTGTGTGTCATAAACAGGTAATTGTCATAATCAGGTAATTGTCATAATCAGGTAATTGTCATAATTAATTTTGTTTTCTTTTTAGCTAAGTTTTATCAAGATAAAAAAATAGAAATAAGACTTGACTGTGTGCACCAGAATTCTCTTCTACAAAAAATATATTTATTTATTTTTTTTACTACTATATACAAAAGTTTTGGGTACCCTTTAAATATTTTCAATACATTGATATTTTTTTTAAATATCATTCCGAATGATACTAAGAAAATATTCTTATTTAATCAAATCTAGCCAACTGAAATGTCACTATTCGATCCAAAATATTTCTTTAGATCTTTAACATGCCAGTCGCCTCTATGACCATCTGCATTTTCCAAAATATACACTAACTTTGACTTTTTCGCAACAACTTTGCAAAGTATGTACTTTGGAGCAAGTTTTGCAGCAAAACTTTTACTAGCATCTGAGAGTACTTTGTTTCGTCTCCAAACTTTTTCACCTATATCAAAATTTACTTCACGCTTGCGCAAATCATAAGTACGCTTATTTCGTTCATAAGCTTCATGTAAATATTTCTTTACATCAACAAAAATCTCTTTAAGATTTCCCAAGTCTTGCCTATACGAGTCTCTGTCACAAGGTTCTAATTTAACACCATCAGTTGATGTCATTTTGCCATAATAAGTTCCTGTGATAGGTACATTCCTCCCAAAATTAAGAAATGCCGGCGTATACCCCGTAACTTCATTTACAGACGTTCGTAAAGCTAGACCTATTTTTGCTAAATTTTTACACCATTCTTTTTGATTATCTTTTATATATGATCTTATAGCAGTAGAAATTGTGCGATGTTGCCTTTCCGTCGGATTATTTTGACTATGGTAAAGTGCATTAAACCAAATTTTCTGTACATTATATTCATCTGCTAATTTTTTAAAAACTTTACCAGCAAATTGTTTTCCATTATCGACAATTAAAAATTGACAGACTCCGTAAACTAAAAAAACTTCATTCTCAATGAATTTACATATTGCATTTGCAGTAGCTTCCCTTAAAGGATGTAATAATGTATACTTTGTAAACCAGTCTGACACAACTAAAAGATAACAAAAACCTTTAGAACTTCTGGGAAATGGTCCCTGCAAATCACATGAAATAACTTGCCACGGATAATTTACTTCTTTTTCACGACCCATCAATCCAAAACGTGCAGAATTACTAACTTTTTGTGATTGACAAATATTACAACATCTTACATATTTTAAAATATCTTTACGCATTTTTGGCCAAAAATATGTTTCTGAAATTCTATGAAAAGTTTTAAAAAATCCCATATGAGAAGCTAATACATCGTCATGACATTCTTTTAGTACTTGTTTACGACATTTTTGAGGCACTAACAATTTCCACTCTATAATATTACTTTTTACTTTTGTCTTGGTCGGTATGAACTTATAAATATTATCATCAATAACTTTAAATTGCGGATATGAATCTGGACTCTTAACAATTTTTTCCCTCAACTGAATATAATATTTATCACTATTATAATCATTTACATTAAAATTAATTAAATTTACATCTGGAAAAATTGATTTTTCTGGTTCTATTCTATCAAAAGCTCTGGATAACCCATCAGCTACTACATTTAATTTACCTCTACGATATACAATATCCATATCATATTGCTGTAATTTTAATGACCATCTAGCCAAGCGACCAGAGGGATCTTTCATATTACTCAAATATTTTAAAGAAGAATGATCTGTAATTACTGTGAATTTAACACCTTCAATATATGGTCTAAACCTATCTATAGCAAACAAAACAGCTAAACATTCCTTTTCACCTACAGAATATTTTATTTCACTACGTGTTAAAGCTATACTAGCATAAGCTATTACTTTTTCTTGACCATCTTGCGTTTGTGTTAATATGGAACCGAGGCCAACTAAAGAAGCATCACATTGTATAACAAATGGTAAAGAAAAATTGGGACTTGCTAAAGCCGGAGCATTTATTAAAGATTCCTTCAACAATAAAAAAGCTTTTTCTGCATCAGTATTCCAACTAATGGCTTGTTTTTTACCTTTGCCCTTTAAAAGTGAATTTAATGGACTAACAATTGTTGAAAAATTCCTAACAAATCTACGATACCACGAAGCTACACCTAAAAATCGTTTTATCTCTGTACTATTTGTTGGTCTAGGATAGTTTATTATTGCTTCTACTTTTTGCGGATCGGTTCTTAAACCAAAATTATCAATTACAAAACCTAAATACTTAAGTGATTTTCTAAAAAAATTACTTTTTTCAAAATTTATTGTAAGATTAGCAGATTTTAATTTTTCATGTACTATTTGAAGTAATTTAATATGTTCCTCAAAAGTTTTTGATACTATTATAATGTCGTCAATATAAACAAATATATTTGGATAAAAGGAGAAAGGAAAAAGTTTATCCATTAATCTTTGCTGACTTTGTGTTCCATTTTTGAGTCCATAACACATTACATTAAATTCAAATAGTCCCCTACCAGGTACGGAAAATGCAGTTTTTTCTTTAGCAGTTTTTGTAAGTGGAATCTGCCAAAAAGCATTTTTTAAATCTATACTTGATATATATTTTGCATCGCCTAATAAACTTAAAATGGAGTCTATCCTTGGTAAAGGATGTGAATCACCTTTTGTAATAGAATTTAATTTACGTCCATCAAAACAAAAACGGTATGTACCATTAGCTTTTTTTACTAATAAAACTGGTGAATTAAAATCAGAATAAGATGGTGAAACTATATCATCTTTTAACATTTTATCTAACTCTTTATGTAAAATTTCTATTAAATAAGGTGACAAAGGATATTGACGCATTTTAAAAGGTTTATTATTTCCTGTATCTATATCATGTTCTATTAAATTTGTTCTACCTATTTTTTCGCTATATAATTCTTTAAATAAACTAACAAATTTATCTGCTATCTTTTTCTGTTCGTCTGTCAAGTCACATAAGCCTACTGAATTTTCTTTATTTATATCCTGACTATCACTGTTATTACTGATCACATTCAAATTATTAATTTTATTATTCCAAGATTCATCGAAAAAATCCAGAGTCATAGAAAACAATTGTAAAAAATTCACACCAAAAATAAAATTTGTTTCCAAAGAAGGAACAACCAAGACTTGTAAAATCTTAACTTCATTATCTACTTTAATAGGTAAATAAACAACACCAGTTACTAACTGTTTAGATTTATCAGCTGTAGTAACATGCGGTATAAGACATTTATCAATTTTTAAATTAAACTTCTCTAAAATTTTAATCGCGTGACCACCAGCCACTGAACAATTTGCACCTGTATCAATCAAAGCTGTTATATTTTTATCAAAAATATTTACTTTAATATATGGACGGTTATCTCTAGGTAATTTAATAAAAGAACTTTTATTAATTACAGACAAACTATACGGTTTATAAAAATTTTTAACTTTATCCAACCAATCTTTCCATTCATTCAAATAAAAGCGTTTATTTGTTTCTGTTACACTTGATTTTTGTAAAGAATTGATATTACTTTTATTATAATAAATGTTTTTACAAAAAGTAGTTTTGTTATCCTTTTTTACCTGACTGTCATTATTATTTTTAGCCTTTTTATTAAGTGAATGCCGACTAAAATCATCCACTTTCCTATTTAGTTTTTTGTACAGGAAGGGCAATTTTTAAAAACTACATCTTTATATCCACATTTATAACAAAACTTTGTTCTTTTAGCTAAACATTTGCTAAAAATATGATTTGGTTGGTTACAGTTATAACAAATTACTTGTCTACTTTTATTATTACTACTATTACTACTATTCTGTGTATTATTAAAGCTTTGATTGGTACTTTGACTAATTTGAGAAACTTGACTACTATTACATACTGAACTTTGACGAGTAGAGGAAGATGGGGTAAGTTTGGACACTGTGGTATTATGACTACAATTACATTTACTACTAAAATTTTGATTTATATCCGAACTTAGGACATTTACTTTATTAACTGCTTTATTTTTTGCCACACTTTTACCTGCTATGCTCTTTTGTTTTAATTGATAAGCTTCATCTATTCTTTTACAACTGTCTTTTAAATCTTCTAAATCATTTATTTCTATAAGTGATAATGGTATAAAATAATGTGGTAATATTCTTTCTCTAATCGTCTTAAGTCTAGTATATAAACTTGCAGCATGAATTAAACGTTTAAACAAGGTTTCCATAGCACCTATAAAAATTGCGATAGATTCATCGGGATTTTGATATCTAGAACGGATATCATCCCATGTTCTATCATCTATGTTAGCTGGAAGAAAATCTTTTTTTAATGCTTGAATTATTTGAGACCACGAATTTAAATTATCTTTAATTGAGAGAAACCATGACAATGCTGGTTCTTTGAATAAGTCATATGCGGATTTAAATAACATTTCGTCTGTAACATTTCTACTTATTTTCATATATTCAACTTGCTCAATAAAATTTAAAACATTAGACTTTCCATCAAAATTAATATTCCATTTATAAACTGGTACTGATTTTAAATAATCATTATCTTTTTTACTAGAAACATTAGGACTAAACTGTGTACTATTATGTAATGAAATATTATTATTTACTTGAGTAAGTTCTGAATTTTTACCAGATTTTTCATAAAGATCTAAAATATCTGCTTCTATTTCTAAACAAGTTGCTTTAGTTATTTCTAAAAATTGAATACGTCTAACTTTATTTTCTTCTACTTCAGGAAAACGTTGCAGACGATTTGTTACATGTACTAAATAAGTTTTTAATTTTCTTAAATCGGCTAAACTATAATCACCATGATATTCTACAATTTCTGAAGATATACTATCTAAAATTCTATTAATATTTTCCACTTCACTGTTAAAATTAAAAGTCGGATCTACATATTTTACTTTAGGATCTTCCCTAGCTATGGCTCTACCTAAAACTTTAATTCTAGATGCTCTATTATTTTTTGCTGTTAAATGTCTTATACGAAGTTCATAATTTACCATTTCTGCAGTCAAAAATCTAATTTCCATTTTATCTAAATCTTCCATTTTGAATATTTATTTTCAAAATTAACTTTAATTTACTCAAAATATTTATTTTAATAATAAAATATTTATACTGTACCACAATTTTTTTTTTTTTGTGTACACTGTTCAACAAAGTTTTTGCATACTTTGGAAAATTTCCCAAATATGTCAAAAAAAATACTAAATTATTATTTATCTCAATTGGACAAATTAATAATTATAAATAGTCTCCAAAACTACAAAATTAGCTAATATTTATTCATATCCTTTGCATAAATAAATACCCTATTATCCATTTATTTCTATTGAATAAACGATAATTTCTAGAAAAACTGAACCCACGCCAAAATTTCTCTATTCCATGTTATTCCATAAAATTCAGAATAAACATAAAAAACACATATCTGATATATCTTATCAGATTAACTCTAATTTGACTTAATTTTCAACAACAAATATTTTATTCAACAGTTATATGTAGGTTTTCTCAAAATGAACATTAAGTTACACTGAAAAAAATAAGCTTTAGATTTTTATAAAAAATACACTGAGAAAAATGGAGTAAAATTAAAAAAACAAGTGTTCTATCTATCCAAATACCACGTTCTTGGGCGCCAATATTAGTGTACCGTAATTAATACGTTCACTGCCAACGGCTAGTTTTGACAGCGGAGCAATGGGTATGGGCAAGGGAAAAATAGAAAGAATTGATTAATGTTGTTAGGGGCGCCAGTTACTTTAGCTTTTACTCCTTTAGGTAAGTAACAACCTAGTGTAAATACTTAAGCTTTTCAGTTTGAGAAAATATAACCCCTAAATAAAATAAGATAATTCATTTGAGAAATTTATTATAAATAAACTTAATGAAAGCACATCAAGTAATGTATTAATATATATAAAAAATATGTGTAATTATATTAAGATATAATTAAAGAAATCTTAATAAAAATTACTAAATTCAGAAATCATTCGACTTAAATGTATAAAGAAAACATGAAGTTCAGCAAGCACCAAGAAATGTATGTAAACAACAATCATTTCTTGCAGTGTATAAAAGTCATGCTTAAATTAGAAATCATTTAATCAAAAGTATGATATTTAATAATTAATAAATGAGATTAAATGTTTTAAAAAAAATAAGTACCTAAAAATGAACAAAAGCCAGAAGGGCATATAGTATTAATCAATACTATATCAGATCTGATAAAGTTTACAGTTATAAGAATATTGAAATAAAAGAATTTAAAAATATGAAATATTGCTTTCAAAAGTTTTCAGAATGAGTACTTAGCTGGTTTCTGCAAAATCCATGAGGTATGAATTCCATCGTCTCCATCTGTGCAAGTCTCCCCTATGCTGATGAATTCATTTCTCAAATGAAAGAAAAAAAATATAGGCTGTCCCATCTACTTTGGAAAAATTATCTTCCAGGATAAAATGTACGATTGAAAATGTTGTCCGGGATTAAATATGCTTTTGAAAATTATGTCCAATATAAAATTGTCTGCTAGACGGTCATATAGAATTTATCTATGCCGAAAAATACAGAACCATGTTCCAACAGAACATCACTCCATGCGGAGAACTTGTATATCAAATATACCAAAATAAACTTCAACTTAAATTAATATAATTCCATATTAATGGTATAGAAATGGTGAGTAATTAATGGTCTAGTGATTGTGCTTAATTAATGGTGCTAAAACAATAATTATATCTCAGAAATATTCTAAGAAACAGAAAAACTTAACTTACGTCTCATTCTAAGTCTTCGATGTCCATCGAAACGTTATAAATGCGTAATTGTAAAAAAATAACAGTTATAATATCTTCCGCATTGTTTAAATATTCATTTTCACTAACTTTAAATAAAAATACATGAAGGATTACTTCGATGATTACAGAAAATAAACACTCGTCAAAATGAGACCACCATTGTACAGAGTTGCGTCAAGAAGGAAGCGAAAATCGACCTTATCAACCGGTATGAACCCTTTAGGTAAATAAAATCCTATTTCTGAACTATTAGCGACATCTATGCAAGTCATTATCAACTACAGTTTTACCGTATAGGATTCCTAATAAAGGTAACTGAAACGACACCAAAAATAATAACTAATTAAAAGAATGTTTCCTAATAAATCTGTATTAGTGATATCTAACCTCAAAATATTACTCTAAGAAACAAATATAAACAATACTTATTGTTTATCAGCAAAACTAATAAAAATACGAACAGAATACTAAGTGTCCTGTGAACTAAGTATAAACAAAATACTGAATCTAAGTGAGCAGTTCCAGCAAACTATTTTCAACAAATTCTGGATTATCCCGAAGAAATAAACATACGAAATTTTCCAGGAGAAACAAGCTACAGATGAAAGCCAGTGAAATCCAACCCTCAATAGACTCTGAAACATATAAAAACCAGGTAAGTCCATAGACAAATGCACTATAGAGAAATAAGTCATATGATTCTTTATTATTAAAAATCATATTCTAATTATGTTTTCTTTATGTTATTTTCAGGTAGAACTATGGAATAGAGACTCATATGGTTAGAATTCAGTTCCTGCTACAAAATAGTCCCAGATACAAAATAGTTCTGTACGTACGTAACTATTTATATACAAAATAAACATAAATTATAACGTAAGTAAACGAATAGTTTAATTAACCCTTGCTATATTACAAAGTGACGATTTATGTCGTTACAATCAATACAGTCTGGTTTGAAAAATCGAACAAAATAGTTATTTATTGTACTAGTGGGTAAAGTAAGATATTGCCCATGAGAAAATTAACCTGCGAGGTGTCAGCCAAGCATGAGTGCCATACAAGGTTTTATCCAATAAATAGCTTAGGAATTCATATTTTTATTAAAAATTTTAATGACATTTACAAGAAAATAATTTGACAAATGACAGTTGAGTGGGTAAAATAAATAATTATCCACTTAATAAAGTAAAAGCCACGCGGGGGTTATTATTGGATCTAGGAGACTTTGCCGAAAAATTTACCGCGAAACTTTTACCGCGAAAACATTTACCGCGCAATGATTTAAACGCGAAAGGTTTTACCGCGAAAAAGTAATTACCGTGAAAAATTATTACCACGAAAACATTTACCGCGGAAATTATTATTATTACAATAAAAATCGCGCATACTTTTACGTCGTAATAATATAATCGCGCATACTTTCGCCGCGCAATAATATAATCGTCCTTAAATTTTTATTCATAGTTTTATTTTTATTTTTTATCAAAAACAAAACCAAACAAACCAAACCAAACAATTTAATACTATTTATGTTTTTTTAAACTTATAACACCAATATAAGGAAATTACTTATATATTATATTATATTTATTAGTAATATAATCATAATTTTACTTACATATATTTTTAAAAACCAAACCAAACAATTTATTTATATTAAAATTTTGTTAATTCTGCAATTATAAAACTGAATTAAACAAATTGGTAATATATTAAACTTGGCGTAGTTAACGAAAAAGTATTATAAAAAACCGTATTTTTATAATTTAAAATTAGATGGGGAATTTGCTTTGAGCGTTAAATATTTTCGCGGCTATTACTTTCGCTATATATTTTTCGCGGTAATTGCATTTCGCTATTAAAACTTTTCGTGGTTATAGTTTTCGCTATTCTCATTTCGCTTTAATATTTTAACGCTGTTAATCCTTTGCGTGGAAAAAAACATTTCGCTGTAATTTTTTCGACGAAATATTTTCGCGATATTTGTTTTCGCGGTAAATTTTTCGACGAAAGCTCCCGTTCCCGTTATTATTTAAAATAAAGCTGGTAATTGTCTCATTATCTGTATGTATTGGATAAATAATATTTTACATTCATTTTTGTACGATGCATTTAAACTTACTCTTTATATTTTAACGAGGGGTTTATTTAATGAAAAAAGTGTACAAGGATTGTGAGAATCAAAGGATTATGAAAGGTTGTCAAAGATTGTCAAAAAGATTGTACAAAATTTTAAAGAAGATTGTTAAAATTAAAAAGATTTCAGATGATTGTGGAAGATTGTAGATGATTGGGAAGGATTCTGAAGGATTGCAGATGATTGTGTAAGAAGGAATTGTCAAGGATTTTAGAAGATTGTTGGATAGGTGTACAAGGATTTTCCAATAAATAAACCCCTCGTATTTTAATTGGTAAGAGTATTAGATTGCTGGATTTTGACTGAAGCAGTCTATAGGCGGAAAATAAAGGGGATGGTTCTACATCACACAACATAGGTTGGGAAACTAACCCTAAGAGAGTTACGACCCTTTAAAATTGTACTAAAAATAGAGTTTTTAATTAATAAATCTTTGAGCTAGAGCGACGGGGTTTTGCATGTATTCTAGTAAGTATTAATAAGGGACTTTAATTTAAGTTAATTTATTTTTTTGAATATAGAGGCGTGTCTAGACGAACAAAATGTGCTTAACACATTTTTGTCCCAATTTTTTTTAGTTATGTTTATTTTTTTTTTTGATTTTTTGTAAAAAATTTGAGTAAAAATACATGTCACTGTTACAGTAGAAGCAACTGTTAAAAAAATTCAATTATGGGGAAGTAACATTTTGTGTCGAAAATGTTAATTTTTAAAAGGCTATTACTCTTTTAATATTTAATTTAGGTGTTTCGTGGAAGAATACTTTTTTGCTTGCTTTAAAAAGAAGAATCGCCCTGCAGAATTAAAATTTGATTGGTGCTTTTTTTGTTCACCATTTGATTGGTCCATTTTGAAAGGGCTTATTTCCGGACATATGTTCCTTTGTTAGTTATTTTCGGCCTAAAAGCTGCGAACACCATACACTCCGTGTATATATATATTTTTTTTCAAAAATGCTAAGACATCATTTTTTAGCATGTATCGACCTTGGTTTATACGTATTTCCCATGATTTCGTGCAAAAAATGTCAAATTCTAATTAATATTTTTATCCAATACATACAGATAATAAGACAATTACCAGCTTTATTTTAAATAGATAAACTCAATAATAACCCCCGCGTGGCATTTACTTTATTGAGTGGATAATTATTTATTTTACCCACTCAACTGTTACTTGTCAAATTATTTTCTTGTAAATGATATTAAAATTTTTAAGAAAAATATGAATTCCTAAGCTATTTATTGGATAAAACCTTGTATGGCACACATGGGTAAACCGATATTGCCCCTTGGCTGACGCCTCGCAGGTTAATTTTCTCATGGGCAATATCTTACTTTACCCACTAGTACCATAAATAACAATTAATATTAAAGTGAAAGTTGACATTTTTTGCAAATTTGTGAATAGTTTTCTGATTGGCCGGCAAAGCTGCATCTCTCTCTCTCTCTCTCTCTCTCTCTCTCTCTCTCTCTCTTGCAAACGGCGCTTTTACTCTACACTGTAAATGCAAATATGGTAATTTCACAGCAAATAAAGTAGGTCATATGTTACCAGCAAAGAAAGTGGTAAATTTAAAGCAGTACTGTAAATTCACCGTTATCTGTAAAAATGTGAATTTTTACCTGTGATTTCACAGTAATTTAAGCAGAGAATTTAATGAATATTTCAATTTCCATTTACGTGCTCTTGTAATTTTCGGGACTGTCTGTAAAAGTGCCGGATTTTTGGATCACATGCATGAATTTTAATGCAAAACTATTGTACCGCAATGTAAATAAAAATATGGTAATTTCACAGCAAATAAAGTAGGTCATATGTTACCAGCAAAGAAAGTGGTAAATTTAAATCAGTACTGTTTATTTTGGTAATTTTACTGCTATCTTTTGTAGAATGTAAGCTATAATTCTGGTAATTTTCATCCAATATTGTAAAATTGCTGGGTTTTTGAACCACATGAATGAGTTTTAATGCAAAATTATTGTACCGACAGGAAAAGATATGAGATTTTACTAAAACAAGTAATATTCAGGTTAATTTAATAAATATTGTAAATTCACATTCTGAAATGGTGAATTTGCTTTAATTATTAGTTAATACTGAAAGATGCACGGACAAATTTAGAGTGCGACAGGAAAAGAGCTGAGATTTTACTAAACCGAGGAATATTGAGATTAATTTTAATAAATATTGTAAATTCACGTTTTGACATGGTGAATTTGCTTTAATTATTACATCTAATACTACTGAAAGATTGACGGACAAATTTAGAGTGTAGACTTACAGAACAGAAATTTTAACTGTTTATAATTTGGTGCGTAATTCTATAATCGTTTCGCTGTAAATGTATTAATTTTTAAAAGTCGAAACACACCTCTGTAGGGTAATTGCATATGTTTAACTTAAATTAATGAAGATAACTTGGCGGCTTTGTTTGTGTGAGACTTTTGACAAACGAAGTACTATTAAGTACAGGGTTTATATTGTTATCTTATATGTTATCTTATATCTTTCCCAACCTTGTGTTTACAAGAACTCAGATAAAGTTTACAATCTGCCTGACTTTTAAGATGCACTGTGGGCCAGAAGCTCCCTAAAATTGGCCAAAAGTCCACTATAGAATTCAGAATAATAAATAAGAGTATCACAATCTATAATACTTATTTTATATATAGGGTGATCAATAACTGGCATGCTAAAATTTAAGAGGTGACTCTACATACCAAAAAAAGTTCCTATTAAGGTTGGTCCGGAAAGGGAGCTACGGCCCTTTAAACTGTAATAAAAATAAGGTTTTTAATTAATAACTCTGGTACCCTTTAAGCTAGAGTGACGAGCTTTTGCATGTATACTAGTATTAATAAGGGCAATAAGTCTATGTTAATTTATTTTTTTGAACTTATCCAGAGGCGTGCGTAGACGGAAAAAATATGTGAGGCTTAACACATTTTTGCCCCAAATTTTTTTATGTGTAGTTTTTTGGATTTTTTGTAAAAGATATAGATTTCTTGAGTAAAAATACATAAAAAATGTCATATAGTGTAACACTGTAGGAGCAACCGTTTTAAAAAAATGCAATTAAGAGGAAGTAACATTTTGTGCCACCAAAAACGTTACTTTTTAAAAGGCCATTACTCCTTTAATATTAAATTTAGGTGTTTTAGTGAAAAATACTTGTTTGCTTAGTTTTAAATGAAGAATCACCCTGCAGCATTAAAATTTTATGATCTTATTTGTTCCTTATTCAATATGTCATCTTCGAAGGGCCGTAGCTCCCTAGGGCTCATTTCCGGACAACCCTTTATAGAAACTTTTTCATATTTTTGGATGTAGAATCACCTCTTAAATTTTGGCATGGCAGTTACTGATCACCCTGTATACATAAAATTATAGTTAAATTCGTTAAAAAATATTGTTGTTATGACTACTTTAAGTTAAAAGTTCAATATTTTTTTTTTCTAAAAATAAAATTTTTTATGGACTGGTTTTCAATGATGCTAAAACTGAATCTGTTTTCATTGAATTTTGATGAAAATTGGTATTCAAGGGTTTTCGAGGATGCTGCAACTGAATCTGTTTTTAAAAAAATACCTTTATTATTATTATTATTCTTATTATATGGCGGATCCAATATGGCGGCCAAATCTGTTAGATTATATTGCATTCTGATGAAAATTGCTATTCGGGGGTTTTTGAACATGCTAAAACCGAATTTGTTTTTAAAATGATTTTGGTACCAATTTACATAATTTTAGTTATCAATTTCAGAATCCTCAAAAACCCTTTAATACCTATTTTCATCTGAATTCAATAAAATTTAACCAATTTTTTCAACAAAAATCGTGAAAATTGTGAAAAAATCGTGAGAAATCGTGAGGAAAATCCCAAAAAAAATCGTGACAAAATCGTGAGGAAAATCCCAACAAAAATCGTGACAATTGTGACAAAAATCGTGACAAAATCAAGAGATCGTGTGAAAATCCTAGCAAAAATCGTGACAGTTGTCACAAAATCGTGAGGAAAACAACAAAAACCGTGACAATTGTGAAAAAAATCGTGAGGAAAATCCCAACAAAAATCGTGAATTGTGAGAAAATCCCAATAAAAATAATGACAATTGTGACAGAATCGTGAAAAATCGTGAAGAAAATCCCAACAAAAATCGTGACAATTGTGACAAAGATTTATGACATTTCCAATGTCAAAGGCCACATAACCCCAAATAATTAAAGAAGCGGCTTGAAAGTCAAGCTAACCTAAAATTTTTCATTTTAACATAACCTGGGATACAATCAATTGTTTTTTTCGCGCTGGCAACATCGGTGCAGTATAGAAAATATTTACTAAATTCATTGCTTTAAATATTACATATTTGTAGATTTATAAATTCGTACATGTTGATTAAACAATAAAAAATTCTGTTAACCAGTTTGGAATAATATTAAATTATAACATACAGGGTGTCCCAGAACGTTTTAAAAATCTTTTAGGGATGATCAGATCTCGTCAAAATAATCTCACAAGAGCATATAAAAATTTTGGCTACTCTTCTCTGAGATATTGGCTTCCCAAGATCAAAAATAGAAATATTTTTTTTTTTGAATAACTTTGTAAGTTTTTATTATTTTTAACCTTTTGTCAGGGTTATTTTAGAACTTGAATGCACATCGAATTATTTTAATAGACCTTTGGACTTAAGTTATTAGAAAAGTCAGGGGTGCATTTCCACTATATTGAAAATAGTTATTTGTGGTCAAGGTTTGATGTTTTAGGCTTAGAATCTAGAAGATTTAGCACTTCTTGCATTTTCTTATTTAAATTACTCCGAAATGAAATAGATTGTAACTATATTCTTGGTGAACTACCATTTCGAATACCTAGAACGTCTGCTAGAAGTACGAGTTTATTTTATCTGCCAACTGCACGAACAAATATTAAATATACATCACTTAGTTTATAAAAGTTGTAATTCATTTAATAAAATAGATGCTATATGTGACTACACGTTATTAAAATCCTCCAAATTTAAAGAAATTATCAATAACTACTTAATGACGGTGTACAATATTTAGTTTTAAGTTTTTCTTTTCTCATAGTCTTGTATTTTTGTATTTATATAAGGTTTATTTTTATATGATATCCTGTAATTGGTTCTACTGTTGGGTGTTAAATAAATAAATAAATAAATAAATATCTTAGAGTAGAGGAGCCATAGCCAAAAATTTTATTTGAACTTGTGGCATTATTTTGACGAGATGTAATCATCCCTAAAAGATTTTGGAAACATAAAAATAGAAATAGAAATATTTATTTATGTTTCAATATTTACATATTTTACATACGTCCGAAATACACAATAAAAATATAATTAAAATAATTAGACAATTTTTGTAATAAAATCACAAAATTTTTAACAATAAACTACAAAATAATTAAAAATAAAATAAATAAATGTGTACAATAGACATTAAGTTTGTTTTTTTTTGTTTTTAGGTTAGTTTTTAATTTACTTACAATAATCTCTATTTATGCAAAAATTCGACTAGTGTATTCTTATTTATAAAACTACTACAAGTACTGAAAATGCTATGGCATAATCAAAATTTGACTAAAACCAAAGCTTAACAATTTATTGTAAGTAAATTAAAAACCAACCTAAAAACAAAAAAAAACAAACTTAATGTCTATTGTACACATTTATTTATTTTATTTTTAATTATTTTGTAGTTTATTGTTAAAAACAATTCAAACACAAATCGAAACGCTCAAAAATAAATTAAAAAAACAAGTTTTATGGTTGTTTAAAAGCCCGACACCCAAAAACCATCACCATATACACTTATGTTTCCAGGTTACTACCTACATAAAAAAAACACAACTTTAAAATACAAGTACACTTAAAATACAAAATTTAAAGAATACAAAATTTAGAAAAAAAAAAATAATAATTAGTTTTTTAGCGTAAAAATTTACAAATCACGGAAGTGATTACAAAAGTACTCTTCAAAACTATAGAAACCTTTCAAAAGAAGATAATCTTTAATTTTCCTCTTAAAAGTAGAGTGCTTTAAGTTCCGTATGGAGAGGTAGTACATTAAAGAATTTAACGCAATAGTAGTTTGTTCCAACTGATGTCCTCCTCAGAAAAAGTCATGCACAAACCCAAATATTCTGAATCTATTCATATTTTGTCTTATATATAGTAAGCACTCTAGTATAAATAAGCAGGGGAATATCAGTATACGCAGCTTAATAAAACTTAACTTGCAGTCATCTCTGAACCCCAAACCATCCATTATCCCTATAGCTCTTCTCTGCAATCCAAAAACTGTGTCTGTCTCTTAGCATAGGATCGACTGAATCACAGAGAAGTAAACAACTCTTAATATGGATATGGATAAGGAGACTACGCAAAAGATAGCAGCTTTTACCAAGCTAGCTAGCAACTGAATCTCCCTGCTCATTCCATTCTGGAATACCCTGTATGCTTTTTAATATAATTAATTCAATGCGAAAACAAATAACTCATTTTATTACCTCCAGGTGGATTAACTATCGCATAAATCCAATTATTCGTATACTTTATTTGACACATTTAATTATATTTCATTCAATAAACCTTAACAGTAAATATATCAGTACGAGGTTAATAATACTAATTTGTAAAGTAATTTTCCCATAGTAAAGTAATCTATTTCATGAAAGCTCTCATTAGGGTCTATATACCTGAACAAAGTACCTGATCCTGCCGCCTAGGATAATAGTCCAGAACTTAGATACACTGCATCCACTTTTTTTCAAGATGATAAAGCATTTAGTTTATCACAATGCATTGTTGTCCTGTTTACGATTGTTAACGAATTTTTAATAAAAAAGTTGTTTGTTTTTTTTTTAACAAATAAACTTAGTTAAAAGTTCTCCATAATTTCTTTTTATTAATTTGCACTTTTTTAAACAAAAACATATTGTTTTATTTAGCCTAAAACTCGCCTTTAAAACGATATTTATGAATTATTCTTCAATATTCTTAAATACTTATGCTCTTTTTGTTGTTTTGTCATATTTAAAAGGTAAAATCCCGTTTTGGTAATTTTATACAAGATCTTAAACTTGAGCGAAATGCAAAAATGTGATTTTTATTAATTAGCAATTTTCTCAAAAACGAAAACAGATAGATCAATTCTATTAACGGATTCGGATTCTACTGCTGAAAGTTAAATAAAATCCTAGACCCCTTCTACCAAAATCCACTGATATTTTGCTTTGACCATTCTTTAAAACATAAACTGAATTTAGGAATAGCGTGTGGTCCGAAAGTCAGATAAAGTCGGTGGTTCCCCTTACTATTAGCCCACACAAGTTCTAGTATGGGATGCTTAATTAACTAGAATACAACGAGGTTAAACAAACATGTAATCTTTATTATTTTCTTAATTTTTAGGTGTTTTATGAATTATGTGGGAAATAATTTTCCCATAGAAAAGTAATCTATTTCATAAAAGCTCTCATTAGGGTATATCTATTTAAACAAAGTACCCGATCCTGCCGCATTTTACAGTTTATCGAGATACAACCTCGGATACAATCGACCAAGCCGATAGGTTCATTATATTGGACAAATTTATTATCCTTGAGGACGACAGATCGAAATTTCCTCGTTACAATTGACGATATAAACTCGAATATAAAGGACAATAACACGTCCGAGCATATCCTTTTCCTTAACTAAGCCAAATGATGTTCAGAAAGATGAATTTTATATATTTTTTATATTTTTTTTTAAGTGAGTTTATGTCCTTATGTACATTTTAGCCATTAATTTAAATTTCCCGGTTGACTTATAATCAAAATGGCGGATCGTAAATTTGTATATGACTTTGAGATGACAGCTCATCTATGTTCTTTATCTATGCTTTGCTTAAAGTTTGCTTTGGACAACGTACAGGGTGATTAAATTTTGAGTACTCAATCGGGTGCACCGAAACAAAAGTTGAAAATGGACTATGCGGAAAGTGTACACGGAAAGAAATTAGTGGGCTCTGAGCTATACATTATAAGATATTTTGTAACAGTGGCAAATTATAGTGATTTAAGCTATATATTATAAGGGACACGATAACTAATAATGTTAAAAATAAATTGGAAACGATTATATTTATTACAGACACGATAATATTTATTACAGGCACTAAGTATTATAAATTTACAGAAATTTTATTATATTATAAAAATTAATTAATTAAATTAAATATTTTTTTCTAAACACATTTTTTTTCAAAAACGGCTCTAACGATTTTTAAAATTTTGGTCTTATTTTTTTAATTAGAGCTCATATAACAAATTTCAAAAAGAAAAAAAAAATTGTCATGTCATTTAAAAGTTCTTATAGAACACCGTGTTATATTTGTGTATTATAATTTAAATTATATTATTCTAAAATTATATCATATAATCGTTACTAAAGGTACAAAAACCAATATAGAATAGCGTATTGTAGATATAAATTTAACAGATATAAAAGATGTAATCTTGTTCATAATAAGTATAACTGTGATGGTATCAATGAATAAATTTGGTTGATTTAAACTGATATCTTTTAGAAATAAAAAAAAAACTAGTTTTGGTAGGTATATAAAAAGGTATATAAAAAGTTGAATAAACAATAACACAACATTATAGCGGAATTCCTCTTTGTAGGCTGACTGATACTAATAGCTCTGCCCTTCTAAAGAGGATTGAACAGTAAATGGTATATTGCATTTTTCCAAATAATTAAAAAAACAATAATTATCAAAAAAAAATAAAAAATATATTTTTTTTTAAAAGATCTTTTTTTGAAAAAAGAATTTTTCTTTACTTTTTTAATTTTTTTAATTCTTTTTTTTTTCAATTTTTTAAAAAAGAATTTCAATTTTTTTTTTCGTTTTTGATTTTAATAAACAATTTGTCTTCTTATAAGAAATGTCTATTTCTTTAGAAACAATAAATGTATCTATCTATTATTTTGTCTGACTGCCACTAAAATACCCATAAATTTGCTTTCGTTTGTATTTGCTTTATCTTGTTTCTCTTTTCAAAACAAAATTTCACATAGAAAGAACGCGGCAAGTAACATCATCGTTGCACTTACCGCAGATTTCCTTAGGATTGGTACATACCGTTATTCTCCGTAGTAAAATAATACTAAGCTCGAAAACCGTATGTGTCAGGTGTACATGCCGCGTTCCCCTTTAGGAGGGCAGAGCTATAGTCGTAACTCTCTTAGGGTTCGTTTCCAGACCTGTATTCCTATGCTGGTTTTTCATGTTTTGTGATGTAGAATTATCCCCTTTAATATATGCCAAAAGACTGCAAACACAGTGTATTTAATAGTCATCTCAGGGAACGTTCAAGTATTACGTAACGCAAAATTTGGCCATTTTTGACCCCCACCCCCCATGTAACGCGGCGCAACAATTTCAAGAGGTAATTTCTGCAACCGGTTAACCGAAAACCGGTTATTGCCTATGGTTTACAATGTCTATTTTTTAGAGAATTTAGTGAACGCCGCGGCGCGCCGTGTGCAATAAAATTTTCAACGAATCCGTATCTTGGGTCTAGATTATTGTTAAAAACCTGATTAAATACACATTTTATAGGTTTATAATTGTTACGTAACATTTTTAATGACACCCACCCCCCTCTAAGGCGGCGTAACGTTTTAGAGACCCCCCCTAGGAAACGTTCAAGTATTACGTAACGCAAAATGTACCAAAATTCATACACTTTATACCTCGGTTCTCACGTTATTCAAGGCTATAGAGTTTTCATATTTTGGCTACCCCCCCTAACACACCCCCCACTAGGGGGGTAGCAAAAATATGAAATCTCTATAATCTATAATAACGCGAGAACCGTGGTATGAAGTGTATGAATTTTGGTACAATTTGCGTTACGTAATACTTGAACGTTCCCCTAGCGCGTTACGTAATACTTGAACGTTCCCTGAACAGATATAAAAGTTGTAATCTTAATCATAAGAATAATAACTGTGATGGTATCAATGAATAAATTTGGTAGATTTGAATTGGTGTGAAGATGGGAAAGGGCCCACGGGTCACGACCGATAACGGGACCACCAACATCTTCAGCGACAGCCACATACATACACACCAGACAACGGTTATATGTGTAATCGCTCTCGTCACTACGGTACCAACCATATAGTTTTTTTTTCTTATTGAAATTATCAATCAGAATCTTCCCGGGTTCAGTAAGCAGATATTAAAAGACATCTACGTTCTACTTCGTATTAAGTATAAATATGGGTGCTTTTTAAACATATTGTGAGACGAATGCTAAGTTTTTTCATTTTGACATTACGTTTTTCTATTGTTAACACAGGGTGGCCCAAAAAAAATTGACTGAGAGTTTCGCCCATAATGTCTCTCTTACAACTCATTTCTTGATGTCATTTTCACCAACTATTCTCAGATATTTAGAGCACGAGAACCGGATGCGGAAGTTGCGAACCCATACCATTTCGGCGGTAGGGCTTTTTAAAAAAAGTTGATTTTTCAGATGTTTCACATGTTCTCTGGATTCGCTTAGTTGGTGAATCCATTGCACTTTTTGATTTCTCTCCTGGTTTAAATTGACAGGATGAAATCTAAATTATTGCTGGGAGGAAGAGGTTCAAGATTAGCACCAAGAAAGAGTAAGAAGGAAATGAATGGAAAAATGACAGCTATTAACAGGTGTTATACTTGTCCAAGCCCTATGCCGTCGCCAAACCACAGGTCCCGGTATGATCTAAGGTCCGAAGGCCTTCTACCCAACCTTTTTCGCCCCTTACCGGCTATAACCGTTCTCCAGAGCCTCTTAAGTTTAAATCTGGAGGGTGGCGACCATTCCAGACTGGCTAACGCACCGGCTCAGGTTACTATTAGGGCAGACTGAGGATGGCGTTTGTGCAGGAAAAAAAATTGGCACTTACCTAGACAGTTCAAACCCCAATGTTGATACGATCCCAAATACTTAAAAAATGACTCGAAAAATAAATTTATTTATTTTATTTATTTATTTATTTATTTATATAGGCAAAAATCGGTATATAGGTGATCCTTAGAATGTTGACCATTCCCCCTAAAGACACACCTCATACCTACAGATTTCGGAAAAAATCGATTTAAGCCAGTCAAATTTTTTTTGGGCCACCCTGTAATCATTTTTATTTTTTTTTGAAGCTGTAGGGTGTAGAACGTAGTTAAAACAGTATGTGAAATTCGTTTGCCACAGGCTTTTAGTGCACTCGAATGATATTTCCTTCTCATACACCAAAAGCAAACTTATTTTATATATTACTTTTGTCGATGGGTTTATTTATTGGACAATCCTTGTATGTACACCTATCCAACAATCTTCTACAATTCTTGACAATTCCTTCTTCCACAATCTTCTACAATCCTCCACAATTATCTACAATCTTCCACAATCATCTGTAATCTTCCCGCAAACTTTAACAATCTTCATTAAAATTTCTTTTTGACAGTCTTTGACGATCTTCCACAATTATTTGATTCTCATAATCCTTGTACACTTTTTTTTTCCAGTAAATAAACCACTTGACTTTTATTAAATAATTAAAGTTTTATTTTAGCATTTTTTTCTATAACTGCATTAATATTTCTTTTAATTTATTTTCAAAAAAAAATTCTTATTTTAATCAATAGAGAAAGATATAGTTTCCTTACTGGTAAAGGAAACGTTCTCAATTCTCAAAGAAAATTGTTGTGTTCTTGTAACATTTATGTCAATTTAAGTCAATTTTACAGATGTCTGTAAAATTGTTGGTTTTAATATTTATAATTATAAAAATTATAATTTTTTGGTGTAGCGAAGTTTATTGGCCGCGATGGTACCACTCTGCCTTAAATCCATAACAATTTGAGGCGGTCTTTAGTTAACTGGGGGGAGCCTGTAACCCCTAGAGGGCGCGTCCCCAGGTGGCGGATAGGGGAATGCCTCCCAGATATGGGTGGTAGGAGGGAAATTAAATACCTCCCGCGGACCAACAGGTATAGCAGCGTCTGATCCAGAGTGGGCGGCTGCGAACGGCGTCTGTCTCCTAAGGAGCGGCCGTCTGTAGTCACATAGGACCTTCATACCCCCAGTCGTCTCGGCTAGTCCCCGCCACTGGACCAGGTATGTTGTGGCTGTGACAATGGGAGGGTATTCTTTACGCAAGTCCCTCTCACTTAAAATCACGCGTAGCAAAATTTTCCGACTACTATCATACTAAACTAACCTAAAGCAAATTAAGTTGCTTTAATAAACTTTTAAAATTATTTTCATGGATTCCTCTGGTGTAAAATCAAACTCCGGAGGTAAAATAGCTCCCCATTCGGATCTCCGGGCGGGAGCTACGCGAGCGGGGTCTATGAAAAAGAAGAAAACAATCAATCTCAATTTCGCAACATGGAATGTGAGAACCTTACTAGATATAAGTAAGAATAGACCTGAAAGACGGACTGCCCTGTTAGCAGATGAACTTAACCGCTATGATATTGATATCGCAGCGCTAAGCGAAACCCGAATTTCGGGCGAAGGAAATCTCAAAGAAAAAAATTACACCTTCTTCTGGAAAGGATTACCGGATAATGTTCCCAGAGTACATGGTGTTGGTTTCGCAGTTAAAAACTCACTTCTTGAGTCGCTAGACATTACCACCAATGCAATATCAGAAAGACTCATGACACTTAACTTCACGCTGGAAAAAAATCGTAAGGCAACAGTAGTTAGTGCTTATGCACCCACAATGACTGCCCAAGAAGAAACTATTGACCGGTTCTATGATCAACTTGACGGAGTCCTAAATAGGATACCTAGATCCGAAAAAATTATTTTACTTGGAGACTTTAATGCGAGAGTTGGAACAAACTATAACCTATGGCCTGAAGTTCTGGGCAGAAATGGCGTAGGTAATATGAACTCCAACGGTCTGCGTTTGCTAAGTCTCTGCACGACATACAACCTAACGATAACCAATACAATCTTTCGACAAAAAAGTAAATTCAAAACATCATGGATGCACCCGCGGTCAGGCCACTGGCATCTAATAGATTATATTATCGTCAGAACTAAGAACTTTAATGACGTATTAAGTACAAGGGCAATGAGGGGAGCCGAGTGTTGGACAGATCATAGGCTCATTAGATCAAAAATGTCATTAAAAATAAGACCGCAGTACCGTACAATAAATCCAAAACGGAAAATACTGGATGTCAAAAAACTAGGAGACGATACAAAACTCTTAGAGTTCCAGACCAGCCTTGAGTCGAAGCTCACCACAATTAATTTTGACAATGTAACCAACCTCGAAGAGAGATGGTATAAACTAAAAGCCTGTTTAAACTCTGTTGGTGCATCGACACTTGGCTACAGAAAGGCTAGGCGATGCGACTGGTTTAATGATTCCTCCAATGAGATTAAAGCAGCAATAAAAAACAAAAGAGATGCTTTTACCAAGACTTTATCCAACCCAAACGTTAAATCCTTTAATGACGAATTCAAAAAATCAAGAAATGAAGTTCAGAGACTTACCAGACATCTAAAAAATAAATGGTGGAGAGGTAAAGCTGATGAAATTCACGAATACGCCAAAAATCATAATCAAAGATCTTTCTTTGAATCCATCAAAATAGTTTACGGCCCCAGCATTAATGCCAATTGCCATTTAAGAGATCGTATCGGGAATCCGATAACCGATCCCAAACAAATTGCTAACAGATGGCGTGAGCACTATGAAACACTTTTAAATGTAGAAGAACCATTTGACGTAGATATTTTAAACCTAATACCACAATACAATATAGAACCTAGCCTGGACGATACACCGTCACTTGCGGAAGTTACAAAAGCCCTTAAACAGATGAAAGGCAATAAGGCTCCAGGTTTGGATGAAATTCCCAGCGACCTCTTAAAATTAGGTGGGGAAGTCTTGGTAAGCCACTTACATAAACTTATTCAGATAATATCCTGCACATTACATTAAACAACCTCAACATATCGGACACCTGGGAAACACTGGCTTTGAATCGTAAGGAATGGCGTTCCCTTGTGAATCAAGCTGGAACTCTGATACAACGCAACCCTAGATTGGGTGCAGCAGCGCGGGGAGGCCAACTGTGGATTTGTGATGTGTGTCAAAAACCCTGCAGATCTCAGATTGGTCTCTTCAGTCATAGAAGAACCCACAATTAATATAAACAAAATAACGGAAAATTTTGGGTAAATCGTTCGCGACGCCCAGCAAGAGAGAGAGAGAGAGGGGAATTAGTATGTTCAACCCACGCAGACCGTGAGATACGTGAATAGTAAGAGCTTTTGATCACCTATACCGGGTGCCACAAAATAGTGGTACACCCCTATAACTTTTTTGTTTATTAACTTATCAATATGAAATTTGAATCTACAATTGACCTGGTAAAAATATTCTGTCATTTCTGTGACCTCAACTTTGATTTTTAAATGGAACACCATGTATACAGGATAAATAATGTAAATAATTTCAAGGGGTGCTTCCTTACGAGTCGTTTCTCGACATATGTTTTTAGAAACTTTTTCTCATATTTTTTTATTTAGAGTCACTCTATAAAAGGAAGTGTGCCAGTTCTGAGACACCCTGGAAGCTTAATTTAAATGTACTTACTTTAAGACATATGAAATATAAAATACAGCTGGGACAAAAAATAATGAAATTAAAATGGTTACCAGCTCTTAGTCTAAAGGGTTCTTTGTCAGGAGTGCTATATTATTCTGTTTAACCACACCTACCTTTTTATTAAACCCAAATATTTAGTAAATTCATGAAACATAGTATAAGAAATTCTTTATGAAAACGGCAAGCACCTAATGCTAAAAGTGAAGAAAAAAAAAATAGCAGAAGAAGAGGAAGAGAAAGACGAAGACGATGAGCTAGAGACAGAAGAGGAAGGAAAGGCAGAATGTGAAGAAGATACATATTTAATTACACAGGACAACAAGACTGTTTACCTTGGATTTAAATATATAGTTTCTTACCATATTGGGGTGATAGAATCTTTCGATCACGGCAGGTTTTCGAGATAAATAAGGTTAAAAATCGCAAAATAGCCATGTCTTTTTAGTCCTATCTCAAAATCCATACGTACGAAGAGATTTATGGAGGCTACATCCTTGATATTCTTTGCTGTAAGGTGACGGTTAAACCCTTTCAGTTTCAGATCAAGGCGAAAATATGAATTTTATTTTGTTGTCTAGTGTTATTATTAAAGTTACTAAGTTTTATTCAAGCTAGAACCATTTTTTTGAATACTCAGAAAGCAATGTAAATAACGTACAGTTTGACTTTTACGTTTTATCAATGAGAGTAAAATGTCGGTGTAATTTTCTCAGAGATAAACATTTCAACGTTTTTATTTGCAGGAATGAATGAAATTTAAGTTGAGCTTAAGCCGACGCACTATGTTGCCAACGGGGAAAAAAGTGTCCATAAATAGGCAAATGAAATTTAGAAATAAGAATCAAAAACCATTCAAAGTTATTCATTATACTTTTCTACATTAGAAAAAGTCATTAATTTTATTTGCAATAAATCTGGGAATATGCGCCAATGCAATATTCATGCCGATGCATAACGGTTGATCAAAAACCCATTTTGACATGCTAACACAAAAACCATCCTAATTTCCAAATAAACTAATATTTTTGCTTAAAATTTGGAATAAGCATAGCAAGTATATGTCTTTAAAGATATATTTATTAATATATACCAAAAAACATTTTTTACGTAAAATTCTAGCGATAATTTTGAGGCCCTTTTTTCTACGTGTCGATGACACATAAAATTTGAGAATAGTTTTTTTAGTCCATCGTTGTCCATCAGATATATACGTAAAACTATTCTTAAATATGTAATAGTAATACTGTATAAATATAAGAGTGCCCATTTTGGCCCATTGCAAGATATTTCTTGCGATATTTTTTGACGTTTTTGACATTTTTAAAAATTTCATATCAAAAATTTCCAGCTTGGGTACGCATTTCTTAAAAACTTTTTGGGAAGCTAAAATTTGGTATGCAGGTAGTTCTTACCCTAAATAAAAGAAATATAATAATTTTGACCCTAACTGCCCCCCTCCCCCTGAGTTATGTTATACTCCCATTTTAGTTAAATCCTGATCTACAATTTGGTAACCATAACCATAACTTATAATTTTGCAGTTTTTACAAAACTAGTAGTATACCAAAGTTAGCGCCAAGGGGGGGGGTGGTCTCTACCAAAAAAAAAATTAACACATCCTTATTATTAAACCTAATTATTAAAAGAAAATAATACTTAAGAAGCGTGTGGATTGTTAAAAATTTGCATAAAAGTTACATGTACCCTTAGGAGGGTCCTAGCTCCCTTAGGGCTTATTTCCGGGCCAACCTTTATAGGAACTTTTTGCTTATTTTCGCATGGGGAATCTACCATTTTTGTTGAATTCACCAATTCTGAATCAGCCTATAGTCGTCGGCCGTGCAAAAAATAGTGTATACCTCGGGAATAAAAACTCAAAATTGTGACTAAACTATTTTTTTATGTATATTAAAGAGTTTTTACTCAATTTTAGTAATAAAATAATTTTGGACACTTTTTTTTCATTTGGCGACATAGTGCGACGTCTCGAAGGAATTGTGCGAAGGAAATATTTCATAATAGTCCAGAAAACTTGCCTTTTTTCACAAAAAAAATATTAAACTATAAAAGGTTTCTGTTGGAATGCTTTGATTTAGGAGTCAACCTTCGTTTGCAGGAAATCGGCTACATTTTCATATTTTTTTTGCCTTTGCCCACTTGATTTCAAAAATGATATTTTAGTTTTGCGGAAATGGTGATTTTTTATATATTTTTTGTTTTGGCATAAAAACGTTATGTTAGAAACGAAGTATATTCTAGTTATTTTGGGTCAAAATTGTTGACCTCTCCGAAAAATTGCATTGTTGTATTTAATTTGAATATTTACGGGGCGCTTTATGAGGTTTCAACTTTTAAAAAAACTTTTAAGTGGAAAAGTTAATACGCTTTTTCTGAACCTTAAATTTAATCATTCAAAAGATCCATTAGGTTCACTATCCTGGGATTGGTTTTGGTAAAAATCAAAGGGGGCAGGGGTGCAGTCCGGAATAAAAACTATTACTTCATGCGATATCTATAATTATACTATATAATGATCGTATGACAACACTTATTACACAGGCCCACAAAAAAACAAAAGTGGTCTGCGCCATGGATAGAATCATGATATTCCTATGTATTTTCGCCCGCTAAAACCGAGTCTAAGCTCAGTTTAACCCCTACACGTCTGAATTTTTCTCTACAGCCGCTCTATGTTACTAAACAGGAAAAAAGTGACCAAAATTATTTTATTGTGTATTTCAACTTTAAACTAGATGAAACGTTGCAAGCATCCTGTCTAAACATCGGCACTATTGTACACTAGAGCCATCTAGTTTGCAAATTTCAAACTAGGTGTTTTGTTTGATTTAAAATTCTGTATCTTTAAAACATTATATTCTAGAAAAAAAACTGTATACAACATATAGGGTTTAAAAAGAGCTTTTATTTAAAATATAATTTTTTGAAATCAGGTTATAAATATGTGAGATATGCTAAAAAACCCTTTACTGCTTTAAACGTTTTAGGAAAACGTTGTTTATAACATTTTTTGACCAATTTAAAATAATCTTTTATATAAGTGCTAAATTAACCAAATACAATAATAATTGCCTTAATTATAAACAAAAAACGCTAAAAATAGGAGTTTTACCCTATTTTTACCCCCTTACCCCCAATCGTTTACCCTCAAAATCTAATCAGCTCTTCGGAATACGATAAGAAACAATATTCAAAAAACCGCAAGTCGATATCTCATGTAGAAATGGAGTTAGAGAGTTTACACCCAGACAGACACACAGACAGACAGACGGACGGACGCAAATTTTTTTTTACTGATTTCGACTCAGAATGGTTCTTAAACGTCGAGAAATGTGAAAAAAACGTGGTCAAAGATTTTGATTTAATAATTGGTAACACAGCACGGCTGTAGAGAAAAATCCAAACGTGTAGGGGTTAAACTGAGTCCAGATTCGGTTTCAGCGGGCAAAAATACATAGGAATATCATGCTTTTTCTTATCCCTGGCGCAGACCACTTTTTTTTGTGCACAGAAAAAAAGGTTGTCTTCGCAGAAGATAATAAATTATCTTGGATTTATATTATCTTAAATCGAGTTAATAATCTTCTTTTAAGATCATGCATCCTCGGTTTAAGATTATCTGTGACTTTGGTTTCCTTTAAATATTCTCTTGGTAGAAAAAATCCTTGACACAAGGATTTTTTCCTTAAATGCATGACATTTAAAATAGTAACAGAGAATCAAGAGTTATTATATTGACTCAAAGCCCCTGTTGTCTTACGGTAAAGAATTTGCCGGCCTCACCCCAGGTAGATATACAGTAGACTCGCCCGTTGTTATTGTTGGCTGGCAGACAATTTGCGCAGTAGTTCAAGATATGCGCGGGAGAGAAGTTAGGTTTTTTTTTTGCCGTCAGTTGGCTTTAAAGGTGTATCATTGTTTTTATCTGCTTTAAAATGGACGAATTTGTATCTGTTAACCTCTAACGATAGGGATTTTCAAATTTACCTAAAAAATTCATGGGTAAGTAGCTTTAAATAATTTATACCTACAAGCGCCATTTTCCAATGGCGTTGCAACAAGTTTTTTTTTCAAAACCAAATGCTTTTTCCTACGACCACCCATGAAACCAAATTTCACACGATTAACAGAGTAAGAAAGTATCATATTTCATAGGCGTGCGAAATAATATTATACATGTGTGGGATTTTTTTTTAAATAATTACCATTCTATTAACCCTGGAACCTGACTGTGGGGTCTTTATCTTACACCAAGTCTTGGTTTAAGATAATATGATCTTGAATCAAGAGAATCATAATCTTAAATTAAGGCTATAATTCTCTTCATTCAAGATTATATTATTTTAAACCAAGACTTGGTGTAAGATAATATGATCTTGGATAAAGATAATATGATCTTGAATCAAGATAATTACATACTTGGTTTAAGATAGTATGAGTTCTAAAAAAAGTTTATTTTTTTTTTCGCACAAATACCTGACTCCTGGCCTTTTGCGCAAAGGAAATATTTCATAAATCTGAGGTTTTATGTCCTGCCTATTTACGCAAATATTTTCATTCCAAATCCCAAACATACTCAATAAAATGTTTAATCTATTTATTGCGTCGTAAAATATAGATTAACCAAACCACTTTATAAAATGGCGTTTATTATAACATTTTTAACCCCTTTGTTGGTCGAAAGTACTTTTTTATTGTCGCTAAAGCTTCTCATTATCGGACGACATTTTTTACATTGTAAATATACCTCGTGTATTGAGTTGTAATCTCGTTTTTCTACGACTGCTTTAGAATGTAAGAAAATACACACACTTTTCAAACACAGAATGAATCCCTTCTAGCTTTAGATACGGTATGAATATTCTGTATCAAGTGTTAGAATGAGCACATGTAGTGCCATCACTTGTTTATAAAAGTAAACTGTAGCAAAATTAGCAAATATATATATATATATATATATTTTACTATGAAATATTGAATAATTTAATGCAATTTAAAGTTTTGCGTTAAAATTACATAAAGTTTTTTAGTTTTTCTTAATATTTGACCAGTTTTTTATCAATTTAGTTCAAAAAATTAAAACTGCCCCATCTATTGTGAAATATTTAAACCTGATATCTATCACAACAATCTGACATAACCTTCAATTTTTGCATTATAATTTGTAAATATGTGCTAAAATTAAATAAAAATCTTTTTTTAAGTTAATTTTTTTAAGGAAAATATGAAAAAAATGTAAAAAAAAAATCCATCTTCGTTCAATTCAAAGATAAGAACGCTTTAAGTGGACCAATGCTGTTGCTGATATTAAATTACCTTTAAAAGTTAAATTTGTAGCTAAGGAAGCAAATTTAATTATTGCAGGTACATATTCTGTAGGTTGACTGGTGATTAATGTGACATAAATATTTATTAATGTCAAAAATCCACCGCCGAATGGAGTGACTATAAAAATAGAATATTTGATAGCCTTTGTCAAAATATAATAACTTAAAAAGATTCTAAAGTTGAAAGTCTCAAATAATGCACGCGTTAACAATTAAAATGCAACCATAGTTACTAATAAGTAGGGAAAAACTAATTTGTAGGTAATTTAACATCAGCAACAGGATTGGTCAGATTTAATGGCTTCCTTTTTAATTAGTATTGAAAATGAATTTTTTTTCATATTTTCCAGAGGGTTTTTAATATACCCTCAAATTTCTGTACGCATGTTCTGGAACAGGCTGTATGTAAAATGTACTAATATAAATGATGCTGAATAAATTATAAAAATTAAATAAAATAGTTGTGAAAGTCCTTTTTTTATTATCGTAAAAGTATTTGTTTACAATAATTACTTTGATAACTCTATAAGGGTACCTGTATTACACTTACAAAAACTGTTCATATTTTTTTCTAATGCTTTCTTTTTACTTTTGCGAATATACAGGATGTACCAAAAAGTGCCACAAACTTTGGCCCGATGTCTTTGGGTATTGATTATATTCATTCATAACAAATAGGTAAATAGCTATTTTCCTAACAAGTGCGGAAAGAGGCACTTTTCCGCGTACCTAATTTGCAAACGAGGGGCTTTGTTAGTTTTTGGATTACCAAAAAAAGATAATTATTATTATTTTTTCGTGTGAAACTATAGGGTGTTTCAGTTAAAACTCCCAGGGCCAATTACTCAAAAAATAAAAGAGGTATTTATGATCTCTAAAAAGAATGACTGTGGGTTGATAGTAGAGGAAATGCGCCTAATTTCGGATGGTTTCCAAATTTCGGATAGTAGTGTATTTAAGATACTGTCTGCAAAGGTAAACAGAAACCTACTTTTATGTGAAGCCAAAAGTCAAACTAAATCCGTCCTGTAATATGATAACGGTAGAGCTTTTCCCCTTTAAATGGCAGCACAAATCGTTTATATTGCAAATGGCAGTTTTGTGCCCAGTTGCATTATGTTGCTTGTTTATTTTATAAATAATCGTTATAAAAGTTCGTGATTCTGTCTTGGGTAAGTTATGATGTTAGTTAAGTTGATCCACTATTCATAATTAAGCAATTTGAAAACGTAAACATTCTACAAATTTCTAATCTAAAAAGCAGAAAGTTGCCTAATTTCGGATAGACCATTTTTGTGCATTTGATTCCCAATTTCGGATATCCGCAAGGTAATTATTATTCAGGATAACCAACCATTAATTATTATTTTTATAATGATACAACAAACTAAGATAAACAATTTTGAAAAAACGAAAATTACCTAAGATACTAAGATATTCGAAATTGGGAATCTAAAATTATAGTTCCTATAGTATTTCGTAGAAAATCGCTTAATGATTAAATTACGTCTTAAATGTGAAGGAATAACAAGAAACATAAGCAATGGGATCCAGATCTACTCTTGAAAAAATTTTTTCGGATATGTCCGAAATTAGGAGCCCTTTTTCAAATACACAAAAATGCGCTGATTTTTTTTAACCGTGTTTTTTGGAAAAAATAAACTGTAATAAAATTGCTTTTATAATAAATCATGGTTCGCTATAATAAGTTGTATCTGGTTATATAAAAAAAATATCAAAAAGTAATACCGAGTATTAAATATTGAATACATTGTAAATGGTATCCGAAATTAGGCGACTTTCTTCTACTTTTAATTTGAATCATTTTTTGAGTTATTTGCAATCTAAGATAAATATTTATATTTTAACCGACTTCCAAAAAGGAGGAGGTTATCCATTTGAAGTGTGACTTCGTTTTTTTTTTATGTTTGTTCCCGCATAACTTTGGAACGGATAAACGGAATTTGATGAAACTTTTTGCAACTTAAAGAGGGCATTCAAGAGGTTTAAATTTGACGCTCGGATAATGCCGGGTAAGCCGGATAATTAAGATAAATTTAATCGTTTTAACGAAATTTCACTTAAATTAAATTTGGTTCTAATACCAACCAAATTTTTAGAAAATGGTCGGATAACTCGGATAAGCCGGATAACTTGATTAAGGGGTCACTCAAATATTACGGAATCTTTTAAATGCCGCTAAACTTGATTCTCTGGACCTGTAATATTAAAATACCAAGAGATAATTATAAAATTTGTTTATATCATAAAGTATTATTTGATTACTACTTAACGCTTAAAGTTTAACAAAGATTTTCTTTAGTATTTTGTTAAGTTGGTTGGACTCTTGGGCGCTGAAATAAAAATACTACTAAATTTATTTTTTAGAAATTTTAAGAGGTTGACGTCACAACGCACAAATAGTGCGTTGTGGCGTCAACAGCTTGCCGAGGTGGAAGGACAACTATAATTTAGCTTAGATGACGTTACAAATCTACAAGTTCTATGTCTCTAAAAAGTAAAAAATAAAAAATTTTCGCAAAAAAAAATGAACCGACTTCTGTCTCTAAAAAGTAAAAAATAAAAAATAAGTCGGTGCCAATTTCACAGCAAACAATTTAACAACCAAAACAATTGTTAGTATTTAATTTAGGGAATGGTGAAATTGGCACCGACTTAAGTATTTCTTACTTTTTAGAGACAGAAGTCGGTTAATTTCTTTTGCGGAAGGTTTTTAATTAGTCCAGTCAAATAATAAATGTAAATTACAATAAATGTACATGGGCTAATATTTTAAAGGGTAGTAGTGGATGGTAACAAAAAACTCCCTCTATTAGTTTTTAAGTAATTGGCCCTTGAAACTTTTAACTGAAACACCCTGTATAGGAAAAAGTATTGTTTTTTTTTAACCAAGTAAATAAATAATTGTAATTATAACAGTGTTATGCTTTAATTTCGTTCTAGCTAGGTATTTTATTTAAAGATCCTTACATACCGGGTTGAAGGTATATTGTTTGTTTGTTGTTGTTCTTGCAAGTACCGTTCAGTTTTATTGGCCGCTAAGACCAAGTGTGATGCTAATTGCATGTGTGTGTGAATAATCCCGACGAATTAGGTATTGCCTGATAGGCAGGCTGTGAAATTTTTAAGCTAACATCATGTGTTGTTTCAGGAGAACTCTCAGATTATTTTTATTGCTTTGCTTTTGATATAATATGAGAAGCAGAATTGACTAACCAACTTTGCACTGGTCTTTTTCTTATTCTTGCTTTTTTGATTTTTTCTTTATTATTAAAACCAAAACCAGATAAGTCTTAAGTAGGTTAGTCCATTCTGATTCTCATAGCCTCATATAATATATATTATATCAAAACCAATTCTAAAACCTGGCATTAAAACAAAAAAAGCAATATATTTGTTGTTACGTAATTTGTGTTACGTAATACTTGAACGTTCCCTTACATATGCTAATGGATGTTAAAAAAATAAATAAATATGTTTTTCAAAAATTATTAAAGTTGTTACGTACGTTACCAAAAAACGTTACGTACGTTACCTGAGAGTTTTCACCAAATTTCAAACTGAAATTGGAAAAACTACCTATACGTACAAATATTCTTCTGTATTTACTACAATTTTTTTTTCAGGATCGTGGATCATTTAGGGGTCGTTTAGGGGACCTAAACTTTAAATTTTGGGTATTTTACAAGTTTTTTTGTACTTAGTATTTCACCAAAACAGTTTTGGAAATGCTGGATGAATTTTAAACTATAACCTTACCTAATATATAAATAAATATATAATATAGTTCTCAGCATGAAACAAAGTCTCCGACGAAAGGGGGAGGAATCATTCGCGCTCACTTCTTTCCGTCAAAAGCGTTATAAGGCGTGCGTGCCTACAACGGGCTTCCCACTTGCACACACATTCCTAACATTTTTCCCGTAGCCACAGATCCGTGCGTCAAAGTATAATAATATTTAATTTTTTATGCTGTGGTAGCAGTTGGCGCGGAATAACCCTGATCTGGTTGCCCCAATTGGGGAAAACCAAAACTTTTTTTAGTGTAGGAAACTTATGGAACGAACCGAATATTACCATCCTATCGCTTAATCGAAAGCTAAACTCTTCCTTATTACACTCTCATTGTTGTCTCTTTTAAAATTGTACAAATGCATTCACAAGCTTTGGTTAGAGTTACAGATGTTTTCCGCTTTAAATAATGGAAATGACTAATTTAGTCCTAGAATTTGCTTTTTTTCTACGACTGCTTTAGAATGTAAGCAAATACACACACTTTTCAAACACAGAATGAATCCATTCTAGCTCTAGATACGGTATGAATATTCCGTATCGAGAGTTAGAATAATCACATGTAGTGGAATCTCTTGTTTATGAAAGTAAAGAAAACTGTAACAAAATTATCAAAAATATATATATTTTTCCATGAAATATTGAATAATTAAATGCAATTTAAAGTTTTGCGTTAAAATTACATAAAGTTTATTAGATTTTCTTAATATTCGACCAGTTTTTTATCAATTTAGTTCAAAAAATTAAAACTGCTCCATCTATTTTTAAATATTTAAGCCTGATATCTGTCACAACAATTTGACATAACCTTCAATTTTTGCATTATAATTTGTAAATGTGTGCTAAAATTAAATAAAAATCTTTTTTAAGTACTGAATTGATAAAATTATTAAATAACATTAATTGCTTTATTTAAAAATATGTGTTTTGTTGTATTTACAATGTCGAGTCACAAAAAACATTGTTTTTAACCTTGTCCGTAGTTTAAAGCCATATAGTGTTTCATATTTGCATTTGAAGAAAAAGTATAGTCTACAACACGTATGGAATAGTCATTCCGCGCTCGCGGGAACGTCATACACGCCTGCCGGCTCGTATGACAAACTTTCCGCTCGCGCGGAATATAAATCTATTCCTTACTAGTTATAGAATATACTATTCCATAAGAAGACTGATCACTGATCAATTAGAGGGTCTTGCCCATAGACAAGCAAAGACCTCCAAAGCCCTTACGCAATACTGTGATAAATGAGCCTTGCGCATCTGCGATAAACTTGCACATGCGCACTACTATTGTTGTTTTTAACCTTACTTTTATGTGTCAAATAAAAATTGTATAAAAGGCAACAAAAAACAATAAATATCTACGAAGAAAGGTCGAAAAAGTTTATTTTTTTATCATTTTATAAGAATTTTTCGATGTGTGTTTGAATTTCGGGAAAATATATTATATAACCAATTTGTTTAATTTAGTCTAGTATTCAGTTTTATAATTGCAGAATTAACAAAATTTTAACATAACTAAATTGTTTGGTTTGGTTTTTAAAAAAATATGTAAATTAAATTATGATTCTATTACTAATAAATATAATATAATATATAACCAATTTTTTTATATTGTTTTTACAAGTTTACTATTTTAAAAAACATAAATTATGATTAAAATGTTTTGTTTGGTTTGTTTGGTTTATTTGTTTTTGTTTTTTGATAAAAAATATGCCTTTCATTCAAAAAATTATATATTTTACGGTTATTTTTTTAAATTAAAATTTAAGCGCAATTGTATTTTTACGCGGAAAAAGTATGCGCGATTATATTATTGCGAGGTAAAAGTATACGCATAATAGTTTTCTTTAAAAATGAAAAGAAAGAGATTTCTAATTTACATGAGTTAAATAGTATATCTTGAATGTAAGGTTAATATTTTGTAAGCAATGTTTATAAATTTTCAATAACAGGTATGTTTTCTTTATACATTATAATGTTCGAATTAACATAATAATAATTGTTTGCATACATTTTGTTCTTAAATTGTAATAATACTATTCAACTATACAATACGTAATGTATGTATCTTATTATTGTTTATCTTCCTAAAATTATTTGCTTTAACATTTAATGTATACTATTCCATAATATTTGTTTATTCTCAAAATTTCCATATATGTTTACATATATTTTTCAATATATAAGTCTTTTTCTGATTTTGCAATTTTCAAAAATGGAACTAAAATTTGGATAATATAGTATATACATTTTTTTTTTGTAGTAATTTCTCATTATAAAATTCTTTTAATTAATAATTATTAAATATAATTAATAAGTAATTTTGGGAGATCAGTCGACTGCAGTCGAGATATGTATAACTTTTTTTTTTTTTGTACTAAGTTTTATTTTTTAATGCCCTATAAATATTTTTTGATCACATATTCACGATTTCTTTAAACTTTAATAATATATTTTATTGTTAATTTTTTTTTATGAATATTTCTTAACCGGCATATATTTTCTTCTTTTTTTAACTTGGCAACATATTTATTTTTTTTATTGTGCCGCAATAGGAAAATTGACTGGTCAATTTGAAATGCCGTACTTATTTTTATGTCTTATTACTTAAGAATATATTATTAAACTAATAGTTAAACTATAACTTTTCTTCGTTTAATTTTACTAGTCTAGGTGTAAGGTTTGACAAATGGACTAGTCGATATATTTATTTTATAACTTTTATTTAAGAGCGGGCTTCAGTTTTTTTTTTTTTTTTTCATATCGCTCGTAGCGATAAGATATTTAGCTTTCGTCGATCTTTTCTGTTTTAGTTTTTATTTTTATTTTATTTTTTTTAAGCAACTATTTTTCTTATAAGTAACTATTTCTTTTTTTCTCAGCCAGTAACTAAAGTATTTATTGCCCTGTAATCTGAAATTTGGGTAATTTAACATATCTATTTATTAATAAATAAGTAGGTATTTGCAAATATTTTTTCTTTAATACTATAGTTCGAAAAAAAACATATCCTATTTATATTTAACTAATTACTAATAATGTCTTCTTAAAATAATAACTAAATGTTTTCACATTGTATTTGTTTACAATTTTACTAAATTAAAATGAACGATTTTAATATAGCACATATTAATGCTAGATCTTTATTGGCAGGTTTTGACTTATTTAAGGAATACATTCTGCAAAATAACTTTAGTATAGTCCTAATAAGTGAGACGTGGCTACATCGGGACATACTGGATTTTGTGGTAAAAATTAAAGGATATAAATTGGAAAGAATGGACAGGAATTATAGAACTGAGGATGATGAGAGAGGAGGAGGAGTCTGTATGTATATTAAATCTAGTCTTACATATTCTCTGATTGAGGTAAATCAAAGTAAATCTCTTGAGCAGTTGTGGGTTTCAGTTAAGTTGCGTAAAAAATTATATAATATTGGAGTTTTCTATAGACCACCTAAATCCAGAGCTGACTTTTTTGATAACTTTGAGGATACCATAACCGGTTTAATACCCACTTGTGATGAAATAATTTTCTTAGGTGACTGTAATATAGATTTTTTAAATAATAATCATAGTAATACTATCAAGTTTTTGGCTTCGCTTGAAATGCTTGGCTTGTCACAAAAAATCAATGAACCAACCCGCTTAGATAAAATGAAGCTTATTGACGTAATCATCTGTACGGAGGGGGTACAACTTTCAAATAGTGGTGTGCTAAATGGTCATGGTTTACAAACTGATCATGAACCAATCTATTGTACTTTAAACTCTATAAAAGAAGTCCCTTCTCATACATACAAAACTTTTAGAGATTTTAAACACATAAACGAGGATGAATTCAATACAGCGGTTAACAATGCACCCTTTAATTATATTTTTGATATCAATAATATTGATGGGAAAATATCCGTATTTAATAATATTTTAATAGATCTGTTTGACAGTTGTGCTCCACTCCGTACAGTAAGGATAACAAAACCAAAGGCACCTTGGCACACTGATAACGTTGAGCGCCTAAATAAGCTTAGAGATGATGCCAAAGCTAGATTTAAAAAAAGTAAAAATCCTATTCATAATGAGTATTATAAAGATTTACGCAATTTTGCAACTACTGCTGTGCGAAACGAAAAAAAGGCCTACATTAATCACGAGTTAAATGTAAAGAAAAAGAATTTGTGGATAGTTCTGGATCGTCTTGACGTTCATAGCTCTAAAAAAAAAATTGAAATACCTCAGCACTTGCAAAATGTTGATGAGATAAATAGATATTTTATAAATTCAGTAAGTAGGGGAAACGGGGGTAATGTGGATGACACCATAAATTTTTACTCAAATAATAATTTTTGCAATTTTAATGAAAAATTTAAATTTACAGCAGTTAATGAAGAGGAAGTTTTAAAGATTTTGAACTCAATAAAAAGTAAAGCTGTCGGTAGTGATAAAATTAGTATTCAAATGATTAAGTTATGTATGCCTAAAATTACCCCTTACATTACACACATTGTAAATTTTTGTATTCAAAATAGTGTGTTTCCTGATTTATGGAAGTTGGCTTTTGTAACTCCCGTCCCTAAAAATAGCAAACCCAAGGAATTTAAGGATCTTAGGCCTATAAGTATACTTCCCACTTTATCTAAAGTTCTTGAAAAGGTTATTTGTGAGCAAATGAAAACACACCTAGGTAAGTATAACATTTTACCTGAGTTTCAGTCTGGGTTTAGACAGGACTTTAGTTGTACAACTGCTCTCACAAAAGTTTGTGATGACATAATAAGTGCTAAAGATAAAGACTTAGTAACTGTTTTAATACTTTTGGACTACTCTAAGGCCTTCGATTCAATAAACCCTGATATTTTAATTTCAATTTTGCATTTTTTAGGATTTGATGAATCTGCAGCTCTTTTTATTTTTAACTATTTGAAGGATCGCAAACAACAGACTTACACTTAATGGTACCTTGTCATCCATATTATCCTTACTTTGCGGTGTCCCTCAGGGTTCGATTTTAGGCCCATTATTGTTTTGTATTTATATTTGTTATTTACACAAGCCTAAACATTGCAAGGTACATAGCTACGCAGATGATACGCAGTATTATTACTCTTTTAAATACTCGGACTCAAGCAGTGCTATTGCTAAAGTTAATGCGGACCTTGAGGCGTTAGTAAAAGCATCTAAAAATCATGATCTCTGCATTAACCCAAATAAATCTATGCTACTTATATTTGGAAAAAATAAAGACTATGAGGCACAAGCAAGAGATTTTATTGTAAATGTAGATGGAGTTCGATTAAAACCAGTTAAAGAGGCAAGAAATCTAGGACTTATTATGGATGTGGATCTTAGATTTAAAAGTCACATAAAAAAATGTGTAGGATTGGCTTTTTGTAACCTAAAGAAAGTTTTTGCACATAAAGATTATCTCAATCAGAAGATTAGACAAACTCTCTGTGATTCCTTAGTTCTATCTCACTTTACATATTGTGATACAGTTTACGGTCCTTGCCTTGATTTGGCAACCTCTAAGGTTATACAGAGGATACAAAATGTCTGCACACGCTTTATTTGTGGCATTCCCAGGCGGGAACCTACAAGTGTACATATTAAAAACCTGGGGTGGCTTAATATGGCCAAAAGACGACTGTTTCACATGTCCGTGTTTTTTCATAAAATAATAGTTTTTCATAAACCACCATACTTGTTCAAAAAAATTTCCTTTAAATCAGATGTTCACAATATAAATATTAGAAGAAAAAATTTAATAGTATGCCCTGCTCATAAAACTAGCTTCTTTGAGAGATCGTATTCATATAATGTCTGTAAGTTATACAACACAACTTTAGAGGAAATGAAACAATACTCTGTGAGCAAATATAAAGCAAATTTGAGAAGAATGTTATTTAGTGATGTTGTAATATATATTTAATAACATAGAGCAACCTTGGCTGGGTTAAAATTAATATTTTGAATTAAAACTTATTATCATATTTTTCTATTTTTTATTTTTTGTTTATTTTTAGCATGTAGTCTATTTTTAGCATGTAGTTAGGTATAGGAATTATATTCAAATTTCCTGACAGGGAAGTTTGGGTGCCTTAGGGTTAAGTGGAAGAACAGCTTGCTGAACTTCGCCCTTTGCTATATTTAGCATTAAGAAATTTTGTATTCATGTATAATTCCCTATAGCAATAAAGACCTTTATTATTATTATTATTATTATTAATTTTTTCGCGATAATAATTTTTCGCGGTAATTACTTTTTCGCGGTGAAACCTTTCGCAGTTAAATCATTGTGCGGTAAATGTTTTCGTGGTAACATTTTTGTGGTAAATTTTTCGGCTAAATCTCCTAGATTCAAAAAAATTATAATATTTGACCTTCTCCCCCCAAAAAATCTTCGCTACGGCTCTAGCAGCAGTTAATATAACAAACGATTTTAGAAACTAGGGGTAATGACGTTTTCTACTCGAGAACTATTTTTGACGCCAGTTTAAAAGCGAAATCCTTTCTCACTTTAAATAGATACATACTTAACATAAACTATAGCTAGAACTATGCAATTTATGTTCGTGCATGTCGGAAATAAAACTTTAAAGAAGTCTACTTAGTATTTATATTAAATTTTCATGCGTTCTTTTTTTTTTAAATTAAAGCCCACTTATCCACTAAAAACCCCTTATAGGTTTTAAATTATAAGACGGTATGTTGCCGCACCCTGCCGCAGGGTAGGAGAGCCGATGAACATGTTTAACATGGTATTTTCTCCTGGCTGAATTCTAAATTTTGCGGACGGTTTCTTTTAAATTCAAAAAAGTGTTTAAAAAGAAAATCTCAATTTCTAAAAAAAAGATAAAGTTAGTCACTTCGTAGACAAAGCCGGGGACGATCTTCCGGTAAAATCGTTTACACAAAATTCCGGATTGATTAGATTCCAGGATATTTTCAAGGATTCCATTAATATTCTGGGAGAAAGTAAAGATTTCGGGACTTTTAAGGATACTTATAAGATTGTAAGAGTCCGGTAAACTGTGGCGCACCCAGAATTTTTCTTTGAGGGGGGTTGAGCCAGGGACGGCTACAGGATTTGTCTTATGGTGGCAAGCCTATCTAGCTATCAATATCAATAAAAAGTTTTCGTCAAGTTACAAACAAGGGTGTAAATAATTTTATAAAATCTAGCCGCAGGCGAACATTTTTACAGTACACAGTTTTTAACACTAGCAATTTCTAAAAAATTTAGCGCAATTTAGGCAATTTTCTTTGAGGGGGGTTGAGCCAGGGACGGCTACAGGATTTGTCTTATGGTGGCAAGCCTATCTAGCTATCAATATCAATAAAAAGTTTTCGTCAAGTTACAAACAAGGGTGTAAATAATTTTATAAAATCTAGCCACAGGCGAACATTTTTACAGTACACAGTTTTTAACACTAGCAATTTCTAAAAAATTTAGCGCAATTTAGGCAATTTTTTTACAGTTAACAGTTTTTTAGGATAAGCAATTTCTAAGAATTCGAAAAGCAAATTGTTTTATAAAACTTATATTGGGTAGAGAAAACCTCCTTAAATATACTTTTTTTTAAGAAATCTTAAATTTTCACATTTCCCGGTCACCTCAGAATTTGAAATGTAAATATTTTTTATAAAATCTATTAATTTAAATTTTAAGCGAAAATTTTTACGGGATGCAGTTTCTAATAATTCGAAAACCAAATTATTTTTATAAGACTTCAAATAAGAAGGTTAAAACAACTATTATGCTTAGCGCCGCAGGCGAAAGTTTTTAGAAATCTTTAGTTTTTGCATTTCCCAGACACCTTAAAATTTGACATGTAGATAATTTTATAAAATATATTAGTTATAATTGTAATATCACATTATTGCTAATCAATTTTAGCGCCGCAGGCGAAAATTTTAAGAGTTTACAATTTTTCCGGATAGGAAAATTTGCTTTATCAAACTTTATATGGGTGTGGGAAACACCGCAGGCAAAGATCTTTAGAAATATTGATGCTTCACATTTTCCAGTTTAATGGATCACATTATTTTATAAAATCTACTAAGGAAACGTTCAAGTATTACGTAACGCAAAATGTACCAAAATTCATACACTTCATATCTTGGTTCTCGCGTTATTCAAGGCTGTAGAGATTTCATATTTTGGTTACCCCCCTAACCCACCCCCTATTAGGGGGGGGGGGTAGCCAAAATAAGAAATCTCTATAATCTATAATAACGCGAGAACCGGGGTATGAAGTGTATAAATTTTGGTACAATTTGCGTTACGTAATACTTGAACGTTCCCTAATACAAAGCCAAGGATTAGCGCCGCATGCGAAAATTTGGAAAAATCAAAATCAAAACATCAAAATTAAGCCTGAGCAAAATAACATATCGAAAATTTTCACTACCTATAATGTTTATATTATGGGTCTTGAAGCTGCGATAAAAACAAAATTATTTGCTAGTTAAACATAATGCCCGTGAGCTATACGGAATCCACTGTTCGTGATTTTGATTCTGCTAAAGACGCTATTAAAATTCCCATTATAATATTAAATTTAAATCTATATTTATAATAGCGAATTAAATCGAGCATTAAATATAGATACCCAGGTGGCCAAATACTTTTTTATTCGATTGTTTCTAAAAGCGACACTCTTTGTTCATGTTTTACGGGCGAAAAGTTGAACTTTGTGACCCTAGGGCCAAAAAGTTTTTTTCGCACGCAAACTAAAACTTGTTATTTTTAAGCTTTTTAAAAGAAGATTCTTTACCTTTACTGTAATATTTATAAAGAAATATGACCTTCTGGTCACTTTTGGTCTTGAACTAACTGTTCTTTTTTACCAGATACAGTTATTATAATCATTTCATACAAAATAAAAATTTCTTTTATAACATAACCTCAAAATATATGTTAACTGATTAATCTGTATTTGCCCACTAAAATAAATTAAAAACACCAACTTTCGATTGTAAAATCAATTTCAATATTCATAACGGTTTCAGAAGTATTATTATTTTTATAACAGAGACATTTTAACAGACATTAATCACCAAGCTATAGCTTTTTTAATTTGAAAATGAAACCGCACGCAAAAGAAACAATTCAGTTGTTTTTTAGCGATATGATTGGATAGCCATTTGTCATGGATAACTAGATAAGTAATAAGGCAGTAAAAAGAAATATTCTTTGCAATTTAAAATTAAGTATATTTTAATAATTTAGTTACAATCGAATAGATAATATTGTATAATACACGGGCAAAAAGTTAAATTTCGATTTAGTAGGTTTATTATCCTCGGGCCGGCCCCACCGGGCAGAGGGCCTGCTTCTAAAAACCTACTCAATCGAATACCTTAACTTTTCGCCTTTGTATTATAAATAACTATTTCATTGATTTTAAAGACACCCAAGTATTTAAATCGACACAGAAAATAAAAGAAGGATATCGTTTTAAAGGCGAGTTTTGGGCTAAATGAGAATAATGTGTTTTTGTTTAAAAAAAGTGAAAAATGATGAATGAAAAGTGAAAAATGATGAATGAAAAATGATGAATTCATTTGTTTAAAAAAAAGTGAAAAGTGATGAATAATGTGTTTTTGTTTAAAAAAAAGTGAAAAATGATGAATTCATCAAAAGAATTAAAGAAATTGTTTAATAAGTTATTTGTTAATTTTGATAAAAATAATTATTCAATAACAATTTTTGTGTTATCGTAAACAACGTAAACACAAATAGTTCGCAAAAAACTTTGGCGGCTACAGGTAGTAAAAACGCCTGTGTTGCTGCAACCCAAAATACATCCAAGAATCGCGACAAGAGTCCTTCTTTACCAACAATAGTTTTGACAGAAGAAAACAAAAATGAAAACATCAATCCTGATGATAAAAACGAAAACAAATGGACTGATGTTAAATATAGAAAAAAAAGGGAGAAATACTATATTAAAAAAACATCAAATGCTACACCCTTACCGGGCACATCGATGAGCAAGCTAAAAACAGTGAGTAGGTTAGGATGGGTGTTTCTTTCAAACTTGGAAAAAAATACAAAATCTGAAGATATTATAGACTGTTTGGATTCAACTTTTAAGAACCAATACGTATGTGATAAAATGGATACAAAGTCTACCAAAGTTGCTTCGTTTAAACTAGGTGTACCAAATTTTATGCTAAGTACTGTGCTCAACAAATCTTATTGGACTGCAGGTATGATTGTAGACAAGTACACATTTAAAAAGAAAAGTAGCAATGAAAATACTGCAACGGAAAATAGTAACAAAACAAATAAAGGAAATGGTGAAAATTTTTCCAACGAAACAAAAAACCTGATGATGTCATAAATAAGGTAGGCCACACCGAAACATCAAGTACTACCTGCAATAATAAGGTAAATTTGTTTAAACTTTTTCATCACAATGTTCAGTGTATCAGAAATAAGGTGCATGAAATGGAAGCCTTTCTGTACGATAAAAACTTTGACATTCTATGTATCACCGAACATTGGTTAACTCCTACTGAAGCACCTGTTTTTATTTTAAATGGGTGGCATACAGCAGCTGTGTATTCAAGGCCCATTTCAACCAGAGGAGGCTCAATGATTTTAAGTAAAACTAATGACTTTGATAAATTAACAAATATTGAAAACTTAAGTGTTGAAAATCAATGTGAAATTACTGCAGTACATTTTACTGTAAAAAATATTGTTGTCTTGTGTGTCTACAGGCCTGATAATAATTTTGATCTTTTTATTGAAATAATGGAAAATGCTTTAGGCACTCTATTTTCGTCTGGTTTTAAAAATATTATTGTTTGTGGAGACTTTAATTGTCATTTTAATCTTTTAGATGCAAAAACAAACCGTTTTCTTGAAGTTATGTTATCTCATGGTTATAACCAAACTATTTTTGAATCAACCCGTGCTAAAAATTGCCTGGATAATATTTTTATGAACTTTTCCTTGGAAGACTATGAGAGTAATGTATTGAAAATGGAATTTTCTGACCACTTTGCACAAAGTCTGGCTTTTGAGGTACCAGGTGGGTTTAAAAATAGTGTTATTTCAAATGTATGTAGGCCAATCACCAGAAAAGGTTTAAATACATTTCATAATATGCTTAAAAGTTTAAGTTGGGACTATTTAGATAATTATGACATTAATAAGTCATGTAATACTTTTATTGAAAATTTGTCTGACGTTTTTAAAATCTCATTTCCTGAGGTAAAGATAAAGAGTAAGCGTGGTGATGCGGCTGTGAAGTGGTTCACGCCAGAACTGCGTGAACAAAGAGAAAACTTAAAATTACTAAATGAACTTTATAATATTTATAAAACTGATAATTTAAAACATTTAAGAAATAGGTATCGCCTAATTTATAATTTATCCATAAAAATCTGACAACAACGCAAGAACATCGAAAAACTTATAAATTTTAAATTTTGATATTTATTAAGCAATCACAGTTATAAAAATAGTAAAAGTGAATAAAATGGATAGGCAAACCTGGAGCGAAGTAAGTCTATGAAAAATATCAAACTTTATAACCAAAAACATTCATATATCAATTCAAAACATATAGTAAACACATTATAAACAAAGACTGATAACGTTTTTATCAAGCAAAAGAAGACGGAACTCTGTCAGCCTAAACCAACACTGTTGCCGCTGTGAGAATCATTTCCCTAAAATCATATTTAAATGTAAAAGAATTAATTTAACAAAAATGAATAATAGCAAAAGCTCAAATGTTACCCTAGAACAAATATTAAATGCCATTAATGTATCACAAGAACAAAACAAACAATCTTTTTCAAAATTAGAAACAGAACTAAAGGACATAAAAGGACAACTCGAAAAACAGTCAAAAAAAGTCGAAGAAAATTCAGAACAAATTAAACATCTAGAAGAGGTAAATATAGACCTAAGAAAAAAGATAAAATATCTTGAATCCAAAGCCAAAAATAATAATATTGTCATTTTTGGGCTAGAGGAATCAGACACTTCGGATCTGTTCTTAACAACTAACTTATTTAAAGAAAAATTAAATATTGAGATAACACCTAAAGACCTCAACAACATATACAGACTTGGGAAAAAAGGAACAGCGAGGAGGCCTTTAATGGTTCAATTTACTTCCAACTTGGTTAAGCAACAAATTTTTAAAAATATAAGTAAGTTTAAAGGTTCAAATATTACTGTCTCAGACGACCTAAATAAAGAAGAGCAGGAGGAAAGAAAGTTACTTTATTTACACTATAAGGAAGCAAAATCAAAACAATACAACGCAAAATTAAAAAACAATATATTGGAAATAAACGGGGAAAAATTCTCATACGAACAGTTAAAGCAACAAAAATTGGCGAAGGAATCGAAGGATAATCAGAACCTAGAGAGCCATATTGAAGTCGATATACAAAAAAAAGTAGCTGAACCAGAAAAGACAATAATTGAAGATAGAGAAAAGGAAAAAGGGCAAGATAAAGAAGAAAAAACACCGGTAAAGGATTTGGATAATACTGAAAGAAAACGAAAACACACTGAAGGGACTACTCCAAAAGAGGGATCAGCAAAGAAAAATAGATACGCTCTTTCCCTAAGAGACAGAAATAAATATTGAAAAAAAAATAATATCAACCTTTTTCTTTAAGCTTTTTTTTTAATTTTCACTTATATTATAATTTTAACTTTTAATTGTAGGTTTTTATTTTTAGGTTTTATTTAGCTTAAGTGCTTGTTTTAAATAATTGCTATAATTTTAATTTTTTATGGACTATTTTAGGGTAGGTGGTATAAATACAGAAAATCTTGAGAGTGCTTTTGAATGTAATCAAGTTTTTGAAATAAATGCAAATACTACAAACTTCAGATTGTTGCACTTAAATATCAGAAGTGTTGCCAAAAACCTTTCCGAGCTAGAAGCATTTCTCGAACAACTTACTAACAGTTTTGATTGCATTGTACTTACTGAAACTAGACAAATTGATATAAATTACATTTCCCTAGAAGGTTATGAAGGTATATATAGCGGTGGTACTTTTAACCAAAATGACGGTGTAATTATATTTATTAGAAATGGCATAAACTTTAACTATAAGATAGAAAATATAAATATGTGTAAAATTATTAATACTGAATTATTATTTAATAATGAGTTAATTAATATTATAGGAGTTTATCGCCTCCACGGAATAAATTTACCTGGTTTTTTAACCGATTTAGATGCCTACCTTTCTAAACTAAAAAATAATAATAACTTAACTATATTTACAGGTGACCTAAATATTAATTTACTAAAGCCAGTTGACCAAACCAGTGAATACTTAAATATTTTGAGTGAATACAACTTTAAATCAGTGATAAATGGTGTAACAAGAAGGGAAGCAGGTAAGGAAGGCTCATATTTTTATTAAGGGACGGGAAAATCTGGAAGAATTTATGATACCAGTAATAATAAATACAAATATAACTGACCATTATCCCGTGGCAGTACAAATTGTTTTAAATAATGAAATAAAACAAAATCAAGTAGAAAAAAAATTTATCAAACAAATAAATTATAAGACATTAAATCGTGATCTAAACAATGTAGACTGGGATGAACTTCTATCCGCGGGCGTGGAATCTGCAACAGATAAATTCATTAAATTAGTCAAAGATAAAATAGAGAAAAATACTATTTTTAAAAAAATTAAAAAAGCCTACAAAAAAAGAAAGCTTTGGATAACAAGGGAAATAATTGACTCAATAAATTACCGTGATAATTTGTTAAAACAATATTATAAAACTGACAATATCGAAACTAAAAAAGAATACAACAATTTTAGAAATCGTCTTAATAATATCATAAAAAACGCTAAAAATAATTTCCATAAAATTAAAATCGAGTCTAGTCAAAACAATAAAGAATTATGGAATACAATAAATAATCTAAAAAAGTAAAATAAAAAAGTGAATAACATTAAAGAAATTAGGGTAAATGATACAATAATTACAGATAAAAATAAGATGTGTAATATGTTTAATAAACATTATGTTGAAATGGGGGAAAAGCTAGCTAATAAAATAACAAAACCAAAAAATTATAAAGAAAACAGACTTAAGTTATCTAATTCTTTATTTCTAAGGTCCACCAGCCCTGAGGAAATCAAATCTGTAATTAGAAAACTAAAAAACAAAAAGTCTGTAGGTATAGATAACATAAGTGTAGGTATAATAAAAAATATTATTAACTCTATAGCTTATCCCCTAGCTAAACTTATTAATAAAATTTTTAAAACGGGAATATGCCCAACTGCTTTTAAAACTTCCATAATAGTTCCTATTTTTAAGAAGGGAGATAAGTTAGAGCCGGTCAATTACAGACCAATATCACTTATTACTAATTTTACAAAAATTTTTGAAACCCTTATCAAAAATCGTCTGGAAAGTTTTATTAAAAAATATGGCATAATTTCAAAAAATCAATACGGTTTTCAAAAAGGCAAATCTACTCAACATGCAATAGTCGCCCTAGTTGAGGAAATATATGAGGCAATTGACAAAGGAACCCCAGCTCTTTGTATTTTTTTAGACCTTGCCAAGGCTTTCGACACGGTATGTCATAGTAAACTAATCTCTATTTTATCTGATTTAGGTATTCGTGGTACACTATTAAAATTATTATCAAGCTACCTAACAAACAGAAAACAATACGTGCGGATTGGTTCAAATATCAGCGACCCCTTGTCTCCAAAATACGGAGTACCACAGGGTACCATATTGGGCCCTCTCCTTTTTATTTTGTATTTAAATAATATTTTTAGAATTAAAATCAGGGGTAGTACTATTACTTTTGCAGATGATACGACAATTTTTTATAAAGCACGAAACTGGATAGAATTAAAGGAAATCGTAGAAAATGATTTTCTGGGCATAAAAGAGTGGTTTGACTTTAACACATTAACATTAAACGTAGACAAAACTATGTTTATGCCATTTTCATCCTATGCCAGTGGCCTTCCATCCTATAAAACACTTACCTCAAACAATTTTACCATAGCCAGAACAGAGTCCATTAAATTTCTTGGTATTACATTGGATCAACACCTCAGATGGGACATGCAAATAAAAGAAACCAATAGGAAAATTAGGTGCTTTATACCATTTTTTAAAATATTAAGAAATATACTAAACATTAGACAGCTTAATATGGTATATAGTGCTCTTGTTGAATCTCATCTAAGGTATGGGATTCTTGGGTGGGGTGGTGTATACAACAAATCACTTGAGGACTTGGAGGTTACACAGAAATACATTCTAAAGATCATGCATAAGAAAAATTATACTTACTCTACGGATGAACTTTTTTCTTTATCTCATAGAATGGATTGTAGGCAGCTATTCTTTCTCACATTGGCCACACATACCTACAAATATAGAAACGAAATGATTAATAGGTCAACTAGGAGCAATAGAGTCTTACCTGTACCAAAGGTAAAAAAGACCATAGGACAAAGAAGTTGTAAATTTTTGGGTCCTAGGGTTTACAACATCCTTCCTAAGAATCTGCAAAATGCTCAAAGCATTAATCAGTTCAAAAGGTTATGTAAACAATATATTTTAAACTTACCCAGACTAGTCATTCACAAGCATATTGATTTAAAAAATACAGACACTTACTTAACCTAACTGATTCTATTTATTTATAATTAATTTAGTTATTTATTATTTTTTATATTTTAGTTTCTTCTTACACGTTATATACTTACCACTTTTTACTCCTTTTAACTGTTTTCTCTCTCGGTCGATTGTTTGTTTTATTGCTGTGCCTTTTAAACCGTTTTGTCCCATTTTACACTTAATGTCTGCATTTTAACCATCATACATGTATATTTTACCCATTTTTATGTTTTTGTTTTTGTATTGTTGTTTTTATGTTTTTGTTTTATTTTATATACTATACTTACCACCTATACTATTTTTAAGTGTCTTTTTACCTTACTTTACTATTATTATTATTATTATTATTATTTATTATGTAGTTTATTTAGTGAGTTATTTAAAAGTTTGACTCGCACACAAAAAAAGTAACATCAAGTTTTTCTTGCCACTTACCTCTTTTACTTTACCTATTTTACTATACAAATATAGCAGTTATTTAATTTTTATATTTTACTTACTTTTATTTTTTACTTTTAATTTATATATTTTTATTTTTATTAATTTAATTAAGACTTTATTATCTTTTTATATTTATGTATTTTATAACTTTTATTGTTGTTTATATGTTTATATGTTATTGTATGTTACGCACGCGCAAATGTTCTAAACATTTTTTGTGCTATCAGCATATTTATTGTACCTAATGTTAACATTGTACTACTTTCATTTGTACCAATAAATATTATTATTATTATAAAAGCTAAGCGTAATGCAAATGATGTTTTTCTTAGGACTTCAAATAATTTATCTAAATCTAGTTGGACTTTAATAAATGAAAAAAGAAGTAAAAAACAGGAATCTCAAAATGTTAGTTTGGAACCAGATGTATTTAATAATTATTTTTCATCAGTTGCAAATACTTTAAAAGAAAGCATACCAAAAACCAACTTGGATCCTATAAATATTATGAACGCTGAACCACTTGACATCCGCTTTACCCTTTCTGAGGTAAGTTATATCGAAGTCAGAGATATTATTTGTAACTTAAAAAATAGCAAATCCCGAGATATTTATGACCTATCTGTTCCTTTGATTAAAAAAAATGTTGATACTCTTACGGCACCCATAACTAAACTTATAAATAACTGTTTTAAATCTGGAATATTCCCAGACTCTTTAAAAGTTGCTAAAGTCATACCACTGTTTAAAAAAGGCGATAGAGATAATGTTGCCAATTACAGACCCATATCTCTATTACCTGTAATTTCTAAAATATTTGAAAAGGCTTTAGCAACCAGAATTTTAAAATACTTCGAGGATAATAAACTTTTTTCTCCAAGGCAGTTTGGGTTTCGTAAGGGTAAAAACACCACTGATGCTATTGCACAATTAATATCTCAGACTCTCGAATGCTTTGAAAACAAAGAATACTCTTTATCGGTTTTGTTAGATCTCACAAAAGCTTTCGACTGTGTGGACCACCCAAACCTATTACATAAATTAGAAAAATATAATTTTGATAATATATCCTTAAAGTTAGTTGAATCTTATCTTAAAAACAGATCTCAGCTCGTACTAGTTAATGGAAAATTGTCCAAACAAAAAAACATAACCATAGGTGTACCGCAGGGTTCAATATTGGGACCTTTGTTGTTCTTAATTTACATTAACGATTTTGTGAAGTATCTTCCCAATGCTGAGTGTATTCATTTTGCAGATGATACTACCCTAACAGTAAAAGATAAGGTTCTCAATAATGTAATAGGTTTGGGTGCTGCGGCACAGTCGACTGCTGCTGACTGGTTTTCTAGCAACGGCCTTTCATTAAATGAGTCAAAAACAGAGCGTATGCTATTTACGTTAAGACAGACAGACGGTTTTCAGGGTGCGTCAAGTGTGAGGTTTTTAGGCTTACTTTTAGACCCAGTTCTAACCTGGAAGCCTCACGCTGATATGGTAGCAACAAAAATGTCTAGACAAATTTTTTGCTTTAGAAGTTTGCAAGGCACTGTATCCACTTCTGTGCTTAGAATAGCATACTTTGCATTAATCGACTCTGTTTTAAGCTACGGTGTTATCATTTGGGGAGATTGTGCTGATGCTACCAGAGTTTTCCGCATTCAAAGGAGAGCTATCAGGGTTATTGCTGGCTTGGGATACAGGGATGAATGTAGAGAGAAGTTTATTACTTTGAGAATCCTTACCTTGCCTTGTCTCTACATTTATCATTGTCTCCTATATGCTCATAGTGTCTATGGTAGCTCTACAATGGGTGCGAATATTCATGGCTACAGCACTCACTCCAAAGATGACATACGCATAAATTTTTATAGATTAAAAAAATCACAAAATGGTCTAAACTTTTACTGTTTTAAATTTTTTAATAAGCTACCCACTTGCGTTCGTAGTCTTCCAAGAAATTGTTTTAAACAGCGCATTAAATTATTTTTATTAGCCAAGGCGTTCTACTCTAAATCCGAGTATTTGGAGTTTGATTTTAGAAATTTCTAATTTCCCATATACGAGTTTGTTCTTGCATTTAACTGGTTTTGGGTGCAAGTTAAATTTGAATGATTTTTATATGTATTTTTATATTTATTTTAATTTTACTACTTTTTGTGACTTGTGTAAATGCTATATGTGTAATGCACCAAATAAATTTATCTTATCTTATCTTATCTTATCATGACAACAATTCTAACATGCTAAATGCCTCTATCTTATCTTAAAAAAAGTGATGTTTTTGTGTTTATCTGAACATCAACAAAACATTTGGAATGTATAATAAAAACACTACAATATTAATTAAATTTATTTTTTAACACTACAGCTTAGAAGTCTCTTAAGCTTCTTTTGAAGAGGCTTAGCTAGCTTCTTTATAACATGTTTTTGGACGTATATTTACAGGCACTTTTTTCTGTATTTTTGATGTGGAATCACCCCTTAAAATGAACGCATCTATTTAAGAATCATCCTGTATGCCAGACATTTACTTTTCTTCGTGTACCTTTAAACGTTTACTGATAAAATTATATTCTCGAAAACCCTTGATAAAAAATATTGAAGAAAAAAAAAATAAAAAAAACTCAAATAAAGCGATGTTCGATATATTGATTCATCATCTAACCGCAAAATCCGATCTGTCGTTAAACGTTTTTTTGATCGCTTAATTATAATCGTGATATACCATAACGGGTTGCACGGTCATTTATTTAGCGATTTTTCATTAATGGCTAATGGACGCTCTTGTTGTAAAAAACTTGGTATTGTATTTTATCTCATATTTTATTGTTTTAATATTTCGTTGTAAGGTTACGATAATTAATTAATTAGAAAAAGGTCACACCCAACCAGCACGAAGTCATCTTTAACTGCGTTTAAAATGTCCTAAAAAAAATATATATTATCGCGAAAAGCTGGCACTATCAGTCTGTCGGTCAAAATGTTTTTTTTTACATGCTTTTATTTAACTTACTGTCACTGTTTATATCTATTTATATACCTATAGATATCGTCACTCAAAGTGCCAAAGGTCGTATGTCAAAATTTTACTTTGTTTTATTTTGGACGCCACAATTTAGTAGAGTCTCTGAATAGAGTGGACATTAAACTTTACACTGTGTAAACTGTAAAATTTAATGTCATTTCATTTGCCTATAATTTAGAACAACAAATTTTGACATACGACTTTTTGCACTTTGAGTGACGATATATTTATTGGTTAAATCTTATAATGGATTTTTCACACACTTGGGAAGAAGCTAGAAAGCTAAAATAATCAGTATCCCTGAAGATGTCTCTAGGATTAAGAGACGAAACGTCGAATAGTAATAATCCATCAACACGGTTTGGACTTGAAACTACTATAGTAGTTTCGAGTTCTAACCGTTTTAACTATAGTTCTATAAATACAATAATATAGAAATAAATCCCCCAACCCCTCCACTCCACTGTCGCGACATGTCGGGTACAGCCCTTTTATCATTGGTTATTATATATTATCCTGGGGTTTTTGCCATTGCTAAAACCGAATTTTATAAAAAAATTGATTCCACCCTCGAGGCCCTCGGTGGACTAATTTTGAAATTTTTGAAACATTTTTATGAAATTTGGTGATATAAAGGGGACAATACATAATATAGAAACAAATCCCCTAACCCCACTCCCAGAGTGTGGGGGATAGCCCTTTTATCCCTTTTATCATTGGTTTTTATAAATTTTCATGAAAATGGGTATCCTGAATCTGACAATGAAAAATCTAATACCACCAAAAATCGTCCTAAAAAAAAAATTTCTTGGATATAAATTTGTTTCAAGAAAACATAACATATTTTTGTTTTTTTTTCGTCTGTCCGTCCGTCCGTCCGTCCGTCCTATGTCACGTTTTTGTTTGGACGATAACTCGAGAACGAATAATCCGATCGACTCTAAATTTTCAGGAAAAGTCAAGTTCTATGAGGGAAAGATCCCTAATGTTTTTGAAAGTAATCCCCCCAAGTACAAAAAAGTTATGGGGGTTAAACTTAAAAAAAAAAAATTTAAAACACTACACTGAAAGAAAAATCTAAAAATTGTACAACCAAACTTTGTTGTAACAAGTTTGAGGTATATAATACCATTTTTACCATTATTCTAAATCATTACAACGTTATATTAAATACACTATTGAAATTGTAGAGAGTCCAAAATGATCAAAATTTGCGTTACGTAATAGTTGAACATTCCCTTACATGCATGTGATATGTAGTTTCTATGTGCACTGTACCGTAATTAATACGTTCACTGCCAACGGCTAGTTTTGACAGCGGAGCAATGGGTATGGGCAAGGGAAAAATAGAAAGAATTGATTAATGTTGTTAGGGGCGCCAGTTACTTTAGCTTTTACTCCTTTAGGTAAGTAACAACCTAGTGTAAATACTTAAGCTTTTCAGTTTGAGAAAATATAACCCTTAAATAAAATAAGATAATTCATTTGAGAAATTTATTATAAATAAACTTAATGAAAGCACATCAAGTAATGTATTAATATATATAAAAAATATGTGTAATTATATTAAGATATAATTAAAGAAATCTTAATAAAAATTACTAAATTCAGAAATCAATCGACTTAAATGTATAAAGAAAACATGAAGTTCAGCAAGCACCAAGAAATGTATGTAAACAGCAATCATTTCTTGCAGTGTATAAAAGTCATGCTTAAATTAGAAATCATTTAATCAAAAGTATGATATTTAATAATTAATAAATGAGATTAAATGTTTTAAAAAAATAAGTACCTAAAAATGAACAAAAGCCAGAAGGGCATATAGTATTAAACAATACTATATCAGATCTGATAAAGTTTACAGTTATAAGAATATTGAAATAAAAGAATTTAAAAATATGAAATATTGCTTTCAAAAGTTTTCAGAATGAGTACTTAGCTGGTTTCTGCAAAATCCATGAGGTATGAATTCCATCGTCTCCATCTGTACAAGTCTCCCCTATGCTGATGAATTCATTTCTCAAATGAAAGAAAAAAAAATATAGGCTGTCCCATCTACTTTGGAAAAATTATCTTCCAGGATAAAATGTACGATTGAAAATGTTGTCCGGGATAAAATATGCTTTTGAAAATTATGTCCAATATAAAATTGTCTGCTAGACGGTTACATAGAATTTATCTATGCCGAAAATTACAGAACCATGTTCCAACAGAACATCACTCCATGCGGAGAACTTGTATATCAAATATACCAAAATAAACTTCAACTTAAATTAATGTAATTCCATATTAATGGTATAGAAATAGTAATTAATTAATGGTCTAGTAATGGTGATTAATTAATGGTGATGTCATACTAAGTCTTCGATGTCCATCGAAACGTTATAAATGCGTAATTGTAGAAAATAACAGTTACAATATCTTCCGCATTGTTTAAATATTCATTTTCACTAACTTTAAATAAAAATACATGAAGGATTACTTCGATGATTACAGAAAATAAACACTCGTCAATATGACACCACCATTGTAACAGAGTTGCTTCAAGAAGAACGAAAATCGACCTTCTTGACCGGTATGAACCCTTCAGGTAAATAAAATCCTATTTCTGAACTATTAGCGACATCTATGTAAGTCATTATCAACTACAGTTTTACCGTATAGGATTCCTAATAAAGGTAACGGCAACGACACCAAAAATAATAACCAAAAAGAATATTTCCTAATAAATCCGTATTAGTGATATCTAACCTCAAAATATTACTCTAAGAAACAAATATAAACAATACTTATTGTTTATCAGCAAAACTAATAAAAATACGAACAGAATACTAAGTGTCCTGTGAACTAAGTATAAACAAAATACTGAATCTAAGTGAGCAGTTCCAGCAAACTATTTTCAACAAATTCTAGATTATCCCGAAGGAATAAGCATACGAAACTTTCCAGGAGAGACAAGCTACAGATGAAAGCCAGTGAAATCCAACCCTCAATAGACTCTGAAACATATAAAAACCAGGTAAGTCCATAGACAAATGCATTATAGAGAAATAAGTCATATGATTCTTTATTATTAAAAATCATATTCTAATTATGTTTTCTTTATGTTATTTTCAGGTAGAACTATGGAATAGAGACTTATATGGTTAGAATTCAGTTCCTGCTACAAAATAGTCCCAGATACAAAATTGTTCTGTACGTACGTAACTATTTATATACAAAATAAACATAAATTATAACGTAAGTAAACGAATAGTTTAATTAACCCTTGCTATATTACAAAGTGACGATTTATATCGTTACAGCACCTAAATGAATTTAAAATACATTACACCAAATATTGAAACGCAGTAGAGAGCCGCGGCACCCCAAGTTCCTCTAGCCAGCCGCACGGACGGGTCGGCTGAATTGTCTGCGTTTTGAAGTGAGGATCGTGACGTAGTAAGGAGCGGCAATCCGACCCTGCGGATATGCAAGCCCCACTCAGCTCGCTCTCTGCGCTCTCATCGCTTAACAGTTCGTAGTTGTAAATCAAACAGCTGCACCGAACACGTTTACTTTTTTGTTGTTGTATTCTATGCAATATACCGGGTGTTTCAGAAAGGTGGTTCACTCCCCTTAACTTTTTTATTTTTTTAGGTAGGTGCGTAGCATTACATATCTTCACGGCTTGTTTAGTTTTAAGATTAGCGATTTTGTTTTAAAAAGTTGCCATTTTACTTTATTGTCTTATAATATTTCGCTTTATTAATTAATGGAATACTGCTCACAAATAAAAAATGCTGTTGGGTGTAGAAGTTTTAGAAAACTTAAACGATTTGGTCCCTATCCCTACAGGGATAGGCTGCTAGCTGTCTCATACCAGTCTTGGAACTTACAAATTTTTAATGATATATATTATTTCAGAAATTGATTTAACTCTTTTTGCAATAATTTGTTTTTTTTTTTTATAAGTTTGGTTCCGCCAAAGAGTGGATCTTTGTTTCCGTAGCACGCTCTGCCTGAACAACAACCGTATCTTGGTTTCACGCTTTGAAAAGCCATTAACCAAAATTATATACAGGGTGTAAGAGATCATGGTACACCCCTTTTTTCATTATTTTAGAAGTTAGAGATTTTAGATTTGGAACATCTCTTGTTTCCATAAAACATCAACTTTTAATATAAAAAAAAACATTTAAGCCACTTCCGGTTTAACCGAAAGTGACACCAACTTTTGATTTTTAAAGATACACCCTATATATTTTTACATGTTTCAATTCAACGCTTAATTCTGATTACAATTAGTGTGTTTTACTGCATCATTCTGCAGTAGGAAATGTTTGAACAGAATGAAACTAAGCACAAAAACGGATTTTGTCAATTGTCAAAATAAGGCCAAGAGAAGAAAAAGACGAGCGATATTTTATTAAATGTTTTGGTTAATTTCTGAAAATCCTAACTAACTCTTATCTATGCTGAAAATATATTTTAGGACTGCAGTACATTACATGTAATGGATCGTGATAACCAAAGATATTTAGTTATTTTTCAGATTATTTCAGGCTAATTTGTGAAAATGAACAGTATAACCGACAAATGCTATTAGATTCTGGACCCAAACTTAGTTCAGATATTTTAATTAATATAATAAAAAGTAGGTATTTTAATCCATAGTAAATATTTGCAAAAAAATAATTAATTTTTAAAAAGTAGGTAGGTACTTATTATTGCAGTACAACAAAATCAAATGTATGAGGGTAACTAGGTATATGTACTTACTTTCTTTGTTAAACCAGGACAGTTTTCGGTTGTTTCCGTACTTAAGTTCGTCCATATTTCTAATTATAAACGCAGGATCACAAATGTAATCTAATTTTGTGCGTAGAATAAACATGAAAACAGTTAGTTATTTTTTTATTTTAACAATTGACATCTGTCATTCTCTTCATTCGGACCTCTCCCGATCGTTTGGTCGGAATGGCGAGAATGGTGAAATGTCAGCAGTAAAACGATGATTCCGTTCAAACCAGTGGCACCAGTGGCAACAGAATAATGCAGTTAAACGCACTAAATGATACTTAAAAGTGACATTTCAAATGTCAAAGTTTTTTGGCAATAATTACTTAAAATTACACGAAATGACCTAAGTCACACGTCCCCCCAGATGGAAATACGTTAGAAAAATAGCAAGATTAGATGACTATTAATTATGTTAGCCAAGGGTCTGTAAACTTCAAAACCTATGGCACAATTCTATTATAGTCCAGTCATTTAAGGTTAAATTAGGTAAGAATCTCGGAATTCGAGATACCCAGCTGTAAGTCTGTAAATACTTGTATATTGACACCCTAAAAGTTGTCTCAAAACCTACATATGGTAGGGTGTACGCAACTATTAAATTTCAAGGTCAAAGGTCACAAAAATCGTTTTTTTGCGCTTTTTTTGTAAATATCTCATTTCCTATGGGTTTTTTGCTATTTGTATTTATTATCAATATTGTAGAATACAAAATTCTCTACAAATTTTGTTTAAAAAAATTGTTCATACGGTGAACCGTTTTCGAGATAGAGGGCGGAGAGCGCGCGATCACAGCATCACTTCAGGTCAACCGGTGCCTCCGGTCGAAAACGCGCCATATATAGTTGATGAACTATCGATAAATCAATGATTATAAATATTTGTCAATTTTTATTAACAATTATATTATATTTTATCATTTTTTTCCTAACCTATCCACTTTTTATTCAGTATTAATTGATTTAACAACACTTACCTGCCCATGTAATTGCAGAATTGTTAATGAAAATATAGGAATTATATTTAAATTTTAACCTAATTAATATTAATAACTTCTTACATGATGAAAAAAAAAACCAAATAAATTATGAATTAATCTTTTTATTAAAAAATATCATTCAATACATTTATTTTTATTAAAAGTAAAAAAATGGAATAAAGGGTACAAAAACTACAATTTATAATTTTAATCATCTTCTTCCTCTTCATCGTCGTCTTCTGGCTGCTGGTAAATTTTAAACTGGTCTTCATTATCGTCTTCAACGACATTTATCTCAAGTTCTTCCATGATTTCGGGGTCAAAGGTTCCATCTTCGTTAATGTCGCTCTGATATGGTAGAGCATTGAGACAAGCTTGCCCATTACATTGGCCACAAGCTAAAGAGCATTGCAAGCCCGCTTTCCTGCATCCGCATCGCGAACCACAACCACTCTTGCAGTTGCAGAAAATTGTATTTAGCCAATCTTCTGGAGCAGGTGGTAAAATTGTCATGATAGGCTCCAGAAAATCGTTTCGCATTGCCCAACCCCATACCTGGGGTTCCAAATCATGCCCTAACCGAGTTTGAACTTGATAATATACACGTTTGAAATGTTGATGAGCAGCTGCACTTGTTGGTGGAAAGAAAAAAAAATGATCAAATATAATATAATAGTTAATAAAAATTGACAAATATTGATAATCATTGATTTATCGATAGTTCATCAACTATATATGGCGCGTTTTCGACCGGAGGCACCGGTTGACCTGAAGTGATGCTGTGACCGCGCGCTCTCCGCTCTCTATCTCGAAAACGGTTCACCGTATGAACAATTTTTGTAAACAAAATTTGTAGAGAATTTTGTATTCTACAATATTGATAATAAATACAAATAGCAAAAAACCCATAGGAAATGAGATATTTACAAAAAAAGCGCAAAAAAAACGATTTTTGTGACCTTTGACCTTGAAATTTAATAGTTGCGTACACCCTACCATATGTAGGTTTTGAGACAATTTTTAGGGTGTCAATATACAAGTATTTAAAGACTTACAGCTGGGTATCTCGAATTCCGAGATGAACTTAATATAATGACTGGACTATTAGTGTTTTTGTTGATGATTTCGATTTTGTTTAGATTAAAACTATATATGTTACCACTTTTGAGAAAAGCCATTCCAAAGTTTTATAAAAATTAAAATTTGTCATTTTTCGAGTCTCATATTTAAGTTATTTTAGCAGCTACAAAAGTTTTTTCTAGTTTAAATTAAAGTTACATTTATGCTCTATAAAATAATTACGAAAAATGTCTGGAAATCATTTTAAAAGTACAGTTGAGGAATAGCTTTTGATGCCTCTTCAATGATGTTTAAAGGAAGGCGAATTCATCTTTTTTAGGCAGTTTAACGTCAAATTTTATTATATTTGTCAAGCCCATGTGTTTGTCAATTTTGCTAAATATGACATATACTGCGCAAAATAGTCTTAAACAGCACTGACTCGTCATTGCAGATGTCTTCAGTTGGACACAGCAAGTGAAATCCATATATTTTTCTTTACGATTTTATCATAGACAAAATAAACAAATAGATTGATTTTTGAGTAATTTAAATATAAAAATATAATTCTTCGCACACACCTCTAACATATTCCTGCAACAGGTTAAAATAACCTAATTTATGTATGTTTTGAGTTTGTTTTCGAGGTTTTTCTGTTATTTTTTTCTACGCGTTTGGTGTTTTGTGCTAGAAGGGTGAACATTTTATTTAATTATAGACTATATAATAGCGTTTTTGAAGTTTTAAAGTCTTTCTGTGTTTTTTGTATATTTTATAGTGCTTTTTCAATCAACTAGTAAAGTTTTTGCAATGACATGTTTTATAAAAAGTTGTAGAAACATAAAACGACTGCTACCTGCAGACAGCAGTATCATATTTTTTAGGTAAGTTAGATTTTTTTTAATATAACATAAGAAACAAATAAAATTTTATATACCTACGCATACCTATTATAGATATTCGAAATCTAAGGTTACCTATGTTAGTTTTCTAAACATATTTTTATCTTATCTATGATTTAAATTAAATAATTTCATATCTACAGAAACAGAATGATATACTTTGACAGTAAATAATAAAAACATTACAAAGTAAGGTTATGTCGTTTATTTATTTACATTTTACCCACTAATTTAAATTTCCCGGCTGATTTCTGACGTAACTTCCGATCAAAATGGAGGACTCGTAAATTTGTATATAACCTTGAGATAACAGCTCATCTATGTTCTTTGTCTATGGATTTTATAGAGCAAGTATGTAACTTGAATTCAAGCTATAGAAAACCTTTGTAGGTGCTTTAATGAAACAGAATTATGACAATTTATAGTTTGTATATTTTTTAGTGCGTCATGTACATTAGAAAAAATAAAAATGATTTTGTCAGTTGTGGGGATGTAAACATGTACATCACTAGACAATCAGACTCTTTATATGCCCCTACAAGTAATCTGGTGCAGGTAAATAGGGGACCAAAGCTTACTTCGGTTAAACTTTACAACAATTTACCTTCTCATATAAAAAGTGCAACCAGCCTCACACAATTTAAATCTATGGCCAAGACTTTCTTGTCGGAAAACTGTTTCTACTCCGTAAAGGAGTTTTCCGACAAGAAATTTTCATAATTGATATATTAAAGGCTTAAATAAATAATAGAGTGGGTCGAAAAACAAAAAAGTTTTCGGATTAAGATCTAATAGCAAAAAAAACTTGTAACACATCAAAAAAACACGTTTAAAAAAAAATTGGTGCAAATTCATTTAATAACTTAGGAGCGCAAAGAACAAAAAGCTTTTATCTTTTTTTAAAAAACGTGCAACTTTTCAACACGTTAACTTGAAAACGGTTTAAGATAAAGACTTAAAAATTTAAAAATAGGTTTTTAAACTCAAAATTTGATATCGATTTAAAAAAAAATAAAATTGATGTACCACAAGTGGGACAAAAGGGGCAAAATTTTTTTTTTGCAATTACGTTTTTAGTTTTAAAGTTAGGTATATAAAGTTGCATATCAATAAAAAGGTCTTTTAAAGACCTACAAAAACGTTTATATTCATTTTTTATGTAAATGTTACCGTTTTCGAGATATTTAATAAAATAAATAAATAAATATAGGAAAAAAATAAAATGTTACTTTATTGGTTACGTACTTAAATATAACAGAAAAAAAGACAACTTTCGAGTTCAACAACAGTCATATATAAAAGCTAACAAAATTTTTATGAGATGACACTACTGGCAGGCAGACTTCGTGCACTATAGAATTCTTTCAATCGCCTCAATAGTGCTTAATATATACCTACATTTTATTATAATAGATTTCTTAGTACACGGAGTACGCCTGCCAGCAGTCTCATCTTGTAAAACTTTTGTAAACTTTTAAATATGGCTGCCGTTGAACTCTTTTATATAACAATTTTGTTTATATAAAAAAATAGCCTACTGTATGAAATATTTCAAATTTATATTTCCTAAACAAAATTTAAAATTTAGATTTTGTGTCAAATTTTTTTAGGGTAGAACGTGATAATAACGTGGTTCTAATAACACCATCTCTTTTCTGGTAGCCACAAACTTGCTTGGATACTGTCGTGACCAATTTCACACAACGTTCTACCGCCTGTGTGTGACAAGGAATTTTTAAAAAATCCCATTTTGTTATAGACTTTGTTAGCAAAAGATTTTCAATTTCTTTTGTAGATACACTATTTAAAATTGGAGGTGAACAAAAGTGGGATGTAAAGTCAATTAAATCTGTATAATCAGTTGCTTTAAAATTTAATTGAGGACATATAAATATACGCACTGATTTGCATTCTTTTTGCCTTGATTCTAAAATTTTCTTATATGCAATATCCCTTTTTTCTACTCTTTCGTCTAAATCCTCCGTCATGTATCTTGTTGATTTAATTAAATTAAATATGTGCTTTGACCCGTCTTTTATTAAAGGATTTGTTTTAATTTGAAACCACATTGGCATATAAGATCTCATAATAAAATGTAGGTACAGTTAAATAGCATTTCACATTTACAAGCTGTAATGTCAAAAAGACTATTCTTCGCTGTATCTTTAAATTTTTTTGCCTTTTCAATCCAAAAAGCCTTATTTTTATCTCTGTTATAACTTTTCATTATACTTTTATATTTACCAAGCTTCCACCATTTGTTCAACTCTTACTTGTGACACTAGAGGAACATTAGCTCTCTCATAAGCTTTACAAACTTTTTCCGCCACTATTTTATGTATTGTAGAATTATTATGTTTTTTTAAATGTATTTTCGTTTTACCTTTTTCTTCCAACCAACATCTTATTACGTCTTCGTAAGTCGGGAGTCTGTATGAAATTAAGTCCTTGGAAACACCAAAAATAGGACACACACTTTTACTAGTTTTTCCCATGACAAAACTTTTCAAAATAATTAAAAAACTAATATTAATTTAACAGATAAATTTTACACGAATGCTTTCCGACAGGTCTTGTAAGAACGAAAAACAATTTTATAATGTCTTAACTCTCAATGTTCACTAGTTAATTGCAAAAATGAAGCAAGTTTAAATAATTCTAAGAAATAGATATTAAAAGTTCTTTTTATTGACTCTCGTTTTAAAAATTTTCATTAAAATTTTTTTTAATTTTCTGCGAAATAAGTGGTGCACTCGAGTGTTAGCAATTCTAAGAATTAATAAACCCTAATAGGATATAAGTAAATATGTATAGTCTTGTTTTAAATACTAGATTTGGCTTTCTTTTTCCCAAATTTTGTTATATTTTAAAAATGATTATCATAGTATACATTATTTTTTTTTTTTGGAAGACTATTGAACCCTTACGCCATCTATCGGTCAATTATTTTCAATTATTATTATTAATTAAAATTTGGTACGTAAACAATAAAATAAAATTTTATTTTTTTCCCTATGTTTTCTTCATTTATTTTCTCAAATATCTCGAAAACGGTAATATTTACACCAAAAATTGATATAAACTTTTTTGTAGGTCTCTTCAAGACCTTTTTATTGATATATAATTTTATATACCTAACTTTAAAACTAAGAACATTATTGCAAAAAAATAAATTTTGCCCCTTTTGTCCCACTTGTGGGACATCAATTTTTTTCAAAAAAAAATCAATATTAAATTTTGAGTTTAAAAATCTGTGTTTCAATTTTTAAGTCTTTATCTTAAACCATTCTCAAGTTATCCTGTTCTTAATGTTGCACGTTTTTTAAAAAAATAAAAGCTTTGTGTTCTTTGCGCTCCTAAGTTATTCAATGAATTTGGACCAATTTTTTTTTAAACATGGTTTTTTTATGTGCTACAACTTTTTTTTGCTATTAGATCTTAATCCAAAAACTTTTTTGTTTTTCGACCCACTCTAATAAATAAGTATGGTATACCATGCTATGTTGCCTTTTGACACGGCAATATAGTCCAGAAATCTTTATCTTTCAATAAATTTTAGGTACCTATCAAGTTCTCTTAAGTTTTAAGTATTACCTAACTTGAATTTTTGTTTTTTGAAATTTTACTTGTAGATTTCTTGTATATTTTTATTTTTTGTTATATCAAGATGACTATTTCTTATATGTATATTGTACATCTTTGGAAGTAAATAAATAATAATAATAATAATAATGATTTATTTTTTACCTAAAATTACATTTTTTAATTTTTTTAAATTTTCGGCAGGGTATTTCGCAAAAACGGAAAGAAATAGAGATTTGGTCTAAACAAAATCGAAATCAGCAACAAGAACACTATTAGAGTTGTGCAAAAAAAAAATGGAGGTTGTGACTGTTGTTTAGCATGCAGTCTGCCGAAGAACTTTTACCACTATTTAGTGCTCATTAGGATTTCGTTCTCAGAGGTTTGGAGTTTGCTATTTTTTTTAAACCTATTTCCATTTGGGGGGACGTGTGAGGTTACCCTAGAAAAATAAATTTACACTGAAAATATAATTTATTTTTAAATTTTGTTTTTGGCTATAGGGAAAAGTGTTTGGCAGCAATTTTTAAATTATAATTTAAAATGTGCTTAACGTGGCACGAACCTATTCACCAGGTACATAATAAAAATTTAATGTTAGTAATTACATGTTATAACAATTATAATTATTATAAAATTAAAGACGGTGTTTTAATGGTTTTATTTTGTTAAATGAACTGTGTAAATTTTAATTGATTTTTGTTTATATTTTTCTTTGTTACGTTAACCTGTATTTACTATTGTAAATACCTTTAGAATAATTAGTTTTTTGTTAAAATGAACTGTAAAAATGTTTTTTTTTTAATAGCATTACAAATAGTCTCTAGGTTTATGCTTTCTCTAGTTATATTGTTGGCAGACATTTTTACAAAATGTACTCAAAAGCCATTGCACATATGGGAGGGATAGTGTAGTAGCTAGCGCGTGTCATAGCAAGCCTACTAGCGTGAGTTCGATTCTCACTGGCGCCAATTTGCCTTTTTTCGGTTAATTTGCATGTTAATTAATAATTAATATTGAAGGCGATAAGTGAAACGGACATTACCTATAAACTGGTTCGAAAGTCAGTATAAGCCGGTGGTTCCCTCTAATACGAGCTCACACAAGTCCTGGACTTGCTTAATTAAGAATAGTACGAGGTTAAATAAACAAACAAACAAACTAGCGTGAGTTCGATTCTCACTGGCGCCTTTTTCAGTTAATTAATAATTGAAATTTGGCGAAGGCGATAAGTGAAACGGACACTCCCTATAAACTGGTTCGAAAGTCAGTATAAGCCGGTGGTTCCCTCTACTAATTATATGAGAAAATTGTAATTAAAATAATTTGTTTATAAAAGGCAAATGATTACAGATATGATTTTCAAATTTTGGGCTGACGTTGAAATTCAAAAAATTTCCGCCTGCGGCGCTGATTTACCACATGTATAAATAGAATTTATAAAACATATAAATATACCTACACAGTAAAAAATGACATAATGGTAAAAAACATTTCACCAGTGCAATGTTTTTTATTATTGTCATTTTTTACTGCAGTGGTAAAAAAACCAAGTGTTAATTTTACACTCGTGTATCTAGACTCGTAATTCACACCCATAAATTACCATAAATTAATGGTAAACATGATTTCCTGGGTGTAAATTTTGCACTTAATGGTAAATTTTACACTGAAACTTGTTAAAAAGATTTAGATTTATGATATGTTTTTCACTTTTTTTAACCATCAGCTGTGGAAATGATATTTAGACTCTGGTGAGTATGATAAATACCTGCCAGTTTAAGCGTAAAGCGAGTGTAAAATTTTACACTTATTTTTTTAGTGTATACAAAGAAGGGTATCGTTTTAAATAGGAGTTTTGGGCTAGATTAGAAAAATATGTTTTTGTTTAAAAAATTGCAAAATGATAAAAATAAATTATAAAAAACTGTGTTATTTTTTAATAAAGAACAAAATGAAATAAAAATTAAAAACTCAGGAATTATTTGTTATCGAAAACCCGACAACATCGCATTATTCTTGCGCTAAATGTGACTATCATATTGAAAAAAAGTAATATTTTTTGTTATCTAAAAACCAACATATATACATTTAGGTAGAATGTATAATAAAAACACTGTACAATATTAATTAAATATATTTATTTTTAAATATATTTATTTTTAAATAAATATATTTAATTAATATTAAAAGTTAAAAGTATATGTGTAACTTTTTCATAATCTAGTTAAATCATATCATGGAAATAAACTAATTTGACATGTTGAAAGCCACAATTAATTACTTGTCTTGGGTAACACTGTCCTATGGAACTACATGCTTTGGTTTATCGTTGAAACTGCTGGTTTGCTTACAATGTTATTATAGTATAAATACCTCAAAAATAACTGAAACCTAAGAAACTAGTCACATAAGTCTAATTACACATTGAGTTATAGTATATTAAATATGTAAAAACTAATAAAACTAACAAAATATTTTAATATTATAGTCAAGAGCAGTGAACACAACACAGGCTCTTTCTTTTGGCCCCACTGTAGTAGTTAATGTGCAAAGTTATTTTTATTTTCACGAGATGACATTTGACACTTAAAGTTTCGTGCAATGTTGCCAAATCGTACACTAGCATATGTCAAAATTCTTAATTAAAATAATTAATTAAAGGGGGATGTAAAAAGGGCTGAAATTTTGGCTAAGTATTTATTTTTTATGTATCTATAAGCATGTAAAGTCTTATCGTTGCAGGCGATTTAGCCCAAAATGCGATACCCTCCTTTAAAAAGAATGGCCAAGGCGCGGAGTGCTTTGCCCCCTCCCCCAAAAGAAAATCCTTGATGTAGAGAAGCATAGAATGTCGATGTACTTTTTTCTTTGTGTAGAAAACTCTAAACCCCGTTAAACACAAAGCGTAAATAAAAAAAAAATGATCGATAATTATGTAATTTCACTGTTAAATATCCAGTCATCTGACCATAAAAATCAGCAGGTCTTTCCATTTCTACAATGGTTTTGATTTCGAACTAACGGACGAGCACATTTCTGTTACAAAGTAACTTAGTTTATTTCCCAGGATTATTAGAACACGATTGTATTACGAAATTAATTATTATTACGAAATTAAAATTACCAATAAATCTAGGAATATAATAGTTATTTATGGTACTAGTGGGTAAAGTAAGGTATTGCCCATGAGAAAATTAACCTGCGAGGCGTCAGCCAACCAGGTTAATTTTCGAGAGGGCAATATCGGTTTACCCATGAGTGCCATACAAGGTTTTATCCAATAAATAGCTTAGGAATTCATATTTTTATTAAAAATTTGAATGACATTTACAAGAAAAGAATTTGGCAAGTGACAGTTGAGTTGGTAAAATAAATAATTATCCACTCAATAAAGTAAAAGCCACGCGGGGGTTATTATTGAGTTTATTTATTTAAAATAAAGCTGGTAATTGTCTCATTATCTGTATGTATTGGATAAATAAATTATTTAAATTATTTTAATTTTGAAATTTATTTAAAAAAATGTAAATAATTAATCTAGAAGTAGTACTTGTTTGCTGAAAACTAGGCTCCATTGGCGCCTTTTGTCTACCCCGAGTTACACTGTAAAAAATGCGGGCTAGCAACTTTGTGTAGTTGGTATATGTTGTTCAACTGATAAAGTTAAATATGAGAAATAATCGTATTTTAAAAAATCAAAATAACTATACACTTATAAAAAAGATTTTTTTGGTTTTATTTGAATAGGGCTAATTAAATTATTTGGTTGTGAATAATAAATTTTATTTGAGTCAAATAAATATTTAGTTCATGTAAATAAATATTTTAAATTTAAAATTATTTATTAATGGGAACTAAATAGTTTATTTGTCATAACCAAATAACTAAATTGGCCATATTCAACCAAATATTTTGTACACACAAATAAACTGTTTTATCAGTGTACCTCAGCCTGCTTACCGGGATGGGAGTCAATAAGTTAAACCGTTCCTGAGTTATGAGGTAAATAATATTCTAAAAATCTCCCTTAAACGTCTTCTAGCTCCCATAAGAAGCCATTTAACACAAACGTTTATAGAAACTTTTTGTCTCATTTTTTGACGAAAAATATGAATATTCAATCCAAATTTAAATATGTCATATTTTTTTTGTTAAAACAAATGAAAATCGTTTTTCCCAAAAACGCATCGATAGATTTTTTTAAATTTGGCCTTGAAAAGATGCCAAAGCTCTAAATAAATAAAATATGAAAAAAAACTTAGGTTATATGAAAGTTGAGCTAAAAATCGTTTCCAGACCGGTGTGTGTTATTGACTGGTTAAACCATCCATAAGAGATTAGTTAATAATAATAATAATAATAATAATAATAATAATAATAATAATAATTTATTTCACCATGTAAGATACATACAGTATATATGGTTGGTCAGTTAATTTATAAATAAATATATTATACGTAAGTTAACGTATAAGTCAGTTTAAAAACTTAAAATTTAGATATAAACAAATAGAATAAAATTATACAAAACAGAATAGAATAAAATAAACGGAACAAACAATGAAATAAATAAAATAAAATAAATATTACAAGTTTAAAATCATTATTAAAGAGACAAATATTCGTTTAATGTATAAAAAGCTCTATCAATAAAGTACTTTTTTACGGAGTTTTTAAATAGATTGAAGCTTTCTATATTTTTAAGATCTTGTGGTAGCTTATTATATAAGGTAACACAGTTATATAGAGGCGATTTTTTAAAAAAAGAATTTCTGTGACGTGGTACCCGAAGGTTTTGACTGTTGCGGGTGTTATGTGAATGAGTATCTGTGTTCAAAATAAAACTGTTAAGATTCTTCTTGGTATAAAAAACACATTTAAAAATAAAAATACTAACTACAGTTAAAATCTGCTTATCTCTAAAGATATTTCGGCATGATTCGCCAAAAGAAGTCTTATTAACCTTTTTTGGGCAATTAGTACTCTGTTAATTTCGACAGCACCTCCCCAGGCAATAATATTATAAGAGAGGTGACAGTATGCTAACCTTTTAACCTAAAAATGCCAAAATATGCACTATTTAGTTTTTTGCAGTTCCATGTAAGGTTCTGATCAAACATAATTCCAAGAAATTTTGTTTCAGTACTCAAGACCAAATTAGGTATAACAAAATCGTGAGGTACGTTTCTTCTTTTAAAGAAATTAATTGCGACCGTTTTTGACACATTTAAAATCAGCTTATTTCTCTGACACCAGACTTCAAAATCTTCTAGGACTTTAATCAATAACTGATAAAGCTCTAGAAGACATTTACAAGAGATCAAAATCGTTGTGTCATCTGCGAAAATTATAACAAGAGCACGTTTTATGTAGTCAGGCAAATCATTAATATATATTAAAAATAGTAGGGGTCCAAGAATAGACCCCTGCGGCACACCTAATTTAGAAAAAAATTGTTTGGACCTAAATCTATTATTTAATTTAACAATAAGTCTACGATCCATCATATATGTGTATAACCACCTTGTTATATTTTGAGGGACTTTAAATGATTCTAGTTTAGTTTTTACAAAATCTGGGCAGACAGTGTCAAAGGCCTTAGTACAGTCGAATTGTAAACAAATTACAAAGTTATTTGAATCTAATTCAGTATATACAAAATTTAATAATTGGATCGTAGCAGTTTCTGTGGATTTTCCTTCACGAAAGCCATGTTGACAAGTGGTTAACATATTATTAGTTTCTAAATAGTCTTTTAATTGCTGAAAAACAAGCTTTTCCAATACCTTTGACATAGCATTCAAGACTGAAATTTGTCTGTAATTATCAACTTCTTTTGTAGAACCTTTTTTATGTATTGGCGTAACCAATGCCGTTTTAAAGATACTGGGGAAGACTCCTTGAAAAATGGATTGATTTATTAAGTAGGTAAATGGTAATAAAATATTATCAATTACTTTTAAGAGTACATTTATTGAGATAGCATCCTCTCCACAAGAATTTTTATTTTTAAACGATTTTAAGGTTTCTATGACTTCCCATTCCTGTATTGGGTGCGACCTAAAGGAAACAACTGAATTGTGAATAGACGTAGTACATGGGAGACATAAATTTTGTCCGAAATGGCTATTTACAGTATTTACAGCAATGTTAGAAAAGTGATTACCGAATACATTGGCTATATCTTGTCCATTAGACAGAGTTTCTTCTTTGTGTAAAATTTCCTTGATATCTGCTACCTTTTCCTTCCCAGTTTTTTATTTATTAGGTTCCAAGTTGCTTTTACTTTATTACTACTATTATTGATTTTAATTGTCTTTTCGCAGTGATTATACTAGATTTATGTTTTTTTTTTTAATGCATTATATTCAGTAGAGCTGACAAGATTTTGCTTTAATAATGTATGCATATATTTAAGTTCAATACCAGTGTTTATAATGTTCTGATTCAACCAACCTTTTTTGCTATTTTTGTTATTGGTATGGTTCTTAACTATTTTTTTTTAGTTACAGGACATGAGACATTAAAGCCTGGTTAGATAATTTGGGCTAAACAAAAAGGGACATGGAGCTTAGTTGCCCAGATTAGGAACCTGTACTATACCTATAAAATTATGGTGCGAATAACACTAGGCAACAAATCTCAACTTTTTTTTTGCCCCGATCGGAAAGCAAATTTTTCTTATTAATTCGAGGGCGTAGAAACCGAATATGAAATTTCAGCACCTAAAATTTTTGAGATATAAGTCCAGGAAATAATGACGTTTTTTTTCAAAATCTTAAAAAAAGAGTAGGGTTTTGAAAATTTTAGGGTATATTAAAAAAAATACGAGGAACTCAAAAATCTATATATCAAGAACCTACTGTCAGAGTAAGTACGCGAAAAAAAATAAAAAGGTTAAAATGAAAGTGGAGAGTTTACTTAATTGCTCTTTTGTGGCAAATCTGTATAAAAATTTTATAGGACTTAATTTGTAGATTATAAAATTCTCTACAAAAATATTCATACAAATATTCTTTTATTTTGCTTAGTTTGTTCGTAAAAAGTAAATAAATGAAAAAGAAACAAAATTAAAGTACACAGTGTAGTTTTTTCCCGAGCCCAAAAAATATATTTTTCTTATCAATTTAAAGGCGCAGAATCCAAATTTGACCTTAAAAAAATCCAGCACGTCTATTTTTTTAAATTTTGGTACAGACAATTATGCCAATTTAAAAATAAATTATAAAACACAATATTGTGTATTTTTTTGTCTTTTTAATGGTTCTACATCATAAAAATGTTACTTTATTACATAAAAACCATATTACGTAACATTTTTTAGTTCATTTTTGACCCCCTAGTAATGATTTTTGACAATTTTTACCATGAGTACGTGGCGATAAGCTTGTCCCCTTATGCACCCTCCTTCTTACCCTCCACCCCTACTTAGTTTTGTCACATTATCCATTTTTTTTTTAAATATTTTTTTTCATATTACCCCTATTTATTCTACCTATGAATTTAAAGTTTCCATGTTTTAAGTTGGGTTTTTTTTAACTAATATTGAGTCGCCGAATCTAAATTTTTCCTTGGAATATTTTTATCTCCCATGATTTTAGAACAAAAGAGGGATAAAATAATGATTTTTTAACATTTTTATCTCCTTTTTCTCAGAAAACTTGGGTAATAGAAATATTCTGAGGCCAGATTCGGTTTCAGCGAGCCAAAATTAGTTAAAAAACATATGACTCCAATCAGGGCAAGAAACCGTGTTGCCTACACGGAAAAAAAAATTATAGCTAGGAGCGCTATAACACACATACCAAGCAAATTATAATCGCTTATTATATAAATACAAGGCTTTCTCTTACAATTATGGCAGTCAGTGTAAAAATTTATATGAAATACTTTAATTGTTTAGTGAATAATAAAATATAACAAATAGTATGGCATTTATAGCTTAAATAGATTTAATTATTGTCCGTGCTAATAATTTTTATAATATAATAAAATTTCTGTAAATTTATAATAGTGCCTGTAATAAATATAATCGTGTCTGTAATATATATAATCGTTTCCAATTTATTTTTAACATTATTAGTTATTGTGTCCCTTATAATCTATAGCTTAAATCACTATAATTTGCCACTGTTACCAAATATCTTATAATGTATAGCGCAGAGCCCACTAATTTCTTTCCGTGTACTATTCAAACATGTTGTAAAAATATTTACTGTGCGATTTTTAATTTACTATCTTGCTTGAAAAAACAGACCATAGTTATAAAGAAGGATATCGTTTGAAATGGGAGTTTTGGGCTAAATGAGAAAAATATGTTTTTACTTAAAAAAGTGCAAAATGATGAAAAGAAATTATGAAAATCTGATTACAAAGTTTATTTGTTGAAAATTAAAATTAGTAAACAATTTTGTGTTATCGTAAACCTTGACAACAATGCATCATTTTAAAACTCGTGATTCGCAACGTGTGATGGGCATTATGGCTAGTTTTAAAAGTACTTGCATGTTTATTAAAATTTGTGGACGATCGTTTTGAAATGCTCAAGTACTCACATTATGTAGCGATTTTATATTTATGTTAGTGCCCGTCTAGCAGGAAATTTAAAAGCAACTTTGTATTTATTGAATTATACAGGAGATTTTCAATAACATTTCTTCGATATTGTTGTCGTGACTTCAATCTATTTAGCACTCGTGTGATATTGAGTGTCCCAGAAACTCAAGATAAATTAAAATATAAGGTCTAGGAAAAGTTACATAACCTCAAATAATTGTAGGAGGCTTCTGTTCTGTTGCGTTGTCAGATCTGTTTGTAAGTCGAGATCACCTATAATTTTTCATTTTGACCAAGCTTTGGGTGCAATTGATTTTTTCGCATTACTCAGTCTTAGTTTGACCAAGACCAACACTTTTTATTAATTTCTTGTCCCTTTAATCTTATTAGTGATTTTTTTTTCAATATAATAAAAAAAAATAACTATTAAATAAAAATCAAACGCCCAGCATCAATTATGCCTTATTTATGACCCCAAGTTTAAAAGTTAACTAACATCTAGATTAGATTAGATTAATGTTTATTGTTTTTAAAAATTTTATAATTTTTGCAACTGTGCATAAAACACAAATATATCATTCATTAATGATAAACGATCTTAGTCTAATTACATTGGCTACATAAGAATATATTAATTTGATTTTAGCTGAGTTTAAAGTACTGAGAGCATATACTAAGCCATTTAAATATCTCATATCTGAGATGTGCCTAAGAAGGGAAAATAAATCGAAAAAAAAATGCTCAAAATATCATAACTACGAATGCAAAGAGCACATGTACAAGGCGCATTACTAAAATATTGCATGATTTTGAGTCAAATTTTATATTTTTTTCTTTTAATTTAGGTGTTTTTTATTTTTTTATAATCGTACATGTTAAAAAAAAACAAATGTTTTAGTTTCAGAAAGTTTGTTAAGTTAGTTTTATTTTTTTTTACAAATTACCGTACAGATGTAAAATATATGTTAGAATTGTATATCATTTTTCTTTTACCCTTAACACTTACTAAAACAATAATAATTTGAAAAAAATATGTAAATAACTTTTAAATACAACCAAATAAATAATATAAGATATTTGGTTTTTAAAAATATAAATGTGTTTTTTTTTTAAACAAAAAATAAAATGGTCTACAAGTGTAGACCACGCGACTAATCTCGTAACTAAAACAAGCGCGCCTAACGAAGGGTTAATACTTGTAAACAGGCAAAACCTCGTCGCTCTAGCTCAAAGGGTGCCAGGGTTATTAATTATAAACCTTACTTTGAGTACAATTTTAAAGGGTCTTAACTCTCTTAGGGCTAATTTTCGGACCTGTGTTGGTTTTTTATGTTCTGTAATGTAGAATCATCCCCTTTATTTAATGTCAAAAGACTGGAAACACCGTGTATTATAATTTCTAGAATCAAGTGCAGTATTTCTGTTATAATAGAGACGGAGTCGAGGAAAAAAAACAGTCGAGAACACTTAAGACCGTTCGCATACGTGGTGCATATACCATTTTTTCTACTACCTAAAGGTAGTAACTCCAAATATTAATTACTAATGTAGTTTAAAAACTATTTATGGTACTAGTGGGTAAAGTTGGCTGACGCCTCGCAGGTTAATTTTCTCATGGGCAATATCGGTTTACCCATGAGTGCCATACAAGGTTTTATGCAATAAATAGCTTGGGAATTCATACTTTTATTAAAAATTTTAATGACATTTACAAGAAAATAATTTGACAAGTGACAGTTTAGTGGGTAAAATAAATAATTATCCACTCAATAAAGTAAAAGTCACGCGGGGGTTATTATTGAGTTTATCTATTTAAAATAAGGCTGGTAATTGTCTTATTATTTGTATGTATTGGATAAAAACTATTTTGACATAGCTGTCAGTTTGACAAGTAAGTTGAAAAAAGTTAGCAGTTGATTTAATTTTCTTCAATATTGACCGTCTTCAATAAACAATGCTTAACAACGGTCAATAATAAATGAGTTCATTGATTTTATTGGTTGTCAACGTAAACAAGCCTTGACAACGGTAGATAATATGTAAGCTAGCACTTAATTAGGTAGTAGAAAAAATTATTTACTTTATGCATTTCATAATAAAATTATATCAAAGAAATCATAAACAATCTTCTAGTGTTTTGAGAAACTGAGTATCTTTTCCTATTAAAATTTTCCCACACTTTCACATATGTGATATCTTCTGGGATATCCCGTATTGATCAGAAAATGTAAATTATTCACCTCTAGGTTTTAGTGAAACTGAAACTTTGCATTTCCGGTTTTCAGATGTAACTTTCAGTAGACGTATAACAAGTGCATGTGAATAATGTTTATTTTTTCGTGAAAATATGTTTGTTGGTAATTTGCTTAATCAAAACATGGGTGTATATTTAAATATGGACAAGATAGTACTCTATAGCGTAGTATAATGCACATTTGCATTCGAAAATTTGCAAGTAATTATACTAAAGTAGGCTTAAATGTTTATACAAGTATAAATTTAGGCAAAAATTTAACATTAATTGAGTTTAACCTCAAACAAAAGAAAAACAGTTTTTTTAAAAAATATATAACATATTTTATTCATAATTCGGTCTTAAATTAATACTAAATAAATAGATTTTGAAGAGAACAGACACTTTTTTGGCTAAAGCTGGGGTAATCGAGGGGGTGCACTGGCATGCATTTGAAAACTTATTGAAGGATTTTTGCAGAAGTTAATAATGGCTCTCTCGCTACCCTCACTCAGAAAATGTCATTGTAATTTTAATACTAAATTTTATTTGTAAATACATATTTGTTATTTATATCGGCAACATTGGTATTTAATACTTGTGATATTAAATACTGCAATGTATGTATTGTATACAAAATGTTGTCATACTATCATAGAGACCGTGCTGGTACATTTAAATCCCCACGCAACATGTGTTTATTAATACTAGCATGTGTAAAAATTACTGTAACAATTGGTAAATCATATCACACTTATAGTATGGTATACTTTAAGTTGTTGTTAAGTTGTATTACTGATCTAGTTTAATGTATGTTACAGTATTCAGAAAAATTAACAATCGGTAAATAATACCAAAATTTTGATTAGTAATAATATAAAAATTGCAACCAAACACAATTACACACTGATAAAATAAACGATCCTTTTTTACTTTTATTGATTATAACTAATCAAAATTTTGGTATTATTTACCTATTGTTATTTTACTAAATACTGTACCATACTTTAAACTAGATAAATAACACAACAACTACAACTTAAAGTATAACAAACTATAACTATGATATAATTTACCAAATGTTACAGTATTAATAAACACATGTTGCGTGGGGATCCAAATGTATCAGCACGGTCTCTATGTTAGGATGACAACATTTTGTATACAATACACACATTGAACTATTTAATATCACAAGCAAAATATTAAATTCCAATGTTGGCGATATAAATAAAAAATATGTATTAACAAATAACATTCAGTATTAAAAATACAACGAAGTGCTCTTACTTCTAATTAGGTCGATCCATGTGCCAAGAAATCGTCCATAAAATTCGTAACTTTTTATCTTACCTTAGAAAAAGGTGATTTTAGACGACAAGGAGCAAAATAACAGGGGGTAGGGTCCAAAAAAAAAACCTTATGTTTTTTCCGAAGCTTTTTTTAATGAAATATAATAAAGGGGGTTCCTTTTAATTTTGAGGCTGAGTTTTGGTGTCAAGAACAAAGAGTTCCCTCTCGACAAAGAGCGTTTTTTAATGTATTTGGTGTGCCAAAAACTAAATAACTGTCAAATGATATAATATAAAAAAAGCTTTTGATAAAAATTAGCTAATATAATAAAGTACTCTCATTACTTTGAGGTTAATTAATTAATTAATTAATTTGTTAAAAATGTATAGCATATAAACGTGGATAAAACTATAAGTTTCGGGTACTGCGTATCCCGGTTTAGTTTCTACAACGAATAATCAGTTCAAACTTGAAATGAGAATACTTTATTATATTAGCTATGTAAAAATGATACGTTCGTCTCATTTCAAGAATTATATGACTAAATTTATTAAGAAGCATAATCTTAAGTTCTTAACCTAATTAATCATACATATAATTCTAGGGGTTCATAATAGATGTTTTTCACTTTAAGCCGATGATTTATTATAGTTAAGAACTTCCATGTAGTCCTACCTTAAGAAATAGAAGATCATATCTCAAGATAAACATAGAAATATTGTTATAAAATCTATTCTATCGTTAAAATTTCCTGTTAGTCGATTTCGTGTCTGATTATAATTATTTATTTATGATAATAATTTACATATTTATACCGTAAAGATGGTTTAATGTGTATTATTATGTATATTTGTGAATATACTTTATGGTGTGTCTACAGAAACTTACCCCTTGCTGAAGAAAAATATTATTTTAGTGCACTGTAAAAACTGCATGTAAAATAATGTAAAAATAATTTACATAGTAATATGGAATATTAAATTTACTATTCTGGACTATGCATAATTCATAAATTTATGTAAAAGAATGTAAAATAATGTAAAAGAAAGTAAAAGAATGTAAAATAATGTAAAATAATGTAAAAGAATGTAAAATAATGTAAAAAAATATATTTACATTGATTTACATATTTTTACATGATTTTACAATGTAGGTCTATGTTATTTTAAGACGCGCGTGCGCTTTGGACAATAACCAAGAAGGCGTCGCATCATGAGACGGACCGTTTAATATTGTTATTGTTAGAGAGATAGCGACGCATGCTGCTAGGTTAAAGTGTTAAAAGTGTAAAAAAGGTAAATATTATTTATGTACGATATTTAAATGCTTTATTTGTGGCCTTAAATTTACGTTCATTATAAATTACGATCTTTATCAACCAATAGATCTTTAAAGAAAGATGTGAACAGTTTATACTCGTATTAAGGGTGCAAATCGTTTGGTTTATTAACCCAAATAAACTTTATGCTACGATATTTTAAAAAAGCTTTGACACAGAAACTTTGGAACAAACATTTTCTAAGTTGTAAATATTTTTTTTCAAATTTCAAGTCCAAACCATTCTGGACTATGTAATTTTTAGCGTTCCGGTCTATGCAAAATATTACCATTCTGGACTATGTAATTTTTAGCGTTCCGGTCTATGCAAAATATTACCATTCTGGACTATGTAATTTTTACCGTTCCGGTCTATGCAAAATATTACCATTATGGACTATGTAATTTTTACCATTCCGGTCTATGGCAACATATTACCATTTACAGACTATGTAATTTAATGTAATTTATTTTTACCGTGTGGCTGTGACATTTTAAAAAAAGTCATACCTATGTAAATTATTGTCTTGTCGTTTGTTAATTAAGTCCAAACTTTTATCTTATTCGTTTTTGGGGGATTACTTTCAAAAACAATAGGGATCTTTCCCTCATAGATTTTTCCTGAAAATTTCGTGTTTGCAAAAAACCGGACACCGGACAGGCAGACTGACAGACGAACGGACTGACGGACGGACAGACGGACATTTACATAGTTTCTTATTTTTTCATAAAACACATTTGTATCCATGAGTTTTAAGTCTAGGCCATTTTTTTAGATTTTGGGAAATTCGAAACTATCGTATAGTACTATTCTAGCGCTACGCGCTATGAATAGTATCATAAGAATTAAAACTAAAAAATAGAATTATATCATTACGAGTAAGTTACTGGTGATGATATAATACTGGCAGTAACTATGGACTCACCCATTTGTGATTATGGTATAAGGAGTATGAATGAAAATGTTCGCATAAAAAATGATCCTAAATTTTGGCCAGGTTAATTTGGCAATTCTGATTCAACACACTGTAGACAAAGTACAATTAAACATAACATCATGTATTACATAATACAGTTAAGTATTGTCACAGACATACGATATACAGGTGTAAAAATATATAAAGTAAACAAACGCAATGTGCTACCTGCTAACTATTTGTTAACCCACGTTGAACCTCACACTTTCTGGGAAATTTTGGGCAAATTATTCATAATGCTTGATGCAATATCACACTGTGATATTATCAGGGGTAATATCATAAGTGATACTAGGTTAGGTATCGGTGGTTTTTTACATAAATTTTACGAATTTTCCAAAAATTGGAATTAATATGAGTAAAATTTGAAAAAAAAAAAGCACCGGTACCTAACCTAGTATCACGAATTGATATTTAGGGAGAGAATATAATTTATATTTAATACACATACCTCTTAATTATAACGTATTAATCCACAAATAAATTATATTTTATAAATTAAAAAGCAAACAATAAGCACGATTTTAGATTAAAGAAAAGAGAGGTAAAAAAAACCATCTTAGGGGTAAGGTATTTTCACTTATCAGTACAGCATACTACATATATATAAATTGTTTTCTCACAGTACGAAGTTTTAGTGTGAACTTTGTCCACAAAAATAGTAATAAAATTAACAGCAACTAAGATCCAGATGAGTCTTTAACAAAGATTCAACATGCGACCATACATAAAAATAAAGGAGGTGGCCCCTTTAACTTATTCCAAACTTAATTTCAAAATAATTTTTATTTTATTAATTATAATTATTATAATTATTATGAACAAAAAATTATATATTTTTTTAGTAGTATCTATATACAGAGCTATCCAAAAGTCACCGTCCTCTCTTAAATTTTGAACGAGTGAAGATATGGACTTCCAATTTGCCTTTTAAAATAAATTTGATATTGGTAACTTTTAATATATGGGCAGGGGGCATAGGGGTATTATTTAATGGAAAGGGGGGTCGTGTGATACATTTTTAAAGAAAAAAGAAATAATTATTGTTTTTGACTTGTATGCTGTTTTTAAAAAATTAAAGTAGAACGATTTTGTATTTCAGCATATATATTTAAAATTGGCCTAGCGCTTTCGATCACTGTTATGGCCCCATATTTTTAAATTACCTCTCGTTTTATTGTAATAAGCTCTGACGAAGCTAAGCCCTGATGATGATCTTTTGATCGAAAGCGCTAGGCCAATTTTAAATATATATATGCTGAAATACAAAATCGTTCTACTTTAACATTTTTAAAGCTTGTAAAATTCTCTATTCGACCATATATTTTTTAAATTATTTTTGAGGGCCTAAAATGGGGTTGAATATGGAAATTTTCTTTAAATTTTTTAAAAAAATCAAACAGTTTTTGATAAATGATTAATTTCATAATGCTAAAACGTAAACTATACTTTTAAACTAACTTTAAATGATATAAATAGAAAATAAACTCAAAAAATCGCAATTTTTAGGAAAAAAAATTGAAAAACCATTAAAAAAATATTTAAAAAATTAAAAAATATATTGACAAATAAATAATTTTATTTACTTTAAAATGATGATCACACGACCTTTTTTTCAATTAAGAAAAATGACTTTTGGACCGCACTGTATGTATATATTTATGTTCTGAAAATCAGAGGGGGAATATTATTAATAACACTAGGCAGCACGGTTTCTTGCCCCGATTGGAGTCATATGTTTTTTAACTAATTTTGGGTCGCTGAAACCGAATCTGGCCTCACAATATTTCTATTACCTAAGTTTTCTGAGAAAAATAAGATAAAAATGTTAAAAAATCATTATTTTATCCCTCTTTTGTTCTAAAATCATGGGAGACAAAATTATTCCAAGGACAAATTTGGATTCGGCGACTCAACATTAGTTAAAAAATACCCAACTTAAAACATAGAAACTTTAAATTCATAGGTAGAAAAATAGGGATATTATGAAAAAAAAAATATTAAAAAAAAATGAATAATGTGACAAAACTAAGTAGGGATGGAGGGTAAAAAGAAGGGTGCATAAGGGGACAAGCTTATCGCCACAAAAATTGTCAAAAATCATTACTAGGGGTCAAAAATGAACTAAAAAAAATTAACGTATTATGGTTCTTATGTAATAAAGTAACATTTTTATGATGTAGAACCATTAAAAAAAACAAAACAAAATACACAATATTTTGTTTTATAAATTATTTTTAAATTGGCATAATTGCATGTACTAAAATTTAAAAAATAAGACGTGCTGAAGGTCAAATTTGGATTCTGCGCCTTTAAATTGATAAGAAAAATATATTTTTTGGGCTCGGGAAAAAAGTTTACACTGTGTACTTTAATTTTATATCTTTTTCATTTATTTACTTTTTAGGAACAAACTAAGCAAAATAAAAAAATATTTGTATAAATATTTTTGTAGAGAATTTTATAATCTACAAATTAAGTTCTATAAAGTTTTTAAAAAAATTTGATAGTTTTGCCACAAATGAGCAATTAAGTAAACTCTGCACTTTCATTTTAACCTTTTTATTTTTTTTCGCGTACTTACTCTGACAGTAGGTTCTTGATATATAGATTTTTGAATTCCTCGTATTTTTTTAAATATACACTAAAATTTTCAAAATTCTACTCTTTTTTTAAAGATTTTGAAAAAAAACGTCATTATTACCTGAACTTATATCTCAAAAATTTTAGGTGCTGGAATTTTTTTAAGGTCAGATTCGGATTCTACACCCTCGAGTTAGTAAGAAAAATTTACTTTCCGATCGGGGCAAAAAAAAAGTTGAGATTTGTTGCCTAGTGTAATTAATCGATGGATTACATATAATTGATTTTTTCCAAAAAATTTGTTAATCAAAAAAATTTTTTTCAAGAAAAAAAAAAATAAAAAAAATGTTACCTGCTCTAACTGTGGCGATTCTCAGAATCCGATTAAAGGAAAAAACACCCATGATAACGCACCACAGCACCGGCAGTTGGGCCAGTGCGAACCGCACGCGAGGCATTGTGGCGGAGGTCCGCCTAAGAACTAACTCGCTGGAGGTCCGCGAATGACACGCGTTGTCCAACTATCCCCGAAGATGTCGGCGGCGGCGGCAAAAGGTGGTCAAACGGTCCTGCGATCCACCCCCCATGGCACCATGGAAAATAAAAAAAAAAGATATTTTTATCGTCCTCAAAGCTCTAGAATAGGGTTACACCAGAATTGGGAAATCGAGATTACTTGGACCGAATTTGAGAAAAAATCGAAAAAAAATCTAGACTATAATTAAAAAAAAATTGAAACGGGTGCTTTTTCTAGATGGGTGAAAAATGAGGAAGTTTATAAGATATCAAATTGATTTTAAATCTCCTGTATTTTTTTTTTGTGTAGCTTTATCGGATTGTTTTTCTGGCCGCACCATTATCAGAATTTTAATTTTTCCTATGATTGAAATTTTACTAATCAAAATTTGACATCTAAATAAAAATGTAAAAATACATCAAAATTTTATAAATGCCTATATCTCGGAAACTAATAGTCCTATGATAAAAATGATCACATATGTTTTTGTAGGGAGTTAAATATTATTATTATTTATGCAAAAAATATGTCCTACTATAGATAATAGGTGAGATATCGCTGAAAATTATAGTTTTTGTCCGTTTTGCCCCCTTGCCCTACGCTAATGTTAACTATATTTGATGTGACGCATAAAGAAAAGGTGAAAGAATTTGTCAGATTGGACATTCCGTTCAAAAGTTACATACAGACCGACAGACTGATAGACATTTTTTCAATACCCACTTTTTTCACATTTTCTCGACGTTTCATGACATTCTTAAGTCGAAAATATATGCCGTAAAAAATTAAGACAATGCTAGAATTACGTCGCGATGAGTCATCGAGAGTCGAGACTCTTTTCACGAGTGTGGCCACATTTAGTAGATTTTTATTTCTACGGGCGTTAAGAACTGCACTTTTTTTGTTGGTAGTTATTTTATTTTTAAGTTTTAATTGTTGACTATTAATAGTCAATAATTTGAAATGTCAAGAAAAAAATTGTCAATAAAAATAGTGCAGTTTTTAGCGCCCGTAGAAATAAAATAAACGTCGTCACGCTGCACTATGTCGCCAAATGAAAAAAAAGTGTCCAAAATTATTTTATTACTAAAATTGAGTAAAAACTCTTTAATATACATAAAAAAATAGTTTAGTCACAATTTTGAGTTTTTACTCCCGAGGTATACACTATTTTTTGCACGGCGGACGACTATAGGCTGATTCAGAATTGGTGAATTCAACAAAAATGGTAGATTCCCCATGCGAAAATAAAACAAAAAGTTCCTATAAAGGTTGGCCCGGAAATAAGGTTTTTATTTTGTACTAATGCTAGTGAAATTTCTAGATCTTCTAGTAAAGAAGTCCAAACTTTCTTTACTAGAAGATCTAGAAATTTCACTAGCATTAGTACAAAATAAAAACCTATGTATTAATAACCAAACAAACCTAAATAACAATTTTAATCCCCTTTTCAAAAACCTAATTTGATCTTTCTTTTTGTTTCGCTAATATTTTTCATAAAACTTTTTTAAAACTGATTGTCACTGGCCGCCTAACCTTCCTCGTCAAACTGGCCTTTTATCCTCTATACATAGCCATCATGCAGAAGAAGAGCAAAGTAATTTTAAATGACATGATAAAAAGTCCCGCATTTTATTTTAGTTTTAAGTTTTTAAAGTGTCTGTAAATGTCCCCCTTTTTTGCTCTAAAAATGCATACCAAATTTATATTCACATGCTACATCCTGTAAGGCATTGACAAGTAAGTTTTTAAAAAATTTTAAATAATTAACATAACATAACCTAACTTTAAGCCCCCCAAAAAAAATTGTCAAAACCTAATTTGCCCCCTTTCACTTACTTTTCAGTGCCAGCCTTTATGATGGACTAATACCCCGAAAGCGCTCGGCAGATAATAATTTTGTTTTTAATAAACTATACCTAAATACACAAAAAAATATCATTTATATTATATACGGTATACAACACAAAAAAATTTCCTTAATATAATAATAATTTAAATAAATAAAATTATCTTCCAAATTACATGTTTTTAGTATATTCATTTCAAATTTGGTATAGATCAGTCAAAAGGCAAAAAAGTTATAACGGTTTAAAAAATGTCCGGTTGTTTTTACGCCACCCTGTATTTACTGTGCGATTTTTTATTTACTCTCTTGCTTGATGAAACAGACCATAGTTCTGCATAATGTACCAAAATTTTCTTTTACTTAAAAATTTTAAGAATAAGCTTTTGTTAAACTTTTATTCACATTGCTCATGTTTGAAGAAATATACTAAAGGTAAAGATTTCAACCATAGGTTGATTGTCCAAAGTTCTAGGCTGGGATTGTTTTTGGTAAAAATCGGATTGGAGTATGGGGGTTAAATGGGGGTAAAGACAATTTTTTCAATTTATTTTTCATTTTGTTTTTGATTTTAATGAACCTAGGCCTATATGGGAAAGTATTATTTTGTTGGCATCAGTATTTAAATAAAAATAAAAATATCAGATTTTAGTAACATTTGTAGATATAAAACATTAAATGCGATTTAATTGCTTAAAAATGTGTAATTTTAGTATAATTATATAAAGAACTGACTAGACATAATAAACAAACATCATTAGTATCTCTAGTTTCGTCAGTATCATACATAAATGTATGTTTGTACTGCATCAGGAGTCTTGATTCAAAACAGAGACCTGCAGAGTAAGGATATTAAACTCTTCTTCATTTCTAAATGCCAAAAGGTTACAAAATACAAACTTATCAAAAAAGTCTTCTAGAGATGGTGCTCGTTTGAGAATATAACCTTATAACAATAATTTAACAATTATTTTAAATAATTATATTTTAATTTATATTGTAGAGTTCCATAAAGTCATCCCCTCGTTTTAATTTTTGAATGAATTGAGTTATAAACTCAAATTTAAAACACTTAAATACATAATATTAGGACCATATTATGTATGGTTTCTGTTTTTTTTTTGTTTTTTTTTTCGTTTTTTTTTTTTTTTATCGTATTAAAACGAGATACACATTTTTTACCTTCTTTTTACTTACTTAATCTTCAAAAAAATCATAAAAAGTCCAAACCGTTAAATGGATCTATAAAGTATAGTATAGTAGTATATCATTTTATGCAGAATTTTATTCTACATTTAACGAATGAATAAAGAACAGGGCATTATATTTAAAAAAATGAAGATTTTCTGTGGAAAATCCAAAAGTTTGAATATTTATTTTGAATGCCCTGTATAAAATATTTTATTTTTTGCACATAAAGTAATTAGATACACCCTTTTAAGATAAGCTTGCAAAATTTTATTAATTTTTGACAGAAAATAAAGAAATTATCTTATCATTAAAAATGCATTTTTTCTCAAAAAAAAAAACTCAAAAACTATAAATAATAGTATCAAAATAAAGGAATTTTAATGAGAAATAAGATGGCATAATAAAAAATATACCATTCCATTAAAAAAAATAAGTCAGATGTTACCCACCCTAAGAGGACCATCCTGTATATTTTAAATATTTTTAAAATGTGCCTTTTACTTTTTCAATTAAAGATTTCTCTAAAGTGGATAGTTTACTATATATCGAACGAGTCTGCTTCGTTGAGACACCCTGTATATTTTGATTATCTTGGAACATTAATTTAATCGAAGTGGCTATTTTAACGTCCGACGTATACGAAGCTAAGTGTACGTCCGTCTAATTAGCTGACTTTTAGGATTTTTAAAGCTTTTAAAGTATTTTTTTTCGGGATTGAATTTTTCCCGTTTAAATGGGGGGAGTTCGCCCCACATTAGCATCAAAACACAGAAAAGGGAAAAAACCGACCTAAACTAAAGACATAAGTTATGTTTAGTCGGTCGTATAAATAGACAGTTTACGTAGAACATGCAATAGAAGAACTTTTAAATGAAATGACAAATTCCATTTTTTTTTCTTTTTGGAATTTGTGATATGAGTTCTAATTAAAAAAATAAGACCAAAATTTTAAAAATCGTTAGAGCCGTTTTTGAAAAAAATGTGTTTTTTTAGAAAATATCTCTGATATTTCACGCTAACATACTCGGTTTGCCCTCGATGTCTCGGCTTTTGACCAAACTTGGCATAGTGGTACCACTATGGTACCTAAGCACTCCATCCAATTTTTTTTCAAAACGGTCCATCCGTTCACTATACTGGGTGTCCCACCAAGTTCTTGAAATAGCTTATCTACGTTATTTGAAAACTTATTAAAATTTGCAAAAAATGGCATTAAATCAAAGCCAAAGAAGATTTTACTGACTTATTCAAAACTGCCCCTTGCTTACCCACTCCCTTGAAACTACCCCCAACTTCTGTTTTTTCAAATAACACCCCCTAATTCCTATAAAGACTATGAAAGTGCACTTTATTCTGAATTCAACCATTTATTATAAGTGGTATCTTAGATTTTAAGGGGCTCTAAATAACAATTATTATTTATTAATAGAAGGGTGGTATTTAAAACAAAATTGCGGGTAGGTCCAGGAGACTGAGTTGGTTTTGAATATATTAATCAATTTTCTTTTGGGTACAATTTAACGTAAGTTTTTGGAAAATTTTCTGGTTAAATTTAAAATGAAATGTGCTTTTATATTCTTTAGTAAAATAGGGAAGTGCTATTTAAAAAACTAGTCGGAGGTGGTTCCAAGAGGGTGGGATAAGGGGTTGTTTTGCATATGTCAGTAAATTCTACTTTGACTCCAATCTAATTTTATTTTTTTTTTAACTTTTTTATATTTTTAAATAATGGAGATATAGCCCATCTAAAACCTGGTGAGACATTATTATTACTAAATAATAATTGTTATTGGAAGCCCCTTAAAAGAATAAGATACTATTTATAATACATGGTTTAATTCAAAATGAAATGTAATTTCATATTCTTAGATAAAAATGGGGGTGTGAGGTGTTATTTGAAAATCAGAGGGTGGGGTGGTTTCAAGGGAGTGAGTAACCAATGGAGGGGGGGGGGGTGAATAAGTCAGTAAAATTTTTTTTGGCTCCCATTTAACGGTACTTTCTACAAAAAATTACCTTTTCAAATAACGGAGATATAACTTGTCAAGAACCTGTTTGGTGGGACACCCGGTGAACGGATGGACCGTTTTGAAAAAAATTTGGATGAAGTGCTTAGGTACCATAGTGGTACCACTATGCCAAGTTTGGTCAAAATCCGAGATATCGATATACCGAGTATGTTAGCGTGAAATATCAGAGATATTTTCTAAAAAACACATTTTTTTCAAAAACGGCCCTAACGATTTTTAAAATTTTGGTCTTATTTTTTTAATTAGAGCTCATAACAAATTCCAAAATGAAAAAAAAATGGAAGTTGTCATGTCATTTAAAAGTTCTTCTAGAACACCGTACATGCTGTTTATACGTCCGACGTTTACGAAGTTAATTGTTCGTCCTGAATTCTCATTGGCTAATTTTTAGGGTTTTTATATATTTTAAGGTATATTTTTCGTTTGTACTTGTATTCTCCCCGTTTTTTGACCAACAAATATTCTTATTTTTAAATGGGGGGCTACGCCCATTAATTAGCATAAAAACCACAAAATATGCTAAAAAACCGACGTCGCGACGTGTGACAGACGCGTCGGTCGTTTAAATAACCAGTTTGTAATTTAATTTCTGGATTTTTTTTTCTTTTTGTAACCCAGCACTTACCAGTGCCCATTCTTGTCATGTACTCAAGTCTTGTCTTCCACTGTGCATTGATCGATTTTATGGATGTTATAACAGCAATGTATGCAAATAGGCTATTGTCTCACTCCGGAGGCTTCTAGAACCAACAAAAAAAGCCGAACGCATTTTATGTCTTCAGCATCATCTTAACAGTATGGGAAGATTTCGCAAAAAGATCGAGACCGAGAATTTTTTAATAGTTTTGTTTTTACTGCCCCATGGCTAAATTAAATAAAATATGTGAATATGTTTAAAACGGTTTAAAAGTTTGCCAGTACGCTAAAACGTGAGAATAAGTCCTCACTTATTTTAAACAGATAAATATTGTGAATCAGCAAAGATGAATTTAGCATTATTTTAGGATTATAACGGCGTCATCGTAAATTTAAAGGGGTTTAAAAATTCATATCTTGGATGACTCTAGGGACTGGTCGCGGATTTGGATAAACATAAACCTATCAATACTTTCACATTACAAAAAGAATTTTACATAGAAAAAACGGATTCCTTGAACCAAGGACACGTGACTTTGTATATGTTCAAAGCCATATTCTCTTGTTCCAATGCTGGCATTTTCTTGAACCAAAGTCAATGTCCTTGAATGAAGAGTACGGATTTTGGAATAAAAATCCGCACTCTTTATTCAAGGACATTGACTTTGGTTTAAGAAAATGCCAGCCTTGAAACAAGAGAATATGGGTTTGAACATATCCAAAGACACGTGTCCTTAGTTCAAGGAATCAAGGTTTAAAATTAGCTGTAAAAATATGATATTTTTTTTATTCGTTTTTTTTTTTGAAAAAAACAACATTTTTTCACTACTAGCTTTAAAAGTCACCATTATTTACCTAGCCGCCATCTCCATTAAAAAAAAACAACGATTTATTGGTTGTAAGGTATCTTGGCCTATTTCTGATGAAAAAAGTTTACCAAATGGTATCATAAGACTTCTAGTGCCATTTAGCTTACTTATTTTTACGGAATTGGCCTAATTGTTTTTTTAAAACGCAGATGGGGCGCCATGGCGGCTTTTTAAGTTTTAAAAAGTTTTAAAAGTAAGAAAAATCCTACGATTTCAAAATTGGGTTTATGTGGTCACCACTCTCCCCTATACGCACAAGGGCGTTAAATGCGAACCCATAAAATGTCACACCTCGGCCATGCGTTACTCTCTATTGTTCTATTATGCCCCGAGACCTATAAACCAGGACTTCTCTTGTTTTTGCTGTTTTGCATACAGTAACTATGCAGCGCATACATTGGTATGTATATACATTTGTATAACTTTCCCCTGTTCTAAAATGTGTGGGAAAGTCTTGTATTAATAACAATAAATAAAAATACAAATATTTGTATTTGTTTGTTTCTTTAACCTCGTACTATTCTACTTAATTAAGCATGCCCTAAGTCCAGGACTTGTGTGGGCTAGTAGTAGAGGGAACCACCGGCTTATACTGACTTTCGAACCAGTTTCTAGGGAGTGTCCGTTTCACTTATCGCCTTCGCCAAATTTCAATTATTAATTAACTGAAAAAGGCAAATCGGCGCCAGTGAGAATCGAACTCACGCTAGTAGACTTGCTATACATACGCGCTAGCTACTACGCTATGCCTCCCATATTGTATTGTTTTTTTTTTTTACTTTGTATAATACGTTTCTTACACGAAATTTCCCGACTTGCATATATTTATATGAGAGGGAGGGACAAGGAGAGGGAGAAGCGTTAAATAAAATAACAGTAGTTTATAGTATATTCAACTTGAAGATTCAGTAGAAGTAAATAAAAGAATCTCGAACGCGGCAGAGTACGTGAAATAAATCCGCCCCTGTCAATGCATTGCAATGGACCGTTATATAGAACTATTTTGTTTTGAGTCCTACCCTGTCACTAAATCCGTTGTTGTCACGTGCGTTTGTTTACACTTACTGCATTTTGAAGTTGAATATACAGTCCATTGCAATGCATTGCACGCTTCTTCGCAAGTACTCACGTACTGACCTGTTTAATTTTCTACATCCCTACTCTCGCAACATTCGAGTGTCCAAACCAATGAAACCACGCGCCAGCTCCGCGTGCGCGATTCTTTTATTTACTTCCCATACATGTTGAAGTTGAATATACTATATAGAATTATGGCGAGTTGAGAATGGTACAGTGATGTCATTAAACACGGAATGCGCAGTAGGCCAAAATGGATTGTTTACATACACACCCCTTAGCAACGGCTTGTTATCCTTAGCAACAGTCGCTTGTTGGAATAAAGCCGTTGGCTCCGCCTACAATGTTGTGCGCAGTGTCGTCATTAATTTGATGACGTCGCTGTACCATTCTTAACACGTGGGGCCTCTACTATTTCTTGAGTTGCACTGCTTTTTTTTAATAGTACCTAGTACGTTTTCGAGATATTGGCCTTTAAACTTTTTAAAAAATGGATACAAGTTGCAGAAAACAAATATTTGCAATAAATTTTATGCTTTTGGAAGCTTGTTAATGTTTTTTTTTATAATAAAAGGATCATTCATCATCAAGGTTTGCAAAGATAGGCTATGAGACAAAATTGTCAAAAAAAAAAAACAAATATGAACATTAACAATTGTTTAAACAGATTTTAAATCTTTACATTTTTATTTGGTTAAAAATATCTTTTTTTTTATATACAGTCTGTTCCAGAACTAGCGTACATAAATTTGAGGGTATATTAAAAACCCTCTGGAAAATATGAAAAAAATGTAAAAAAAATCCATCTTAGTTCAATTTAAAAATAAGAATGCTTTAATTGGACCAATACTGTTTGCTGATCTTAAATTACCTTTAAAAGTTGAATTTGTAGCTATGGAAGCAAATTTAATTATTTCAGGTACATATTCTGTAGGTTGACATGGTGATCAATGTGACATAAATATTTATTAATGTCAAAAAATCACCGCCGGATGGAGTGACCCTATAAAAATTGAATATTTGATAGCCTCTGTCGGTTTTGTCAAAATATAATAACCTAAAAAGATTCTAAAGTTGAAAGTCTCAAACAATGCACGCGTCAACAATTAAAATGCAACCATAGTTACTAATAAGTAGGAAAAAACCAATTTGTAGGTAATATAACTTCAGCAACAGGATTGGTCAGATTAAATAGCTTCCTTTTTAACTAGTATTGAAGATGCATTTTTTTTTGATATTTTTTCATATTTTCCAGAGGGTTTTTAATATACCATCAAATTTCTGTACGCGAGTTCTGGAACAGGCTGTATTTTTAATTTATGTTTTTAGCAAAAACTTTAATAAATTGATATTTTTCGTAATAAATAGAGATCGGATTTTACCGAGTCGTGACGTCAAAATCCATAGCCGGGTACAACAGAATAATAATTTTATAAAAATGTATTATAACCTATCAAACTACTACATTTACAAAGAAAAGTATATGAATATTATGAAAATCCCCTAGCGTTTTTATTTAAGTAAAAGAAAATAAAAAAAAACATGACAGATCCGAAAATTATGAATTAGTTGGACTTTTAAATAATCCAAATTCTATTTAATAGTATTGTAACATGGTGGCTGGGTATTACTTTTATCAAGTTAAAAAAAATCTGCTCGGCCAATCCTTTTCTATTCGCAATAACAGCTCACGTGACGTTTATAACTTGTAAAAAATGTTTTTAAAAATTTCTTCAAAATTATTATTTTTAATCAAATCTTTTTTTTTTTTTCATATTATAAATAAGATACTAAATTACACAACTAAAACTTATAGTGTTTGTAGAAAAAACAAACTACCGACGAAATCTTTTTGTGTTTTATTCAATTTGTGAAGAGGTGACTGAAAGGTGAAATCTATTTGAAATCGTTATAAACATGTACTCTGCACAGATCTAAAAGCTCTAAACTTGTTTCCGTATGCGTGCGACGAAATAAGTGAGATGTAAGATCAAGCATGTAACATGTACGTTATTTTATTGGTTAGAATCACGCGCATGCGGAAACAAGGTTTTTATTGCAAGGAAATTGAATCATTTTGTTTGACTTAGCAATGCGAATTAATTTATTTTTTTGCTCTAACTTTTTCGTTTGGGCCTAATCTAATATTCATTTGTCACCGTTCATTTTATTTGTTAAATCCCTTAATAAAATGTTCGTAAAACCATTACTTACTACGGTTAAATCGTGTATCGAAGATTATCCAGAACTAGAGTTCGACGGCAATATTTTACAGTGCACATTTTGTAAAAAAGACAACCTGGGAAAGAAAAACTAATATTTTAAGACATGTGGACACAAAAACCCATAAAGAAGATGAGGAGCAAGGACAATTTAATATTTAAAGTAAGTAAAAAATATTAAATTAATTTTAATCACAAGTTATAAAAGTCATGTGACCTTTTATTGCGAATAAAAAACGATTGGCCAGGCAGATCTTTTTTTTACTTGGTAAAATTAATACCCAGCCACCATGCCACAATACTATAAAATTAAATTTGGATTATTAAAGAGCCCAACTAAATCGTAGTTTTCAAACTTGTTTTTTTTTAACTTTCTTTTACTTAAATAAAACGTTATAGGATTTTCATAATATTTATATAATTTTCTTTGGTAATGTAGTAGTTTGGCAACATATTAAACATTTTTATAAAATTAATATGAATTTGTTAACTTATTGTACCCGGCTATGCATTTTGACGTCACGACTCCCTAAAATCCGATGTCTAGTAACAAATTTTGCATAAATTTAATTAATTTCTGTTTTTTTTCTGTTTTTACGAGTAACTAAAGAAAGCTCATTTATTTTATAGGGCGGATCATTGCACTGAGATTTATTTTGTTTAATAATTGAATTAATTTAAAGAAATGTGTAATTTGATTAACAGTCTATAGAGTAGGAAACCCATAAATCTAGAATATAAATTTTACAGTGTGACCCACAAATAGTTGTAAATTATGATATCGTGTAATTTTTTGTCATATGAAGGTGAAGGGTAAATACAATGGCCATTATCAATATCAGGTTATCTGTGCCAAGATTGGTTTGAGGCAGCTCTTCATCCTACCCTATCCTTAGCCAGTTATTTAATGTTCCTAAAATTTTTACACTCTATTATTATTTGTAAGCAGTATTTTTGACAATAATTTCCTAAAGATTTGTATGCAGGGGTTTTTAAGGTCACTTAAACTGAATTTGATAATGAAAAAAAAAATAACTTCACCACCAGGGGGTGTAGGGGCAATTTTCTTAAAAATTGTATATATGGGTTTTTTGGTCGATGAAACTGAATTTGATAAAATAATTCTCAACATCCGGAGGGTGGTAGGGTCAAATTTTTAAATATTTACGATGTTAAAAAATATATACATATTTTCAATTTTTAATTTGAAGAGTTTTGGAGTGTTGGTTCTGGGACACTCCGTATAACATTTACATGATTACTAAAACTAGAACTAACAGTTAAAATTAATGCAAAAAACAATATTTTCTATTTTCCCAAACTCATTATCCTTTCTGCCTGGTTAATTAAATGTCCCGACATTGTTAATATTTTTTAATTAAACGCATCAGGGCCATTCCAGAAAAACTTAACTTGGATCTCAATTTTTCAATTTTTTTTATTTTTCATCCATCAATTATTTACTTATAATACCTTAGAAACGGTTGCTATGAACATCCTCATAATAACCTAGGATATATTAGGTTTCCTTAACAAAATTGGTTATATACATTTTTATCGTAAGATGCATATTTAGCAAGATAACCGCACTCACCCCTAAAATTTAAGATAGCGGGATATCCTTACACAAATCACCCGGTGAAAAACTAACAGGAGTGTTCTGTTACTCCACTACTGCCCTTTAAAATATCAGCCCGTGTACATTTATTGCGATTTAACACAGGAATGTTTCGTTATTTGACTGGACTATTAACGAAATGTAAAAATAAAAGCTTACAAAAAGTTTTAAATTGCATAAAAACAGTGTCCAAACCATCAAAATACTTAAATTTATTTAATTTGTATTTGTAAATAACTTAATAAATTTATTATAATGTGTATTTGTGTTTATACGCATGAATTAATTTTTTATCTTAAATATAACATTTTTGAATTAGACTTAACCCTTCCACCCTAGAGGGATGTTTCAACCAAATGTAACTTTTTTTATTTTAATTTATAAAACTAATTATTCTTTAAATTAATACAACTTGTACTATATTATTTAATAGAAAATATATTAAACTATAGGTTGGTATAAAAAAAAACAAAATAAAATAATTTATTAAATATTTTATAAAACGATTTAAACATTAAGAGGTCGAAATATCCCTACTCTCCCCTATAGTTACTGAAGGTAACTTTTAATTTAACACCAAGTAATAAATGTGTTATACTCTATTTCTAATATTTTTCAGTTTCCTAGAGATATTAAGGGATTGAAAAAGGATTAAAAAAACGTTCAAATGCACTTCAGTTACGCAGGAATGGCCCATCAGCGTATTTTTAAATACGCTAAAACATATTAAATAATTTTTAAACAAAAACCGAATGTAACTGTTTATAATTTAATTAATAACAAAATAACAAACAAATATGGGAACGTAGTTTGATTTAATTTTACGATCCTTTGTGATAATAATTTTGATTTAAGCAAATTAATATATGTTCAGTTCAAATAAATGATAATCATACTCAGGGCCGTAGCAAAGAAGATTTTTGTGGGGGGGGGGGAGAAGGTAAAAAATTACAACTTTTTTAGCCTAAAAATACAATTTTTTTCCTTGAGAAAAATGTTAATGGCTAAAAAAAATCTTCCTCACCTTTTCGTGTAACGGTGCGCAGTGGGTAACCGTGCGCACCACCGAAAATTCATATTACGATGTATTCTGAGACATCTCTGGCATCTATGCTTGAGGGGCGTGTCTAACAATTCGCTAGCACCAAAAACGGCGACTGACAAATGAGAGTTGTTCACAATATTTTAATATATGTGAATTGAAGTTTTTTGTTATTATTTTGCATGTGTACGAAATAAGACGGTTCATAATTCCTGACCGATAATTCTAAAATAAATATATTCTTGAAGGATATGATCATTTGCATTTATTCATGCAATTTCGTTAAATTTAATTAAATAGTTTTTTTTATGTAAAGTGATTTATTTTTAAGTTCATGATGGGGTAATGATGCGCATTCCCCTCATTCAATTAAATAGTAATAAAATTAAATAAAAAAAGAGTTTTTAAAGTTAAAACCTTTCTAATAATTACATGTTACGTATGACTAAAAAGCATAGGCGTAACTAGGGGGGGCTTAGAGGGCTGAGACCACCCCACCCCCCAAATTTTGTTAAGCCTCCCCCCACCAATCAAACTATAAAAGTAAAATTACGCATATATTTTTTACATATACATATATGTAGGGCGCTCAAGCCCTCCCCCAAAGTAAAAAACAAAATAATTATACAAATATTCAAAAACAATATTTTTAAAAGAAGGTTTTGGAAACGTTCTTTAAACGATAAAAAAATTTCAAAAAGTGCCTATGGAAAAATGTTTGTGTATTTTTTTCTAGTGTATGACATTTTTTGTTTCTATTAAAGTTATTAGTAACTATAATTTTTAATGCCTATAATAACATTATTAAAATAGTTTGCGTGATTAAATTGAATGTTCTAATTGATCTTCAGCAACATTGTAACTTTTGAAATGACATTCATTGATAAATTATGACCCAAGCAAGTAAAGAATGTCTTTTCGCATAGTTTACTTAGTTATTTCTAATAATATAAAATTAACCAGTTATACACACTAGAGTGCCTTAATGTGACGTTTTCTATCCAAAAGAGAAGACAAAAAGAGTCTGGATCATACGGCCAAAAGTTGTACGGCCGAAGAAATGCTTTTACCCCATCTACATAATTCTCCAGAGGTTCTCAATATTTGATTAAAACAATTAATTTATTATGCATATTGTTACACCAGGCGAGCATGTATTATTTAATTAGCTAAATTTAGCTTTATAAAGCTAAATTAATTAGCCTAAATATATTTGATTCTTAAAATATATCGCTTTCTAATTTCTGAAATATCGTATCTAAAAAATGCCTCCCATTAAAAAAAAAACACCAAACCAGCAAACTACCAAAACAAACCATTGTTAACGTAAACCAACGCACCCATAAAACAAAATAATTTATATCTAATTTCTGTTTAGTTTTAGATTTAGATTTTTAAACCGCAACACATATTTTACGGGTTTAGGCGGTCAATGTTTTTAATGCTGTATTACTGTATTGTTAACGTAAACCAACGCCTCCCATTAAAAAAAACACCAAACCAGCAAACTACCAAACCATTGTTAACGTAAATCAACGTCTCCCATTAAAAAAAAACAACAAACCAGCAAACTACCTAACCAAACTATCCACCACTACTACAAACCTCGCTTTCGGCCGTATGATCTTCTGCCGTAATACCCTCGGACAAAAAGATAGGGTAAAATTGTTATTTATTAGTTGGTAACTATGTTTCAGTATTATATGTTAAAAATTGCATAAGCGCACATTTTCATAGAAAATGGGTTGCCAAGAGCCTCGCTTCTAAACGCATTGTCGACGATCCTATCACAGCCAACAAATCTAGTTTGTATCCTAACTGATCCCTCTACCACAGTAGCCAAGGCCTTGCGGGAATTTGTAGACGCTATAGGAAGGTGCTTATAGATGTTTGTAGAATATTGTAAAGTTAGTAGTTGGAACTCTTTATCCGCTTGCCGCTAAGCAAATTTGGAAAAAAAAATTTTTATTGTAAAAGTTTATTTTAGTCGGAACCTAACCCGTTTTGAAAGTGGCGGAAATGTAAAATCGCCAAGAAAAAATATAGAAGAAGAAGGATAGAAAATGGTTTTTAAGTCGGAAAAATGGATTCTTTTTATTTGAAACTCTATTTGGTAAGAATATGATTAATCTCAAGTGGGGAATAAGAAAATATTCAAAAATAAGCGAGGTGTTATACCTACAAGTCTATAAATATTATTAAATAATAATAATTATTAAATAACTTAATTAATAACATAATGGAGGAAGAATATGATTAATCTTAAGTGCGGAATAATAAAATATTCAAAAACATGCGAGGTTTTATACCTACAAGTCTATTTTTGCATAAGCCACTGTAAATATATGCCATGATAAATATTATTAAATTATTAAATAATAATTATTGTTAAATAATCATAAAAATATATTTTAACAAAAAGGTTATCGTATTTTGGGCTAAATCGCATGCAACGATAAGATTGTACATGCTTATAGATACATAAAAAATAAATACTTAACCAAAACTTCAGCCCTTCTAGTGTCCCGGAACATACTTTAATTATTTTTTTATTTACGACAATAATGCAGGATTTGGCAACATTGCACGTTATGAAGGTTGAAGTGTCACGTGAAAATAAACATAGGTTATGTTGTTTACAGACTGTTAAAAATGGTTTGTCTGTGTTCTATGTTAAAAATAATGCTCTTAAAATGTAAAAAGTTATTAAAAGATGCAAGACTCTTAATCAGTTAATGTTTTATTTGTTAAATATAAAAAATTGATTGTTGGATCTTTACTGGATATTGTTTGGAACTTTGGTCGAAAAATTAAATTATTTCAAATAAGTAAGTAGGTAGGTAGTAGTATATTTTTGCTATATAAAAAACAAGTGCCCTAGTAATCACTCTGTCATATTTGTCTAGTCTTTAAACAAAAAATAAATAAACTTTTTGTTGGGCTTATAGTTAAATGCCCTTGTCTGTAAAATTAATAGTATATTACAAATTGTCAACATTAGGCTAAAGATTCACACGTTGCGCATCACGAGTTTTAAATGATGCATTGTTGTCAAGGTTTACGATAACACAAAATTGTTTACTAATTTTAATTTTCAACAAATAAACTTTGTAATCAGATTTTCATGATTTCTTTTCATCATTTTGCACTTTTTTAAATTAAAAATCGCGCCTTAAATATTTTTACAACATGTTTGAATAGTATATGTTTGTGTATAGAATATAGTTATGTTTTATAAAATAAACTACGCAGTATATTTGTACATACAATATTCGAATCTGTTTTGAAAATATTCCCTGTGCGATTTTGAATTTACTTTCTTGCTTGAAGAAACAGACCATAGAAGAGAAACTTGGCATATCCGAAAAATGTGAAAAACAAGTTTGCGGGTTTGCCATTTTCCTAGATTTTTTTTAATGTCCCCACTCTTTTTCTTCATCAGAAAACGTCACATTAATAAGGCACTCTAATCAACACTGCTGCGAACAAACAATACTTTTCCCTATAGGGAATTTTTATTTTTCTAAAAACGAAACAATTAGAAAAAAAACTTTGACTCGAAATTACTGTTCTTAGAAAAAAAACTCCTTATAACTTTTTTTATAGGTCATATAAAAATTAAATAATCCTTTACTTATCTAAAAGATCTAACAATTAAATCATTCACGATTTTTATTTGCCAGATAAAAGATGGCTTACGACCACGTGAAGGAGGGACTTTAAGTGCAAAGAATTATTTCAAGGAAAGCGCGTTGGTGTCCAAGAGTCCGCATTTAATAGAGTATCATATCTCAAAATCTAGGACCGTACTTATCATTAAGTGGTTCTGTGAATATTACCGTATTGAACGGGTATGGGGTTAGGATGAAGGGTCTGCCTTTTTTTCAAAATTTATATGAAACCTTATTTTGAAAATCCCGAACCAATTCTTTCTTGAAAAAATGTTTTTTTTTTAAAAAGATAGTTTTCACCATTTTTTTTTTAAGTAACCCCCTCCTTTTTTTTGTGGAATTATTTTTAAAAACAATACGGATTTTTCTCTCATAAAACTTGATTTTTCCTAAAAATTTCGAGTCTATCGGATAATTCGTTCTTGAGTTAACGTCTCACAAAAAAAAATGATTTTGAACGAAGGGACGAACATTTTCAAAGTTTTTTATTTATTCATGAAACACGTTTGGACTTTTCAAGATTTTTTTGTCTAGGTACGTCCGGACGTACCTACCGTGTTATACTATTCGAGCGCTTACGCGCCCCCTAGACATATGTTTTTACCAAAAAAAAAAGGACCAAAAAGCTTTCAAAAAGTTTTAAAATGTAGCCTGTGTAATTTTACAAGTTTCGCAATTATACAGGGCCTTACTCCAAAAGAAGGTTCTTTTTTTTAAACGCTGAATTTTCCTTTAACGTTTCGGTCAAAACAAAATGGTACATTTTTATCTTTTTCTTTTTAATTTGCATTATATATTAACATTATATCATATACATATATAAATTTACGTTATAATTATATTGTTATATATAAATATAGCTCCCACGAAATTTTTAATTATTAAAAACATGACGTTACGCCTCTATGATTATATATTAGGGTTACTCCATCTAGCGGCAGCTTTGCTGCTGCCGGCTACGGGTATAGACAACTCCTAAAGAAACTAATAACTCTTCTCTCTAGAATACGCATACCGTTAATACAAATTATCGCCAACATCTCGGTTTGTTTGTAAACAAATAGTAGGTATATTCAGGCCTGAACAATAACAATAACCAGTAACTGTTATTGTTGTCTCCGGTAGAACAAAGCTGTGCGATTAATACAGACAAAGGTACACTGTAAAAACTGCATGTAAAATAATGTAAAAATACATGAATTTACATAGTACGAATAGTAAATATACATAAATATGCATAATTCATGAACTTATGTAAAAGAATGTAAAATAATGTAAAATAATGTAAAATAATGTAAAAGAATGTTAAAGAATGTAAAATAATGTAAAAGAATGAAAAATAATGTAAAAAATAAATTTACATTGATTTTTACATGATTTTACAAGGTCGGGCTATGTTATTTTAAAACGCGCGTGCGCTTTGGACTATAACCAAGAAGTTGTCGCGTCATAAGACGGACCGTTTAATAATGTTATTGTTAGAGAGATAGCGACGCTAGGTTAAAGTGTTGAAAGTGTAAAAAAAGGTAAATATTATTTATGTACGATATTTAAATGCTTTATTTGTGGCCTAAAATTTACGTTCATTATAACTTACGATCTTTATCAACCAATAGATCTTTAAAGAAAGATGTAAGCAGTTTATACTTGTATTAAGGGTGCAAATCGTTTGGTTTATTAAACCAAATGAAGAGGCTTGTAATTTGGAACAAACATTTTCTAAGTAGTAAATATGTTTTTTCAAATTTTAAGTCCAAACCATTCTGGTCTATGTAATTTTTAGCGTTCCGATCTATGCAAAATATTACCATTCAGGACTATGTAATTTTTACCGTTCCGGTCTATGCAAAATATTACCATTATGGACTATGTAATTTTTACCATTCCGGTCTATGGCAACATGTTACCATTTACGGACTATGTAATTTAATGTAATTTATTTTTACCGTGTATATGTTGGCTACGTTTTTGTCAGTTTTTACGAATAAAATGCCTATTCTAGATAGAAGAGTTACTAGTTCGTAGAATGATATACGCCGTTGCCTTTGCCTTGGCAAAATGGTTCAGAGAAAGTATGGCTATGGTTGTCTTGTTTTATAGGTTATGTTAAAAGTCAAAATATGTCAGCATTTATTTTCATTTTTGTTAAATTAATATTTAGCAAATGTATTTTATTCTTTATTTATAAACAACATTTCAAGTAAGTTCTAATGTTTATTGTTTTAACTTAAGACCACTTTACACGGAGCAATTTGTACGCAAGTTTGATGCTATGCAAGTTTGCTGCCAGATATAGCATGAGGACAATTGTACATTCATTTGCCTTTTCACGGAGCAAGTTGTACGCAAGTTTGGTTCCATATATGGCAAGGTAAACAGTGCTGCCAACCAGACAATTTTGACGTGTCTCTGCGTTTGTTGACAAAAACATAACCTAGCATTTGCTTTTTAAGGAAGTTGTTTAGTTAGACAGACCGACCCATTATTAATAATAATAATTATTATCATGTGAAGTTGCTACTATATTAGTAAAATGAAATCGATTTGGTAACTTTTTTTCCAGGTTGGTACCACGAAAATAACCGTAAAACTTGCGTGAAAATCGCCGAAAAATAGAACATGTTCTAAATAATTAGATGGCACGAAAATGGCCTCAAACTTGCCTGAAGGCATGCGCAGTGACTGAATCATTCTTGCAACAAACTTGCATAGCATCAAATTGCGTACAAATTGCTCCGTGTAAAGTGGTCTTTATATCCATTTAAATAAATAAAAATCCAAAACTTTACCAATTTTTTATGGTTTTAAGGCAAAATATAAGAAACTTCTTTTAGATACATTACTAATGTTTTAAAACGAATGCCTTTTATAACTTTTTAGATTTTACCTTCCAGATAAAGAGCCATTAATTTCTGATATTCTTTAAGTTTTGCTTGGAAATTGCGAATCAAGGCCTATCCAGAAGCTTGCATAAGAACATAAAACATATGAATGCGATGCCGTGATTGGCTTACAAGATACTTGGCGGCACATCAAGCCAATCACGGCATCGCATTGTTATGTACTATGTTGTTATGCGAGCCTGTAGATATGCCCTCATCTGGGCTATCTTATACAGGGTGATCCATAACTGGCATGCCAAAATTTAAGAGGTGATTCTAGATCCAAAAATATAAAAAAAGTTCCTATAAAGGTTGGTCCGGAAATGAGCCCTAAGGGATTTAGGGCCCTTTAAAATTGTAATAAAAATAAGGTTTTTAATTAATAACTCGGGTACCGTTTAAGCTAGAGCGGCGAGCTTTTGCATGTATACTAGTATTAATAAGGGCAATAAGTTTATGTTAATCTATTTTTTTAATTTATCCAGAGGCGTGCCCAGACGGACAAAATATATGAGGCTTAAAACATTTTTGCCCCAAACTTTTCTATGTGTATGTTTTTTGGATTTGTTGTAAAAAATATAGATTTCTAGAGTAAAAATACATATAAAATATCATATAGTGTAACACTGTAGGAGCAACCGTTATCAAAAAAAAATACAATTAAGAGGAAGTAACATTTTGTGCCACCAAAAACGTTACTTTTTAAAAGGCTATTACTCCTTTAATATTACGCGAGTTCTGGAACAGGCTGTATAAGGTAACTATAAAATGTTCTTTTGTCATGTACTAACTTCATAAGCCTAAAAACCCCCACGCCCCCTCTATATTTTTATGTTGTCACCGATGCAAAGGAAACGGCTTGTTTCATTTGTTAAAAAGTTCTCTTTACAATTCAACGGCTGTTGTCGAAAAACCGCCGCTGGATCGAGTGACCCTATTATATATAGGTATACGAGATTTGTCAGATTACATTACAATAGTTAACGGTGCCGAAAATGTGTTTTTTTTTATATTTTAATTCGAACTTCCTCCGTGTATGCTAGTTTTAATTATATGTATTTTGCGAAAAATATACAGGGTGATCCATGGATTTTGCCGGAAACAACTGGAAAAATTTAAAAATTCCGAGATAAGTAAACTGATTTTTATTTTATTTTTCAATTATTATACACCGTAAAAAATATTTTCTGCAATCTGCTATCGATACCAGAATTTTAAAAGAAAACTTGATTTTAGGATATTACGTCGTCATCGTCAACTTAAAAATTAAATTTAAAAATTCACTCATATGAATCAGTAAAAATTTCGGTTTAAATCATATCAGTTTTATAATTTAATCTTAATATTACTCTTTTATTTTACCCCCCTTTTTTACATTGTTTCAGATTTTTTTTTTAATAAATATATTATGTTTACGTTAAACTACCGTTATACTAACGTTAAAGTCGTAAACTACTATCTGTAATTTTTACCCTTTCCTGTCCAGCACCACCAAAGATTATAAATTTACTAGTGCGAGTGTTTTTTTTTATTTTGACTTTTATTTTATTTATTTATTTTATTTTATTTATTTATTTGAAGTTATTAATTGCGATTGCATAATTCGGCCATTCTTTCGTAACCGGTACCGAGTACCAAAAAAAAGTTAAATGACGTCACGTCAGATATGTCCCGTCAAAGAAATTATTTTTCGAAATAATGAAATAAAGTTTAGGCTAACCAAATACATCATGTGTCGACATCTTGTCTATACTATTTGTATATATTTTTTTTAACTTTGTCTTCTCATACAATTAACAGAGTTTTAAATAAAGGTGAGCAAGTGTCAAATGATAGGTGTTTTTTTTTGTCCCGTCAGATACACACATTAACGTTGCTGTAGCAAGAAAACTATCATTAGCTTTACAATGATACTTCACATAGGGAAAGTAGTTCCTATTGCAAGTAATATACAATAAAAAAACGTTTAAATATAGTTTTAGATTGAGATATATTTGTGGTTTAAGTGTCAAAATGTAACGTCAGTTACAAAAAGAATGGCTGAATAATTATTGTCCTCTTGCACTTTACTTGTAGTTCCGCCTATGGACTGCAGTTTCCTGTTTATTTATTCAAATTTTACGATGATTGGTTTGCTCTTTCACCACATTGGCTCTTTGTCAACCGGACCGCTTCATTAATAAATCGTTTCCGAGATGACAGTGAAAAATTAAGTCCACGTTGAAAAAATTATCGCCGTTTGTGAAATTAAGATGCCTGTAGTGTCGTGATGGACGGCCATTCAGTGCTGTAGATATTTATTAAATTAATTTAATCGTTTTAAACAACAAGCTGTGAAGATTACATTTTGTTACATTTTGTTTAACCTCGTACTATTCTACTTAATTAAGCATCCCCTAAGTCCAGGACTTGTGTCGGCTAGTAGTAGAGGGAACCACCGGCTTTAATTGACCTTCGAACCAATTTATAGTGAATGTCCGCTTCACTTACGCCTTCGCCAAATTTCAATTATTAATTAACTGAAAAAGGCAAATCGGTGCCGGTGAGAATCGAACTCACGCTATTTGGGTAGTAAGTCAATTACGACGCGGTAGTCCACTACACCAATCCTCCCCCAAGATAAGCAATGCTTTACGTTTACTAAACAAATTAATGTTTTCTGAAAGTTTGGAGTCAATAGGTAGGACTTTTTACTTCTGAGCGACCGGAAAATAGTACTTTTAAAAAAATCTCAAAAAAATAGTAAGAAAAGATATTTGTTCAGAAAATAGTATATTGTTTTACAAAGAGGAAAAGTGAAGCTTTTTTTTACTAGTCTGTAGAATTTACGGACGCCGCGAAGCGAAGTCCGGAAACTACAGACGAGTAAAAAAAGCACTTTTCCTCTGAGTGAAACATACCATTTTTTAGGATTCTATATATTTTTTTTTAAATATTAATTTTTGAATTTAATTTATTCAGTAATAAAACCCTTTCGAAATAAACTTTAACCTTCCTTAGCTCCGTTTAAATTTTTTTCCTAGGTTAAATCTTACACTTTTCGCGATTTAGATGGTAACTTGTCTAATGTAGCATTTGCAATTTCGGAGAGATATGTAGGTGTATAAACCATATATTCTTCTTTAATCATTTTTAATCAATTTTACAGAAGGTTTTTGCACAGAATATCGAGTCAACCACCTGTTTACATAATAAACAAACAAATTTGAAGTATGGCTGTCATCAAAGTCAAAGAGTGCTGCCGCCAGTGGTGGTTTTGCTAACTAACTTTTTTTTTAAAAACCCCTATAATGCAATTTTCAACAACTTCTTCTATAATAAAGACAACTTTTGGTACATAGTGCTATATGATTGGGCGAAAAAAATGTTTTCGCTCCACCCTTGCCGCCGGAGGTGGAGTTAGAATTTATTTATTATCATATTCGAATTCAGCAACCTATAATGCAATTATTATAAATTTTCAAGTTGGGTTTAATATTGGTTCATTCAACAAATGTTTGACATTTCTTAAATTTTGATTAATTTTAAGGCCACCGCGGGGAATCAAAACGACTTCCAAAAAGATTGAAAAAAAATACTGGTTATGTTCTATAATAAAGGCAACTTTTGGTACACAGTGCTTTATGATTGGGCGAAAAAATAATTTAAGCTTCACCCTATTGGTCAGTATTGGTAGACCATCAATTTAATACAAGTTTAAAGTTAAACCATCGTTGGTGCAAGTGATCTATAGTATACTATGTTGTTCGTTCGCCTTATATCAATAAACTTTTCCTGCTAAAAGCTTACTCTGTCATTCTACAACCAACAATACACCTGTAAGTAACATAAGTTGCATACTGTTCACAGGAATGAAATTTGTTCATAGCTTCAAACTTTACAATACGTATTTTATTTACACCTAATTTACTAGAAATGTTTACACTACTCTACAACTTTTTTTTACTCTTTTCTTGCGCGAGCGTTCTTTTCAACTTTTTCTTATGTTTTTTTACCAAATCTCAGGCCTCCCACTTGTCATAAAATCATAAAATGACCCAATTTGTCCTATAATCGTCATAAAATAAAATTGCTGTCATAAAAGTCATAAAATTTCATAAAAATAATCATACTTTATATTTTAGAGCGACCTGGGAGAGAAGTTTTTTTTCTGACGTTTAGTTTGGTTTGGATGTAGAAGGTAGAAAGAAAAACTCCAAACGAAATGAGTTGAAACGTAAATTTCCGTAAATTAATTTGTTTTTTTTTTTTTTTTGAAAATAAATTTTACCAAATTATCTATTAAGTATAACATTTTATTCTCTAGCAAGAAAATAAAAAATACGTGCAAGGACCGGCCTATCGCCCATATTGTAAAAATTGGCATATTGGCTTCCGAGGTCGCTGAAACCGCTTCTGGTCCAAAACCACCACCCCTCGGGGTGGTCTGTCCGGTAATTCTAGTAGGCACGATAACTCAAAAATGCTTTGAGGTAAATTTGGTATATGCCTTTCCTTCCAGAAGTTCTCGGTTGGAATTCTTTTTGGTAAAAATCGGGTTATATCTAAAGAAAGGGATTTTAAAGGCGGGGCCTAATTTAGAGGGAAGCTTCCCCGGGACCCGGGTTTGAGAAGTTCCGACGTCGACAGTTTATTTTAGTTTATACTTTATTTGATGAGAAAATATGCGGGTCCTTTCTAATGGACTTTTCGTAAAAATTTTCGCTTTCGCACTAAGGCTTTTAACGAGGCTTTTAAATTTTTTTACAGTATTAAATTAACGTCAATTAACGAATTCGTAAAAAATGTCGCCTGCGGCGCTAACTTAGTTGATGGAGGGCTGACGACCATTTTTTTGTCGTCACTTTTCAAGTTTGTAAAACTTAACGTTAAATAAAAAAAATCGCCTGAGGTGCTGGAGCTTTCTTGCATTTTTATGAAAAATAAGGATTTAAAATGGAAGATTTCCGCTTTTTTGTCCAAATATTTTGTCATAAAATTTGTCATTAAATGCCTAAAATTGTCATAAAATCATAAAAAAAATCTGAAAATTTTCGGTGGGAGCCCTGAAATCTGTCACCCATAAAAATTATTCTTGCTTTATGGTCAAATTTAATTTGTAGGACATTCTGCCTAAAATTTTTTGGGTCGCTAAAAACGAGTCTGACAATTTTTTTTTCGTAACTTTTGAGGGCGGGGCGAAATTTTTTAAATCTTTAAAATATTTTCGTGGAAAAATAAAAATTTGAAAGCCTTTTTATCATAGTAGTCATAAAATTTAGCTTTAAGGATTCTAAAAACCCCCAATTATTTTTTTTTATAAAAATAATATAATAAGGCCATTTTAAATTTGAGAAAAAACGATTTTTATTTGTTTTAACAAAAAAAATATGACATATTTAACAATTATTTTAGATATTCAGATTTTACGTCAAAAACCGAGAAAAAAGTTTTTGTAGAAGTTTGAGCAAAATTACTTTTCAAGAGATCTAGCGTACGTACGCGTACTTAAAAGGGCATTTTTAGAATATTTATCACTTCATATGTCAGAAACGGTTTAACTTATTAACATGAAATTTTTAATGAACTATAAAACCAATACATGTAAACATTAATAGTCTTTGTTTGTTTAACCTCGTACTCTACTTAATTGAGCATACCTCAAGTCCAGGACTTGTGTGGGCTAGTAGTAGAGGGAACCACCAGCTTTAACTGACTTTCGAACTAGTTTTAGGGAGGTGTCTCTGTTTCGCCTGTCTCCTTTTCCAAATTTTAATTATTAAAAAAAGGCAAAATTTCAATTATTAAAAAAAAGGCCACCGACTCGATTATGAATCTAAATCACGATAGCGTGTCAAGTTTTTATTTGAATTAGACGCCTTAACCCGCATGAAAGAGCTAGTCTCATGAAAGTAATTATTAACAGTAATCGGCGTAAACTCAGTTATGACCAGTGATCGGACTTTGGATTTTTTAACAGGTACGCATTAAGGAAAACAGAATAATTTCATAAAACGCAAGATCATTTAAATTGTATTTAAAGTAACAAAAATACATTATTATTGTTATGTAATTCTTGCTTTGTTTAATTTTATTTTCATTTAATTTTGCTCTTTTGTCTAATGTATTATTTTAAATATTCCTGTGAAATCAAACTTATTTAAATACCTACAGTCAAATAAATAAATAAAATAAAAAGTAAAACAAAAAACATTGTGTACATAAATATGTTTTTTCCTTTTTTTAAGATAAACGAACAGATTTTAATATTCGGTGTGTTTCCTGGGTTGTTAAATATAAAATAGAAATTAAGGGAACGTTCAAGTATTACGTAACGCAAATTTTGATCATTTTGGACCCCTACCCCCCCTGTAGCGCTATTTTTCTATACCATTAACATGGGCGTAACACTCGAAAATGACGTTTACTAATTTTCTGACAGTAGATATGTAAAATCAGCTGATTGTCACTTTCCAACCGTTATCATAGGCAACGAGTGGAAAATAGGCACTAACTACTAACTAGGTCGTAGGAAAATACGTTTTTCTTTGCACCACTTACATCGATAGAAGTGGAAAGGTCATTTTGTTTACAGAAATGGGTTTTAATACAAAAAGAAATGCATTACTTCAAAAAAATTTAGAAAAGATTTTAATAATTTACTTTGAAAATAAAATACTTAAATAATTTCTTACATAACGCTTTTATTTACTATAGTACCAAAAACAATATCTGTATACAATACAAGTAATATTGTTATTAAATACTATACATCGCGTTTTCCGATCACTGGTTATGACTCATCAACGTTGAAAATAAACACAGAAACATAGGCTTACGGAATAATTTTGCCGAATTATGAGGGAAATTTTTATAAAGGTCACTAAATCGAAACATTTGACAACTATACATATTAACTATACATATGTATATATACCGGTGTTTTTCAAAGAAAAAACCGACATTCGATTTTTATCTTTTAAGAATACGAAAGTTTTTAATTTTTATTTATCGATAACTTTTTTCACACCTTACTCGTTTAAATGGAATCATCAAAAATTACGATGAAAATAAATAAAAATGTAAATATTTAAAACCTCGCGTCAACGCTAGAGTCGACGCGGCGCCTATGCGGGAACTGAAAATTCGAGTACTTTAATCAAGCAAACCTTTTGATTTAAGTAATGCCGCTCGAACTGATTAATAACTACTTGTTTTTAGTAATCATTTCTCTGTGTACATAATGTACACTGTATATGTTTAATTATGAAGACATCATCTTCATCAAATTCTGTCCACATATAAATAAGAGAAAGTACTGAACAACAGACAGGCCAAGGATGAAACCGCTTCTGCTTTCACTACCAAAACCAATACGTCTCTGTCATAATATTTGTGTAAGCAAACACATTTTTTGTCCATATTTAAATTAATATATCGTTATTTGACAATGGGTACATATTGGTACCGTATATGGGGCATATTATAATAACACTAGTTTACAATGTGCGCTAAAGCATTTCGCGCGCCAGTTCTTTGTAACACTTTGTTACGAATTTTTACTCGCCGTTTGGGTTTCCTTTATTTTACCTTGTCGCCATTCTATAAAAAGCCCAAACCGACCAACGAACTAATAACTCTTCTTTTTAGAATACGCATACCGTTAAAATAAAGTATCGCCAACATCTCGGTTTGTTTGTAAACAAATAGTAGGTATATTTAGGCCGGAACAATAGGTTTGTTCGTTGGTGCTGCACTGAGCTACTCCGAGTTACACTTTTCAGCCAACCAAATAAATACTGTATTTGTTTTTCATACAACAAATACAGTGTTTATTTGGTTGGCTAAAAAGTGTAGCTCGGAGTAGTTCAGTGCAGCACCAACGAACAGACCCAATAACAATTACCAGTAACTGGTATTGTTTTCTCTGTTAGAACAAAGATGTGCGAGTAAGATAGACGAATGTTTATGTTGCCGACGTTTTTGTCAGTTTTTACGAATGAAATGCCTATTCTAGAGAGAAGAGTTATTAGTTCGTTGAAACCGACCAACCACCAAAACATACTAGTACACCAACTAGAAAAAGCAAAATCCGATCGAGTGACCCTATCTTTACCTCCTCTTTTTCAAAAATACCGTCCGGACGCATCCGGCCCTGTTTCTATGAGATAAATCTAGTTACCTACAAATTACTACATATTTAGTGATTGCTTGATATATAAATGTTAATGTTTTAAAATAAGTAAATTAGTTTAAATTATTAGCAGTAGTAGAGGTCCGACGATGAAAGGCGTTCTTCGACTTTAAAGAGCTAGAAATTATGTTATCATTGAATTTTTAATATGAATTAATATATTTTTTTCTTTTTTCCTAAGTTTACTAGTAAGCTTATATATTACTGTCCGATCACATAACCTTGGCTAGCGGGACATCGGTAGCGGAAAAAAATACTGGTGCTCTGTGGCCTCTCCTAGCACACGATCCCAATACACATCATTCATTGGCGACCTAGCGCGACGTTGCCGATATCAAAATTCCTTAAACTGACCAAGGTTATGTGGTCGGACAGTATCTACTGTTGTCAAGGCTTGTTTACCTTGACAACCAATAAAATCAGTTAACTCATTTATTATTTATCGTTGTTAAGCATTGTTTATTGACGACGACCAATAATAATAATAATATACTATTATTCGCAACTGTATATGTAATACACACATTACATGTATTCATAAAGTTTGGGAAGTACATGATTTCTTGTCCCACTGTTTTCCACGCCGAGACCTGACCCGTAATAAAAAATAGAGACCAGTAAACTAATTATTACAGGTCTGCATTTAAATTTAAATAATTTCCGCTAGATGGCGCCACCGACTAAAATATCAAATAAGATGGATGAATTGCGGTTGTCATGATACGAACATAATCTAATAAATTTTGTTCAAAAGAATTAAATTGTACAGTTTTGTCAATGTTTTTTACTTTTGAGACTGAGAAGGATAATAAATGTTATAAACAGTGCCTTGTGATCTCTTAACAAATGTTTTTTGTGGTTGTTTTTTGCGTGTTATAAACGGTGCCTTGTGGATAGCTCACAAAGTCCAAACAAATGGTTTTTGTGGTTGTTTTTTCGGGTTACGAGTATGTAAAACTGTAGTGCTTGTGCTTTTCTTGTAAAATGCAGGAAAAATGATTTGTGGTAGATATGAAAAGAACTAAAAGTCAAAGTATTATAGTATTGTTTTCTTCATTTGAATTCAAACATATAGGTTTCAAAAAAAAAAAAAATAGTACAAATTACTTTATGCTTAAATAAAAACAGTTGCGAATAAAATAGTATACAGGTCTCCCGGAAAATGGTACTTTTCCTCGACCTATAAATGGTCTCGAAAAAGTACTATTTTCTGAGTTGACCTGTAATCTACTTCTTATTCCATAATTCTAACTTTTAGAGTCCAAAATGTTAAATGGAGGCTGTCGTCTTTTATCTTATTACGGCAAGAAATGTAATTTGAGCAATAGACTTTTAAAATTACTTTTGTCCAACTCTTAGTTTTTGCCAGACTAATGTACAAAGTTACATGATAAGTATTTATAAAATCCAAATGCTAACTTATCTCAAAAATAAAATTGTTACAGTATGTTAACGGATATAACCTTTCTTAATTTTTTCTTAATTATTCTTCAAGTTGGAATGAAATGTTTTTAGTTTATGGGAATATAGCTCTGTAAATATTTGACATTTAGAAGTCGGTCAATCGCTTTTAAAGATTAAAATTAAAGAGGCACTTGATATTTTAGATATTTATATTTTAAATATTATTTATGGTGCTATACAGTTTAGTCTACAGGGTTATTCTTTTAAATGGTACACCCCTCATAACTTTTAAACGGGATGATATATAAAGTTTAAATTTGAAATATGCATATCACATAATAAAAACTATCATTTCTCATATTTTTCAATTGTTTTTCGGTAAGGCGGTGCCAGGGGGGCAGTGGGGGACAATATTTTAAATGCCACCCTAGGTCTTGTGATACGTCATTTTAAAGAGCTTAAAAATCTCTAATTAAATAACCATGTACCCAACTATTTATTTTTTAAGATTTTTTTTTTAAATAATATGGAATTTTAATTCTTAAGTGATAAAATAATATGTTACGAAATGGCTTTCTGTGCACTCGATTTATTTTTTCACTCCGCTGGCGCGTTGTGTAAAAACTTTTATCCACGGCCGTGATTAATGGGCCTATTAATCACGGGTCTGTAAAAATAAACCGTTTAAAATTGAAAACAACCGTGGATAAAGTATAGAATTCTACTCGCGTATAATAGCTATTAACCATTTGGGTGATTAGGTCACTCTCCTTTCGGCTCCTGTCCCAAAATTCACCCTTATTGATTAATAGTAATTATTATACGTTCATTGAATAATATACTATTATTCAATACATAAAGATAACAAGCCGTGAAGATATGTAATGCTACACATTCCTTTACTACTATACTATTCAAAGTAAATGATATATTGCATTTTCGCAAATACATACTTAAAAAAAAAAATTCAAAAGAAAGGAATAAAAAAAAATTTCAAAAGATCTTTTTTTGAAAAACGAAAAATAATTTTTTTTTTTTGAAAATTATAGTTTTTATTTTTTTTTAAGTTCAACCCCCCATAACATTTTTGTTTTTTGGGGGATTACTTTAAAAAACAACAGGGATCTTCCCCTCAAAGAACTTAATTTTTCCTTAAAATTTGGAGTCGATCGGATTATTCGTTCTTGAGTTATCGTGTCTACAAAAAGACGCGACTTCGGACATACAGACGGAGAGCGGACATTTTCAAAGTTTTTTATTTTTTCATGACTAACATAGCGATTTTGGGAACTTCGAAGCTACCGTATACTATTCTAGCGCTACGCGCCTTGAATAGTATGATAAGACAATTACTAGCTTTATTTTAAAAAGAAACTCAGTGATCTTTCCTTTACAAATTGCACAATTATCTATTTTACTCACTCAGTTGTCACTTGTCAAATTATTTTCTTGTAAAGGTCATTAAAATTGTTAATAAAAATATGAATTTTTAAGCTATTTATTGTATAAAACTTTGTATGTCACTCGTGAGTAAAGTAATATTGACCTCTCTAAAATTAACCCATTCTGCCTTCATCCTCGTGGGTTAATTTCCTTATGGGCAAAATTATGGTTTCCTTTCTCGTACCATAAATAACTTGAATTGAATTGAATGTGAACATTAAGAAACCCAAATTTACGCTTAATACTAATAGTCCAGTCAAATAACGAGAAATTGCTTTGTTAAATTGCAATAAATGTACACGGGCTGATATTTTATAGGGTAGTAGTGGATAGACAGAACACTCCTATTAGTTTTTCACCGGGTGATTTGCGTAAAGGGTGTGCTCGATCTGGAACTTCAAGGGTGGGTGCGGTTATCTCGCTAAATATGCATATTAAGATAAAAATGCACATAACCAATTTTGTTAAGGAAAAAAAATTCAACAATTTTTATTTTGATAATTTTTTAATAGATATATTAATAACAATCGAGTTATAAATATTTAAAAATGGCCATGTTGGGGGTGAATTTGGTTTTTTCGATTTTTCAGTTGATGATAAAAGTGGTTATTAGCAATGTTATAAGTAAAATAATCAAAATTTGCGTTATGTAATACTTGAACGCTCCCCTAGATTATTTTAACTCATACTGATATTTTAAAAATAATTTAAAAAAAATCGACAAATAAGTATTTTTTTTTTGTATAAAGCAATATGAGATTATAGATATTTTTAATTATTTAAAATGAACCATTTCATGAAGCTGAAGTTTGCAACGTTTTTTTGCATCGAAAATCCAAATAGTATATTAAAGCACTTGTTCCATAACACGTTTTTAGCGCACTAGTACTTTAGAAAATTCGTCGCAAGTGACTTGTTTTCTAAACATGTACTCGTGCGCTAAAAACTTATGTTATGAAACTAGTACTTTAATATATTATTTGAATTTTCGACGCAAAAAAACGTTGCAAACTTCAGTTTCATACCATTTCTTAGTGTTTAAGGCATTGGATAAAAAGTTATTGCCTCATTAGGTAGCTATTTGCGGAAGCCATAATAGTGCTTTTATGTAAATAGGATCAGGGATCAGGAAATAAAATGCAATATTTTACAATAGTTATTTATTTCTATGTACAAAAAAATAAAAAAATAAAATAGTGTGTGTGTACCTTTAAAAAGAATTGGCACAGCCTGGAAGAATATCTACAGAGACAAAAGTAAGTAGCTACAGTTGGTGCAATAAAAATTTTCTACGTGCAAAACTAACACAGTTTAGATAAGGACAGAATATCATGCATTAAAGAAAGTTGTTATTTTATATCGAAATTAGTTTTGACATAACGAATCTAAATGAGAATACTAATACTACTTTACATAACATTTTTTATATCCTAAAAAAGTATGTATCTCGAAGAAGTTAAATAATAAGACTAGAAAAATACTAATATAGTACTATAAGATGAAGTAGGCATGCTCAGGGAGAAGAAGAAGAAGAGATCAGGACTATCTATAGGAATAACTGTCCAGAAGTGATTAAAACATATGAGAGTGGGAGGCTTTAACAACGGAAGCTTTAAATAGGAAGGAATAGAGTGCTGTTTAACAGTTAAGTCACTTTTTTGGGAAGAAGGATGTCAGGCAAAAAGTGACAAACAAGCATACTTAAATAGGAAGGAATAGAGTGCTGTTTAACAGTTATGTCACTTTTTTTGGGAAGGAGCATGTCAGGCAAAAAGTGACAAGCATACTTAAATGATGGATCCATAAGTAAAAAAGAGTAACACAGGCAGGGAAAGGGGAGTAAAACTGGTATAACATAGGTAAACAAATAACTGGTATAACATAGGTAAACAAATAACTTAAATGATGGGCCCATAAGTAAAAAAAATAATGTTCATATGTGTTTAAAAACGGTTTCAAAAAAGACTAAAAATATGTTTTTTAATCTAGATTATTTTAACTCTTACTAATATTTTAAAAATAATTAAAAAAATTGACATATGAGTATTTTTTTTTGTATAAAGCAATATGAGATTATAGATATCTTTAATTATTTAAAATGAACCATTTCTTAGTGTTCAAAGCACTGGATAAAAAGTTATTGCCTCATTAACTAGGTAGCTATTTGCGGAAGCCATAATAGTGCTTTTATGTAAATAGGATCAGGGATCAGGAAATAAAATGCAATTTTTTACAATAGTTATTTATTTCTATGTACAAAAAAATAAAAAAATAAAATAGTGTGTGTGTGTACCTTTAAAAAGAATTGGCACAGCCTGGAAGAATATCTACAGAGACAAAAGTAAGTAGCTACAGTTGGTGCAATATAAATTTTCTACGTGCAAAACTAACAGTTTAGATAAGGACAGAATATCATGCATTAAAGAAAGTTGTTATTTTATATCGAAATTAGTTTTGACATAACGAATCTAAATGAGAATACTAATACTACTTTACATAACATTTTTTATATCCTAAAAAAGTATGTATCTCGAAGAAGTTAAATAATAAGACTAGAAAAATACTAATATAGTACTATAAGATGAAGTAGGCATGCTCAGGGAGAAGAAGAAGAAGAGATCAGGACTATCTATAGGAATAACTGTCCAGAAGTGATCAAAAAAAAAGAGAGTGGGAGGCTTTAACAACGGAAGCTTTAAATAGGAAGGAATAGAGTGCTGTTTAACAGTTAAGTCACTTTTTTGGGAAGAAGGATGTCAGGCAAAAAGTGACAAACAAGCATACTTAAATAGGAAGGAATAGAGTGCTGTTTAACAGTTATGTCACTTTTTTTGGGAAGGAGCATGTCAGGCAAAAAGTGACAAGCATACTTAAATGATGGATCCATAAGTAAAAAAGAGTAACACAGGCAGGGAAAGGGGAGTAAAACTGGTATAACATAGGTAAACAAATAACTGGTATAACATAGGTAAACAAATAACTTAAATGATGGGCCCATAAGTAAAAAAAATAATGTTCATATGTGTTTAAAAACGGTTTCAAAAAAGACTAAAAATATGTTTTTTAATCTAGATTATTTTAACTCTTACTAATATTTTAAAAATAATTAAAAAAATTGACATATGAGTATTTTTTTTTGTATAAAGCAATATGAGATTATAGATATCTTTAATTATTTAAAATGAACCATTTCTTAGTGTTCAAAGCACTGGATAAAAAGTTATTGCCTCATTAACTAGGTAGCTATTTGCGGAAGCCATAATAGTGCTTTTATGTAAATAGGATCAGGGATCAGGAAATAAAATGCAATTTTTTACAATAGTTATTTATTTCTATGTACAAAAAAATAAAAAAATAAAATAGTGTGTGTGTGTACCTTTAAAAAGAATTGGCACAGCCTGGAAGAATATCTACAGAGACAAAAGTAAGTAGCTACAGTTGGTGCAATATAAATTTTCTACGTGCAAAACTAACAGTTTAGATAAGGACAGAATATCATGCATTAAAGAAAGTTGTTATTTTATATCGAAATTAGTTTTGACATAAGGAATCTAAATGAGAATACTAATACTACTTTACATAACATCTTTTATATCCTAAAAAAGTAGGTAACTCGAAGAAGTTAAATAATAAGACTAGAAAAATACTAATATAGTACTATAAGATAAAGTAGGCATGCTTAGGGAGAAGAAGAAGAAGAGATCAGGACTATCTATAGGAATAACTGGCCAGAAGTGATTAAAACATATGAGAGTGGAAGGCTTTAAAAACGGAATCTTTAAATAGGAAGGAATAGAGTGCTGTTTAACAGTTAAGTCACTTTTTTGGGAAGAAGGATGTCAGGCAAAAAGTGACAAACAAGCATACTTAAATAGGAAGGAATAGAGTGCTGTTTAACAGTTATGTCACTTTTTTTGGGAAGGAGCATGTCAGGCAAAAAGTGACAAGCATACTTAAATGATGGATCCATAAGTAAAAAAGAGTAACACAGGCAGGGAAAGGGGAGTAAAACTGGTATAACATAGGTAAACAAATAACTTAAAGGGTGGAAGAAGAAGGTCTGAAGAATTTTATAAGGTATACTGTACAGAATATTTAGTGTTTTAGTTCTAAAACTGTTAATTTTGAAATAGAAGTCATTTTCGAGTTTTTGTTTGGAATGACATTCTATATTCAACAATACTATTTAAAAAAATAGTGGGTTTATTTCCTGAAGATAAAACTTTGCCCGAAGAAGAAACTAAGTAGGGTGAAAGGTGAAATGAAAGGATGAAAGAAAGAGTGAAGAATGAAGAATGAAATGAAAAAAATATCACGATTGTTGTTTTTGGAACATGAATGTTTTTAGTTTCTTCCTACTTGGTCGATTTGGGTCTGGAGGTTGCTGACGACCTCTGGGGGAACTTGGTCGCCGAGAATTTCGAAGAGGTTGATTTTTTGGTTTCCGGGAATGCTTTCGTAGGCTCCAATTTCAATTCCTTCTTGAACCTGAAAAAATAATATTAAAAAAAAATTGAAAAAAATCCACGGTTCACCTGGGCGATTTTAAATAAAAATTTCGTGGACCCCTACATTTTTTGTACTAATACATACCTGATGACATAAGAAATCAATTTCCATTTCCAGAAAATCGTAAAAGATACACTTTTTTAGAAAGATAAAATACGTTTTTTGAGTAATAGGGTGTGTCAAAAAATTCCGATTTGCGAAATCGAAAACGCTCTTTGGGTTAAAAGTTGCTCCTTAGTAAAAAACTGTGGCCACTCAAAAATGAGCCAAATAGATTAATGTTTAGAGGTAGCTCAAAGCACTCAAACTTTGAAAAATATCGGTACCTGTTTTTCGGATAAAAAGTGACTGTATATAAAATTAAGGAAATTTTGGAGTGTTTCTTTGGTAATATTTAGAAACAATATTGTGAGAAAACTAAAAAAATTATATTTCCTCTTCCCTTAAGTTAGAACATAAAAAAATCGCCAATTATTTTATCCGAAAAACAGGTACCGATTTTTTTTTAAGTTTGAGTGCTTTGAGCTACCTCTAAACATTTATCGATTTGGCTCATTTTTAAGTGACCACTGTTTTTTACAACTTTTAAGCCAGAGAGCGTTTTTGATTTTGAAAATCGCGATTTTTTGACAATCCTTATTACTTACAAAAACGTTCTTTTATCTGTCTAAAAAAGTGTATCTTTTACGATTTTCTTTCAAATGGGAATTGATTTCTGATATCATCAGTTATGTTTTAGTCCAAAAAATGTAGGGGTCCACGAAATTTTTATTTAAAATCGCCCAGGTGAACCGTGAATCAATACAGGGTTATTCAGAAATAAGTTCGATAAATTTAAAAGGTGATTCTACGTTAAAAAATATGAAAAAAAGTTCCTATAAAGGTTGGTCCGGAAATGAGTCCTAAGGGAGCTACGACCCTCCTAAGGGTACTTCTAAAAAGTAGTTTTTATTTCATATTTCTGGAGCCCTATAAACCACAGTAACGAATTTTTGCACATGCCTTAACATTAATAAAGGCTAGCATTTCATGTAATTTTTATTTAGTAATTTTATCCAGGGACGTGCAAAATGGGGGGGGGCGATGTCACCCCAGACATTTTATCTGTAGATTTGTTGACATTTTCTCAATAAAATATTAATCTTTTTTTAAAAATACATGTAAAAGGTAGATACTTTTTATTTAACATCATAAGGTCAACCGTTTTCGAGAAAATTGCAATTAAAGAGGCAATTTCACGTTCTGAGCGTCAAAAATAGGAACTAACGATAGAACTACAAACTTATAGTGGTGAAAATAGCTTGCTAAATTTTTCTTACATTAAATTTCAGCACTCTCCAAATTGGAGAGGATTGGGTAGGAATCTTTAGGCCGATTTTTATTTTTTTCAATGGTGTAAATTAAATTTTTCTGATGTAGGTTAAAATAATTTGGCAAGCAAGTTAATTTGACTTAGTAAAATGAATAATATTTGACATAAGGGAGCGTTCAAGTATTACGTAACGTAAATTTTGATCATTTTAGACCCCCCCTGTAACGCTATTTTCCTATACCATTAACATGGGCGTAACACTCCAAAGTAACCCCCACCCCCCTAGGAGCGTTAGGTAATACTTGAACGTTCCCTAAATATCAAAAAGTTTTAATTAATTTAAACAAAACAATTTTAAGTGTCCCACTTATTTCCGACACAAGTGTATTAGTAAGCGCTAAGAATTATTTGTAATAATTTCGATATTTACTTACTTTTTGGATCTGAGCATCCTTTGGGATCAAAAATGTGTTTTGGGCTTGTTTGATAGCCTCATTGGTGTAAGCTCCGCCTTCTTTTTGTGGGAAAGCTGCAGCCACTGCTATTAAAGCAAATGCTACGCAAAGGATTGCTCTCATTTTGTTCCTGAAATTAAGAATAATAATTAGGTAAGAACACTTGCTATATAATAAATTTCTACCAAAAAGAAATATAAAACTATAAAAAAATTAAATATTATTATTATATATTTATTTAGATACTGGATAAGGTTTTAGTTTAAAATTCATCTAGGATTTCCAAAAAAACTTGTAAAATACCCAAAATTGAAATTTTAGGTCCTCTAAACGACTACTAAATGAACCACGATCAACTGCAAAAAAAAATTGTACTATATTGCCCTGCAGAAGAATAATTTAACGTATAGGTAGTTTTCCTAAATTCAGTTTTAAATTTGGTGAAACCCCTCAGGATACGTACGTAACATTTTTTGGTAACGTACGTAACAACTATAATAATTTCTGAAAATCATATATATTTATTTTTTATTATCTCATAATACGGGCATATTATGCTTATTAGAAATAATTAAATCTTTGACAAATTAGGCAAACATAATTAAAAAAAAAACAAAACAAATAAGATTAGCAGATTTTCATTATCATTTACTTAATTCCATAAGTGTATTTCCAAATTTTGTAACATATTGTTGTTGTGTGGCTTTTGAAAATATGTAAGGAATGTGGTTATTTTCACTTGCACGCACACACGCCTTATGACGCTTATGACGTAAAGAAGAGAGCACGAGTGATACCTCCCCCCCTCGTCGTAGCCACTCACCCAGGTGGAGAACTATACGAAACGCGCACATAAGCTGCATTATTTTTATTGCCTATAGTATATTCAACTTCAAGATGAAGTAGGGAGCTACGCCCCTTCAAATGGGGTACCAAAAATTTAATTTTTAATTAATAACTTAGGAACCCTTTGTGTTATAGCAACAAGGTTTTGCATGTGATCTATTCTTAATAAGGCCTATTAGCCAATAGTATTTGCATGTAGTCACTTAAACCAGGGGCGTGCGACAAGAGGGATCTAATCACTTTTTGGCCCCAAACTTTTTTCTGTTAAAGTTTTTTGTGGGTTTATTATTGGAATAGTATTCTTTAGGTAAAAACACATTAAAAAGGTACTCTTGCTAAAATACTTTAGGATTAACCGTTTTCGAGAAAAATACAATTAAAGGCAAAATTACAAGTTTCAAGAACCAAAAATTAAACACCAAATTGTTGAAAACCAAAATTTCAATGGTGTAGGTTAACTGTACACCAAAAACTAAGAAAAAAATTTTGTATACAGGTAATTCCAAAAATCAATGATAAGGGAGTTATGGTCTCCAAAATTTTTGAAGGGTGATGGTACCTTTAAAATCGATTTTTGAACCTACATGTATAAAACTTTTTTTCTTAGCTTTTGATGTAGAATCACACTGCAAAATTAAAATTCTGGTTTTTAACATTTTAGTTTTAATTTTTGGTTCTAGAAAGGTGTAAGTTTGCCTTTAATTGTATTTTTTTCGAAAACAGTTAATCCTATGGTATTACAACAAGAGTACCTTTTTTATGTGTTTTTACCTTGGTTATAATATTCTAAAAATAAACCCACAAAAAAGTTGAGCGGAAGAAGTTTTGGGCAAAAAAGTGATAAGACCCCCCATTACGGACGCCCCTGGTTAAAGTAACTACATGCAAATACCATTGGCTGATAGGCTTTATAAAGCATAGATCACGTGCTAAACCTCGATGCTTTAACACAAAGGGTTCCGAAGTTATTAATAAAAAATCGAAATTTTGGGACCCCTTTGAAGGGGCGTAACTCCCTTACGAGTCGTTTTTGGACATTTGTTTAAAAGAACTTTTTTCTTATTTTGACCTCTAGAATACATCCTTAAAATATTTCCCTTTCCTCACGGAACACCCTGTATACCTACAGTACGTACATAAAGTCTGGAATCACCCGATTAACTTTTTAGTTATAAGTCTTTTAAAAAAATGCTCGGACAGGTCGATTTTTATTTTTCATTTTGCAAATTTTGGTGTACAAAAAAGTTATCAAAATTTTCAAATGGCAACTCACCCTTTTTTTTATTTGTGACACATCGTTAAAAAGGTAATTTAATAAGCTTATTAACGGTGTATGATAAAGCCTTATTTGCCAAAGGACTTATAAAAAAAAATGGGTGGATATTTGAAAAAAAAATTGGAATGGGTGGGTGCAAGGGGGTGAAAATTGTGATAATAGTTAATGTAAACTTATAAACAGTTGATGTAAACTTATAAGCCCTTTGCCAAATAAGGCTTTATCATACACCGTTAGAAAGCTCATTAAATAAGCTTTTCAACGATGTTTCACAAGGGGGTAGGTTGCTTTTTGAAAAAAAAAGTTGTAATGGGAGGGTGCAAGGGGGTGAAAATTATGAAAAACTTTTTTTACACCAAAATTTGCAAAATTAAAAATAAAAATCGACCTGTCCGGGAGTTTTTTTTTTAAGACATAACTAAAAAGTTAATCGGGCGATTCCAGACTTTATGTACGCACTGTATAATTATATTATTTTATTTTTAAGGTTAAGGTTAATTTGTTTAGCGTTTTTTACGTATTTAGTTTAAGTTTTGGCGAAGGCGCCATAATAGGATTATAGTTAGTGTAAAGGTGCTTGCAAAACAACTTTATACTACGATATTTCAAAAACGCTTTGACCCTAGAGACTTGAAATTTTGAACAAAGATTTTCTGAGTATTGGTATTTTTTTTTTTAATTTCAAGTCTCTATGTCAAAGCGTTCTTGAAATATCGTAGTGTAAAGTTGTTTTGAAAGCGACATGCATCTTTACACGAACTATACCGTGCGTGTCAAAACTTCGCCCCTCCTTTAACTTTTGAACAGCCTAAAATATCAACTTTAAATTTGAAACACGTAAATAACATAACCCAAATAATTTTTTGGTATATATTTTATATGTTTAGGGGGCTTAATGGAGGTGGGGGGCAAGGGAGAATTTTTTAAAATGGAACAGAGGTAATAAAATTATCTATTCAACCAAACATTTTTATTTTTTTTAACGTTTTTTTGAGGGGGTTAAAAAAGTTTTCAAAATTTCTTTAACAAATCAACCAATTTTAAATGATATAACTGAAAATTAAAAAAATATATATCTAAAAATATCGCATTAAAAAACAAAAATTTAAAATTCAACACATTCAAATTTTTTTTTAATTAAAAATTATATGGTCGAAAATTGCTTTAAAATTATGTATCACCCGACCCCCTTTTCATAAAAAATGTTTCCCTTTGCCACCTGCCTTTTTAAGTTGATATCTTAAGCCTTTCAAAAGTTAAAGGGGAGTGGGTGGACTTTAGACACGCACTGTATAAGTAAACGTTTTAAAAATTAAAAAAGTTCATTGTAATTTTTTTATCATTATTTTTATTTAATATCCTATTAGTTTTTAGTACTAAAAAAGAATATTTTTTCGAAACGCAAGGACCCCTAGATTTTTTTAATTTTTTGAAGATCCCTTTTATGCATAGTTGCACAAGGTTCACATTAAATATTCACTGTTTTGTTTTATAATGTTAAAGTTACGATGAGTTAAAACAAAAACAAAAACATTAAAAACAGGTTTTTCTATTTGTAAAAAAATTAAACACGGGACCTTGACTAATCAGTTTTCATTACCAGAATCGCACTTTGAAAATGTGGCTTTCTTGTATATTCACTTTTTGTACTTTTGAACCCCAAAAATATCCGATCCGTCTCGAACGTCTCACCTGGTATTCACAATATTGATTCTTTAAATATTCAAAGAAGTATAAACTAATAAAATAAACACTATCACATTTAAATTAACAACACAAACACACATGTATGCTTTCACTAGACTTACCTTGTGAGTATTGACAAATTATAGAGAAGTTTCACCGATGTTTGTGTCTTTTATAATACCGGTACCATCTCCTTTTCTTAATAAACTCCCCCTTCAGATTATTTAACGAATCCTCTTAAAATTATACTGACCCAAATGTTCGGATCTTTTTTTATTTATTTTTTTGAACAAGAAGATCGAAACACTTTAGGTGAAACATCAATTACTTATGTTACTTTTGAAAATTTTATTAATAATAATAATAAAACTTTGTTATGCAAGCGTATTTTGTTATTGTAGGGACTATGGGGGCGAGTATAGACGGAGAGTAATATTGAACAGCTATTTTAAGGAAAAATCTAATATGGTACCCCGATAGCACATAAAGTTCCAGTTTCATACCAGGGACATAACGAACCTTGCAGGAAGGTAAATGGGCCTATTAGAGGGGTAACACTGATATTTTATTGATTGTATTGTCACCAAAGCTAAGGCCCCAAACCAAATTTCAGTCCTCTAGGTTCGAGATTCCAGGAAAGAAAGTTTAAGGTGTACTATAATAGTATATTACAAAACTAGTGTGGAAAGTGACATATTTCACGCGAGTGGGAAGGTTTACGAACGAGCCGCCAGGCGGGTGAGGAAACCGCACGAGTATATGAAATACACTTTCCAACGAGTTATGTACACTATAAAAGTTTCTTAATTTAAAATTTTCTAATTTTTATTAATTTGTAAGAAAAGCAAAGCACAAAATAATTATAAATGGCATACAAATTTATTTAGTATGTATGTAGCTATGTCAAACAGGAAATATGATTTTCATTTAGCTTTAGTTTTCTTGGTTTTATATTTAATACAATACATAACTGTTTAATGGGTTGCCTATTCCTAAATAAATGCAAACTTGAGTTTGCTTATTAAATTAGATTTCTGTGGTTCCCATATAAGACAGTAAAATTGTACTGTTTTACATTTCATAAGAAAAATACTGTGTATTTTGATGTTTTTTTATGTAATGTAAGGTAACTAAATAAAAAATTAGGTAATTTTTAAAAGATGTAGACACTGTCTAGATTAGACAGTAATGTTTGTTTATGTTTGTTTGTTTAACCTCGTACTATTCTACTTAATTAAGCATCCCCTAAGTCCAGGACTTGTGTGGGCTAGTAGTAGAGGGAACCACCGGCTTATACTGACTTTCGAACCAGTTTCTAGGGAGTATCCGTTTCACTTATCGCCTTCGCCAAATTTCAATTATTAATTAACTGAAAAAGGCAAATCGGCGCCAGTGAGAATCGAACCTACGCTAGTAGGCTTGCTATACATACGCGCTAGCCACTACGCTATGCCTCCCATATAAATAGTCAAAATAGTAACGTTATAACTACAGTTTCTATTTTTGACATAAAAAACAGAAATATTTGGATTAAAAAACATAAAATATATCAAAAAAAGCTGTGGTAAAAGGTGGAAAATGGTTAATAAAACAAGGTGAATAAAATTCGTAGAATCTACGAGGTATCTAAATAAAATTAGGCAAACGTCCATACATAAATATCACACGAGTGTGATATAAAAATATCAAACTAGTGCGATATGAGGCGTTTTCTAACGAACAAAAGAGTGTGCTAAATGTCATTTTCATAGAGGATCGTAGGAAAAAAATATTTCCTGCATTCTATTTTTGGAACTTAATTTTAGAATATTACGTTGTTATAGTAAATATGAATGGTAAATTTAAAGATTCAGGTAAATTTTCTATAAAACAGTAAAAATATCGTTTTAAAGCATATGAGTTTTATAATATAAACTTAATATTATAGTTCTCCGCATGAAAGAAAGTCTCCGACGGAAGGGGAGGAATCATTCGCGCTCTCTTCTTTCTGTCACTTGCACACACATTCCGAACATATTTCCCGTAGACACAGATCCATGCGTCAAACTATACTCTCTAATTTACCCCCATTTTTTGGTGTGTGTAAAAAACGTGTGTGCGTACAGAAAAAATGGATCCATATCGATTCTAAAATCTTGATTCGAAATTTTGTACTCAAAACAAATAAATCTTGATATGGCCTTACTAATATTAGTATAAATATCATATTTTCATAATTAACATCTTAAAATTTCCTATTACAGGTAATAGGGTATTTTATAAAACGAATTTGTGAAAATTCCCCTCATAATTTTGTGAAAAATACAAAAATTATTTTTTGTGTCAAATTTCAGTTTAATAAAAATAAAATTAGGGTCCCCTTTATTATACTATTCACTTGCGCTAGAATAGTATTATACGGTATACCGAATTCGAAACTATAGTTCCAATTTTGCTAAATTTTCAAAAATCATCCTGGTCAAAAAATTCTTGGATATAAATTAATTAATTAATTAATTGATTGATTGATTAATTAATTTAAATTTGTTTCATAAATAAATAAGCAACTTTTTCCGTCTGTCCGTCCGTCTGATGTCACGATTTTTGTAAACACGATAACTCATGAACGAACAATCCGATCGATTTGAAATTTTCAGGAAAAATCAAGTTCTGCGAGGGGAAGATCCCTATTGTTTTTGAAAGTAATCCCCCTAAAAACAAAAAAGTTATGGGGGCTTTAACTTTTAAAAAAAATTAAAAACTAGCGTTTTTTTTTTAATTTTTCGTTTTTCGCAAAAAGAAAATTAAAAAAATTATTATTATTATTAATTATTAAAAAAAAATATATATTTTTCAAGGTCAAAGTTTTCACAAAATATTTATTTTGATTAGTTTGAAAATTATTTGGGAAAATGCTATATACCATTTACTGTGAATAGTATATAATGGAATGCGTAGCATTAAATATCTTCACGACTTGTTTAAAAATGAGAGAACAATTAAAAATTATAGTTTTGTAAGACACATTTTTTAATCAACAGTCCATGTTATTCCATGAAAAATACCTAAATTTAAATCATGCTTAATTTAACATTCATATAGTATATTGTTTTAGTAAGAGGAAAAGTATAGTATATTCTATAACTAGTATGGAATAGACAATATACCGCGCGAGCGGAAAGTTTGTCATACGAGCCGGCAGGCGAGTATGACGGTCCCGCGAGCGCGGAATGACTATTCCATACGTGTTGTAGACTATACTTTTTCTTCTACTGCAAATATGAAACACTGTATAGCTTTAAACTGCGGACAAGGTTAAAAACAATGTTTTTTGTGACTCGACATTGTAAATGCAACAAAACACATATTTTTAAATAAAGCAATTAATGCTATTTAATAATTTTATCAAATCAGTACTTAAAAAAGATTTTTATTTAATTTTAGCACATATTTACAAATTATAATGCAAAAATTGAAGGTTATGTCAGATTGTTGTGACATATCAGGTTTAAATATTTAACAATAGATGGATCATTTTTAATTTTTTGAACTAAATTGATGAAAAATTGGTCAAATATTAAGAAAAGCTAATAAACTTTATGTAATTTTAACTCAAAACTTTAAATTGCATTAAATTATTCAATACTTCATGGTAAAATATATATATTTTTGCTAATTTTGCTACAGTTTGGTTTACTTTTATAAACAAGAGATGGCACTACATGTGCTCATTCTAAGACTTGATACGGAATATTCATACCGTATCTAGAGCTAGAATGGATTAATTCTGTGTTTGAAAAGTGTGTGTATTTGCTTACATTCTAAAGCAGTCGTAGAAAAAAGCATTTTTTACTAGTCTGTAGAATTAACTACAGACAATTAAAAAAAGGCACTGTAAGTGAAACATACTCGTTTTTTTCAAGGTCCTAAAAATTATATACAGGGTGTTCCGTGAGGAAAGGGAAATTTTTAAAGTTTATGCTGTATAGGTCAAAATAAGAAAAAAAGTTCCCATAAACATATGTCCACAAACGGCTCATAAGGGAGCTACGCCCCTTCAAATGGGGTACCAAAAATTTAATTTTTAATTAATAACTTAGGAACCCTTTGTGTTATATCAACAAGGTTTTGCATGTGATCTATTCTTAATAAGGCCTATTAGCCAATGGTATTTGCATGTAGTCACTTAAACAAGGGGCGTGCGACAAGAAGGGTCTAATCACTTTTTGGCCCCAAACTTTTTTCTGTTAAAGTTTTTTGTGGGTTTATTATTGGAATAGTATTCTTTAGGTAAAAACACATTAAAAAGGTACTCTTGCTAAAATACTTTAGGATTAACCGTTTTCGAGAAAAATACAATTAAAGGCAAAATTACAAGTTTCAAGAACCAAAAATTAAACACCAAATTGTTGAAAACCAAAATTTCAATGGTGTAGGTTAACTGTACACCACAAACTAAGAAAAAAAGTTTGTATACAGGTAATTCCAAAAATCAATGATAAGGGAGTTATGGTCTCCAAAATTTTTGAAGGGTGATGGTACCTTTAAAATCGATTTTTGAACTATGTATAAAACTTTTTTTCTTAGCTTTTGATGTAGAATCACACTGCAAAAATTAAAATTCTGGTTTTTAACATTTTAGTTTTAATTTTTGGTTCTAGAAAGGTGTAAGTTTGCCTTTAATTGTATTTTTTTCGAAAACAGTTAATCCTATGGTATTACAACAAGAGTACCTTTTTTATGTGTTTTTACCTTGGTTATAATATTCTAAAAATAAACCCACAAAAAAGTTGAGCGGAAGAAGTTTTGGGCAAAAAAGTGATAAGACCACCCATTACGGACGCCCCTGGTTAAAGTAACTACATGCAAATACCATTGGCTGATAGGCTTTATAAAGCATAGATCACGTGCTAAACCTCGATGCTTTAACACAAAGGGTTCCGAAGTTATTAATAAAAAATCGAAATTTTGGGACCCCTTTGAAGGGGCGTAGCTCCCTTACGAGTCGTTTTTGGACATTTATTTATAAGAACTTTTTTCTTATTTTGACCTCTAGAATACATCCTTAAAATATTTCCCTTTCCTCACGAAACACCCTGTATATATTTTTTTCGCTAACCAACTTTTTTTTAGGACGTACAACAGGGATTACTTTTTTTTTCGGCGTACAACAATGAACACATTTTTTTACTGTAAAAAAATATATCACTTTTATCTAGTGTGTTCAGTTATAAAATATAAACATTTTAGTACGCTCGAAGAAATATTAAATTTAGCATCAATCACTTGAAAAAAATATTTAAAAAATTGTTAAAAATCATATTTTTTTTTATGGAAACCCAGATTCTGTGCTAAACAAAAATGAAATTATATTATTATAGTGAAATAATTAAGATTTATAACAGTGTAGTATTTTTTTATTATTAATATTATTTTAATTTTTAAATGAAATCGATGCCAAATGTTGTTTTTTATCTGAAATTTGATACGTACCTAAACATCTCACGACATAGCATTTTTTTTCAATTTTTAAATGTGGGAACCTGTATTTAATTTTTTTTTTAGATAAGAGACAAAGTTATTTTGCTTATTTTGTCTTTTTGAGTATTTTGGTGGTTGGTCAGTTTGGGATGTTTAGTCAGGCGAGAACGCAAACGGCTAACAACCAAAACACTAGACAAGGTAAAAACTTATAGAGTGACCCAGAGACATGAGGGAAATTTTAAAAATTTTAAAACATCGTGTTTTATGAAATACCCTAAGTTACCATTAATGGTAATTTATACTATTTATACGTAGTAAGTAGGTAAATATTAAATGCTAATAAACTTGGATTACCACTTAAGGCAACCTTCGTTGGTTTTAAGTATAGAGCTAGGTTCTTGTTATGAAATTGCATTATTATCTTATTTATAAATTTGACCTAGAGTTTTGTAAATAATAAATTGAATGTCAAATTTCATTAAATAAATACTCCAATATCCATTTAAATAAATGAATAAATATAAATAAATATAAATAGAAAGAAATATAATTTTATTAGCAAGTTAATTATTCCATCAATCTATTTTCTAGTCATCGTACAGAGTGATATTGGTAGACTGACAGTTTGGACAAGAGTCAACTCTACACGCTGATTAAGAAAACGTTTTTAGACTTTATTCGCAAAAGGAGTATAGTCATTAGATTGATGTAGACTTGTGCGCCATCTATTGCTAGATGTAGACCACTACTTATGCCTCTCCTAGTCTGGAGACTTTGAATGGTAGCAAGTTGAAGACTTGTGTGTTTCAAGCACATAGTACCACTAACGTGTTGTTAGACGTAGAACTAATGACAGAAATTTTTAATTTTGAACAAAATTATAAAAATATTAATTTATTATTTCATCAATCTATTTTCTAATCTTCGTACAGGGTGATATTGGTAAACTGACAGTTTCGGGCTCCTGGCCCTTTTCAGTACCAAGAGTCAACTCTACACGCTGATTAAGAAAATGTTTTTAGACTTTATTCGCAAAAGGAATATAGTCATTAGATTGATGTAGACTTGTGCGCCATCTATTGCTATATGTAGACAACTACCCATACCTCTCCTAGTCTGGAGACTTTGAATGGTAGCAAGTTGAAGACTTGTGTGTCTCAAGCACATAGTATCACTAACGTGTGGTTAGACGTAGGATTAATAAGGACAGAAATTTTTAATTTTGAACAAAATTATAAAAATATTAATTTATTATTCCATCAATTTATTTTCTAATCATCGTACAGAATGATATTGGTAGACTGACAGTTTCGGGCTGCTGGCCCTCCTCTTCAGTACCATGGGTCAACTCTGCAAGCAAAAGGAATATAGTTATTAGATTGATGTGGCCCGAAACTGTCAGTCTACCAATATCACTCTGAGCGATGATTAGAAAATATTTGATGGAATAATAAATTAATATTTTTATAATTTTGTTCAAAATTAAAAATTTCTGGTCTTTTTATTAGTAAGGTTTAAATATGCCATCGATCTATTTTCTAATCATCGCACAGAGTGATATTGGTAGACTGACAGTTTCGGGCTACTGACCCTCTTCAGTACCAAGTAGATGGCGCGCAAGAGTACATCAATCTCATGATATTACGATATTTATTTCGTAAATGTTTTTTTAATCATCGTACAGGGTTAACTCTTGGTACTGAAGAGGGCCAGTGGCCCGAAACTGTCAGTCTACCAATATCACTCTGTGCGATGAATAGAAAATAGATTGACGAAATATTTAATTTTTTTTTTACTACTAGCTTTAGAATATACCATTATTTATCATGTTTGCAGACTGTGAAATCGATTTTCTTCACCTATAATAATAAAAAAAATTTCTCTCCTAGTAGGAGTAAATTTATAAACAATTGATTTCTGTCATTAGATGTTTGAGTTCTTTGTGCAATTTTTACTAAATAAACCCAAGAAAATAGCTTTAAATTACTTTTTATTTATTAAATATAATTAATTACAATTATTACCAATTAATACAATCAATAATTAGCTAAATATTATAAATAAATTAAAAATAAACTAAATTTTTAAACGTCAGTTTAAAGTATTTATTTGAACAAATGTCTTTGATCAAGGCTACTTGATGTTTATGAAAATTTCAAGAAATATCATTTCTGCTAATAATTTATTTTATTATTTGAATAAAAATAGTTAAATAGTGCTAGTAGTGAAAAAACTAATACCGGGTGTCACAATTCTATATACCCAGCGATTTTCTCTTAATTGGACAACTAAACTATCTTTTAGCATATATTTGATACCTTCAGCTCTTAAAATATGGGCAGGGGGCATGGGGGGGATTTTTTTTAAAGGGAGGTCGTTGATACATCATTTTAAAGCAAATAAAACTCTCTATTGGACTGTATATTTTTTAATTTTCTAAACAATTTTTTTAAGGTTTTAATTTTTTGTGCTAAAAAATGCGATTTTTAAGTTTTTTTTTGTAAATTTTTATTTATGTCAATTAAAATTAGTTTAAAAGTACAATTTACGTTTTTGCATCATGAAATTAGTATTTTTTAAAAAATTGTTTGATTTCTTAGAGAAAATTTGACAAAAAAACACATTTTTAACCCTATTTTCAACCCAAAAATAAAAAAAAAAATAAAAAATATATAGTTAAATGGAAAATAAAATAAAATAATAAATAATAAATTTATAAGCTTTAAAATGATGTATCACACGACCCCCCTTTCCATTGGTTTTAATAAAAATATAATCTGGGGTGCGTTTTGGGGTCTATATGGGTAGAAATATTGTGACCCCAAACCGCACACAGAAACTAAGTTGGTTTCATGTACGTTTCGGGACATATATGGGCCGAACTTGATCTATGTAGAAGTAAGTTCTGTATGCAATTCTGAAACTACAGCTACAAATAATGTTAAAAATCTTTAAAAACCCATTTTTAAGGCAAACACACCAATGGTAGTTTTAGTGAAAAGTGTATCCTCACTCTGAGCAGGGACGGTTCGGGACATATATGCCCCGAAACACAGCGAACGTGTTAATTTTAGTACAATTTTAAAGAGTCGTAATCTCTTATGGTTTGTTTCCGGACCTATGTTCCTGTGCTTTTTTTTATGTTTTGTGATGTAGAGTCATCCCATTTATTTAATGCCAAAACACCTCAAACACCGTGTATATTACGAATACAGAAAAAATCTAATAAATCTTTTACAATTACTATTTCTTATAACTTTTTAACCCTGAATCCAAAAAAAGCCAATACCATTTTTTATGTCGGTTGTTTTTTTTTTGATCTCATATGACATATAAGTATCTGTGTCCAAGAAACTAAATTGAGTTTAATTATTGCTTCTTTGATGTCGTGTATTTTAGTATATGGGTATTTCTGTACGAATCCATACCACCTTGGTGATTGAATGTCACGGATTTTCGTTAAACTTTTTTTATATTATCACCACTCTAATACTAAAAGCCTTATGTAAAAAAAAGAAGAAGAAAAATTTTTGGCTGAGATATGATTTTTTTAAAATTTTGATTGGACTTTTTAGATCATTTTGTCCTAACTTTCTCAGATAGAACAAATGCATTTAGTATGGCAATTTATTTTTCTGACAAAAAAAAATTTTTTTTTTTAAGGATATCACGTATTTTTAAATTAAAATAAAGCAGAACCCAACGCCATATTTATTTAAACATATTTTCAAAAAGTGCAAATAAAAACAATAAAACTGGCCATATCTCAAAACATCTAATTTGCAGATGAGACAACTTGTCTTAGAGGGCAGTATACCTATATACATAGGGGATAGGGGATATGGTAACATATACAAATTGGAAAGTCATGTGCTACACTGAAAAAAAAACATCTGGCAACAGATTATTAGTTTAATACGGAACAGCTACTTTTCTGGTTTCTGCAAACAGAAATCTGGAAAAATCAAGCATACTTGGACTTTTTTGGACTTTTTGTCTTCAGACACATTGTTGTGCGTACCAGAGTGCCTATTCTCATTACAGTGAGTTTTATTCACGCGTATTCATGCCAACTTCACAGTAGTCTTCTGATGATTTCATTATTCTAGACCGTGTCCGTATTCATCAAAATATCAGGCGCAAAAAATCCGCTCGAAACCAGAATAGACCCCAGATCCTTAAAAAATGTTTCTTTTGCCTCAATTAGATCGTTTTTTTCAGTGTTAGTAAAAAAATATAAAAAAAACTTTACGTTTCTTGCCTTTCTGTTCCATTATCATTATCAAGTAATTAGTCTAGAGACTGGTTTCTCACCAAGTCCCTACTCAATTCTTTAATTTTTCTAAATTTTCGACACCCTACATACTTTGTTGCTTAGAAGCAGTATTCCATTCTAGGCCTGCCTACCTTTCTTTTTACTCCTGTAGATCTCCATTTAAACCCTCAAGTCCTAGAATGTGATCCATCATTTGACCCAAGGATCAAGGGCTTTTTCTAGATTACGATTAAGTGGTCCTGCACTGTAAAAACTGCATGTAAAATAATGTAAAAATACATGAAATTACATAGTACGGAATAGTAAATTTACTATTCTGGACTATGCATAATACATGAATTTATGTAAAATAATGTAAAAGAATGTAAAAGAAAGTAAAAGAATGTAAAAGAATGTAAAAGAATGTAAAAGAATGTAAAAGAATGTAAAAGAATGTAAAAATATATATTTACATTTATTTACATATTTTTACATAATTTTACAATTTCGGGCTATGTTATTTTAAGACGCGCGTGCGCTTTGGACAATAATGCGTCGCATTATGAGACGGACCGTTTAATATTGTTATTGTTAGAGAGATAGCGACGCATGCTGCTAGGTTAAAGTGTTAAAAGTGTAAAAAAGGTAAATATTATTTATGTACGATATTTAAATGCTTTATTTGTGGCCTAAAATTTACATTAATTATAAATTACGATCTTTATCAACCAATAGAACTTTAAAGAAAGATGTAAGCAGTTTATACTCGTATTAAGGGTCCAAATCGTTTAGTTTATTAAACCAAATGAACTTTACGCTACGATATTTCAAAAAAGCTTTGACACAGAGACTTATATATTTAAATGCTTTATTTGTGGCCTAAAATTTACATTAATTATAAATTACCATCTTTATCAGCCAATAGAACTTTAAAGAAAGATGTAAGCAGTTTATACTCGTATTAAGGGTCCAAATCGTTTAGTTTATTAAACCAAATGAACTTTACGCTACGATATTTCAAAAAAGCTTTGACACAGAGACTTGTAATTTGGAACAAACATTTTCTAAGTAGTAAATATTTTTTTTCAAATTTCAAGTCTATGCAAAATATTACCATTCTGGACTATGTAATTTTTACCGTTCCGGTCTATGCAAAATATTACCATTATGGACTATGTAATTTTTACTGTTCCGGTCTATGCAAAACATTACCATTACGGACTATGTAATTTTTACCATTCCGGTCTATGGCAACATATTACCGAGCATATTACCATTTACGGACTATGTAATTTAATGTAATTTATTTTTACCGTGTGGCCCATTCCATGATTGTGGATTAATTTCAAAACACACAAAATATACGTAATGGTGATATCTTTTCATAAGTTAAATTTACATATAAGTATTAATAACTATAATAATAATAATAATAAACTTTGTTGTATTTTGTATATATGTAAATCAGGAATGTATGCAATTGATACCGTGTGTAATATTACGTATTATTTATATTAATTTGCATTTTAATAAAAACTAGATGAAACGTTGCAAGCACCCTGTCAAAACATCAGCACTATTGTACACTAGAGCCATCTAGTTTGCAAATTTCAAACTAGGTGTTTTGTTTGATTTTAAATTTTCTATCTTTAAAACATTATATTATAGCAAAAAACTGTATATAACATTTTTTATAGGGCATAAACAGAGCTTTTATTTAAAATATAATTTTTTGAATTTGGGTTATTAATATGTGAGATATGCTACTTTAAACTCCAATATCTCGAAAACAATGTTTATAACATTTTTTGACCAATTTAAAATTATCTTTTATATAAGTGCTAAATTAACCAAATACAATAATAATTGCCTTAATTACAAACAAAAAACGCTAAAAATAGTAGTTTTACCCTATTTTTACCCCCCTTACCCCCAATCGTTTACCCCCAAAATCTAATCAGCTCTTCGGAATACGAAGAGGCAAAAAGGCCAGAGCTGTTGTTAGTAGTATTTGAGTGCTAAAAATCAATTCTAATAGTCTTTATATATTTTGCTTTCCCATTTTTACTTTCTCATAAAGAAAGTATTGTGATAGAAAAAAAAGTAAACATTTTTTTACCTAAATCATCTTATTTTTTCCTGAAATGCCGAGAGGTAAAAATGGAAAGCAAAATATATTAAGAATATTAAAATTGATTTTTAGCACTCAAATCCTACTAACAGCAGCTCTGGCCTTTTTGCCTTCTTTTAAATTACCCCTCGTATTAGTCAGATACTATCGTACTTACTATAAAGTTAATTAGGTACTTAGTGTAACTGGAGCTCATATTTTTATATCTGCTATAAAAATAGGATAATGTTGAAGCAGTTTCTGCCTGCGATAAGATTTATAAAGATAATAGTCACATTTATGCAGCAAAATATCACTTTACGAAGAATGTGACGTTTGAGTCGAATTCATTTAACTAATATTAGATGGCTGAAATATTCAACTTTTACGCTGGAACGATAAGTATCGTTATCGCGAGAGGTAGGCGATAACGAGAGGCCTCTCGTTATCGTTTGTGCGAAACGATAATTTTTGAACTATCGCATCGTAGTTGCGATACGAGAGGTATTTATTGGCGATAACTATCGCTTTAGGCGGCAACACTGGCAACAAGGCAACTTGTTGTGGTTACCAGAAACAATACTGGAAAGCACAATAATTTGTCTTATTGCTTTACCAGATATCTGGTTTGAGCAACCATAATCAACCAGATCTTTTTTTTAGTGTTTTACTTTAAGGACCTGAGATAGTCAGAAAAATTAAGAATTATATTTAAAAAAAATATATTAAGTATATAAAAATTATATCCAGATCCGGGCGCCTTCGCTAAATTCGTTAATTTCAGCAACCTTGAATTTTAGGGAATTAAGTACTGAAAACAGTAACCTGAAAAGGTAATTGGCAATATTTAATTATTCTTCCATCTCTTTTCTTTTTGACCACAGAGTGAGAAGTTCTAAAATTTGAGTATCTTGAAATATAACGAGCATCTTGGGGAATTATACAATTATTTTAGTTAAAAATAATTATTCTGGGGCAGGTAAGCGGATTTATAGTAAAATTTTTATAAAATATTAATGAATTAATATTTTACAGTTAAGTTCAAGATTGTTGAAATCTTGCACTTCGATAACCCGCCCGGTAACCTGTATTTACTACCAGTGGGAAATAAATTGTCTACCCGATTTTCTTTGTCTTCCTTTAAAACCCATTACCCCGAGAGAACCAAACTAGTGCTCCCAATATTTTTCAGTTTGGTTCAGTACAGACCCGAAAAACGAAAATTTTTGTCCAAAATCAAAAAACGGTGCTAAATGCAACAATTTTAAGCAATTTTAAAAATGTCCGTTCGTCTGTCCGTATGTCAAGTTTTCTAGTCCGTGCGATAGTTAACTCAAGAAAGAGTAATTCGATGGACTTCAAATACTCAGGATAAATCAATCTTGGTAGGGACACGAAGTTATTTTGGAAAATTTTGATTTTAAGGTATTATGACAACTTTAAAACTTTTGGAATAGATCAGAGCTTATGAAAAGTGCATGGAATGTATGATAACATAATATAACCGAAGAAATATTTTTGTAAGAAAAAAAAAATGAAATGGTTTGGAATAGATTTGTAGCACTTAAATTATTTGTAATTGAAAAATAAAGTTTAGTGCCTTATAGACGGCAAACTTTAAATCTACACTGCCGCACATTAAATCCCGGACACCTAAAAAATTACCGTTTTTTTAATTCAAATATTTCGAAAACTATAGTTTAATTATAATTATAATTAATGGATTTGACTGATTCTTTTTTTGTTTTAAAGCTTAAACATTCTCTACTTATGGTTTTATTTAGGATGGTTAAAAAAAGTACTTTTGTATTAATAGCAACAAATAATTTACAACTATGTTTTTTGCCCCATCTTCTAGTACTTGCGTGGTACGCCACTGCACCTGTTTATCAAATTTTGAAGGTCTCTCTTATTGCCGCAGTTTTAGTGAATATTTTCTTTTTTAGTTTTTTATATTTTTACTTCTGGTTTAGGAAATATCAGGATTTTCCTAAAAGTTGTAATTTTTTCAGTTAACTCAATTAGTACTACATGTTTTTAAATGACGCTGTGCTTTAAATTTGAAGCTTAACGGAGTTACGTTTTTCTTCTAATCAAGTTTATCAAAAAAATAAATTGGGTTTGAAAAACTTGAGTAGAAGAAAAAATAGGGTCACTCCATCCGGGGGCAGTTCTGCGAAATCACCGTTAAGCCTCCGTCAGACGGCAATAGAAAGTTGCCCTGGAATGAAGAAACTGTAGAAGAAGAAGTAAAAGACACGAGCTTCAAATAAAAAACAACAATTTTGCTGATTTAGTACTTTTTGAGTTAAGTGAAAAAATGACAACTTTCAGGAAAATCCTGATATCTCCTAAAGCAGAAGTAGAAATATAAAAAAACTAAAAAAGAAAATATTCATTAAAACTGCGGCAATAAGAGTGACCTTAAAAATTTGATAAACAGTTGCAGTGGCGTACCATGCAAGTTCTCGAAGATGGGACAAAAAACAAAGTTGTACATTTTTTATTGCTGTTAATACAAAAATACTTTTTTTAGTCATTCTTAATACAAACAAAAGTAAATAATGTTTAAGCTTTAAAACAAAAACAAAAAATCAGTCAAATCCATTAATTAGTTTTCGAAATATTTGAATTTAAAAAATGGCAATTTTTTAGATGTCCGGAATTTAATGTGCGGCAGTGTATAAAGAAATTGCACAGGTTGTAAAAAAACGTTTTAAAACAAAAAAAAAAACGGGTTTTAAAAAAAATTTTACGAATTATAGGGAAAAGTATTGTTTTATTGATACATAGCAGTATTTGTTCTGCGGTGATGTGTAAATTTTGATCCGCAAGGTTATTATCATGCAGAGGATGCACTCAGAAAGTTATTTTAAATTACACTTTCACCTAAAGCTATGACCGAGCGAGCACAAGGGTCAATATAAAATTCACATAAAATGTACATTATGTTATTATAATTTTTATTTTATTGCTGTTTTTGTGTCGAACAATAATAGCATTTATTTCCTTTTCCTCCTTCGCAAAACATCCTACTCTTACTCCTACCAACTCTTATATTTAAAATTTTCTAATAAATGATTTGGTATTTAATACCAAAAATCGTAATACGATAAAAACTGTGGTAGGGTCACTTCATCTTAGTCTTGGTTTGTTCTTTCGTTCTTTGTCGTTCTTTTCGTTTTTTTTTGTAAAATTACTATAACTATCGCTAGTTATTTTTTGCCAAACACTATCAAAGTAAATTTATTAGCGTAATATATTTTTACTACATGTAAAAATACGTATTAAATTATTTTCTAAAATTACAAAACATTTGTTAAAATTATTACAATAGTATTGATAATATTACAAAAGAATACTTCAAATTCATAAGAGACGAGTAAAATTACCATGCTATATTTCCAATCGTTGTTTATATTTGTTGCATTTATAATAGCTGTTTTAATTTCTTTTATAGTATATTTACAAAAATATTGTAAATTTATTGATTAAATAAACAACTTATTTGTAATTCTACATATTATTATTACAAATATTTCACATATTTACGATAACTATTACCGTGTTTTTACAAGTTACAAACAAGAAGTTATATATTTTTTTTAAACGCATTGTAATTTCACATTATTTTTGCAAAATGTTATCGAAACTTAAAATTATTTTGCAAAATTAATAATGAAATTCAATTCTTCTTTTGTGAAATCAAAACTGAATTTTACAATTTTACTGCTATGTATAGAAAAGAAAATGGAAAACAAATGGTGTGGGTATGAAGTTGAAACTATAAATAAAACACATTATAAACTAAAAGGTGTTTTTATTACATAAATATTTTAACAAACTATACTAATATAATACTACTAAACTAGAATAATTGTCTCTGTGTACAGGGTGTTTTAAATGTCCCGCCCATGCATTTTATCTAGTAAACGGTCAGAGATCAAAAAAATGTCAAAAGCACGTTGTAAATCTCAATCTATACTCTAGACTATCTCTATTTGGTATTAACACAAATAAAAACCTATTCTTAAAAAATTAACCTGCCGACAGCTCTGCACAACTATGGATATATTAGCTAAAATATAACCTACACCTACAAAAACTACAAAATAACATCTAAATAACAAGGATAACTTACTTACCGATTATAAATATAACAACACTAAACAAAACACAGCTAAATTAAAAAAAAAAACATTTGCCGGCGTCTCACATCAACGTGCTACGGCATCAACTGGTTCAAGGAGGAGCGCGCATCAGGCTGTTTAGCTTCGTTGCTAGTCTTATTAAGGTAAATTCACAATAACTGTAGTAATAACGAAATTTTGTTTGTAAAATTAAAAAGGTTTTGTTATAATAACGAAATTTTGTTTGTAAAATTAAAAAGGTTTTGTTAATTTACATTAAAAGATAAAAAGTTATTTAAAATTCATTTGTACTTGTATAATGCCTATAGTAAAATTATTAATGGGTAAAGTAAAAATACTGATTATTTTATAAAATTAACAACAGTTTGCTAAATAACATTAATAAAATGACAACATTTTGAAAAAATATATATTTTTTATTTTCACTAAGATAATTGCATTATTATTGCTATTTAAATTTACTAATTATTGTGTAATTTTACCACTATTTTGTTCAGTGTAGCTTTTCTAAAAGAGGAAGAAAAACCGAAATCCAGAGCAAAAGCAGACCAAGTACAAAATAATCCAGATGAAGTGACCCTAAACTGCGGTACTCCGATGTGCCAAAAAGCATATTAAACCATTTTTCTAATATATTTATTTCTGAATAGATACTTGCAATAAAAATATTGCTTACAAAAAGGTATTTCATAGCTGGCAAAAAATAAACTTTTTATTTTTGGGTGCATTTAATAAAAAGCTTTCTCGTAATCCTTTAAATATACACAAATTACACAAAAAATGGGAGTTGAATTGGAGTGTAATATTACCATTAGTTTTAAAATTTATTTTAAATTTCTGGTACCGATAGTTGGTAAATATTTTTATCCTCGGTCGTGATTAATAGGCCTATCGGCTCGTGTCCCAAAATTCACCCTCATTGATTAATGGCAATTATTATACGCTCGTTGAATAATATACTATTTTCTTAGTAGGTAAGTTGACATTACTTCATCAAAAAGTCGACAGTAATGGAAAGTACTAAATCGAGCACACTTAGTGATAGATTATTAACTCAATTGAAACAAAACCGTAACTAAAGACAGAAAAAAACGAATTACCGCTCAAGGACACTAAGTGTGCTACACTTACCGCAGGGGGACATCTAGACCTCTATTTTTAATTTTATAGAGTGATTCCATAAAAAAATAATTCCTTGAATTGTCACACATATAAATGTCAAAAATGTTATTAATAAAATAAGATTTTAACTCTTTGGTAGTTAGTAAAACGTAATGCGCTACTCGTAGGTAAGTTTTTTTTAATTATTAATAAAATACGATTTTAATTTTTTGGTAGTGAGAAAAACGTAATGCGCCACTAGTAGGTTAGTTTTTTCTGACTTCGATCGTGTTTATGGACCTCAACTCCGCTTCGGTCCACAAAATACGACCTCACACAGAAATTTAACTTACCGCTACTAGGAGCGCAAATAACTATTACAGTGTGCCGCGAGTTAAATTAAAAAAAATCATGACAGTTTTTAATTTATATCAATTAAATAAAAAAAACTGATTAAATAATCATGTTTTTAAATATTATTAAATCTTATATTATGCATTTTATGCGCATTACCTAATTACTATTATTGAGTAATAAATATGTATTAAATGCATATTATGATACTTACGTTACAAGTATTATAATACATACTTGTATTGACAGACAATGGGATGTGAAAATATTTAGAAAACTAGTTGTTATACTCCTCACAGCTCACACGTTTCCCCAAATGGAAATAGGTTTAAAAAAATAGCAAGATTAGATGACTATTATTTACTTAGACATAACAAAGGCGTTTGATAGAGTCGTTCATAAATTATTATTTATTAAATTACGTAAGCTTGGTTTTAGTGATGCTCTTTTGAACTGGCTAGCTAGTTTTTTAAAAGACAGAACTCAAATTGTTAAAATCGGGAATTTTAAATCTAAGGCTATTCAAGTAACTTCAGGAGTGCCACAGGGTTCGCACTGTGCTCCCTTACTCTTTTTATTGTTTATTAACGATGTAATAGAGTGTTTTGTTCATTGTCAATTTTTACTACTGTCGACGATTTAAAATTCTTTAGAGTTATACCATCCATTAAAGATATTTTTTTAATTCAAAGTGATTTAAATAATTTTTATGATTGGTCAGTTAAAAACGGTTTAACCTTGAATGTCAGTAAGTGTAAACATATCTCTTTTTTTAGGTTCATAAATAGGATTTTTCATTTAAATACTAGTGTTTTAGATTATGTTAATACGATTAAGGATTTGGGAGTTCATTTTGATGAAAAGTTAGATTTTAAACATCATTTATCTTGTGTTGCGGTTAAGTCATCTAAAATGTTGGGTTTTGTTTTAAGAAACAGTTCAGATTTAAATATTAATACAGTACGTTGTATTTATATGTCTTTAGTTCGCTTTAATTTGGAATATGGTTCTTCTGTTTGGTCACCTCTTTATCAAAGAGATATTGATTTGTTAGAAAAAATACAAAACAAGTTTTTGAGATACTGTGCCTTTAAAATGAATATATTAATTACAGATCACGATTATTCATCTTAGATAGACTTAATCTTCCAAAATTAGAAAAACGTCGCAAAATAATTGATATTTGTCTTTTTTGTAAAATTGTCAATGGTAAAATTAATTGTTCTGAACTTATTAATTTAATTGATTTTGGGATACCAGTAAATAACTTAAAGCAGCACAATTCATTTTTTGTTCAAAACTTTTCAACAAATTATTTAGTAAACTCTTCATTAAATCGTATGATGAGGCTAGTAAATAACTACAATGTAGAATTATTTAATATTTCTTATAATAGGCTTAACTTATACCTTTGGCATGTTATAAATTAGTTGTTTTTCTTTTTATATATTTTATATGGCATATATTCTATGTTTTATACTTGTAATGGGGTTTATCCCGTAAATAAATAAATAAATAAATAAATAAATAAATAAATAAATGTTATCAAAGGGTCTGTAAACTTCGAAACCTCTGAGAACGAAATCCTAATGAGCACTAGTTCTTAAATAGTGGTAAAAGTTCTTCCGCAGACTGCATGCTAAACAACAGTAACAAACTGCTATTTATTTTGCACAATTCTAATAGTGTTTTTGTTCCTGATTTCGATTTTGTTTAGATCAAATCTCTATATGTTTCCACTTTTGAGAAAAGCCGTTCCAAAATTTTATAAAAATTAAAAAATGTCATTTTAGGTGAACAATAAATAATTTATTAAAGAACCTACAAAGGTTTTCTATAGCTTGAATTAAAGTTACATGCTTGCTCTATAAAATGGTAAAGAAAAGTATATGGATTTCACTTCCGATGTACAACTGAAGACTAGTTTTCAAGGCATCTGCAATGACGATTCAGTGTTGCTGTTTAAGACTATTTCGGGCAGTATATGTCATATTTAGAAAAATTGACAAACACATGGTCTTGACAAATATAATAAATTTGACATTCAATTTATAAAAACTCCTTAACAAAGATAAATTCACCTTCATTTAAACATCATTGCAGAGGCATCAAAAGCTATTCCTCAATTGAACTTTTAAAATGATTTCCAGACATTTTTCGTAATTATTTTATAGAGCATAAATATAACTTTAATTCAAACTAGAAAAAAATTTTGTAGCTGCTATATTAATTTAAATATGAGCCTCCAAAAATGACAAATTTTAATTTTTATAAAATTTTGGAACAGCTTTTCTCAAAAGTGGAAACATATAGAGATTTGATCTAAATAAAATCGAAATCAGGAACAAAAACACTATTAGAATTGTGCAAAAGAAATGGCAGTTTGTTACTGTTGTTTAGCATGCAGACTGCCGAAGAACTTTTACCACTATTTAAGAACTAGTGCTCATTAGGATTTCGTTCTCAGAGGTTTTAAAGTTTACAAACCCTTTGTTAACATAATTAATTTCCCTTTGGGGGGACGTGTGAACTCTCAAGCTAGAACACTACTGCCTTTAAAAATTCCATAAATCCTCTTAACTTTATGCAAGATTTTATAAAATTATTTAAAAAAAATCGTCTCTTTATCTGGAGACGTATTCTTAAATTTCAGGGAGTAGAACCACTGATAGAACAATGCTTAGAATATGACGCATAGTGTTGAAACGAATAGAGTACGATCACAACCTCGGACTCGTTCTACTCCTACATTTTCGCTTACAGTTTACGATAAATAAACGATTTTTTATTCGATTGATTCTAAAAGAGACACTTTTTGTTTATGTTTTACGGGCGAAAAGTTGAACTTTGTGGCCCTAGGGCCGATTGTAAAATCAATTTCAATATTTATAATATTCATATAACGGTTTCAGAAGTATTATTGTTTTCATAAAAGAGAAATTTTAACAGACATTAATCACCAAGCTATAGCTTTTTTAATTTGAAAATGAACAATTCAATTGTTTTTTTTAGCGATTTGATTGGATAGCAATTTTTCATGGATAACTAGATAAGTAATAAGGCAGTAAAAAGAAATATTCTTTGCAATTTAAAATGAAGTATATTTTAATAATTTAGTAACAATCGGGCAAAAAGTTAAATTTCGATTTAGTAGGTTTATTACCCTCGGGCCGGCCTCACCGGCCGGCCCTCGGCTTCTAAAAACCTACTTAATCGAAAACCTTAACTTTTCGCCCTTATATTATAAATAACTATTAGAAGTTGATGTCAAAATCGACCATTTTTTATATTTGCTGGTGCGTAGTTTATGTCAAAGAACTACTGAGAAGTGGGAATTTTTATCTGTTAAAAGTTGAACAAAAAGGCGTATACGCGTATATTGTCGCGACAGGCTTTTAGTCAGAAATTAAAACAAATAGATATAAAACGCTAAAGCAGACCCGGTAAAATAGCCCGTTTTTGGCATTCTGGATGGACCGTAAGATTTATATTTATTTTTTGAAAGAGGAGTGAGGCGAACTCAACGTTGAGTTGCAACGGTAACCCCCAAACTAGAAGGGAACCATTTTTAAAATCGTGTTGAAAATGGGTTCTTTGATAATAATTTTTTGCTGGAAAAAAATGATTATAACATTTTTTATGTAGTTTTATTTAACGTTTTATATGGTTTGTAAATTTTTCTACTATTGTAAATAATAAATATATTACGACTAAAACAAAAGTTAAACCCCCTTTGCTCCCAACCAATTTTGCTCAAATACGAACTTGTCCAAGATAATATTTCAAGTCGCTAGCTCAAAGCTTTCTTAAGTTATCGTGTATACAGATACTTTCTTTTATGAGAAAGTAAAAAGCGGTTTTATAGAAAAAGTTCCGAGTATATAATAAACTATTATACACTATAATAGTGTAGTGTAGTGTAGTGCACTATCCACTTTGAAGACTATGCTCTGGAATGCGAAGCATTACATATCTTCACGGCTTGTTTCATAATTCATTTGAATTTGTTTTTAAATATTATAATTTAAAATGAAAATTGAAACTAAATTGATGAGGTTTAAAAGATAAACACGGGTTTTGTTTAAATATGGAATAAAGCAAGTTTTTTTTTTCATTAAGTAATCTATTATACAATAGAAATGGAATCTGGATTTTTCGTAATAAATTTTAGTATTGTTGTACTTAAAAAACGTAGCAAAAATTAATAATATAACGCAAAAAATAAACGAAAAAGGGACAAAAAAACGTGGTTTAAATGATAGTGATTTTTTGATTATTTTTTGTTTTTAAATGGATTTTTTTTTATATTTGACACAAATGACTCTTTAATAACGTTTATTTATCCAATACATACAGATAATAAGACAATTATCAGCTTTATTTTAAATAGATAAACTCAATAATAAACCCCACGTGGCTTTTACTTTATTGAGTGGATAATTATTTATTTTACCCACTCAACTGTCACTTGTCAAATTATTTTCTTGTAAATGTCAATAAAATTTTTAATAAAAATATGAATTCCTAAGCTATTTATTGGATAAAACCTTGTATGGCACTCATGGGTAAACCGATATTGCCCTCTCGAAAATTAACCTGCGAGGCGTCAGCCAAGCAGGTTAATTTTCTCATAGGCAAAATCTTACTTTACCCACTAGTACCATAAATAACTATTTCCTGCAATAACGACGTTGGTAGCACGTTCTCTCCTAATTTGTTTTTTCAGTTTTTTTTTATTTTTTTTTGAGTGAATTTTTATAAAATTTAATAGGATTGATCGTGTTTCAGGAAAAAAAAAACCCAAAAACAAAATGTTATGGTTATAGTTATAGGGAGCGTACGCACGGACGGACGTACGGACGCTGACGCCTCGCAGGTTAATTTTCTCATGGGTAAAATATTACTTTACCCACTAGTACCATAAATAACTATTTCCTGCAATAACGACGTTGGTAGCACGTTCTCTCCTAATTTGTTTTTTCAGTTTTTTTTTATTTTTTTTTTGAGTGAATTTTTATAAAATTTAATAGGATTGATCGTGTTTCAGGAAAAAAACCACCCAAAAACAAAATGTTATGGTTATAGTTATAGGGAGCGTACGCACGGACGGACATTTTTAAAAGTTATTTTCAATTGCATATAACGCATTTTCTATTTTTATTCTTGGTAAAATACTGTAAGGTATTCTGCCCTGCTAAGACAAGTTGTCCTATCTGCAAATTAGATGTTTTGAGATATGACCAGTTTTATTTTTTTTGTTTGCACTTTTTGAAAACATGTTTAAATAAATATGGCGTTGGGTTCTGCTTTATTTTAAATCAAAAATACGTGATATCCTTTGAAAAAAAATATATGGTTTTTTTGTCAGCAAAATAAATTGTCATGATGCATTTGTTCTATCTGAGAAAGTTAGGAAAAAATAATCTAAAAAGTCGAAATTACTAAGATCTGTAAAGTCCTAGTCCTGACTTATTCGTCTAGTAAAAACTACTTAGGCAATTTTGTTTAGAAAACATTGAAAATTTTCCACATAGAACAGACATCTTAGGCTAATTTTTAGGATTTGGGTTTTAGATAGGACATTTCTTTTTAGTAGGCACACGGAGCTAGTGTAAAGCAATACAATGGTGTGCTTATCTCAAAAAGTGAATTTTTGCAGATACGACAACTTGTCTTAGCTGGCAGTATTGTTAATTACTTTTTATTTACTTACTTATTTGTTGTCAATACATAGGACCTTTAATTATAATTGTATAATAATTATTATACAGGGTGATGAGTAACTACAATGCCTAAATTTAAGAGGTGATTCTAGATCCAAAAATATGAAAAAAAGTTTCTATAAAGGTTGGTCCGAAAATGAGCCCTAAGGGAGCTACGGCCCTTCGAAGATGACAAAAAAAAAGCATCAATAAAATTTTAATGCGGCAGGATGATTCTTCATTTAAAACTGAGCAAAAAAGTACTCTTCACCAAAACACCTAAATTTAATATTAAAGGAGTAATAGCCTTTTAAAAAGTAACGTTTTTGGTGACACAAAGTGTTACTTCCTCTTAATTGAATTTTTTTTTTTGAAAACGGTTGTTCCTACAGGGTTACACTATATGACATTTTTTATGTATTTTTACTCAAGGAATCCATATTTTTTACAAAAAAAAGTACACAGAAAAAAGTTTGGGCAAAAATGTGTTAAGCCTAATACATTTTTCGTCTAGGGACGCCTCTGGATAAATTCGAAAAAAATAACATAAACTTATTGCCCTTATTAATACTAGTATACATGCAAAAGCTCGTCGTTCTAGCTTAAAGGGTACCAGAGTTATTAATTAAATACCTTATTTTTATTACAATTTTAAAGGACCGTAGCTTCCTTAGGGCTCATTTGCGGACCAACCTTTACAGGAACTTTTTTTGATTTTTGGTTGCAGAATTACCTTTTAAATTGTGGCATGGCAGTTAGTGGTAGGTATTTTAATTATAGAATGAACCAGTTTAGAGAGTTTTTAGATACTGCGACACCTTTGCCACTGAATAAGGAATATCTCTATTTTGTTCCTTCACCAAAATTTTAAAAAATCTATTTTTTTGCGAATGTTTATAATAGTATTTTTTCTAGTTTATGAAATAGGAGAAAAGGTCCAAAAATATTGAGAATTTGCATTTAATTTTTTTAAATATTAGAAATTTTGATATAATTTAGATAAGAAATAAAATTGAGAGAAAGTAGATACTAAATCTATCGAAAAAGAAAGGATGACATTTAATGTATCACGAAATATCGTAATTATAATATAAAAATAATTATTTTCCTCGTTATTTTCATATTAGTTGAACAAAACTGTATAACATAAATATATTGTTTTTTATTTTTGAAGATAGACCTTTAAATATAGTTTATCCAATACATACAGATAATAAGACAATTACCAGCTTTATTTTAAATAGATAAACTCAATAATAACCCCCGCGTAGCTTTTACTTTATTGAGTGGATAATTATTTATTTTACCCACTCAACTGTCACTTGTCAAATAATTTTCTTGTAAATGTCATTAACATTTTTAATAAAAATATGAATTCCTAAGCTATTTATTGGATAAAACCTTGTATGGCACTCATGGGTAAACCGATATTGCCCTCTCAAAAATTAACCTGCTTGGCTGACGCCTCGCAGGTTAATTTTCTCATGGGCAATATCTTACTTTACCCACTAGTACCATAAATAACTATTTCCTACGACCACCTATAAATTTATTTTTGAAGATACCCTTTAATAGTTATTTATGGTACTAGTGGGTAAAGTAAGATATTGCCCATGAGAAAATTAACCTGCGAGGCGTCAACAAGTGACAGTTGAGTGGGTAAAATAAATAATTATCCACTCAATAAAGTAAAAGCCACGCAGGGGTTATTAATAATAACTTATTATTGAGTTTATCTATTTAAAATAAAGCTGGTAATTGTCTTATTATCTGTATGTATTGGATAAATATAGTTTTCCTACGACCACCTATAAAAACGACAAATTTACACGTTTTAGAGAATAGTGTCATATATGTGTGGAAAAGCAAAGCTCTCCTGATCTGTTTTTTCAAAATATTTACTATTTTACTAGACGGTTTTCCATTATATTTAAGTATATGTATCTGGATATATATTTTCCACTTTTTTATTAATACAACTGCAACTCTAGATTTTTTTTTTCTGTGTACTGGTATTTTTCTAATATTAACTAAATTTTAATCAATCTAATAATTTTAAATGATAATAATTTTATTTATCTTTATTTAAACAAAATAATATTTATTTTAAATTATTATATTTTTGATTGCGTCGGAGGAAAAATAGTGTACATAACTTGTGGAAAAGTATTTTTCGTGCATTCGCGACGTTTCCGCAATCGCCGCTGCGCAGCTTGTGCTAAACATTCGCTTATGCGAAATAAATTACTTTCCACCAGGGCCGTAACGAAGGAGATTTGGTGGGGGGAGGAGGTCAAAAATTACAACTTTTTTTAGCCTAAAAACACAACTTTTTTCCTCGACAAAAAAAAGTTCATGACTAAAAAAAAAATCAAAACTCAAAAAGTTCATGACTAAAAAAAAGGTCCCACTTATAAAACAGTTCATTCATAAAAAAAGTCCCCACTCCTTTCGAATTCTATTATTTATATTTTTTCAAGGTTTGAGAATCTTTCCTTTTATATTTCTTAATCTCTTCCTTAATCTGAAGTTTACAACTTTTTTCACAAGATTAAAAATTTATAATTTTATTATTTTTAACCCATGAAATATGCCAGTTTTATATTCTGAATCCACGAAATATACAAGTTTTTTGAAAATCCCAACTTTTTAATACATGAAATTTACGACTTTTTTCCCAAAATTAAAATTGTTTTATTTTATTATGTTTAATTAATGAAAAAATATGCAACTTTTATATTTTTAATCCATGAAATATGCAAATTTTTTTATTCTAAGGTTTAAAAATCCCAATTTTTATATTTTTAAGCCATAAAATTTAAAACTTTTTTTCCCAAAATTATTATTTTATTTTATTTTAACCCATGAAATATGCAACTTTTATGTTTTTAATTCATGAAATATGCAACTTTTTTGATTTCAAGATAGGTGGGGGGGAATACACAAAACAGCTAACTAAACCCAAAAAGTACAAAATCTTCACACAACGGGCTATTTTCAATGACTGTCAAACTAACAGTAGGGAACTTATGAGTCATAAGTTATGGCCAGTACCCGGTGTATTTCCACTTATAGTCCAGTCCTCAGGTCGATAAAAGAGGCTCTGCCTGGAAATAATTCAGGGAGTTTGGACTTTTTCGGTTTAATGAGTAGGGTTTAAGGCCGCAAATCGCCGCAAATAAAAAAACAATTTTGCGACGTTGAACTCGATTTGGACCTGTCATTTTTTTTTATGTATTTTTCACAAAAACCGATTTTAAGATGTTAAGATGGGTACATCCCAGGACAAAAAACGTTCTATATGAAAATGAAGAGCACCAAATTTACAACCTTTTTTTATACAGGGTGATCCATAACTGGCATGCCAAAATTTAAGAGGTGATTCTAGATCCAAAAATATAAAAAAAGTTCCTATAAAGGTTGGTCCGGAAATGAGCCCTAAGGGATCTAGGGCCCTTTAAAATTGTAATAAAAATAAGGTTTTTAATTAATAACTCGGGTACCGTTTAAGCTAGAGCGGCGAGCTTTTGCATGTATACTAGTATTAATAAGGGCAATAAGTTTATGTTAATTTATTTTTTTAATTTATCCAGAGGCGTGCCCAGACGGACAAAATATATGAGGCTTAAAACATTTTTGCCCCAAACTTTTCTATGTGTATGTTTTTTGGATTTGTTGTAAAAAATATAGATTTCTAGAGTAAAAATACATATAAAATATCATATAGTGTAACACTGTAGGAGCAACCGTTATCAAAAAAAAATGCAATTAAGGGGAAGTAACATTTTGTGCCACCAAAAACGTTACTTTTTAAAACACTATTACTCCTTTAGTATTAAATTTAGGTGTTTTGGTGAAGAATACTTTTTTGCTCAGTTTTAAATGAAGAATCACCCTGCAGCATTAAAATTTTATTGGTGCTTTTTTTTGTTCCCCATTTAATACGTCATCTTCAAAGGGCCGTAGCTCCCTTAGGGCTCATTTCCGGACCAACCTTTATAGAAACTTTTTTTCATATTTTTGGATGTAGAATCACCTCTTAAATTTCGGTACGCGAGTTCTGGAACAGGCTGTATATTTTTTTGTATGACTTATAGCTAATTCACGCCACCACCTTAAACGAAAATTTAAAAAATCTATCAGGCGCTTTCTTTTTAGTTTACGTAAAATTACAAATTTTATATAATTAACATTTTTGTGTTGTATCGAGTAAACCGATTTTTGATTGAAAATCACCATTGTATTAAGAAAAAAAAACCTTCCTAACCACGGTACCCCTCAATATTATTAAGTTACAAAAAAATGTGCCCAAAATCTAACATCGGATCCTAGTAGTGGAAGGTCTGAAAATTAAATAACCACTTTCAGTAAAATCCCAACCGTAGCGCTTTTGGAGAAAAGGCTTAACATCTCTTCAGGAGGATTCACGCTTCGTACCATTTATTTTTAGAAATGAGTTTGCTTTAATCTTATATAATTTTTGCTGCAGAATTCGAATCCACTTGTAAAATTTTGCTAACTATTTGCATTTTCTATAAAAACGCAATTACTTATGCATTTATTGCTATTTTAGAACAACCATATTAAAACAGTCTTTTAGTCTAATGGTTTTTTAGCAAGCTAAGAATAAAGCTTTATTCTTATACTTTAAAATTGTAAAATTATAAAACATAATATATTTATGTTTTGTACCTGCTGACCCATTTATAAAAAGATATTTAGAGATGCTTAAGCCTAAATGTGTTATTAGAAATGTTATTTTTTCTGACAGCGGTTCTCAATAAGTTATCAGTTCTTATTAAGGTTTTATAAAAAAACGTTATGTTTAAACTAAGGAAAAATGCCATTTTTACATTGTTTAAAAATAATTATGTTGCTTTATAATTTTAATTTCTAAGTGTTTTTTTATTTTATGAACTGGATCTATAATTAAATTTCAAAACAATTTGTATTTGATTTTAATTATTTTTACTGAACTGAGGGCTATGTTTTTTATATATTTGTAATATTTTATATTAGCTTTTTAATTTTTAAATGTACTGAAAACAGTAATACCTAACTAAATGGCAGAGTACGTCAAGTCTTAACCAACTTATTTATAATTATGTTCAATGCAAGTTTCGTATTGATGGCGCTCATCAGTACCACGTGACATCTCTGTACGCTAATAGACCAAAATTATTATTCGTTTAAAAATAAAGTATATTATAGAAGGAGAAGCGTTATTTGAGATCGTGTAAAAAACCAAAATCATAAAAACGACGGGTAATTTCATTTTTAGGTTTCCCAAGATGATTAAGACCATTTACAGAATAATGTTTATCTGTTATAACCCAGGATCAAACCGTTCACCCAATCATATAATAATAAACCCATTTATTTTTTATTGATTATCTAGAAAAAAAATATCTGTTTAAGTCTGACTAAACGAAATTTTACCACAAAAAGTATTTTTGCACTTTTAGTAAAGTATAATGTATTAAATTTTGGTTTTGGGACCGCTGCATTTAATCTCCACGATTCTGCTAAATTTGACATTATAATCAAAATTTGACGGATAGCACAGTCTACAAAGTTAAGCATAAATATCTGAAACTATGGTTTAATTAAAGGGTCTGAAAGTGCAATATATACACATATTATGCTTTGAACTTTTACGATTTTAAAGAAGAAGCGTAAAGCTGAATTTTAGGCTCGCCAAAAGAGCGTTAGGTTAAAAAACTATTTTAATATGGTTGTTCTAAAATGATATTAAATGCAGAAGTAATTGCGTATTTCTAGAAAACGAAAAGAGTTAGCTAAATTTTTCAATGGGTTTCGAATTCTGCAGCAAAAATTATATAAGATTAAAGCAAACTCATTTCTAAAAGTAAATGGTACGAAGCGTGAATCCTCCTGAAGAGATGTTAAGCTTTTTCTCGAAAAGCGCTACGGTTGGGATTTTACTGAAAGTGGTTATTTAATGTCCGGACCTTCCACTACTAGGATCCTTTGTTAGATTTTGGACACATTTTTTTTTAACTTAATAATATTGAGGGGTACCGTGTAACCGAGTCATACTAAAAAATTTTGGTAATAAAAAATAAAATCTAAAAACGTATAGTGTAACGTTTAAGGTGAATTAGCTATAAGTCGTATAAAAAAATACATAAAACAAACAATTTTTGTTAATTTGGTCCTCTTTATATTCATATAGAACGTTTTTTGTCCTAGGATGCACGGATCTTGAGTTATTTTTAAAAATCCGTTTTTTTTTGTGAAAAATACTTTTAAAAAAATGACAGTTCCAAATCGAGTTCAACGTCGCAAAATTGTTTTTTTATTTGCGACCTTAAAACCTACCCAATAAACCGAAAATCAAAACTCTGAATTATTTCCAGGTAAAGCCTCTATTATTGACCTGAAGACTGGACTATAACTGGAAATACGCCGGGTACTGGTTATGACCTACTGTAGCTGTGTTATAAAGATTAAAACTAACTTTTTTACTTGAATAAACAAATATCTGACCTTTATATGATTTAAATCTTCATAGGGCAGTGGTTAATATATTAACCACTTTTTGTTAGGACTATAAATCCATGGTATTGCACTTTTTCATTGTTTTTGAGTAGTTCAGCATCAAGTTTATGTATCAAAAAATTAAATTTGACAAAGAAAATAAGTTTCACTTTAAAACATAATTTTAATTTTAATTTTACCTAAAATATACACAATTTTATTTTAAACCAATAATAATTATTTTTGTCTCTCTGTAAAACTTCTCTCTTAATCTAAATGTACCATTGCAATGCATTGGCCATTACCTTTCCATTAGGGTGTAGTGATTTAGGCTCTTTTTTCGAAAACGTGGAAAGTTTAATTTTTTAGTCAAAAATAAAATGTGTATTTAGGTTCTATATCGTCATATTGAGGTGCCACTTTTAAAAAATTAGTTTTTTTTAATATGCGTCCAAAAATGTGCATTTTCGAGTGTTACGCCCATGTTAATGGTATAGGAAAATAGCGGTCCAAAATGATCAAAATTTGCGTCACGTTCCCTAAGTACCTATAAGAAAAAGTATGCGTTTCTTAGCAGCACTATTTTTTTATTCACAAATTATAAAAAATTGTTGCAAGAATAATTTATTATTAACACTTTTTAACATAGAACTATTTTAATTTTAATGCTTAAAAGTAGTATAAAGTTTAATGGTGGATGAGCCAAGTATAATATGTTATAAGATTATATCAAAATTAATTTTAATCGCAAATAATGTGATTTTTTGTAGTTTTTAAACGAATTTAAAAATTTATGACTTTTTACCTCTTGAAGTACTGCATAAGTATAATAAAAGCAATGCTAATAAAGTTTTGGTCACGACTTTTAAATAATAAAGTATAAAGGGTTCTTTTAAATAAAAAAACTCTACACAGTTTTTCTTGTCCATTATGAAATAAATAAATAAAATATGTATGTGTGAGAGAGCTAGGTCTAGTATCTCCAGTTAGACCCGGTCTAATTGGTTAAAATGCATTTTTTGCATTTCTAAGCCTTTTTATCCTAAGTTCTCGGTTATTAATAAAGATATCGGTTTTTGACCATTGTTTAGTTAAAAAGTTGCTTGAGTGCCTCACTTTGCTCTTTTAACGATTTTTTTTGCCTTTAATATAATATATTTATATTTAGGCGGAAAGACCTCGATCGTTAGCCTGTTGAATTTCCAATAAATATTATTATTATTATACTATATTTGACTTTGAACATTTGGACTTTTACGTTATTTTAATTATAAGAAAACTAAGTCCTCAAGCACTAAAGTAACCCTTTAACTGTAAAATAAAAAAATCTTAATGTCTTTATTTATAACTGAGAATTGTCGGATCAAAATGTGGTCTGAAAAGGCGAAACATGTGAGTCTAATATACATAAATAATTTTTACCTCGACACTGTCTGTCTGTCTGTCTGCCTGTCTGTCTGTCTGGGTGTAAACTCTCTAACTGCATTTCTACATGAGATATCGCGATATCGACTTGCGGTTTTTTGCATATTGTTTCTTATCATATTCCGAAGAGCTGATTAGATTTTGGGGGTAAACGATTGGGGGTAAACGATTGGGGGTAAGGGGGTATAAATAGGGTAAACTCCTATTTTTAGCGTTTTTTGTTTATAATTAAGGCAATTATTATTGTATTTGGTTAATTTAGCACTTATATAAAAGATAATTTTAAATTGGTCAAAAAATGTTATAAAAAACGTTTTCCTAAAACGCATTGTTTTCGAGATATTTGCGTTTAAAGCAGTAAAAGGTTTTTTTAGCATATCTCACATATTTATAACCCGATTTCAAAAAATTATATTTTAAATAAAAGCTCTTTTTAAGCCCTATAAAAAATTTTATATACAGTTTTTTGCTAGAATATAATGTTTTAAAGATACAGAATTTAAAATCAAACAAAACACCTAGTTTGAAATTTGCAAACTAGATGGCTCTAGTGTACAATAGTGCCGATGTTTTGACAGGGTGCTTGCAACGTTTTATCTAGATTTTTATTAGAAATGACCCTTAATTTGATTTTTTCATTAATTTGAAGAGTTATTAGGGTAGTTCAAATGCATCAGGGTAGAGAACTCGATAGACAAATTAAGCAAAATTTATTAAAAAAACATTTATTTTTATGTCAGGTTACATAGAATTACATAAAATAATCAACCAGTAACAGGGATAAATAATTATAATAGTCTCGTTCAAAAAGAATCAATTCTTAAAATTAGAATTATAATTCGATAATTATCGATAATTATCGATTAAAGAGTTTTTAAGTTATTGTATTATCATCACCATCAAAAAAGCAGATGATACTATTTTGCCAGTATTTTTAAATACGGTTCTGTACAGGTACAGAATAGTCTTCAAACCCAGCTATTCAATATTGGACCCTTAGGATTGCTGCATAAAAATATATAAACCTTTAACTTAAAAGTTTTATAAGTAGAACAAACGTCTGATGAAATTTTCCACATACTAGTACAATTTTACTAAGTGTACACCAAGAAAACTACTTATCAAGTAAAAGAGCACAATGTGTCACTGGTACATGCGACCAGCCTCGCAGTTGCTTTACATTTTACCATAACAGCATTTTTAGAAACCTAATTGTTAATAAACACTTTTTTTCTTAAAATAGATTAGTCTATAACCCAGTATTAAAAACAATCACTAATAAGTTTTTAATTTAGCGTATAGGATTATTGCCGGGGAGACCCACCGAAGTGGGTAGTTCCGGCGCATATTTAACCCTGTTTTAGGTAGTTGACTACTGAGAAGCGTTGACTACTGACCCAGGATGACTGACTGCTTTACGTTTCGAAAAACTTGGTTAAGGCGGATTTTTTTTTTTTTTTTTTTGAAAAATTTGTTCTATGAACAAGGATCGAACCTCGGACCAGAGTCTTCTCGACTAAGCTACCACCATTTTATCTAATAAGTAAATTTTTTTGACAATTGCTGGTGATATTTTAATTTTTTTACAATAAAAAAGTTGTCAAAAATTACATAAATTAAACAAAAAATATGTATAGGAAAGACGCCTGATTTTGGATACCATTTATCAAATATTTAATAGGAGGTATTATTTTTTGATATATTTGTTTATATAACATACAACTTATTATAACAAACTATGAAAACAATTTTGTTACAGTTCATTTTTTCCAAAAAACAAGGTTAATAAGCGCATTTTTGTGTATTTGGAACCCTTCCTAATTTCTGACAAATCCAATTTTTTTTCAAGAGTACATCTGGATCCCATTGCTTATATTTCTTGTTATTCCTTGACATTTGTTCTGCAAATAAGAAGTAATTTAATCTCGTATTTAATCATTAAGCAATTTTTTACAAATGCTATAGGAGCCATAATTTTGCCATTTGCAATTTAAACGATTTGGGCTGCCATTTAACAGAGAAAAGCTCTACCGTTACCATATTACAGTACCCCTAGTAAGATTGAACTTGACAAGTTTCTTGACCAGAGTACTTGACAAAGTACTTTGTAAAGAATTGGACAATTCTTGAGCAAGAGAATTAATCAAGGTTCTGTATCCAGACTTGGGTAAGACTAGCAAGATTCTGAAGCAGAGCGTTTAGCAATACTTTGTCAAGTCTGTTCGTCAAGTCTGTAGCAAGCAATTTGACAAGATTCTTGTTCAGGAATCTGTAACAAGTACGCTTTGATTATGATAGAGATCGCTTTTCGATTTCTTATCATTTTTCTTGCTACATTCTTGCTTAAGACTTGTCCAAGAATCTTGACGAAGTATCTGTAGCAATTCTTTGACAATTCCTGAGCAAGAATCTGTCGACAGTATTTTGCACCAGAAGTGTCAAAATCTGGATACAGTTACTTGATCAAGAATCTTGGGACAGACTTGCTCAAGACTTGACAAAAATTGTTACTAGGGATGGATTTAGTTTGACTTTTGGCTTTACATAAAAGTAGGTTTTTGTATACCTTTGCAGAAAGTATCTTAGATACACTACTATCCGAAATTATGAAACCGTCCGAAATTAGCCGTCTTCCCTATATTGTGGATGTTTCTGATTAGAAAAGTTAATATAAACATGTGTCTAAAAAAATCGGGGATATCGGCATTCTTCCGGTAAATTGCGGGGTACCTCAAAAATGCATGCACCTATAAATTTTTTAGAATAAACTAATAATTAGTAAGAAAAAGTCCCTTTGTAGTTTTTTGAGATGAATAAATCTGCTTATTATTATTATTATTATTATTATTATTATTATTATTATTATTATTATTATTATTATTATTATTAGTTTGGTTATTGCAATTGATAGGGCATCATGGGCCATATATCCAATACCGTATTCGTTAAACCAAATATCGGAGAGTATCCTGCATTTTGATGCGATAACAATTATTTCAATTGTCATAACTTAAGAACTCCTAAACATAAACGAATTTCGACTTAGATTTCAATAAGGAACTAATTTTTTTCCAAATGTTGTAAATCTCCTCTTCTACCGAATATAGATAACTAATTCGCTGCTTCTACTTAAATCTAATAAAAAATAAATAAATAATATAGTTTAATAACTAACTAACATTGAAAGGAGTTATATTTTTCCTATTTTAATTCGCATTTAGTCTAGCTAGTATGATTTGTAATTTTTAAATAAATTTTCATATCAAATTCAAGCAAATAAAATGGCCAGAAGTCTCACAGTTTATAAATTGGCATTACTAGAATCAAAGCACAGGAACGTGTATTACTTATAAAATAACCCTTGTTTTCTTATGAAAAAGCAATTCAAAAGTATTATGCAAAATCCTGCTTTGTAAATTGACCTAAAACCACCCCAGGGATGTAGTAGGATTGCATTTGCATAAAAAAATGTGACCTACTTGCATAAAGTTACAGCAGTCGCCAAGAGTTCTTTTTTATAGGTCTTTTTTTATATCATACTGATTGTAAATTATCAGTCTGTACTTTGAAACTTGATTACATGTTACACGTTGTATACATTTAATACTCAAAGAAGGAATGTTTAGTACTTAACTAAATAAATTAAATAGCTACTTTCTATATCTATATTGAGAGCTAAAGAAGTTGGATAATATTCCCAAAATACTGGTGTCTGGATGTTTTCCCTTAAGAGTAAACTTGGCCAATGCATCGCTTACTCTCTGTAGAGCATCGGTATCTTTATTTCGGCCTTCTGGACTAGGTTCTATTTTAGGAATATCTGATTCGTTGAGAAGTTCTTTAAAGATTTCGTCTGCCTCTTTATCCTCTTCTTCCTTTGTGAGCTGTTTTTCTGTACTTGGAGAATTTAATTCATCGTCTAGTTGCCTAAAGACCTCATCACCCTCATCTACTTGGGAGTTTTCTCGTTTTCCAACCGATTTGGGCAAATATTCTACAATTTTTTCAGGTTTGGGCAATTCCTCTGGTCGTGTAGATGTTTCTAAATTCTTATTCATCGCTTCTACATTAAATATCTCAACATCTTTGATTATCTCTGGTTTTAGGTCATCTGTTTTTTGTATTTCACCTATAAACTCTACGTCGCGTAATAGTGGTACTACAGTAGACTTTTTACTACCATTTTCTTCTAACATATCAGACATTTCTGAGAGTTCTTTTTCGACGCTAGCATTTTCATTGAATTTAATAGACTCATGGTTGGGTTTTTCAGTTGTTTTTTCTCCACTATCCTCCAAAATATCAATTTTTTCTATAGATCTGACGATCTCACTCGTAGTTTCAGGTAAAACTGTAGTTAAATCAAGCATAGTTTTAGATGTTGACATATTTTCAACTAAGGAAGCTGAAACAGTTTTAGATTCTGAAGTAGTTTCAACATAAGATGCAGTGGACGTTGATTTATTTAATAAATCATCAGATGATTCATCAGATGATGTTGTAGTTGAGCTTAAAACTGTTACAGACTTGTTAGTTTCTTTATCGTCATCTTTTTTTAACCAGTTGGATAAAGTCACATAAGGTACAGTTTTATTACTTCTTTTATCCAAAATTTCAGGTAAAATTTTCATTTCAAAAATAGGTGCGATTATTTCAGGAGTAGTGCTGATAGTATCAGTTGATGTTTCTATTGGTTCAAGAGTTGTAGGTTCAGATTTAAATGTTGTTAAATCGAATTTGATTGTTGTTTCATCTGCTTTAATTGTTGTTAAATCTGATTTGATTGTAGTAGCATCTGATGTTATTATTGTAACATCTGATTTTATAGTTGTTACTGCCTCAGAAGTAGCTTTAGATGTGCTGGTGTCAAATTCCAAAGCACTAGGAGTAACGTAAATATTTTGTGGTGCTTTAGTTATATAATCTTGCGTATTTAACTTTTTGGTCGTTATATCATTGTTGTCCTTATCTTTGTTGTCAAATCTTTGGGATGTATCGTCCATTAATGTTTCACCGAGAGATACCATTACATCTGGAATGGGTGGGTAAGCAGGATTTTGTTCAACCGCTTCATGTTTGATGGTTTCAGTGTGTATGGACGCGTCAGTACTTGGTAGTTTGTCTGGCAAATTGATAGATTTTTCCGTAGTAGTTAAACTTTCTGGTAAATCGGAGGTTAAAATTGTCTGAGTAGATGCTTCTTTGTATGTAGTAGCTTTTGGAATGATCGTAGTAATAACTTCGGTGGTGCTAGTTACTGGTACATCTGTAGAAGCGCTGCCGTCTGTATTATTTAAGATAGAGTCGATAAGTGATGTCGTGGATTGTTCTGTGGTAGTGACAACAGCTTGCTTTTTACGTTTAACCAAGGACAATATATGTGAATGATCAGATTCTTTGGGCTCTAGATCATTATTGTCAGTTATATCAATTCTTTGCTTGTTTATATTGACATGTTCTGTTGTTTTCGAATCAGCATGTTCTTCGTGAGCTTCACCACTTTCTTCGAAGCCCCTTTGTAGCCCTTCTGCACCAATTATTGTGATAATAGATGCGGGGGTGCTTGTGTCTTTTTCTGGTATAAATTCTCCTTTTTTAAGGAAGAGTAATTTATCCCCAATTCTTAATACTGGAGGTGGATGCTGGAAGACTTCGGAAATCTCACTGGAATCTGGCTCAGAATCTGTAACTGCAAGTTCGTTGGAAGTATTTTCTACCACTACGATTGGTTCTTTTGCTTCTTCAATAATCAGCTGTCCTTGAGTTTGAGGACTGATTTCTTCTATTTTTGGTGCAGGAGTAATGGGAATTTCTTTGATCTCAGGAATTATTTCTTGAATGGTTATTTTCGGTTGTTCAACCAAGAGGTCATCTTGTCGTTCAAGATCTTCGATTTCCAGGTCCCTGTTTTCAGATAACTTGTTGTTGATTTCGCTGGCATCAAAGGTGCTGTCGAAAATTTTGTTGTCCTCCTGTTGGTCATTTGAGTTTTCTACTGTGATGATGGTTTCGTTAATGACTGCTGGTCGAGGAGGTAATGGAAGGACTTCGAGGGTGTCTGGATCAACATTTGTGATTGTTAACTCTGTGGTGTAAGTGTTTTCCAGTACGGTATCTGAAAAAAATAAAATATTAGGATTTAAAATTTTTGGAAAGTCCAAACTCAAATCGAGGTGTTCATTTACCGGAGGCTCGCAAAAATTTGAATTTTAAAACTAAAAGTTAATCTATAGACACTTTAAACTATATTTTACTAACTGGACTTTTATGTCGACGCTGTTATTGCATAAGTCACTTTGAACACAAAAAAAAAATAAAAAAAAAATGTTTTTTTATTTTTTTTTTTTATATTTCTTTCTTCGTAAATACCTAGATCCGACCAGACTTTTGATTCTTTAATTTTGTTGACTTGTGACATGTGTTTTGTTAAGCACTGATACCAAAAAAGACTCTCTCCCTCTGTTATTTTTACACTATCCGAAAGAATAGTTTAAGTTTAAGAGCAGCCATGCTAATCTGCTACTATCAACTATATCTACAGGGTGTCTCAGGAAGGTGGTTCACCCCCCTTAACTTTTTTACTTTTTTATGTAGGATCGTAAAATTTGCAAGAGCTATATTATGCATAATTTAGGATTTTTTGACATGGTTTTTGGAACTTCCGGTTTCACCGAAACTTAACCAAACTTTCGATTTTTAAATGGAACCCTATATATTTTTAAATATTTTGATTCAGAAATCAATTCTGAGAACAAGCATGTGTTGTCACCAGTCAATTCTTGACAGATCATGTAATTTTTTATTTAAATTTTTATTTTAAATCTAGAGTGCCTTAAATTATCTTATTCGCTTAATTGTAGGTCTAGTATCTTCAAAAAAATAATAATTTGATTTTTTTTCCAAAACTTTAAATGTAGTGGATTCTTAAATGTTCTAAAATCATACTTTGGTCCATAGGTCATTTTTTCAAATGGAAAAAGGGTGCATCATTAGCTTAAAATGAAATAGAACTTTCTTGCGAACATTTTGATACCACACATGAATAGTTTATTTGGAAGAACTTGTCATTAAAACACAAAAGATTTAAATTGAAGATTTAACTAAAAAATGAAATGACCTGTCAAAATTTTACAAGTGACACATGCTTGTTCTCAGAATTGATTTCTGAATCTAAATATGTAAAAATATACAGGGCGTTCCATTTAAAAATCGAAAGTTCGATTAATTTCCGGCGAAACCGGAAGTGCCAAAAAAATTCTAACTATGTCAAAAAATTTTGAATCATACATAATACAGCTTCTGCAAATTTCAAGATTCTACCTAAAAAAGTAAAAAAGTTAAGGGGGGTGAACCACCTTCCTGAAACACCCGGTCTATTAATATTTTGTAAAAATACTACTTTCCCCTAAAGGGAAATTTTAAAATGTATTAAACACTTTATTATAGTATCTAATACCTTTAAATAGAGGTCCCAGAACAAGACTATACAGGGAAAGAGTAAAAATTAATTTTTGAAATATTTTAATTTATTTTAAAAGTTTTATTTTTGAAAATTATTTTTTATTCACCTATTGGTGGACAATGGTCATATTTCGGGCAGCATTGTCCTGGAACAGTTTTCCCTTCGCAGTCCTTCCTGATGTAGCAGGAAACCTCGGCACACTGGATCTCGCCTCCCCTGCAGTAGCAGACCTTGCATTCGCCTCCTAGTGGAGTTTCCAATCTTTCTCCATTTCCGTAGAGCTTTCCATTATGCTGACATTCTGTATAAAGAAATATTTTTATTACTTTTATGACTTAAAAATATGGTATTACACAGGCCAACACGACTGTTTTTCTCGGGTTGAATTATACAGTGTTTTACTAATTTTGAATTTTTGAATCAATCTGAATTTAACCGCAGAATATCTTAATCGTGTCAAATTTTTAAAATAAATAGCACAAAAAAGGTCCTGTGTTATAGACTAGACCACAAAAAATATCACGATTTAAATGCTGGTTTAACTGAAGTAGACGTCTATTATAAACCTCTCCATCACGTCTGATTTTTAAGATAATAGAAGATAAGATAATTGTTTTTTTATTTTGATCTAATTGATGAAAATATTCCTTGCCCAGAATCTTCATTGATTGTCTGTGATAATATTTCAACATTTGAGGACAGGAACTTTTTAGTTTTTATTAAAATTATAAAAGTATTTACTAAATGTTCCATCAATCCATTTTTAATCATCATACAGATATTGGTAGACTGCAGAGGTTCGGGCTGAGGACTGTCGTCAGTGCCTAGGTAGCTAGAGTTGACAAGGGCAACCAGCCCGAAACTCTGCAGTCCACCAATTTCACTCTGTATGATGATTAAAAAATGGATGAATGGAACATTTATTTCAACATTTGATGTGCTGGATTTTTTCAGAATTGGGTTCTACATCCTCATATTAAAATGAAAAGTAGACTTTCACATAAAGGCAAAAATAGTAGTATATTGAAGTACTAGTCCCATAACATACCTTTTTAGCGCACGAGTACAAGTTTAGTACTAAAGTACTAGTGCGCTAAAAACGTGTTATGAAACGAGTGCTTTATACAATTTTTTCTATTTTGCTCTAAAATTTAAAAGAACTTACATTTAAATTGATGACTGATTTAGGGATTTTTGTTTTGGATTGGCATTACAGTTTACACCATGTTTAAAATTCTAAGAGCAAATGATATTTTGATATATTTTATAGTCATCTCTTCTCTTTTTTATTGCAATTAACCAAGCCACAATTTTAACATGGTAAAAATAACCTAAACACAAAATTTTGTAGAAAATTCAACTTTAAAGCGACATTGACATTTAAACGGAAAACGTCAAGCGATAGGCCAGGTCTGTTGCCAACCGAAAAGAAAAAAAATACAGACCTCTTATGAGTCTCAAAATAGAAAAAAGTTTCGTTGTGCTGTGTTATTCAAGGAGCATATTATAATATTTTATAGTGACTATTATTTATCCTGGTAATTTAACCCAATGGGACCCATAACACACGAGTAATACGTGCTTTATTCTAGTTATATGTAAATTTATTTTGATTTATTTTAATAGAGTTCGTAAAGCTCTAATTTAGTAAAAGAATCAATGATGCTAAGTGCTTAAGTGCTAAGTGGATATTTCTTGTCTGGATACTATGTATACTTTTTGCATCTTATAGTACTTTTCACCCTGAAACCAAATATGTTTTCATTTTTTTTTTATTTTATTTTAATGTAGTAGGTAAATTAATATAAATATAAAAAATTGAGTTTTTGAAAAGTTTGTATCCTTTGCCTTCCTTGGATGGTTTGCAATAGGATAATTTTGAATGCAGATTTTAAATCGGCGGAATAAATCCTACAAAGTTAACTTTTTTATTTTCTTTTTATGCAAAACTTGAATTTTTGATATTATTTCGCACGCGTATGAAATTTTATTTTCTTACTCTCTAAAAAGAGTTTACACTGTGTGCTTTAATTTTATTTCTTTTTCATTTATTTACTTTTTACGAATAAACTAAGCAAAATAAAAAAAATATTTTTATAAATATTTTTGTAGAGAATTTTATTATCAACAAATTAAGTCCTATAAATTTTTTACAAAAATTTGATAGTTTGGCCACAAATGAGCAATTAAGTAAACTCTGCACTTTCATTTTAAGCTTTATATTTTTTTTCGAGTACTTACTTTGACAGTGGGTCCTTAGCATATAGATTTTTAAATTCCTCGTATTTTTTTTAATATACCCTAAAATTTTCAAAATCCTTCTCTTTTTTTTAAGATGTTGAAAAAAAATCATTATTTCCTGGACTTATATCTCAAAAATTTTAGGTGCTGGAATTTTTCTAAGGTCAGATTCGGATTAATACGAAAAAAATACTTTCCGGTCGGGGCAAAAAAAAAGTTGCGATTTGTTGCCTAGTGTAATTACTGCACAGCTTGTTTACAATAAATAATCAACTCAAAAGTTTATGTGTTTATAAGTTTATAACTTTCTTGAGGATAATTAGCTCTAAATTTAAGTGTTTTAATTTAACAAGGACTATGCCGCTCTAGTCCCAAAGAGATAATGAGCTTCCCGACAATAGACGTTTTGCGCGGTGAATACTTAAGTGTCCCAAGTATTATTTTTACATAAAAGATACTCTTGTTGTAATACTTCAGGGTTAACCGTTTTTGAGAAAAATTCATTTTAAGGTGAAAATTCAAGTTCTGAGGGTGAAAAATTAAATACTAAAATGTTAAAAACCAAACAAAATGGTGTATTTTTAGGATACCATAGCTCCCTTGGGATTGATTTTTGGAAGTACCTGTATATGAGTTCTTTCCTTTATTTTTGATGTACCCGGCATCATTGAACTTTTGGTTTTCTACATTTTATTATTTAATTTTGCATCCTGAAACTCGTGAAATTTCACCTTCAAGTTATTTTTTCCCGAAAACGGTTAGTCCTACACTATTACAACAAGAGTACGTTTTTATGTATTTTAACCTGAGGAATCATGTTCCAATAATAAACTTACAAAAAAGTCACAGTGAAAAAAGTTTGGGTCAAAAAACTGATAAGGCTTCCCCGTTCCGCACGCCCCTGGTTAAAATAAGTACATGAGAATAACATAAAAAGATGGGCCTTATTGAGATTAGTTCATATTCAAAACCTCGTTTCTGTATCTTAACGGGTTCCTAGGTTATTAAATAAAAACCAAATTTTTTAGCCACTTTCAAAGGGTCTTAGCTCCCTTACGACGCATCTTTAGACATATGTTTATAGGAACTTATTTTTATATTTTCCTTTTTAGAATAACCCCTTAAAATTAATGTCCCTATTTCTGAATAACCCTGTATTGTTTACCCGATTTTTTTAACAGTAATATCCTTAGTGCAATTTAAATTATTGATAATTTTTTTTGGTATACCAAAACAATATATATATATTGCTTGAAAATTCTTCAAATGCATGAGACAATTTCCTTGAAGTTGCACGAAGGATATTTTGATGGACTACCTCATAAATTTCTTAACTAGGTGATAATAGCACTAGTGTAAACTATTCGTGTAATATGTAATTGAAAGGGTCACTAACATATATTTGTTGATATGGATTATCGATTAGGGTGGAACTAAACTTATAGGTAATTAAAAAATTTGAATAAAATCTAATATTGGGAAAAAAATAATCCGTCAAGAAAACGTGAAATTCTAAAAAGAGATTTTTAAGTGACTTCCTTTAAAATTTAAAATGTGTAGTTGGTACATTTAAGTACTTATCTCGCGAATAGACATTTTGTGTAATAATCCCCAAAGTCATCGTACATAAGGCTTACATTTACGACTGAAAATGTTAAGCCTTTAACTAGTGTTATTCAGCTTTTGCGGCTCAATTTGTTACCTAAACTGTATATCCTTTTACAAGGAACATATTATTTTATTATTGGCCTATTCCACGTGGATTCAGGCAACGGTGACTATGGTCACGGATTTGGGTGAATTATGTTTTATGGGTATATATTTTATAAGATATGGCCTTTTTAGTTTTTTCCTAAAATCAAAGATTATTATAAAAATTGACTTTGCCGTATAATAACTCTAAAACTATTAGAGATATCCAAAAACTGTTTTCAACATTAGAAACAACGTCAATTTCTTGACAAATTTCAATTTTTTTATATCGATAGTGTTTTGTTTTTTTTTAGATATTAGCTAAAAACGATAAACTTAAATATCTCAAAAAACCCACCCTTAATATTTTTTAAAATTTTAGGATATATTTTTGACTGTCTACTTTTATTTCAATAAACTAAATTAATGAAATGCACATTTTTGTTATTATTTTTTTATTTTCTATATAATGTCAAAAATTCCAAAATTATTGCATTTTTTCCAATTTCTTAAAGTTATAATCCAAATAGGCCGGATAAAAGTCATTATTTCTTTTTTTAAGATAATAAGAAAATTATTTACAGTTTTTGTTAAAAAAATTACTTAGCCCTACCCCCGAGCGTGACGTTAAAATTATTTTGGTATAAAATAAATAATTAATTTTCCTTAAACGTTGAAGGCTTTTAAAACTAGTTTCAAGCTTGACATTTTAAAGAAAATCATCTTCTATTTCTTTCTAATGTTTATACAAATTCAAATTTATTAACGCATACAAACTCGGGAGTTTTAGCAAAACTGCAGCTAAATTATTTATTTTTCTGTGAAGTGCTCGTGTTTTTTTAATAGTTACTTAATTTTATTTATTTTATTTGCAGAAAATAATATTTACGTTAAGTAATTTAATTTTTGTTAACGTCGTAGGAAAAATAGTGCACATAACTTGAAATAAGTCACTTTGCGTATACGTTATGTAATATACTATTTCACACCATGTGCATTTTATTTTCACAATGTGTCACAACTCTTTGAAACCCTACCCTGAAAACGTGACAAAATTTATGGAGAGCCTCTAAGTTAATTTAAACGATTTTATTTTTAAAGAGATTTGTTTTTTTTTAAACTGGATTTGGTTGCCTTTTAAAGTACTTCGACAATATAAAATTTTATTTGCTGGTTACCTTTAGAAACTTTACGAGCTAAATAAAAATAAAATTAGGGAAATAAATTGCTACCATTTTTGGATCAAAGTTTTTTTACCACTCTACTTTCTGTTAGGAAAGTAATGTGACTGTGAAATTCAATCCCTTCCTGATTTTTACCAAAAACCATCCTAGCTAAGGGAGCGTTCAAGTATTACGTAACGCGCTAGGGGGGGGGGGTTCTCGAAAACGTTACGCTACGTTACAGAGGGGGGGTGGGTGTCAGTAAAAATGTTACGTAACACTTAAAAAATTATAAACTTAAATATGTTTATTGGATCACGTTTTTAACAATGATCTTGGCTTAAAGAGACGGATTCCTTGCAAATTTTATGGCACACGGCGTGGTTAACAGTTAACTAAATCCTCTAAACAAAAACAATTTGAGATGGAAAAACATAGCCAATAACCGGTTTTCGGTTAACCGGTTACGGAAATTACATCAGACCGGTTTTGGGTTAAAACACGGAAGCAATAACCGGTTAAAAACCGGTTTAAACCATAAAGCAAAATTTCCTTTCATTTATTTTTACTTTTTGTAAAATGTTACGTAACAAATAGGGGGGAGGGTGGGGGGTCTCGAAAATATTACGCCGCGTTACATGAGGGGGGGGGTGGGTGTCGAAAATGGCCAAATTTTGCGTTACGTAATACTAAGAACATCTATACTAATATTCATACTAATATTATAAGTGAACCGGTGAGAGCAAGAAGAGAAAGATTGCACTTTTTGAACGAAACTGACTGAGATAGACATTTTGTTCTTTGCTTTGAAACGCATCTGTTACACAAAAAAGATATCACAAACTATTATGCTCCAGAAACACATTAAATATGTGATGAGAGAGAGAGAGAGAGAGAGGGAAAGGGAAAGGGAGAGGGAGAGGGAGAGGGAGAGGGAGAGGGAGAGGGAGAGGGAGAGGGAGAGGGAGAGGGAGAGAGAGAGAGAGAGAGAGAGAGAGAGAGAGAGAGAGAGAGAGAGAGAGAGAGAGAGAGAGACAGAGACTTTTAAGCCCCATTGCAAGTATAAAACATAGACTATACTACAGGGTGTATTTGAAATAGCGTAGGAAATTTTAACAGGTGATTCTACATGATAAAATATGACAAAAAGTTCCTATAAACATATGTCTAAAAATGCGTCATAAGGGAGCTACGCCCCTTGGAAATTGGCTAAAAAAATCGGTTTGGACTCAGGAACCCTTTGAGATATATTAACAAGGTTTTACACGTGAATTAATCCTAATAAGGCCCATCTTTGTATGTCATTTTCATGTACTTATTTAAACCAGGGGTGTGCGAAACGGGGGGGGCTTATCAGTTTTTTGTCCCAAACTTTTTTCTGTGTAAATTTTTTGCAATTTTATTTTTGAAATATGATTCCTCAGGTCAAAATACATAAAAAAGGTACTCTTGTTGTAATCAGATGGCGTTTAGTAAATAAAGACAGTTAATTTCGCGCTCCAGAATATATTAATTTTATACAGTTTAAGTAGTGTTTTAAAAGTTCTAATTTACATTAAAATAATAGTGAATAAAATGTCTATTCAAACAAGAAGTGGTAAAATTGATCTAAAGGAAATTAAAACTATTATACAAGAAACTATATCTGAATTATTCAGTGATGAAAAATTTATTAATGTTATACTAAAAAAGTTTACCGATAAATTCGAACAAAAAATGGGTGAAATGAATGAAGTGATAAAAAACAATAAATATAAAATCAAGGTATGTGCTGAGGCTGTGAAGGGGGAAAGATTTATAAGTGTAATCCATTTAAATATTAGATCCATAAATAAAAATTTTAATGAACTCTGTGCATATTTGGATTCACTGTCATATCAAGATATTGATGTGATAATACTTTCTGAAACATGGGATGTTATAGATGTAAGTAATTTTTCCTTAAATAATTTTAATATCATGTATAATAAATCCAGGTTTAATCAAAATGACGGAACAAAATCTTCTTTAAGTGCTACTATTGAAATTATAAAAACTCGACAAATTAACCTTTTAAGAATAACACTATGTATAAAGGATACTAGTATCGGTATTACCGCCTGTTATAGGCCTCCGTCAACAAACAAGGAACAATTTGTCGAGGTTCTTGACACTTTTTATGATTTACAGGCGCTGTGTGATATTGGAATTTTTTTCAGGGGATATTAATATAGATTTACTGGATCCTAACGAGGGAATGCTAAATGAATATTTAAATATGTTGTATAAATATGATATGTTTCCATGCATAGATGTTCCGACAAGAAAAAGTACAAAAAATAGTTTACTTGATCATTTTTTTGTTGGTACTAAAACCAGAAATATTCGTAGGGAATTATGTATAAAATCATTTCTTTTTGAATCTAGCATGACTGACCATGACATAATTTTTCTCCGTGTAAACCACTCCACTAAATCATATAAATCCTCTGAAAATATAGTTAAACAAGTTTCAAAAATAAATTTTGTAGCCTTATTAAAAGACCTTGAAACTGAGGAATGGTTAAGTATTTTCCAAGAAAGTAATCCAGAAACTTGCTATAATGAATTTATAAATAAAATTAATTTTTATTTAAATAAAAATAAACGCTTTATTAATATAAAAAATAATAAAAAAAACAAACTTAAACCCTGGATTACAATAGGTTTAATTAATTCTATTAGGCAAAGGGATTACCTAAAACAAAAACTACTTAAAGATTATTCTGTGGAACGGGATATAGAATACAAAACCTATCGTAATTTTTTAAATAAACTTATTTTTGATACAAAAAATGCGTATTTTAAAAATCAGTTATTATTGGCAAAAAATGATTACAAAAAAACTTGGAAGGTAATTAACCAGGCCTCAAATAACAAGGAAATAAATAAGGATGTAAATTTTAATATTGTTAATATACAGGGTGAGTCTATAGTGGGTGACAAAAATAAGGCTAATTACTTTAATGATTTTTTTATAAATATAGGTGAAAATATGGTTAAAAAGGTAAATCGTGGATCTCCTGTGAAATATAAACCTAAAAACATAAACAATCAATCTTTGCTTTTAAAGCCAGTCACTGAAAATGAACTAATTCAATTTATTAACAAATTAAATAATAATTCTGCTAGTGGGCCTGACGGTATATCTGCAGTTACTATTAAAACAATCCACAGATTTATTATAAAACCGCTTATTTATATAATTGACCTTATTTTTGAAACCGGGGTGGTTCCGAGGGCAATGAAAGAATCGATCGTTAGTCCAGTCTATAAAGCTGGAGATAAAAAGCTTACAACTAACTTCCGACCTATATCCGTTATTAACAATTTTGGTAAACTTTTTGAACAATGCTTAAAATTTAGACTAATTAGTTTTCTTGATAATAAAAATGTTTTAAGTAAACGACAATTCGGCTTCAGAAAAAAGGTTAGCACTGAAGATGCAGTAGCACAGTTAATCAGGGTTGTTTTAAAGGGTATAGATAACAACAAAAAATGCATATCGATATTTTTGGATTTGGCCAAGGCATTTGACACGGTAGATCATGAGCTGCTTCTCAAAAAGCTTGAAAGCATTGGCATCCGAGGTACAACTTTAACTTTATTTAGAAATTATATTTCAAACAGATTGCAAAGGGTTAAAATAAATAACTCTATAAGTGACCCATTGATTGTTACCAGAGGTGTGCCTCAGGGAACTGTCATTGGTCCTATTTTATTTTTATTATATATAAATAGTATATTTAACATAGAAAATTTTTCTGGTGAAATATTTTCATATGCCGACGATACCGCCATTGTTTTCATTGCTGATAAATGGGAAGAAGCTTATGATCTTGCTAAAAAGGGACTAACTGTAGTAAAAAACTGGTTAGATTATAGTCTTCTCAGTCTAAACGTTGATAAAACTCACTTTATTACTTTCTCATTAACACAAACTGGTCGACCAGCCAAAGATTATTTACAAATTCATAAACTTAACTGTGGAGGTGTGTGTAATTGTTCTTTAATTAAACGTACAGATACTGTTAAATATCTGGGTGTTTTGGTCGACCAACACTTAAAATGGAATAGCCATACAAATTACATAAGCGCTAGACTGAGGAGACTGATCTATAAATTTTATCAACTAAGAACAATATTAACCCGTAAGCTTTTGTTAATAGTCTATAGTTCCTTGGCTGAATCCATAATTCGATATTGTATTTGTGTTTGGGGAGCTGTGCTGGAAAGCTCTGTCATTGGCCTCGAAATCACTCAAAAAACTTTAATTAAAATTTTATTTCAAAAGAAACGTATATACTCAACTGAACTTTTGTTTAAAGAAACCGGTTTGTTAACTATAAGACAGCTTTTTATATATCACACAGCTCTGTGGACATTTAAAAATATAAATGAATTTAGAATTTCCGTTCCCCATACAAATAAAAAAAATATTGATAACCATCTTTGCATCCCATTATATAAAAAGACTGGCACCCAAAAATCTTTATTTTTCTATGCTCCAAAAATTTACAATTTAATCCCAAATAGGTTAAAATCAATAAATAACAGAAAACTAAGAACAGAATTAAAAGAATTTATTATCATTTCATATCCAGTGTTTCTAAGTGTTTTTACACCTTTAGTTTGAATTATTTATACTACTTTGCCTTTGCTCCCGCACAGTATTACATAATGTATGCACACAATAAATAGACTTTACTATTTATTTGTTTCTCCTTGCTCTTTCTCTCTCTATCTCTCTTTCTTTCTTATTATACAATTATATGTAAAAAAAAACAATCATAAATACTGTTAAGTTAATTTTATTTTATAAACTTGGATGCCGCACACAAACTTTAGTTTAGGCGGATCCCCATCTTTTGTTATTCACGTATTTTTTGTAAACAAACCTGAAATAAATTGAATTGAATTGAATTGAATTGAATACTGTAGGATTAACCGTTTTCGAGAAAAGTTCATTTGAAGGTGAAATTTCACGGTTCGAGGCCGAAAAATTAAATACTAAAATGTCGAAAACCAAAATTTTAATGATGCCATGTTATTCTACATCAAAAACTAAGAAAAAAAGTTTCCATACATGTAGGTCGAAAAAACGATTTTAAAGCTACCATAGCCCTTTAAAAATGGTGCATATTTAGGAGACCATAGCTCCATTAGGATTGATTTTTGGAAGTACCTGTACACGGAAAAAAAAATTATAGCTAGGAGCGCTATAACACACATACCAAGCAAATTATAATCGCTTATTATATAAATACAAGGCTTTCTCTTACAATTATGGCAGTCAGTGTAAAAATTTATATGAAATACTTTAATTGTTTAGTGAATAATAAAATATAACAAATAGTATGGCATTTATAGCTTAAATAGATTTAATTATTGTCCGTGCTAATAATTTTTATAATATAATAAAATTTCTGTAAATTTATAATAGTGCCTGTAATAAATATAATCGTGTCTGTAATATATATAATCGTTTCCAATTTATTTTTAACATTATTAGTTATTGTGTCCCTTATAATCTATAGCTTAAATCACTATAATTTGCCACTGTTACCAAATATCTTATAATGTATAGCGCAGAGCCCACTAATTTCTTTCCGTGTATATGAGGTTTTTTCTTAGTTTTTAATGTACATTCGCCCTCAATCATTAAAATTTTGGTTTTCATTATTTTAGTATTTAATTTTTTGTCCTCGAACCGTGGAATTCACCTTCAAATGAATTTTTCTCGAAAACGGTTTGGAAAAAAGTTACACAGAAAAAAGTTTGGGACAAAAAACTGATAAGCCCCCCCCCCGTTTTGCACACCCCTGGTTGAAATAAGTACATGAAAATAACACATAAAAACGGGCCTTGGTAGGATTAGTTGACGTGCAAAACCTCGTTGATATATCTCAAAGGGTTCCAGAGTTATTAAATAAAAACCGATTTTTTTAGCCACTTTCAAAGGAGCGTAGCTCCCTTATGACGCATTTTTAGACATAGGAATTTTTTGTCATATTTTATGATGTAGAATCATCTGTTAAAATTTCCTACGCTATTTCAAATACACCGTGTATAGTAATATTGTGCCATATAAAATATATATAAAGAAAAACAACTAATTAATAACATGCCAAAGGTATTATTTAAGACTATTATAAGAAATATCAAATAATTCTACATTGTAGTTATTTACTAGCCTCATCATTCGATTTAATGGAGAGTTTACTAAATAATTTATTTAAAAGTTTTGAACAAAACATAAATTGTGTTGCCTTAAGTTATTTACTGGTATCCTAAAATCAATTAAATTAATAAGTTCAGAACAATTACTTTTACCATTGACAATTTTACAAAAAAGACAAAATTATTTTGCGACGTTTTTCTAATTTTGGAAGATTAAGTTTACCTGTATGAAGGCACAGTATCTCAAAAACTTGTTTTGTATTTTTTCTAACAAATCAATATCTCTTGATAAAGAGGTGACCAAACTGAAGAACAATATTCCAAATTAGAGCGAACTAAAGACATATAAATACAACGTACCGCATTAATATCTAAATCTGTACTGTTTCTTAAAACAAAACCCACCATTTTAGATGACTTAACCGCGGCACAAGATAAATTATGTTTAAAATCTACTTTTCATCAAAATGAACTCCCAAATCCTTAATCGTATTTACATGAAAAACTGTTTGAAGCCTATTTTTGCACCTAAAAAAAAAGAGATATGTTTACACTTGCTGACATTCAAAGTCAAAGCGTTTTTAACAGACCAATCATAAAAATGATTTAAATCACTTTGAATTAAAAAAATATCGTTAATGGATCGTATAACTTTAAAGAATTTTAAATCGTCGGCAAATAGTAAAAATTGGCAATGAACAAAACACTATTACATCGTTAATAAACAATAAAAAGAGTAAAGGAGCACAGTGCGAACCCTGTGGCACTCCTGAAGTTACTTGAATAACATTAGATTTAAAATTCCCGATTTTAACAATTTGAGTTCTATTTTTTAAAAAACTAACTAGCCAATTTAAAAGCGCATCACTAAAACGAAGCTTACGTAATTTAATAAGTAGTAATTTATGATTGACTATCAAACGCCTTTGTTATTTCTGAGAAAATAGCCTCCACTTAAAATATACACCAATTAAATTAGTGTATTCGATGGCGAAAATACCCCGTTGTTATGGTTACGCCTTGTTTTTTACTGGTTGAAATAAAATGGTTTAAGTATGTTTATTACAATAATTATTTTAATAAGTAGGCATTTCCATTTCGGAGATGAATCTCACATTTAGGCGTGACGACCCAGTTTATTCCTTTTTGAAAGCAGTAAAATATTCTAAAAGATTAATTTTAGCAAAACTTGGAAAATACTAAAATGGTTAGATAAAAATTAAACAGTTATTTATCACATTAAACAAGCCGTGAAGATAAGGAATGCTTTGTATTCTATAGTATACTCCTCGCAACTAGTTAAGTAGTTATTTCCTGGTAAAGGTTTAAGTTAAATTTAATTTATTAGGACATTTTAAACTACTTACCTAGTTTTTAATTTTTTATGTAACGCCTCCTATGGATTTTTTTTTAATTTATAACGATTGGCTCTTTGAATAAAAGTTTTTTTTTTAATTTGTTTAACCTGATATAATAGAATAATTTTAGTAATAATATTTTTGTTTGTTTGTCGGGTTATTGTTTTAAAATTTAGTATTATCGAGAAATCCTACCTATTCCATCCCTCCTCATCCCTCTCTCACCTTTTTCCCTGCCCCCAACGCTAATTCATGACAGATGCAACTCCAGCATCAGTGAGCAGACTCACTCCCCCAATTATCCATTCAAACTAATTCTATTTTAGACAAATGAGCCATAGACACTGAGCCTGTCTCTTGAAGATCCAAACAAACTACTAATGATGATGAGTATTATCGAACCTTTTAATAAGTATTATTTCCTGGAAATAATGAATTTCGTTTCCCTCCGCTATTTTCGATTTTTTTACATTATTAAGCCCCCTAAACTTCTTAATTTTTGGAGGGATTCTTTTTAATTTTAATGGCCCTGGTGCCCATGATAGTTTTTTTTTGTGAAATCTCGTTCGGATTTTTCTTTGTTTGTCGCGCAGACAAGAAAGATGACAGACGGACGTACACTGTAAAAACGGCATGTAAAATAATGTAAAAATACATGAATTTACATTGTACGGAATAGTAAATTTACTATTCTGGACTATGCATAATTCATGAATTTATGTAAAATAATGTAAAAGAATGTAAAAGAATGTAAATGAATGTAAAATAATGTAAAAGTATGTAAAATAATGTAAAAAAATATATTTACATTGATTTACATATTTTTACATGATTTTACAATGTCGGGCTGTCATTTTAAGACGCGCGTGCGCTTTGGACAATAACCAAAAAGGCGTCGCATCATAAGACGGACCGTTTAATATTGATATTCTTAGAGAGATAGCGACGCATGCTGCTAGGTTAAAGTGTTAAAAGTGTAAAAAAGGTAAATATTATTTATGTACGATATTTAAATGCTTTATTTGTAGCCTAAAATTCATTATAAATTACGATTTTTATCAACCAATAGATCTTTAAAGAAAGACGTAAGCAGTTTATACTCGTATTAAGGCGTTTGGTTTATTAATGCAAATGAACATTACGCTACGATATTTCAAAAAAGCTTTGACACAGAGACTTGTAATTTGGAACAAACATTTTCTACGTAGTAAATTTTTTTTTTCAAATTTCAAGTCTATGCAAAATATTACCATTCTGGACTATGTAATTTTTACCGTTCCGGTCTATGCAAAATATTACCATTATGGACTATGTAATTTTTACTGTTCCGGTCTATGCAAAACATTACCATTACGGACTATGTAATTTTTACCATTCCGGTCTATGGCAACATATTACCATTTACGGACTATGTAATTTAATGTAATTTATTTTTACAGTGTATATTTTTAAAAGTTGAATTTTATGTAGCGCATATTGGTATAAACATTTTTGGTTTTTGCAACTTTTTGTTGTGGTCTGAAGTACACGTATAATACTCTTCTGCTGTGAAACTGTGAGAAGTATTATAGATGCACATAGCTAGAATATTTTTTATTGTAAATTTTAGGCTCATTAACTCGTAAATTTTACCGTAAGTGGGTCGAAAAATAAATATATTTTTGTTTGTAACGCCTCTTTATCAAATGCATAATTTAACAACATGAAGGTACTCTGTTATGCCATACTTTATCTCCTATAAATAATGGCCAAGTGTGCTCTAGGTTTTGAACTTTAAAAATAAAAAGGAAAATATATACCAAACTCTAGAACCTGAGTTTCATAATAATAAATTCTGAATTCAAAAATAATGACCTCTTCTTTATGGTCAAGCACATATGCAAACAAAACTAAAAAAAGAATTTTCTATATTCTCTATTTTCATATTTAGAGATTATTTGCAGAAGGAACTTTTGATTTTTTATAAAAAACGACCGAATTTATTAACCCTTATCCGGTATAGTGAAATATTATGATGTAGGTGTAAGTTGACGTCTGATAGATTACATTTTTGAAAGGGTTAAAAAAGGGGAATATTTATTCAAATTTGCGTATGAAAAAAGTAAAATATACATCTTTAACATTAGAAAAAAACAAAATGAATAAAACAAAACTTAATAATGTACTAAATATTTTTTTTAGTTTAAGATTTACTTTTTGCATATTTTTATGTATAAAAAATAACTTTAGTTTTTTAGTCACAACCTCACCAGTTAAGGGTTAAACAGTGAGAAAACTTATGAATATGACATTCTTGTACAGTAGGCCTGAGTCTAGTAATTTTTTAACTGAAAATCATTTAACATTTATGATATTTTAAAGTAGCCAACTGTGATAGATTTTTGTTTCAATGACTCTAATAACACTGCTCTACAAAAAAAGATTTTTTTTATTTTCCGGGAAGATTTTAGTTGCTTCTGGCTATATTTAATGTGCTGATTTCGGAACCTTTTCCCGTTTTTCTCGATCAGCTCGTTTTTTTTTTAATATAGCACACAATAGCTTTTTTGGTTTTTTGTTGTACACGGAAAGAAATTAGTGGGCTCTGCGCTATACATTATAAGATATTTGGTAACAGTGGCAAATTATAGTGATTTAAGCTATAGATTATAAGGCACACAATAACTAATAATGTTAAAAATAAATTGGAAACGATTATATATATTACAGACACGATTATATTTATTACAGGCACTATTATAAATTTACAGAAATTTTATTATATTATAAAAATTATTAGCACGGACAATAATTAAATCTATTTAAGCTATAAATGCCATACTATTTGTTATATTTTATTATTCACTAAACAATTAAAGTATTTCATATAAATTTTTACACTGACTGCCATAATTGTAAGAGAAAGCCTTGTATTTATATAATAAGCGATTATAATTTGCTTGGTATGTGTGTTATAGCGCTCCTAGCTATAATTTTTTTTTCCGTGTACGAGATTCTTATGTATGACGGCATACCGGGTGAGTTTCAGTCCATGGGCACCCCCTAAAATAAGGTTGTTTTCAATCCCATCAAAGCAATTTTTTTGTAGCTTATATTTCTCAAGAATGGCTACAAAATGGCTTAGAAAATTATTTTTTGAAATTCCGGTTTCGTCGGAAACTAAGTTAAATTATTTTTTTTAATGATCCCCGTATATTTTTGCATTTTTGGATCCAGAAAACGAATTTATATAAAATAAATCATTTAAAAGCTTTTTATTTTTTAGTACGTTTTTTTATTAAGGGAACGTTCAAATCAAGTCGGTTCAAGTATTACGTAACGCTCCTAGGGGGAGGGGGTAATGTTTGAGTGTTACGCCCATGTTAATGGTATAGGAAAATAGCGTTACAGGGGAGGGGCGTGGGTGTCCAAAATGATCAAAATTTGCGTTACGTTATACTTGAACGTTCCCTAACATGCTAGATTTATTTTGTTATAAATAAAATCTAATTTATTTGCTTAATGTGGAAAAAATACAAATATGTAAAAACCAACATTCGTTATGTTTTTTGTACTTAAAATTTTTCAAAATGGTTTTTCCTTCATAGCTTATTTTTTTTTAATGGCAACCCCTCGGACACCGCTACCTTTTTGAGGTGCTATTGTAAGGGCTTCAAAATGGCGAACTTTTTTTCTTTTACTTTCGCTTTTGCCGGAAATTAAGTCAATTAGGTTTTTTTAATAATTAAAAAAGTCCAAATGATTGTTTTTAGATGTAAAATTATTTTCTGAATTCAAAAATGCATAAACATGTATTAAAAAAAAATAAAATTGACTTAGTTTCCGACAAAATCGGAAGTGCAAAAAGAGTTAAGAAATATAAGCTACAAAAAAATTGCTTTGATTGGAATGAAAACAATTTCATTTTAGGGGGTGGACTGTAACTCACCAGGTTTGTGTGATTCCAAGTGACTTGTATCTTAAAAGATAAAATTCTCCTCTTAAGTCAGAAAAAAAACTGTTATATGGGTTGACTTATGTATATTTAAACATACGTACCGCATTGATAGTCAGGGCAGCACTTGTTGGGCCGGTGGATGGCTTTGCAACCCGGTTTTTTCACGCATCTCGTCGTCTCGCAGATAACTCCAGGTGGCTGGCAGCGGCATTTCAAGCAGGGCTGCTCGGCGGGGACCTGCTCGTCGACTCCGTACACCACGTCTCCCACGATGCAAACTAATCGCAAAAGAAAACTCATTTAGACTTGGTTAACTACTCGAAGATGACTTTTGATTGACGTGTAGTTTGTTTAAGAAAAACCGAACACTCGTTAGAGGCAGATATTGAATACACTGATAGAAATCTTTCTATATAACTTACGGTTATAAATATGCCAGTTTTTAGTAGTTCAGAAAATTAAATACATGAAGGTAATCAAAACTAAAACATTACATATCGTCGTGTTAAGGTCGATTCAGGCATAATTATCACTACCTACACTAAACTAGAATGAGTTCTAGGTTATTCATAACCATCAACAGCAAAATCGCAGCAGATGGTTTCCATAAGATACTGTTAAAAGTTTTTGGTGATGGCCTTGTTGTCTTAAAATTTTAAAATTTGGGAATTTGAATAATAATTCTAGATAAGTTTTATCCGTCGAATCCGAATTCGTTTACAGAATTGATCTATCTGTTTAAGTTTTCGAAAAAATGAAAATCAAAAATTTGTTTTAGTAAATTGTCATCGCCTGTAAAAAAATAACTATACATGATATTAACTTACGAATATGTATAAACGACAGAAAAAGGATTTGTATTTACAAATATCATCGAATAATTTGTAAAATTGTTTTGTGTTAAAATTTTAATATGGATTCTTTTTAAGAATTTTTTAGAAAAAAAAGTTGAGCAGTGTTTAGAAATACTTTTACAGCTCAAAACATTTTTAACCAAATTTTATTATCTTAACTATAACATACTGGCTTGAAGAGTGTTGTTTAAATGACGTCATAGTAAGTTGGTCAAGGAGGACACTATTATACCAAAATCTTTTTCAAAGTTAAAAAGTTGATTGAGTTGTTTATTTTGCGATATTTGAAATGCAGAACCAAAAATGAGGTCTACAAGGAAAAAATAATTAGATAAATTTGGTTTGGTGACCTTTAAACTATATTAAGTTTTAGTTTGGTGGGTATAGGTCTTTTTCTTTAAGAAAAACTACTTTTTTAAACTTGCCGACGTTTCGTAAAATATATTTACTTCCTCAGGGCTCTAAAAACAAATACAAAAACAATTTTACTAAGAAAAGCTACTTCACTGTAAAAATATAAATATGTAAAATTATGTTAAACGACATTTCTAATTTTAAAATAGTTCTAAAAACATTCAAGTAAAAAAGAAATATAATAAATAAATTAGTTAATAATTCAAGTTAAAAAAAAATAATATATATAAAAAAAATATATTTGGTTATATTGATTTTTTGGGGTTTTAATGAATGATATTAGGAATAAGTTAAAAAAAAGAAGGGTAAAAATAGATTGTTTTAAAAACTTACTGTTAATAGAGTTTTTCTTTGTTAAATATATACATAATAAATAAATAAAAATTAAAACAGAAATCACAGATATACATTTTAACACAAGACATACATATAGTGAGAAACGAACTGCACAGACTGAAATTAAAATAATCAGATGCTTGCTGATAAGCCGTGACGTTGAAAAACAAAGAAAAAAAAATAATAATTAAAATTATATTTTAAGAAAAGACAAGTTAATGGTTTTTAACTACTTTTATTTTGTCTAGTATATTAAAATACGCAGAGCTTAAATTAGCTATTTCCGATTTTTTATTAGTTGCATTTTCACTTTCTAGCTTTATTTTTATCATTTCATTAACTTGTCTTTTCTTTAAATTTTTTTGCCTTCCCACTATAGAGCAATTTTCAAAATCAAAAGTGTGGCCTGTACTTAGAAAATCTTCTACTAAAGCCGTATGGTTGGTTTTCTTTTGGTTTTGATCTGCCTTACGTTTGTTTGCATTTTTTATATCATTGGCATGCTCTCGTAATCTTATCCTTAGATATCTTTTTGTTTCCCCCAAATAGACCTTTTGGCATACATTACAAGGTATTCTGTAAATAACTCCAGATTCCTGTAAAATAGGAGTTTTAGACTTAACGTTGGTTTAATTTTTATTTATTTATTATGTATATATTTAACAAAGAAAAACTCTATTAACAGTAAGTTTTTAAAACAATCTATTTTTACCCTTCTTTTTTTTAACTTATTCTTAATATCATTAATTAAAACCCCAAAAAATCAATATAACCAAATATTTTTTTTTATATATATTATTTTTTTTAACTTGAATTATTAACTAATTTATTTATTATATTTCTTTTTTACTTGAATGTTTTTAGAACTATTTTAAAATTAGAAATGTTGTTTAACATAATTTTACATATTTATATTTTTACAGTGAAGTAGCTTTTCTTAGTAAAATTGTTTTTGTATTTGTTTTTAGAGCCCTGAGGAAGTAAATATATTTTACGAAAGTTTAAAAAAGTAGTTTTTCTTAAAGAAAAAGACCTATACCCACCAAACTAAAACTTAAAAAATAATTAGGCTTGTCCTAACTTTGCAAGAACATTTTTGCATAAAGCTTATAAATTACTTACTTTTATTTAACTCATTTATTATAGGTACCTAAATTATCCACAAATGATATGTGACGTTTATTTAAAACTATTTCAGTTTAATCCGTTCTTGCACAAAAAAGTGCCTGGCAAAACAGTCTTACAAATATTTTTAACTTCTGGCTTACCCAAAAAATTATACCTAATCTATTTTTTCCTCTTCTTGTTTGAAAAAATATAATTTGGAGTGAACAGAAATATAATAGAAAAGGATAGAAATACTTACTATGTGAGCAAACCACCTAGGGTACGTGGTTGCTACGAATAGTTAATGTGACGTCATTGTTTGTTGTAGTTAAGTAATAAAATGTGTCTATTCTTCATACTAGTATGTTATAGTTACGATAATAAAATTTGGTTTTTAATGTCTAATAATTTTTGACAGATTATGACAGAACAACAAACACTGCTCCACTTAAAGTTCATTTTATTAAGGTATAGTTTTTTTTTAACTTCCCGCTTGTAAACCTTCCTAAACTTGCTATGGTAACGCGAAATTCGCATGCGTCGTAAGCCGGTTTGCAAGGCCCGTTTCACACAAGCCTAAAAGCGTTGACATTTGACATCACAGAACAGCCATTGACCAGTTAAAAAGTGATTTTGTGACAAAATTTTGTTTCTACAGAAATAGTTTCTATACAAAAGTGTTTTTTTTATTAAACGTTTTAGCAGTTCTCCTTTTTTCATATCAAAAATTATGGACAGAGAAGGTAAGTACCTATTTCTAATTAACTATTTTCATCGTTTTGATTATAAAAAACTACTTGCTTTTTATTATAAAAACCTACGAATTAACACAATTCCAACTTTTCTATGGAAAAAAGTTACGTGAAATCAGAAGGTGGGTGTTCTGTGACGAGAAGTATTTATAGGTTCTGTTGACATTTTAAACAAGGCAAATGCTTCAGTGTAAATCGGTCTTCTTGACTTATTTAGCGGGAAGTTAAAAAAAAACTATACCTTAATAAAATGAACTTTAGTATTTATTTTTCCAGAAACTGATCAAAAGAAGGTCTTGCTAATTATAAATTAGACTTATATTTTACAAATTATTCGACAGCATTTCTAAATACTAAGACTTTCTCTGTCGTTTGGACATATGTGCAAGTTAATATCTAGTATTGCTTATTTTTTACAGGTGATGAATTTAGAGTCACTTCATCTTAGTCTTACTTTGTTCTTTCGTTCTCTTTCGTTACTTTTTGGTTTTTGGACTTCGCTTTTCTCCTTTCGGGTAGCGCCACACAAAAAAAGAGCATCGCACTTCCCCTCGATTACCCTTAAGCTTAGGGGTACGATACGTGGATTTTTTTTTGGCTAAAGTACCGCAATTTTGTTAAAGAGAAACGAGCTCTGTCTTGCTTTGGCAGCACCAGAAATAATTTCTGACATTTAAATTTTGTAATTTTGGACATCTATCAAATCAAGAAGGTAAATTTTTAATTAATTTTTAATTGATCATTTTTATACTGCAATAAATGACTTATTTTTATTTTAGAGAAACATGCTATGAATGGGAGAAGAGCTTTCTTATTTTTAGTATTCTACATACATATTTTTGCACATAAATACTATATTGGGTTAAAAAAAGAATTAAAAGGTTAATTTAATCAACATTACGAAAATGAAGATAATTCCTAATGTACTATATACACTATAGTACAAGGGCGATTATTTACACAGGAGATGGCGAATCACAATAGTTACACGTTTGTGAGGTGAGGTGAGCTGGTGCTATATGGAGTGACTATACTTCAGTTCAAAAAATGCGTTTAAATCCTCCTATATTATTGCTAAGATAATACATAATTTTCTTACCTTAGTATTTTATTTAATAGATAAGTATATTTTTTAGATTTTTAATGGGAATTAGGGTTTTAAATCTTACTTATAAAACATTATTTATAAAATTCTATTCTACTGACACCTGCCTAAATCAAAAATTTTTATATTGTCAAATCAATGTAATAGGGTTGCCGTCTTGAGTTAATGAAAGCTTCTACATATTTTTTTAAGCTCCGGCACCGGAACCTTATAAAATGAAATTCCAAATCTCGTATCCCCAAGCTTAAGGGGAAAAGAGGGGAAATTTTAGATTTTCATTTGTTGTGTGGCGCTACCCGAAAGGAAGAAAAAACGAAAACTAGAGCAAAAACAGACCAAGTACAGATGAAGTGACCCTAGATGAATTCGCTAAAACTGAATGTAGATTTACATTTTTTCGAAAATAAAAAATAATAAGTCAATTTTGTGAACGGATTCAGATTCTACGAACAAAATTTAACTAGAATTGTTATGTAAGTTTCCAAATTATGAAATTTTAAAGAAACAGGGCCATCACCAAATACTTCTAACAGTATCTTTCGAAAACCACATTCTACCAATATGGGTGTTTGCTTTGACCATTCTTTGAAACTTAAGTTAACCTCAGGCCTGCCGTGAATAGGGTACTATCATATGTTCGTAGTAGTAAGCTTGAATATGCATCCGTTGTTTGGTCACCTCATTACTCTAAATATATAAAACAAATTGAGCGGGTGCAGAAAAAGTTTTTAAAATATTTATATTTCAGAAAACATAGAGTCTACCCTGTTCACGTACCATATTGTGAATTACTAGTCGAGTTTAACTTTCAGTCTCTAGTCGAGAGGCGCATGTTTCACTCGGTTATTTTTTTATATAAAATTTTGCAGTTTAGTTGATGCTCCATTTTTGCTTGACTTGCTAAATTTTACTGTGCCCAAATTATCTATTCGTCAGCACCGTTGTTTCCATATTGAAGTTACAAACACAGTGAATCACTTAAATTCTCCAATTTTTGATATGTGTAATAAATGCAATAATTTATCTGATGTTATTGATATATTTGACAAGTTTAATAGGTTTAAAAGAATCTTATCTGCGATAAAAAACTTTTGCACTGTTCCGGATATTTAATCGTCTTTATTATTATATGTATTTTATATGTTTTTGTCTAAGTATTTATTTTTTTTATAATTTTTGTAATTTAGTTCGTAAGCTATTGTTCTTTTGATGCTGTAAATAGGTTTATCCTGCTGGATTGTAAATAAATAAATAAATAAATAAATGATACTCTTTTATTATAATGAAACTCGTTTAAGTCTTGGTTTCCTCCAAAATTCGCAGTCGCTGACGACTTCGACCGGGTAGCCGCGACCGAGTCGTTAAGACATCTCCAATGCATTTTAAATGTCCCTGTTTTCCTAGCTGCTACCGAGTCGTTACTACTAACTACTGGTCGCCGTTCGTTTGGACGTCGCACATAGGAGTATTTGACGATTTTAGCTGGCCAAAATTATTTATGTCTTTTTATTGGCGGAAAACCTTACCATATGGCAAGAAATTGTAAAATATATGCATTTTGTACAAACCCAAGCCAATGGCGTTCAATATAGGGGAAAGATGGGTACTTTAAGGATTACATTTTTTTCATTCAATAGGAGTTGAGGAAATAAAAATTATATTATTTTTCAAACTTTATTATGGTAAATAACATATATATATTTTGATATTTAATTAGATTCTACTTCGTCATTGTCAGAATATTCTTCATTTTCACTGTTTTCAGTGTCGGAATCTTGGACTTCTCCAGGAAGCAACATTTCCACAGCTTCTTTTGAAAAAGGCTTTGTAAGTTTGTGTTTCTTTTTCCCAAGGCTGGACAACAGAGGGTCGGATGTTAACAATAACCTATTGATGATATCTTGGTTACAATCTTTTCTAGAAAATTTTCTAGCATAGCTAAGTCTGTACTCCCGGAAATGTTTGTTTCTGGCTTCGGCAGCCTCTTCTGACAATTGTCCAATTGGCAAAAGCGCATTCTCCACTATATCAGGACCGTGTAATAAAACTTTATGCAGAGTTGGAGTCATTGGACACCAGGGGTATAGTTCAACATAAAGTTTTGCCGTATCCAAAGTATACTGTCTGAACTTTTCTACATCAATCTTGTGGCCACTGGAAATTACTTGTAGGATAATTTTTATTCTAGCAATCAAACTTACGTCAACTCCAGTGATAGCTGCAGATGTTTCCGGGTCGTTGAAGAATCTCCTGCTTGTGTTGCCGTTATTGGTGTTCCCAAATCCAGCCTTAGGTATGTCGACAAGAATGCCCATTTCGCTCTTGAATTCATCTTGAATTTTCTTCTTTCTATCTGAGATGAGTCTCTTCTCATCTTCATTTAGCTTTTTCTGCCATTTTTTCAAAGGCAATTTATATGATAGGTGAAGGAGACTTTCAAAACACCGTATTCTAGCATGCAGAATTGACAGTCCAAATTTGTAGGTGCTTTGCTTGTCAACACATTCTCTGTCCAAATCATTAAATTGCTTCGATGTTGCTCCACAAATATAACATCGCATTGTCGATGTAGTGGTGGTTGCTGCGTTACAGACTTTTCCATCCACCATGGTTAACATCATTACATGTTCTACTGCTATATCTTGAAGTTTAGTTGGTTTTAGATCTGCAATTTTGTTTTCCATGTAAGCAATTTCTTCAGCTATTACATCAGCAGTTTCTTTTATAAACCTAATTCGAATTGGCCTGCAAAACCTTGGAGATGATGGTGTAGAGTTTTGCCAGATAACCTTTTTATTTACTCCACAAGTTAGCTGTAGTGGAACCATTGAGCATTGAAATATACTGGCATCAGAATGAGTGTCATCCTCAAACGTTTGATTAAACTGTGTCTGCTGGGAGCCATCACAACCCCATTTCGTATATAGTTTCATATTTTTACGCTCACTTTCCGTTAAAGTCTTGATAACTTCTTCTAAAAACAATAGCAATCTTTCGGCAGTATGGTTTAACAGACTTTGTAAGTCTACTTCAGCTAAACTTTCTGTGACTGTGAACGAATCAGAATCAGGATAGCATGTTTTTTTTTTTCTTTAGCCAAAATACTGTAGCAGGGCCATTTCTTCTTATCGCTTGTACGAACGATTTCATATTGAGATTTTGTTAGACCTGCGTCAGCAAATATTGAAAGAGCCTGTAACGGTGTCAATGATTTTTTTGTAGGTTCAAGGCTGCTGCGGTAGGCTTTTTTATACTTTCCAGCTCTTTTAGGAGATGATTGAAGATCTTTCAGGACGGTTGCAGCACTTCTTTTGCCACTTGTTGTTAAACAAGTTTCAGCTGCAAAAACAATAGCTTCTGGTTCCACATCTTTCCTGAGCTGTTCTGTTTTTCTCCTCTTTGATCGTTCACTTGAATCGACAAAACTTTTTCTTGGTCGTCCTGCTGATGATGGAGTGGATAGGGTGGCCGGTATCGGTATTTGGAAACTCCCTTGCAGCCAAGTGCCGTGCTTCTTAATAAATTTTTCATGAGTTCTTGATGAAGACGACCACATATTTCTAAGAGCAGCTTTCAACCTCGACATTTGACGCTTGTATACTTGTTTCAGTTCTTCGGTGTATTGATTTCTTGATAACAAATGTTGATCGGCTAAGTCCATTTTTTCGTCGAAATTCGGAGCCTGCTGCTGCTGAATACTGTTGTAGAAGTCCAAACGAGAGATTGTTTGCATTCCTGATGACCCAGCTAGAAAAAAGAAATTTAGTTGAAAAATCCACCTTTGGACCTTGATGTATTTAGAACATGATTGGAATTTAGGTGGCAGTAATGGGCAGGTGAAATTAAGATTTTTAAATAGCTAGTGGTATAAGCTCACAGAAAAACTCAAAAAAATAACTGGGTCTCAATAGGCACTGTAACTTTTTCACTTTTAAAGTCAAAATTTAGTTTAAAATTCGTTAAAAAAATGCTAAGTTTCATGGGACATAACTTCTGTGGTGATTAATATTTCAAAACGGTAGTAAGAGTAAATAATGTACATACCTGTCATAGATTCATCCATGGTATAACACTATAAAACTTCTGTTGTAAACAATTGTACACAGCTTCAAAGAACACCACTAAAATCGTTCGTGAATAAAATGAACCACACAGTTATAAATCAGATATTTAACTAACCTGTATAGTTCAAAATTCTGCTTTTATAACCAAATCATTAATTGCTCATTAAGCGACCATTATCGAGGATTAATAAGGGTAGGTAATTAAGGGGGTACGGCCACTTCTAAGAATTCGAATTTTGGCCAGCTAAAATCATTAAATACTCCTTAGTGCGTCGGTCGCTTAACCGCTCCGGGAGCAGAGGCGCGACCACTTCGTCACGAATTTGAATAGGTGTGCGCTGTGACAAGTGTTTATTTTTTTTATTCCACAGCAGAGTAGAAATAGTTATGGTAGGTATGTAATAATTTGTACTTGTAGGGATGTCAATTTTTTTTTTTAATACGTTGTTTAAAACATTGTTTTAAAACGTTTTTTTTTTTGTTTTTTTTTATTCGTTTTTTTATTATTTTTCGTACCCAATGCTCAACAAAAAAATGTTTTTAATTAATAAACTGTCTTTTAGTCGTCAAATTAGTACAATTCGTATATTTATATTATTTTATTTTATTTGGTTTGACTCAGATAAAAGTCAGAAATAAGTTAATTTATTGCGTTCTACGTTTTGTGAATATTTTAAGATTTTGTTCTGATAGTTAATATACTTTAAGGATCCTGGCTGCCAAGACCTTTGCCTGGTTATCCATTGTGGCAGGATCTGGTTATCCATTGGTTGTAAATTTGTATACAGTGCGGTTCAAAAGTCATTCCCCTCTTCTTAACTTTTAAACGAGTTGAGATATCGACTTCAAATTTAGAACTGTTAAATAAGACAACCTAAGCTATCTTTTAGCTTATATTTATTACTTTCAGCTCTTAAAATGTGGGCAGGGGGGCATGGGGGGAGTTTTTTTAATGGGTAGGAGGGTCTTTTTATACATCATTTTAAAGAAAATAAAATTCTCTATATATTTTTTAATTTTTTAAACAATTTTTTTAAGGTTTTGATTTTTAGTTTTTGTGTGTTAAAAAATGCGATTTTTTCAGTTTTTTTTTCAAACTTTTTATTTATATTAATGAAAATTAGTTTAAAAGTATAATTAGAGATATTCATAATGATTGCAAATCATAAACTCGCAAACAGAACAACAGCTTTTTATAAAATGGCCAGTTAACAGAATGGCGAATGGCGACTGGCGAGACCGAGGAAAACATGTATAGTGATGATCTGGTCGCGGCTACCCGGTCGCAGTCGTCAACGACTGCGAATTTTGGAGGAAACCGTAACTTTAGAAATACTTTTACCTGAGTTCAAGGCTTGAACTTCAAGCAAAAAGTAATAAATATAGCACATTTAATATTATCTCACTTAATCTTCTTGAGAGTACCTGTAAAGTTTGCAGTGTAAACTAATTACAGACTTAGACTTGCTTAACTACTACAAGATTAACTTTTGACGTACTGTTTGTTTGGGATTTAGTTTAAACCTGGAATTTGTATATTTACACTTAGAAAAAAGAGCTGCAATTATTTTCATTATTGGAGTTTTTACTGCCCACGCCCCCGATCCCCAACACATACGTATGGGATAATAAATTCAAATTCACATCTATCATCTCATCATACACTGTAAAAAGTAAACTGAATATTTAGTTTACTTTTTAGAGGCACCTTAATACAGTTGAATTTTGAAGTTCTCCTATTTTACCATGGTAATTTGCTGGTGTGGATGATCTGTAATAGAAAATTACTTTGGCAAATTGAATGATATATATCATGGTGTTTAGGTACTAATTTGTGATGACAGCACACGGTGGGCTTTCAGCTTACGGAGATGAAAAAATCGAACACCCCATAACTGACAACGAGATATTGTTTCTAATGCTTTCAGAATTACATGTTTGTTGAGAACAAAATCGTAGGTGTAGCCATTTTTTATTCCATCAAAAATTAGTATATATCGTTGGCTTACAAGTAAAAGGCACTAAGTCACTTTTTTGTGGGGGATTTTTATGGCACTGTAATTAATTTTTGATGATCTATGTACAGGTAAACCGAACTAACTTCTAGGTGGATTGCCAAGAGAGTTACCCACTATACAAAACGCACCAGTTTGATTTTGAATAAAATTTTATCTGGCAATAGGCACTAAGTCACTTAGTACACTTAGTGCGTTTTACTTGTAGATTATTTCAAATGTTTCTGCACTAAGCAACTTAGTGTTTTTTTGGCGAAACGTGCATTTTTGTAACAGTTATTACAAAAATTAAAAAACAACAGTGAAAGTTAAATTTGTCAATATCTCAAAACCATGTTTTTGGACTTAGTGCTCTTTACTTGTAAGCCGACAATATGTGACCCAAAAAAAATTTCAAATTAAAAAGTTTGGAGTTCTCACACCTTAAATTTGTTTATTGGGGTAAGAGTTTTATCCCTAATTTTTTTCAACATTTTTGAAAAAATCTAGAGGTCGCTCACAGCCATTTTTCAAAAAATATGTTTGCTTAGCTTTTTTTATTTTTTTAAGGCCCAAGGATTTTTTATTTAAATCTTTTTAACACGAAACGGTATAAAGGGATAGTAAATTGCTAAACTCAAAAAAAATCTGAATTTTTCTTTCAAAATGCGTTATATAGAAGTTACCTTATTTTGAGTCCTACCCTGTCACTAAAAACCGAATTTATCTCTCAAAAATGTTAAAAAAATGTAAATATTATTTTTTCTGGATACCCTGTATATCGGATAAAAAAAATATAGTTGTTTTTATGTGAGGACATATTGGGCTACACGCACAATGTTTGAAGACAATGAAAAACATTTTTTTGTGCCTGTAATTAGACCTAAAATCAAGCAATGTAGTGAATTTTCAAATTTTAAAGAGCACAGCTCCGCCATTTTGAAAGAAAAATTTAGATTTTTTTTTGAGGTTAGCAATTTACTATCCCTTTATACCGTTTCGTGTTAAAAAGATTTATATAAAAAATCCTTGGGCCTTAAAAAAAATAAAAAGAGCTAAGCAAACATATTTTTTGAAAAATGGCTGTGAGCGGACTTTAGATTTTTACAAAAATTTTGAAAAAAATTAGGGATGAAACTTTTACCCCAATAAACAAATTTAAGGGGTGATACCTCCAAACTTTTTTATTTGAATTTTTTTTTGGGTCACATATATACTAATATACTAATTTTTGATGGAATAAAAAACGGCTACACCTACGATTTTGTTCTCAACGAACATGTAATTCTGAAAGCATTAGAAACAATATCCCGTTGTCAGTTATGGGGTGTTCGATTTTTCATCTCCGTAAGCTTAAAGCCCACCGTGAGCAGTCCGGAAAGCTGTGAATTTGATTCTACATATTTTGTGATACACCTAAATTACATGTTTAACATGTTGTTTAACCTCGTATTATTCTACTTAATTTAGCATCTCTTAAGTCTAGGACTTGTGTGGGCTAGTAGTAGAGGGAACCACCGGCTTTAGCTGACGTTTGAACCAGTTTTTAGGGAGGTGTCTTTGTTTCACCTGTTGCCTTCACCAAATTTTAATTATTAATTAACTAAAAAAGCTAATCGATGCAACTGAGAATCGAACTCACGCTAACCGGCGTGCCGAGCGTGTTGTATATAAATTAGACGCCTAAATCCGCTCGGCCAGTTCTCAAAAATAAATGCTTACTATGTATATACCGAAATGATCAAAATTTGCGTTACGTAATACTTAAACGTTCCCTAATGCAAAAAATGCTTTGGGGTTAAATTTTGTATTTTCCGGCTAGCGGACCGGAATTTTAAAGAAATTTACGAAACAAAAATTACGATTTATTCGGAAATTTATTTTTCTCCGTAAACAAGAGCTTAGAAGTTTAAGCCTTTTTTACAGACCATACATTATTTTTATTAAAATTTTAAAATTCAGTTGAATTATTTATAAAGAACTGAAAATCCTCTTCTCACAGGAATTAATCCTTCAGGACAAAAGACTTGCTAAAATTCAGGTCAATTTAAAGCGGTTTACCAAAGAAACTAGTTTACCCGACTACGGTAATGCCCAACACTGTAAGAATATTCATTTAATAATAAGTTATGTGAAATAAAATATTACGGAACATATTCTGTAAAAATTTATGTAAAATAGAATTTTAAAGAGCACATTCTGTAAAAATTTATGTGAAACTTTTGGCAAAAATTTTGCCACGTTGAAAGTCTTCAGTTCAAAATTTAAGTCTCTTTGTCAAAGCTTTCTTGTAATACCGTAGTGTAAAGTTGGTTTGCAGGTCACCTGCACAATTAATACGACTATACCAACGTTGGTATGTATGATTCAATGTTACCAAGTAGACTATAGGGTATAACCAACAGTTAGTTCTACTTTACAGTCTACATGGCTTAGGGCATATCCACAGGCTCTTCCTATGAACACATATTGAAAAATTTGATTATCTCTAAAATGGCGATTGTGCTTAAATTTTGTACAATAATAGTAAATTACAACCAGTTTTTTTCGGAAAATTCGCACAAGGGCGGAAAATATTTTTGCAATTTTGGCGAAAGCGAATTAAAATTTACATTTGCATGTTACTTTTTCATAATAACCGAAAATAAATGAAAACTTATTAAAACTAAAACAATATGATAAAAACCTTAAAACTTTTACAAACCTTTTTACTAGAAATTTCGGTGGAACCGTACCATTTTCAGTTTTTTTCTTTTATACAATTTTTTCTGAAATATGTTTGTTAAAAGAAACTACTTAATAAAGTCGTATGGTGCAGGTCGCTTGCAAAACAACTGTACACTACGATATTTCAAAAACGCTTTGACATAGAGACTTGAAATTTTGACCAAAAGTTTTTTTAACGTTAAAATTCTTTGGTCCAGAATTAAGGTGTCTGTGTAAAAGCGTTCTTGAAATATCGTAGTGTAAAGTTGTTTTGCAAGCGACCTGCAGCATTTATACGACTATAGCTAATCAACTCTAATCAACTCTAAGACGAGGTCTGTAGCAAGTATAGTTCTAATTCTATTCGACCGCTTGAAGGTATAAACGGAAAATTTCAGAAAATTCCCCAGGGTAAAATATCGAACTCTCCATTAACCCTCCTGTGTTATAAAGGACGAAATTTACTGCCTGAAATCATGCCGAACTTAATCTACTCAAAGTTCTGTCATACCAGGGGCATTACACGGAAAAAAAATAGCTAGGAGCGCTATAACACACATACCAAGCAAATTATAATCGCTTATTATATAAATACAAGGCTTTCTCTTACAATTATGGAAGTCAGTGTAAAAATTTATATGAAATACTTTAATTGTTTAGTGAATAATAAAATATAACAAATAGTATGGCATTTATAGCTTAAATAGATTTAATTATTGTCCGTGCTAATAATTTTTATAATATAATAAAATTTCTGTAAATTTATAATAGTGCCTGTAATAAATATAATCGTGTCTGTAATATATATAATCGTTTCCAATTTATTTTTAACATTAATAGTTATTGTGTCCCTTATAATCTATAGCTTAAATCACTATAATTTGCCACTGTTACCAAATATCTTATAATGTATAGCGCAGAGCCCACTAATTTCTTTCCGTGTAATTCTATTCGACCGCTTAAAGGTATAAACGGAAAATTTCAGAAAATTCCCTAGGGTAAAATATCGAGCTCTCCATTAACCCTCCTGTGTTATAAAGGACGAAATTTACTGCCTGAAATCATGCCGAACTTAATCTACTCAAAGTTCTGTCATACCAGGGGCATTACTAGGTCCCTTACTTTATATTATTTCTTCTGTGTCTATATTTAACGCTATACTGTGTTTTCTATTATTTATTAATTTTAGTTTATTTATTTATTTGTTTATTTTTATTTTATGTAAACTTCCACTGTAATTACCTATTGACAATGTCTATCTGTATTTTATATCAGCCAAAGACAATAAACGATATTCTATTCTATTCTATTTACACAATAATTTTTCTTACATACATACGTAAATGTAAAAAACATTTTTACGCGAATGATTCGCAATTATACCTTTCGTTTCTTCAAGCCAAAAACTTTATTAACGAGGACCTTCAATGCTTAGCAGACGGTGCAAAAGATCACTCCTTACACTTAAACCCAATAAAGTCTCAACTTATTATAATAGGTAGAACTAAGGCGGTACAAACTTTAACAAATTTTGATATCAGTATCAATAATATTAACATTCCAAGGGTTGAGGAAGCAAAGAATTTAGGTGTAGTTATTGATTCAAATTTACGCTTTAAAAAACAAGTGAATGAAATGATAAGAAAGGCTTACTGTTGTCTAAAAATGTTATACAGCAACAGATATATGATATGATCCACTTAAAAACTGTCCTTTGTGAGAGTCTTGTATTAAGCCAGTTTAACTATTGCGATACTCTTTATCACCCTTGCATTGATAGTACAGATTCGTACAGAATTCAAAAAGTTCAAAATTCCTGCGTTAGATTTATATTTGGCATAAAAAAGTATGAGTCAATTTCTAATAAAATCAAAGAGTTAAACTGGCTCAATATGGCAAAACGAAGAAAATTACATTGTCGTTGTTTATTTCACAAGGTAATAAATAAAAGGGTTCCTTCATATTTGTATAACAACATTTTTTACAGAGGTGACATTCATTCGGTTAACATAAGGCGTAAAAACGTAATAGACATACCTCGATATTACACCGCATTTTTTAAGCGATCTTTTCTGTACAACCTTGTAGACTTTTGCAATGGAATTGATTTTGATTTGAGATTTATACCGTATATGAAATTTAAAAATCAACAAAAACTGTCTTTACTTTTAGAAGACTAATTTAATAAAGTGAGTGGTCGAGAGGAGTACTCACATAATATGTTATATCCGGTTATATTTAATTATTTTTGTCAAAATATTTTTTTTTTGTTGCTGTTTATATTTTTCTATATATTTTTTTTATCTTTTTGTATTATTGTAAGTTTCCGGATTCGCGGAAGACCAGACTTTTTGGAGGTTGGAGGATAGAAAACTATTTAATAAAACAACCTAAGTTGTGTAACTTAATGGTAATATACATATAATTCAATATTTCTCCTTCCTCCGGAAAGAGCTGAGCGATGTCCCGTTTATGTACTATTGGCATAAATAAACGTCTTTATTATTGTTATTATTATTATTTATTATATATTTGGGTCTTTATGTAATTTCTGTGTGCTTATTGTGCAAAAATTTGTATAATTTAGCTTTTTGATTTTTGGGGAATAGGGCTTTGGATCTGACTAAAATTGTTATCTAATTTTGCTGTGACGTTTCGACGATGGATTTTCGTTGTTTTCGAACAAAGAATTAAAGCCAAAGATTAGTCATTGTCACTAAGAGTAAACATTCACATAAACAAAATATTATTTAAACAAATAAATAACAGTTAAAAAATAAAATTAAGACAGTGTACTTTACTATTTGCAACAACCGAACCTACCTATCTCTGTTCGAAAACGACGAAAATCCATCGTCGAAACGTCACAGCAAAATTAGATAACAATTTTAGTCAGATCCAAAGCCCTATTCCCCAAAAATCAAAAAGCTATATTGTGCAAAAATACTTGAAATTTTCTTTCAAACGGTATTTCACACTTTAAATATGATGCCCTGTAAGCTGAGATACTATAATTCAAAAATTCAGTTATACAATTATGACGTAAGTAGATTGCCATCATGGAAGGACAACTATATTTCAGGCATCATATCTCGGCTTACAAAGAATTACATTTAAACCAAGACACCTTATAACCCTTTATAGGACAGAGGCTTGTACACTAACACATTTTATACAAAGTAATTAGCGATATAATCAGGCACTTTAGAGATAGATAGAGATAAATCATAATATTTTATATAAAATTAAGCATTTCATTATTTTTAAAAACAAAAAAGTAAAAAAAATACAACAAAAATTAAAAAAAATTAAAATGATAGCTTTTTAAATTTTTAAAAAAGTTTACCCTTCATAACTTCTTTGTTTTTGGGCTTTTTACTTTCAAAAATAATATTGATTTTCCCCTTATTTTCCTGAAAATTTCAAGTCGATCGGACTATTCGTTCTTAAGTTATCGTGTCCACAAAAAACGTGACATCGGACAGACGGACGGACATTCACATGAAACACATTTGTATCCAAGAATTTTTTTCTCTAGGACGTTTTTTGGCGATTTTGGGAAATTCGAAACTACCGTATAATGCTATTCTATCGCTTGTGCTGTGGATAGTGTGATAAGTTATTATTTTATAAAGGGTTAACTAAAAGAATCATTGTAAAAAGGGAAAAATGTTAATAAAATAGTCATCATCCGTAGCGTAATTCTTCCGTTACGACCTTTATGACTAACAGGGCATTATAATAATAGCAAATGTATTTTCTTATCACAACTTTGTAATTTAGTTTAAAGGTCGATTCAGGCATAATTATTACTAACTTAACTAAGCCGTTCTATCCTTTTGATTGGCCAGATGAAAGCCCATCTTTCTTTTTTGGCCAATAAAAACGACAGAACGTTTTAGTTTGGTTAGTGATAATTATGCCTGAATCAGCCTCAAACAGTTGGGGATGAAAATTGCGTCTTGCTATTTGGAAAATTTAAAGTTTCCCTCGTATATTTAAACTTTAAAACTTACCTTGCGGTTGAATTTCTTCAGTTTCCGGTTCAATATCGGGAGGATATACTTCTCTTACCATCCGATTTAATCGGTTCATGGGTCCTAGAAAATAAAAAAAGAGACTTTAAATGAAAATGGACAAAAGTATTTTATGAATAAAAGTATTGCCGTATTTCAAAACTTATAACTACATTTATTTATCTAAGAGGTTGCATTGCGTTTAAGAAAATACTGCTTCCAACAAAATAATACTTTCCCCTATAGACCTGGGTTCAAAAAGGTTTTCAAAAAAAGTTTCTTTTTTTCGTAAAATGAAAAATAAATTAAAAAAAATGTTTTTAAAAAAATTGTATTTTACCCCCTTACCCCAATCCGATTTTTAATAAAAACAATACCAGCCTAGAATTTTGGATAATCAACATATGGTCCAAATTTGAAGTCTTTAGCTCGAAGCGTTCTTAAATTATCGTGGTCACAAATTTCCCGGACATTCAGACCGACCGACAGACAGATTTTTTTTTTACGGAAATCATATGTTTTGTATATAAAACGTCCAGAAACGTAAAAAAAAGCCATACAAATTTTTCGATTTTTTTTTACTAATGCAAGACTTTTGGAAAGCAAAATGACACTTAAAAAAATATTGAATTAACTTAAAAAAAAACACGTCAGGCAGTTAGTGAAGGGTAAATTTTTTGATGCAAGTCTTTCCCTCCTCGATAAATTAAATTGATTTCATTTTGAGAATTTCTATATCTTTCGTTGTTCTCGAGTTATTTCAAAAAAGCTACCTGTTACATATTATGTGTAAGTAACGTTCGCGCCTTCGCCATATTTTTAATTTTTTGCATATAAGTATAATAACACTGGTCGACAAAAAAATATCTTCCCATTTTGTCTGATATATAATTTTTGATGTACTTTTTAATGCTGAATACGAATTTAACCTCTGTTGCATTTGGTTTAGGGTTCTGAGATAAATGCTACTACTTAAAAAATATATATTATTATTTTCAGCCCTAAAACCCTTTTTTATAAGAAAATTATACATCTTTAAGATGCAGTTTTTTACGCAGATTTGAAAAATGATTTGTTTTCAGATATCCTTCAGGAAAAGTGGAAAAAAACTGAAAAAAAAATAAACATTTTTTATCCAATACATACAGATAATAAGACAATAACAAGCTTTATTTTAAATAGATAAACTCAATAATAACCCCCTCGTGGATTTTACTTTATTGAGTGGATAATTATTTATTTTACCCACTCAACTGTCAAATTATTTTCTTGTATATGTCATTAAAATTTTTAATAAAATATTAATTCCTAAGCTATTTATTGGATAAAACCTTGTATGGCACTCATGGGTAAACCGATATTGCCCTCTCGAAAATTAACCTGCTTGGCTGACGCCTTGCAGGTTAATTTGCTCATGGGAAATATCTTACTTTACTCACTAGTACCATAAATAATTATTAAATGCCTATTACTCAGTTAATACTGAAGCTTTTTATTAGTTTAAAAGCTCAATTTGTTTGTTCTTTAATGCTTATACATTCTGCGAAAACGGATTTAAATTTAAAATGTTCTGTCCTGAGATATAAGGGATGGTGATTTTTGACAAAACAATTAGAATAAAACTTTTATTTTAACATTTAATATAACATATCAGAAAAACTAGGTACCAAACAATTTTAAGAATAGAAAAAAATAATTCTAGGCGCCTTCATCTCAGGCACATCTCTACTCACACACATTTAGAGTAGAGATGTGATGAGTAGAGATGTGTTTCACCCAAATGCACACCAGGTTCGTCACTTCCAGCTCCTTTATTTTTTAAATTATTTTTTCATAATTTTTAGTTTTTTTAACGTTAACCTCTTAAAGGTAGATAGCTGAAATCGTTACGAAAAAAAAAACCGTTACGAAAAAGTGTCTCAAAATCGGCTGGGATCATTGTTAAATACTTTCTACTGTACAAGTAAAGCAAAACCGTGACCCAAAATTATGTGACGCAAAAGTGTCCTAAAATTATGCGACGATCCCAGCCGAAAACTTTAAATTTAATGACGCCTACGATATTAAGAAATATGCAACTAAAGAAAACCATGTCTCGTAACTGGAGGCTTAAAACATATTAATGGTATCACTGTTTTGCTTTACTTGTACAGTAAAACGTTATTAACAATGATCCCATCCGAGAACTCAATGATCCCAGATGATTTTTTTTTTGAGATTCTCACATATTTTTAGAATTATTTTTATTAACCGACTTCCAAAAAGGAGGAGGTTATCAATTCGACGTGTGACTTTTTTTTTATAAAACAAGCGGTTGTAATAGTATATCTATATTTGTTTCTACAATTATAATTTTATTAAAATTAGTTTTAGTAATTTCTGTTAAAAAAAGTAAAACAGAAAATTAGAATATTTTAAAAACAAGATGAAGGCGCCTAAAACGAGGCCTAGAATTATTTTTTTTATTCCTAAAATTGTTAATAACCTAGTTTTCCTGATATAACATGTTAAATGCTAAAATAAAACTTTTATTTCTAAATGTTTTTTTAAATCACCAAAAAATCGTATAAATACTCTAAAAACAAATGTTTAATCATTTATGGACGATATGGGAGAATTGGTGTAGGGGACTACCGCGTCGTAGTTGCCGAGTTTACTACACAAATAGCGTAAGTCACGAAATTTTGTTGGAAGTACCCTAAAAAAAATTCCCTCAAAATTTTAGCCCTTAATATTAATATTAAGTAGTGGACCAATGCATTTAAAGATTTCCCATTGAAAATACACGTAAACTTTGATTTTTTTTCTTTAAATTTCTATAGCTTAGCGGCATTTTATGGCATACAAAAATGGTCCCTGGCACTAAATCGCTAACATCAATATTTCTTGAGATATTAAATTCTAAAGTTTTTGTTATTTCAAATTATTATCGAGTATCACGTCAAATTATAAAAAAATCGTTATTTCATTATACATCACTACGTTTTTAACTAATTACTTTTTTTTAATGGGAGGATAAAAAAATATTAAAAATCTAAAATATGTCAGTAATAATTGAAAAAATCAATGTTACATTCATAGATAGATTGATAGGTTAGAAATTTTTGTAATTTATAAAATATTTGCTTAAGTTAAAATATGTCCAAACCTATCAATATGAATGTAACATTTTTTTTTTTCAATTATTACTGACATGTTTTAGATTTTTTATATTTTTTTACCCTTCCATTAAAAACAAGTAATTAGTTAAAAACGTAGTGATGTATAATGAAATAACGATTTTTTATAATTTGAAGATACTCGATAATAATTTGAAATAACAAAAAGTGTAGAATTTAATATCTCAAGAAATATTGATGTTAGCGATTTAGTGCAAAGGACCATTTTTGTAGAAAATTAAATTTCCTACAAGTTTGTCATTTGAATATTTTTTGTAGCGCTTGTCAATTACGAGATAAGGACAGAAAAACGTAAATTTTATGAAAAAATTGGGTTTGGTGGCCCAAACTACCTCACCAGTACGAGTTATGATTATGCCGCAATGGGCACTTTTGTAGAGCATTCAATTTTGAGAAGTTCCTGTCTATGGTCGAAGCGATGCCATAAAATGCTGCTAAGCTATAGAGATTTAAAGAAAAAAAATCAAAGTTTACGTGTATTTTCAATGGGAAATCTTTACATGCCTTGGTCCACTACTTTATATTAATATTAAGGGCTTAAAGTTTGAGGGATTTTTTTTTAGGGTACTTCCAACAAAATTTCGTGATGGGACCGAAAAAAAAATAGTCGAAAAAAAAATAAAAAAATCACCTTAGTATAGATCCCAGGCTGCCATTTATTTAAAACATTCTGTATACCATCCACATTTTATTTTTCCTTTAAATTCAGGTTTCGATACACATAAAAATAGATTAGTTGTAGAGTTTGCCAATTTTTCTTATGACTAGAACATGTTCCGTTTACTGATTGTCTTTTCCGGAAGCCTGAGGGTGACAGTTCGGTCTTCAAAACTCCGGAAATTTTACGAGAAAACAATTTTTTGATTACAAATTGGTTTATTATATACTAAGAAAATAATTTCACAATTTTTTTGCTGTTGATGTTTTTTTTATTCGATTGATTCTAAAAGCGACACTTTTTGTTCATATTTTACGGGCGAAAAGATGAACTTTCTGGTCTTAGGGCCAAAAAGTTTTTTTCGCCCGCTAACTAAAACTTGTTATTTTTAAGCTTTTTAAAAGAATATGCTTTACCTTCAATTTTTTGATTACAAATTGGTTTATTATATACTAAGAAAACAGTTTCACATATTGTTTGCTGTTTATGTTTTTTTTTTATTCTATTGATTCTAAAAGCGACACTTTTTGTTCATGATTTACGGGCGAAAAGATGAACTTTCTGGTCCTAGGGCCAAAAAGTTTTTTTCGCCCGCTAACTAAAACTTGTTATTTTTAAGCTTTTTAAAAGAATATGCTTTACCTTCAATTTTTTGATTACAAATTGGTTTATTATATACTAAGAAAACAGTTTCACAAATTTTTTGCTGTTTATATTTTTTTTTATTCGATTGATTCTAAAAGCGACACTTTTTGTTCATGTTTTACGGGCGAAAAGTTAAACTTTCTGGCCCTAGGCCGAAAAAGTTTTTTTCGCCCGCAAACTAAAACTTGTTATTTTTTGGCTTTTTAAAAGAATATGCTTTACCTTCAATTTTTTGATTACAAATTGGTTTATTATATACTAAGAAAACAATTTTACAAATTTTTTGCTGTTTATGTTTTTTTTATTCGATTGATTCTAAAAGCGACACTTTTTGTTCATGTTTTACGGGCGAAAAGATGAACTTTCTGGTCCTGGGCCAAAAAGTTTTTTTCGCCCGCAAACTAAAACTTTTTATTTTTAAGCTTTTTAAAAGAATATGCTTTACCTTTACTATAATATTTATAAAGAGATATCACCTTCTGGTCATTTTTGGTCTTGAACTAACTGTTCTTTTTTACCAGATACAGTTATTATAATCATTTCATACAAAATAAAAATTTCTTCTATAACATAATCTCAAAATATATGTTAACTGATTAATCTGTATTCGCCCACTAAAATAAATTAAAAACACCAAATTTCGATTATAAAATCAATTTCAATATTTATAATATTCATATAACGGTTTCAGAAGTATTATTATTTTCATAACAGAGATATTTTAACAGACATTAATCACCAAGCTATAGCTTTTTTAATTTGAAAATGAAACCGCACGCAAAAGAAACAATTCAATTGTTTTTTTAGCGATTTGATTGGATAGCCATTTGTCATGGATAACTAGATAAGTAATAAGGCAGTAAAAAGAAATATTCTTTGCAATTTAAAATTAAGTATATTTTAATAATTTATTAACAATCGAGTAAAAAATATTGTATAATATACGGGCAAAAATTTAAATTTCGATTTAGTAGGTTTATTACACTCGGGCCGTCCCTCGGCTTCTAAACACCTACTTTATCGAAAACCTTAACTTTTCGCCCTTGTATTATAAATAACTATTTTGTTTTTGTTTTTCCAAAAGCATGAGGGTGACCAAACTCCGGAGTATCTACTAGAAATCAATTTTTTCTAACTTCCGTTGCAAATATCGTATATTATATTAATTTTTTATAAAAAATTGTTTTTTTTATAAATATTGGCCGTTAAGAAGATATTTTCAAAAAAATCTAAAAGTGTACCCTAAAATCAAGACCAAGTAGAGACGAAACGTCGGAAAGTGAAAATCCATTAACACGGTCTAAACCCGAAAGTGAAAGTTCTTTATATCTTAATGGCCGTGAAAGCTTAAAATCTAAAATAAGACCAAGTATGTTAGAAAAAAGTTTTAAACAGGTATTTTGTAGAGTTTATGATCTTTTTTTTTAATTACTTATATATTTTTTTTTTAATTGTCTGGACCTAAAAATTAAGATGGTCGCGCAAGCTGCTCAACTTTACAACTCTACAAATTTTGAGAACTTTTGATTTTTTTTTTAGACAAAAAGCCTTTGTTGCTGCGAATACTAGTACGTTTCAATAATTGATCACATTATTTTTCTACGTGTAAAATACAGATATTTTCTTAACAAACTAATTAACTTTTCTCTGTTTCAGATCATCCTTTTAACAAGATATCAGGTACGTAATGAGAAAATGTTAAAAAAAACTAAGTAATAAATATTTTTAGTAGATATTTTTGCCCTAAGGGATGACGGTTTCTTCCGACGAACTACATAAATTTATTCTACGACGTAGTTAGTAGCTAGTGCCTACTTTCCATCCGTTGCCTATGGCAACGGTTGGGAAGTGACAATCAGCTGGTTTTACATATCTGCTGTCAGAAAATTAGTAAACTTCAAACACATAACCTCAAATTTACAACCTATTTTTAAGATAATTTTTGCGTTTTTTGGATGTTTAGGTTTTAGGTCGTAGGGAAAATAGTATACACACCTCGACGCAAACCATTTCAGAGTGATTTTTTTACTCGGCTACGCCTCAAAAAAAAAATCACTCTCGTGCTATAAAAACTAGGTTCGCGTACTCGGTGCGTAATATACTATTACTAGATTTTTTTTTACCTTTGTCCAAACGTTTGAGAGAATTTTTAAATTAAAAGGGTCTTTTTGAATAAAAAAATAGTATATTGATTTGCGTCGAGGTGCGTATACTATTTTTCCTACGACCTTACGCCTAAACATTCAAAAAACGCAAAAATTGTCTAAAAATTAATTTTGTCAATTTGAGGTTTGGTGTTTGACGTTTACTCAGTCTCTGACAGCAGATGTGTAAAATCAGATTATTTTCACTTTCTGACCGCTGTCATGGCAACGGGTGGAAAATGTGCACTGTCTACTAACTAGATCGTATGAAAATAGCATATTACGCACCGAGTACGCGAACCTAGTTCTTAGTGCACTGTGGACTCAAATGGTTTGCGTCGAGGTGCGTATACTATTTTTCCTACGATATAACACCTAAACATAAAAAAAAACGCAAAAATTATCTTAAAATTAGTTTGTCAGAGGTTAGAGGTTATGTATTTGACGTATACTAATTTTTTGGTAACAGATATGTAAAATCAACTGATTGTCACTTTCCATTTGTTGTTATAGGCAACGAGTGGGAAATAGGCACTAATTACTAACTAGGTCGTACGAAAAAGTTTTTTTTGTCCAATGGACAATGTCCATGATGGAAAAAAAAAATAAAATATGCATGTGTGAGTGAGTTAGAGCCTGTTCCGATTGGTTAAAATGCAATTCTTGGCTTATAATAGTTATTGAACTTAATTTTTTGAGTGGGCTCGTGTTATAAACTAATTATTATATTTATTAAAAATTCTATGCTGAAAACACAGATTAAACGTTTGAAAAAGTTTGGTCATAAATATAAATGGTTTTTCTGGGTTTTTCTATTTGCTCTATTTTCAAGGGACGGTAGAGAAAAAAGCCGAAAACCAAACCGAGTTGCGGTTATTGAATTAACACGATGTTTATTTAGGAAATTTTGTCTCGAATTTTGTCTTTTACTTGTTTTTATTGAAAGCTTTGACACTGATAAAGATCTTATATAATATAATATAATATAGTGTAAGGACAGAAATTTTTAATTTTAAACAAAATTATAAAAATATTAATTTATTATTCCATCAATCTATTTTCTAATCATCGTACAGAGAGATATTGGTAGACTGACAGTTTCGGGCTGCTGGCCCTCTTCAGTACCAAGAGTCAACTCTGCACGCTGATTAAGAAAACGTTTTTAGACTTTACTCGCAAAAGGAATATAGCCATTAGATTGATGTAGACTTGTGCGCCATCTATTTCTAGATGTAGACAACTACTCATACCTCTCCTTATCTGGAGACTTTGAATGGTAGCAAGTTGAAGACTTGTGTGTCTCAAGCACATAGTACCACTAACGGGTGGTTAGACGTAAAATTAGTAAGGACTCTTGGTACTGAAGAGGGCCAGCAGCCCGAAACTGTCAGTCTACCAATATCTCTCTGTGCGATGATTAGAAAATAGATTGATGGAATAATAAATTAATATTTTTATAATTTTGTTTAAAATTAAAAATTTCTGTCCTTACTAATTTTACGTCTAACCACCCGTTAGTGGTACTATGTGCTTGAGACACACAAGTCTTCAACTTGCTACCATTCAAAGTCTCCAGATAAGGAGAGGTATGAGTAGTTGTCTACATCTAGAAATAGATGGCGCACAAGTCTACATCAATCTAATGGCTATATTCCTTTTGCGAGTAAAGTCTAAAAACGTTTTCTTAATCAGCGTGCAGAGTTGACTCTTGGTACTGAAGAGGGCCAGCAGCCCGAAACTGTCAGTCTACCAATGTCTCTCTGTACGATGATTAGAAAATAGATTGATGGAATAATAAATAATATAGTGTCTTTGAACCATGAGAGGTTATTTTACTTTCTTCATCATAAATATGGTAAAGACTTGCGTAATAATCAGCCTCCGGCACACACAGGTTAAAAATTAAAAGAAAAGACGGAAAAAAATCATGAAGAGCCGAATGTTGAATATTGATAAACCTTATAGTGTCGTCTAAATGATTTTATTACATTTTTTCAAAAATGTTTGCGACCTTGAGGAAAAAATTAAGTTTAAGTGGCACATTGCATATACAATATCTTACACTTAATTTTCTTTACGGCTGTATTTTTTAAATTTAAAAATATAGTACAGATATGGGGTATCAAATGATAGAAAGGTATTATGTCCATGTCCGGACGCGTCAGGTAAAAAAAATTAAATTTTTGGAAAAAAAATCAGATTTGATTTCATTTGTATATTTTTAGGTTTAAAACAATGAAATAAACCTAAACAATTGAAAACTACAAATATATTCTAAAGTTTTACTTTTCTTCTTCTATAAAATTATATGTAGATATATTTTCTTGCTTTTTAGAACACTTAATAAAATGGTTGGAATAAAACTATTTTTTATTAAGTGTTCTAAAAAGCAAGAAAATATATCTAAATATATTCTAATTTTTATTTTTTTTTAAAGGCGTGTTTTTTATTTTAGTTTTTTTAACAGCCTAATTTAAAGTTGAAAAAAAACTTTTTTGGTAAATTATGTTACTTTTAATACTGAATTTGAATCTGAATAAAAAACACCCCCAATCCATTTAAAATTTTTAAGTTACCCTCTCTACCGCCTAAGGGTGTGGATGAAAAAAAATCTGCTTTGATAAAAAGGTGTCCCCTTTGATATTGAAGCTTGGTACTAAATTTCAAAAAGGTATCTGTTACGGTTTCTGAGATATCGACTTGTAACCGTTTAAATGGCCCACCCGGTATGCAGTGTGCCACTTAAATTTAATTTTTTACGCAAGGTCGCAAACATTATCAAAAAAATGTATTCAAATCATTTAGAGGACACTATTAGGTTTATAAATTTACAACACTCGACGCTTCATGATTTCTTTCTGTTTATTTTTTATTTTTTTGATTTTTTAAAATAAATAAAAAAGTCCGGACGGACGGATAGAGTGAGGGACATTTTTAAAAGTTGTTTAGAATTGTATAACGGGTAACTTTCAATTCATAGACACCCCCTAAAATGGAATTGTTTTTAATCCGATCAAAGTATTTTTTTTTTGTAGCTTATATTTCTTAATAAGAGATAAAAAATGGCGTACAAAATTATTTTTTTACACTTTCGGTCTCGCCGGAAACTAAGAAAATTTAATTTTTTGTAATGCCACTCCCTGTATTTTTGCATTTTTGAGATCAGAAAACAATTTTACATCTAAACAAAACAACATTTAATTAATTTTTGGTATTTTGGTACAGTGGGCGCTGAAAGCCGAGTTGCGCCCTCCGTAACCAACAGTACAAAAAAACCTATGAAAATTTATAAAGGTATGGGCCATTCCAGCGTTTCGGGTGTTTCACTTTTACACATTAAAACGAATTTTATGAATACTTATTGCGCTAATAGATTGGTACATGTATGCTACAATGGAGATCTCTACAACTAGAATTATGAAACAAAAGACGTCTACCCTATCTCCATCTCATTTGTGCTACACTTTCCAGCCAACCAAATAAATACTGTATTTGTTTTTCATACAACAAATACAGTATTTATTTAGTTGGCCGGAAAGTGTAGCACTAAGCGGCACGAACGAACATAGCTAATGTGAATCTGTAGAATAAGATAATTCTACTGAAATTTAGATGGCGCCAGTAATTTCTTAAAAAAAATATTGTTACAGCTTTCGTCTGGCCAAGTAAATATTGTATTTGTTCAACAAAGAACAAATACAGAATTTGTTTGGTTGGGTGGAAGTGGGAGTGTATGTATGTCTTCTATACTTTTTGGGTAGAACTTTTGTCCCTGTCTAATCTAACGGGAGAAATCGCCATTGGACTAATATACCAGTTAAACAAACGGTTAAACCCCGAAATAAAATTTTAAAAAAGTTAATGAAGATATTGGCAAAAGTTGCCGTTTCGGGTGTGGTTGGAAATTTGCCCCTTAGGGAACGTTCAAGTATTACGTAACGCTCCCAGGGGGAGGGTGTCATTTTGGAGTGTTACGCCCATGTTAAAGGTAACAAAATTGGTAATATTCATTGTAAGATGCATATTTAGGGAGAACTCCCTTTAATCCAAGATAGCGGACAATTCCCATAATTAATTAATGGGCAAGAATATGATTCCTTCATCTACTCCGCGGGGGACACATAACTGCGACAAAAGTTTTAACTTGTATTTTTTTTTTCTTTCTTATATCGAATTTGATCTGAAGTCATTGGGCTAGTAAACGTATAATGCTCCTGCCTTATGAAGCCGCGAGGAGTATAATAATGGAAGGTAATTAATTAATTTGTAATTTGATATCGTATAATCATGTATGTTGTCAAATTAGGAAGCAGGTAAAAGTTGAAAAATGTCCTGTTTACATACAAAACGGATTGTTATGTCAATTATAAAATTTGTTTGATATTGATATCAAACAAATTAGTAATTAATTGTTTCGTGATATCACTCTGCCGTTCTAAGCAAGTAGGTCGTATCTGACAATTTGAGTTTTTAACTTGTTAGCATTTTAGCTCATTGCTACACCTCTTATGCTACAAAAAAGGCGTTTATTACATTTTGAGAGGTTTATTCAGCTTAGTTTAGTTTATTATTTAAAGTCTTTCTCGGACCACCTAATTTAAAAAAAAATTCTGGGCAGGCCTCTGAAAAGTGTTACTATTTAAAGAGTCCATATCTCAGGGTATAAAAAACTTTTTTTCTTAGTTTTTGTTGTGTTAAACTATTTTATTAGCGCTTTTTTTGGGCCCTATTTAAGAGACCTATCTTCAGTAGGCCGTAAGTCCATGTTTATATGACTTTTTTTCATATTTTTTTATGTATTATTTGTCCCTTCAATGATGGACGCGAGTTCTGCGACACCCTGTATTTTCGGTACGTATTTTGGTTACTAGGGAACGTTCAAGTATTACGTAACGAATATTGTACCAAACCCTAACCCCCCCTAGCACACTCCATATTAGGGGGTTGTACCAAAATTCATACACTTCATACCCGGGTTCTCGCGTTATTATAGACTATAGAGATTTCATATTTTGGCTACCCCCCTAATCGGGGGTTTGTTAGGGGGGTAGACAAAATATAAAATCTCTACAGCCTTAAATAACGCGAGAATCGGGGTATGAAGTGTATGAATTTTGGTACAATTTGCGTTACGTAATACTTGAACGTTCCCTTATGTGTAAACGCTCTGGATTTAAGGGATATTAGGAAATACCGTATTTATAACTACGGTAGTTGTTTATCGTGTAAACGTAGTCTTGGTAATGTTTTAAAAATGCTTATAAATCCTCCTAACCTTTTCATATTTTTTTATATATTATGTTTCCCTTCAAAGATAGACGCGAGTTCTGGGACATCCTGTATTTTCAGTACTTATTTTAGTTATTATGTGTAAACGCCCTGGATTTAAGGGATATTAGGAAATACCGTATTTATAACTACGGTAGTTGATTATCGTGTAAACGTAGTCTTGGTAATGTTTTAAAAATGCTTATAAATCCTCCTAACCTTTTCGTATTTTTTTATATATTATGTTTCCCTTCAAAGATAGACGCGACTTCTGGGACACCCTGTATTTTCAGTACTTATTTTAGTTATTATGTGTAAACGCCCTGGATTTAATGGATATTAGGAAATACCGTATTTATAACTACGGTAGTTGTTTATCGTGTAAACGTAGTCATTGTAATGTTTTAAAAATGCATATAAATCCTCCTAACCTTAGTACTCAGTGAGAATAATACATATTCACGTCACGTTCAAGATAAGTGAGGTCGTTACCGAAAAAATTTGCATATTCTTGTCTGATAAGAATTACTTATCAAAAAGTCTCATCTTTCTTCGGTAACTTGATAGGTCAGCACTGAATTCATAAAAGAGGGCTCTCGCTGTAAAAGGTCAAGAAGAGTTCTAGTTTGGTAGATTTGTACAGTTTGATATCCTCATTAATATTCCGAGTTTTCGACCTTGATCGCCGCTCGCGCCGCCATATTGTAAAAATGGTACCGAAAACCAATTTTTCGAAAATATCTACTCTCCAGCGTCACCTAGGTTAAAAATAGCTATTTGAAATTATATTTTTGGATGTGGGATCACCTATTAAATTTTGCCATGCCAGCTACTCATCACCCTTTATTTTCTCGAAATTTCAGTAAATACAAATATTGTATATTGTAGACATTTGCTGAGCTCGACTTCGCTGTAACTCGTGAACTATTCATTTGATTAAAAAATGTTTTTTACAAAAGTTGTAGAAAATTTTATGCTCTATAATTTTTGTAATAACTATTTTTACCCTAGGTGGCGCTGGAGAGAAGATATTCTCGAAAAACTGGTTTTCGGTACAATTTTTCCAGTATGGCGGCGCGAGCAGCGGTCGCTCAAGGTCGAAAATTCGGAATATTAATAAAGTCAGAACCTACCCAGTGCCTGGACTATGATCCAAATTTTTTTTTCCGGGTTGATCCTTTCAATAAACTAGTTAAGAATCTTTGACACAAAATTAACACTGGTTTACCAGGTTAACCAGGAGAAGAAGAAAAAAAACTAATTTTAAGTAGGTATAACCATTAAATGGAAAGCATACCTTTAAATCTTTACGTCAGGTAAAACTAGTTAATTTTAGATAATGGTAAATTATTTGTTATCCATTTTTCCAAATCAAATAAATCAAATGGAATACAAACCGTAAAATACATTACACAGTAAAAAATTAATTTGAAATAATGTAAAAATACCCTAGTTTACTATTGCTTTAAGTAATTTTACTATACTATATTTAATTCATGAATTTGTGTAAATGTGTGTAAATAAATTTGGCAGTTATTCTTTTAGCTTAAAAGATGTGTATCTTTAAACAAAAGTATTTATCTTGTCCCAAGAAACGTGTCGCTTTTGAAATATTTTTAAAATTCTCTTGCACCTGGCGCATTTGAGGCAACAACAATTTATTTTAGATTGTTAAAAATTAAATAATTTTAAATACTTTGACCCAAGAATTTTTCTTTTGAGACAAGACCACTTGCATTTCACACAAGATCAAAGAATTTTAAGTTAAAGAATCAGAAAGATCTTGGCAAGTGAATTATATTTTCATGTTAAGAGAAGGCGCTTTTGGACGTATTCAAGCGTGCAAAGCATTTGGCCTAATTTCATATGCCATTAGCGCAAAGGATTCTTTTTTTCAGTGCATGTAGAAGGTTGTTTGTCGGTTAATGGTATCTTAAATCTTGCTTTTATTGAAAATTTTACGAATCGGTCTATGCCAACGAACTAATAAATCTTCTCTCTAGAATAGGCATTTCATTTGTAAAGACTGACAAAAACGTAGCCAACATATACATTTATCTATCTTACTCGCATAGCTTTGTTCTAACAGAGAAAACAATACCAGTTACTGGTAATTGTTATTGATCAGGCCTGAATATACCTACTATTTGTTTACAAACAAACCGAGATGTTGGCGATACTTTATATTAACGGTATGCGTATTCTAGAGAGAAGAGTTGTTAGTTCGTGGGTCTATTGCAACCAATGCCATTCTTTTTTCAGTTTACTGTGTAATAAAATAATAAATAAATCAGGTACATTAAAATGGATAGTAATGTTGTAAAATTCGTTAAAATTAATTCCAAAGGAAGGGAAAAACAGTAAAATACCGATCTAGTCGTAGTTTTCTTTAAAAACATCTTAGTTTGTAAAATAAGAATCTAAAATACGCAATAAATCAAGTTTACAATCTATTTTCCCTTTTCTTCAACCGTTTTTCTATTTCGTTGACAAAAACTTAAACTATTTATAACTAAAACCGAACATATTAGGGAGGCACCAACATGCCGCGACTGAAAGATAGGATTATACCGGGTTTTAACGAAATTATACTTTTAGTGGTATTAAACCCCGTCCAGTTATTCAAGATAGTAAGGGACGCGGCCCGTTTTACACCACAGACCCCATAAATAGCATAATTATGCATAAATCGTAGTGAATCAAAAATTTAACAGTTGTCGGTACTGTTTTCCTGGAAAGGGCCCATCCAAAGACTCGCATAACTAGCATAGAACATAAGAATGCGATGCCAGGATTGGCTTGATGTGTCGTCATGTATCTTGTAATGGTTGTTATGCGAGCCTCTGGATAGGCCTTAAGTTGTAATTGTAACCTAAAAATATGACGTTTTCCTTGCGTTCAATATAATTTAAGTTTGTACAATATGTTGAATATGCTAATTTAGTGTGAAGTATGAAGAATAAATCAAAAAAGTACCTTTTTCAATACCATACAAAATAACATCAAGTATAACCATTTTTTATGTAACTTTCTCTTCTTTTATTAGCTTTAACGACCGTCAATCATTGTCATATCCAAAAAATGTCACAATATTTTATATGTTAAAAGGTACGAGTTTTTAACCAATGATGTAGCTTAAAAATCGCGGGAATTTTAAACTACTATCTTGTATAATTGGACGGACTATAGTATTAAACAAGTATGAAAAAATTTAATACAATTAGGCATGGCCAAATGAACAAAAAATAACTTAATTTTAATTTTCATGAGAAACTATCCAAACAGGTTAAGGCGTGCGACTTATTATTAAAACTTTACTTAGCCCGTTCGCTATAAGTTCGATTCTCACCCGTGCCGATTGCCTTTTTCTATAAAGAAATTGCACTGCTTACTACAGAATTTTCACAATCAATGAGAAAATCCCTACCAAAATGTCATATAGCTGCTATTTCACGCTTTTTTGCGATTATCAGTGTTTTTTTGAAAAAAAAAAATTATTGAATTTTTTTTTAAATTTATTTTTTAATTTTTCGTTTTTTTTTTAAAAAAAAATACTTTTTTAAATTTTTTCAAAATGTTTTAGAAATTTTTTGTTTCTTTTTTAGGTTTTTTTTTAATTTTTTTTAATTTTTTTTAAGTATTTGGGAAAATGCAGTATACCATTTACTGCGAATAGTATCTAATGGAATGTAGCATCATATCATATCATATCTTCACGGCTTGTTTTAACTATTTTAATTATAAGAATTCGCTCTTAAAAAAAATACTTAAAGTATGTTCCGGGACAATTTAAAAGCTGAACTCTTAAGAAATTAGGTAATTCGATACACTTTTTTATAAGCGTATTTTTTGTTGCACAAAATTACTTCACAAATTTATAAATATGAAAATGTCGCATAGTTATCCAATTTTAACACCCGGTATAGTGTTCTATTTTGTTCCATAAAACAAAATAATCTTAGATAAAATCCAATTCACAATAAATTAAAATTAATAAAACAAATTATTTAATGTTCGCAGAACAATTTAATTAAATGGCAGCAAAAAGTTCTTCCGTGACCGAGATTTTAAGAGAAGATCCGGAAGTACTTTTCTCTGATTTTTATCCTGACTATCCTTATTGTTCTTTTATTTTCGTCATAAAATAATCTTTTATTGATATATTTTTGAGTTAGAAATTATATTATGTCAATTATTATACTATTCGCGGAGGATGAGCGCTAGAATAGTATTATACGGTACACGGTAAAAATAAATTACATTAAATAACATAGTCCGTAAATGGTAATATGTTGCAATAGACCGTATGGTAAAAATTACATAGTCCGTAATGGTAATGTTTTGCATAGACCGGAACGATAAAAATTACATAGTCCAGAATGGTAATATTTTGCATAGTACTTTAATATACACTTAAAACGGCAGACTGATAAAATAGTATATTATTTACCAAGTGAGAGAAGTTTAACATTTTTGACCTGCGTCGGGATGAGCGCGCTAGCGCGAAGCCCGCAAGACGCGGTCTAAAATGTTAAATCTTCACTCACGTGGAAAATATAGTATTTTTTTCACTACCAGTACAATTAATTAGCTATTTATTTACTTATTTTACTAAAATTTAATGAAAAAGCTTATAAATTTAAAATATCGCGCTGGCCGTTCGCGGCCATTAAAAAAACAAATGAATAACTTGACATTTCTTGCAGAAATTTTCAGATGATCTGCTGAAATTATTAAGTTAGAAAGTGTTTCCGTGTTAATTGTAATAAAATATATAAAAATGGAAAGTGAAATGCAAAGTGATGATTCTGGTACTCCCCCAGAAATAAGAGGACAGGCGAAAACTGTGAGGGAGAATCTATTGCCTCAAAAATCAATATTTAGGAGTTGTACCTCTAGAAATGATCCTTACGGTAATATATGGGTTGATTAATCTATGCTTGAATATGATGGACCAATGATTTTCACTTTTTGAAGTATTTTTTGTAAAACATGTTTTACAGGTACTAATTTAGTTAATATTTTTTAATTTATCATGCAATAAATAAATTTGGTGCCTAAAGACACTTGTAAATAGCAATGTGATTTAATAATTAAGTGAAACGTCAGATGCCAAAACAGCTGAATAAAAATTCATTATTAACCATGGTGCAATTTCATTATTTTTAGAACCTCTGACGTCATAGGTAGAGAAATAATATTTCTACCAATTAAAGGAACAGTAATAAAGATGTGGTTTTAGGCTGGTGGTAAAAAAAGATAATTTAGATTTATTTGGATATGGCCAACTGAATTATTTGGTTATGAGGAATAAATTTTATTTGAGTCAAATAAATATTTAGTTCATGTAAATAAATATTTTAATTTCAAAATCATTTATTAATGGGAACAAAATAGTTTATGTGACAGAAATAAAATTTGTCACAACCAAATAATTCAATTGGCCATATCCAAACAAATATTTTGTACACACAAATAAACTGTTTTATCAGTGCACATGTGATTGGTAAAGACTAAAACTTGGTTGATAAATGCGAAGTTTTGAGTTTTAATTTTTCACCAGTTTACCAATCAAGTTTAAGTTTTTATTAGAATTCCTAGATTTCTAAGAATTCACCAAACATGCCTTAATTTTGAAGGAATCCAAGAATTACACAGTTTTAGGAATTTTGGTGAATTCTTAAAATTTTAAAATTAGACATAATGGGTTATAGTCCAGTCAAATAACGAAAAATTCCTATGTTAAATTGCAATAAATGTACACGGGCTGATATTTTAAAGGGTAGTAGTGGATAGTAACAGACCACTCCTGTTAGTTTTTCACCGGGTGATTTGCGTAAAGGGCGTCCGCTATCTTGAATTTTAGGGGTGAGTGCGGTTATCTCGCTAAATATGCATCTTACGATAAAAATGCATATAACCAATTTTGTTAAGAAACAAATTTCCAACAATTTTTGTTTAAATAATTTTTTTTATGTATTAATAAAAATCGAGTAATAAATATTCAAAAATGGCTATGTTAAGGGTGAAATTGTTTTTTTCGACTTATCAGCCAAATTATTTATCGTAGGATAATGGTTATGAGCGAACTTGTAGCTCTTGAAATTCTCTATAAGTTATACATTATACATTTTCATAAGTATTTTGTTACGGTTACAGGGGGCGCTGAAAGTCGAGTTGCGTCATTTGTAACCGTACCAAAGTACCTATGAAAATTTATAATAGAGAATTTCAAGAGCTACAAGTTGCTCATAACCATTTTTATCCTCCGATAAATAATTTGGCTGAAAATCGAAAAAAACAATTTCACCTCCAACATGACTATTTTTAAATTAACTCGATTGTTATTAATATATTAAAAAAATGATCTAAACAAAAATTGTTGGAAATTTCCTCCTTAACAAAATTGGTTATATGCATTTTTATCGTAAGATACATATTATGCAACTCACCCCTAAAATTCAAGATAGCGGACACCCCTGACGCAAATCACCCGGTGAAAAACTAACAGGAGTGTTCTGTTACCATCCACCACTACCCCTTAAAATATACTTGACTGGACTATTAATTTATCTTTAAAAATTATAATTTCCAATTTAAAACCGTTCCCATTTGTTTTTGGAATCTTTCAATATTCATTAAGCAATTCTAAGCAAAAATATGTTATCTACATTATGTTGTATCATATTTGAAATAATAATAATTTAAATTTAAACAATGACCCTTTCGTTGGGTAATCGTGTTTGTTTAATTCAGTTAATATTGCGATCCTGCATTGTTTTCTCCGTTGGGTTTCGCATGCTTCAAGGAACTGCAACTCTACGAAACACTGTAATATGGCTCGTGCTCCCTAATTCTCTGCCGCGAAGATATAAGGGAACTACGAGGGAGTTTCTTATAATTAATAACGGCAGACTAACATCTCTACTCTAAATTTCTCTACTCCCTAACATCCCTACTCCATAACATCCCTACTCCACAACAACTCTACTCCGTAACATCTCTACTCCATAACATCTCTACTCCGTAACAACTCTACTCCACACTATATGCACTTTATTAGCCATTTAATAATAAATGAGCAGTTCAAAGAACAAAGAATCTTCTTCTTCTAGATTATTTTATTTTTTTCCTAGAAAACGTTTATCTTTAAATGTAAATCTAGAACAATCACAAATGAATTATTCTAAAAGCAACAATGACCGCGTACTCTTAACATGCACTAATATGTAAGTAATTAATAAACTGAATTCATTTTTGACAGTGACTTAGCATGACAAATATTCTTTTGAGTTAAGACAAGTGGCTAATCGAGTGTCTATAGTGTGGAGTAGAGTTGTTACGGAGTAGAGATGTTATGGAGTAGAGATGTTACGGAGTAGATTTGTTGTGGAGTAGGGATGTTATGGAGTAGGGATGTTAGGGAGTAGAGAAATTTAGAGTAGAGATGTTAGTCTGCCTTAATAACCAGTATTCGGCGTAAACTTAGTTATGACCCATCAACGTTGAAAATAAACACAGAAACATAGGCTTACGGAATAATTTTGCCGAATTATGAGGGAAATTTTTATAAATCAAAACATTTGACGACTAATTTGTTACCCACAACAATATTAACTATACATATTAACTATACATACGTATATTTATCAGTGTTTTTCAGAAGAAGAAAAAAACGACATTCGATTTTTATCTTTTAAGAATACGAAAGTTTTTAATTTTTATTTGTCGATAACTTTTTTTCCCACCTTACTCGTTTAAATGGAATCATTAAAAAAAATCAAGATAAAAAGAAATAAAAATGTAAATATTTAAAAACTAGCCTCAACGCTAGAGTCGACGCGGCGCCTATGCGAGTACTGGAAATTCGCCGGCTACTGTTAACACAGAACCACAAAAAAAATTAAGTTAGTTTTTTATAAACCAAACTATATTTTTTCTACGTATTTTTGGGCACTGAAAATAAATATGGCAATGAAAAAAATCTTGAACCTCGAAATCTTGAGATATAGCGCACATTGTTATTTTGTATGCGCTCAAGGCCAAAAAAAAAAAATCCGCAAGATTTGAGAAAAACATGTCACTATTTTTCTGGTTAGTCAACTAGAATTCTATATATCGCCTTGTAAATTCCGAAACATCGTATCTGAAAAATGGTAACTTGCCAGAGACTAGAAATTATTCTTTTTTATGGAATTAGTAGAGTAGTGATTTAATAATTGACTAATTCATATGAATAAGAACTTATTCTTGTTTATATGTAATTAATAAAGTTCTAAATAAATACCTTATTAATTGTTTAAAAAAGGATAATTTGTTATACCTGTCAAGTGGTCATTTATCAGATACGATGTTTCGGAATTTACAAGGCGATATGGGAACTTAATATTTGTTACCTCAACTACATATTTGTTACCTCAACTACATATTTGTTACCTCAACTACATATTTGTTACCTCAACTACATATTTGTTACCTTAACTTAATTATTGGCTGCCATATACAAAATTCTTGTTTTACTAACCAGAAAAATAGTTTTGTCATATTTTCCTTTTTTTCTGGTTGAGGCAACTAGATTGTTTTTTGCTGTAAAAGCTTGTTCCCATTTGTCTTTAGATCGCATATTTAGAAACACTTTTAATACAATGCATGTTATCTTTTTGTTAATTAGGTTTTTTACTTAATGTTTCATAAATTATGTGCGTAAAATATAATAATAATTACCATAAATATCATATTATAATAATTACGCTATACATTACATTTAATTTTATTATAAAATAATTAGATTGACTTTTTCTTGAGTTGAATTTGCCCAGCTTTATTTTAAATTTTAATTAGGGCCGTAATAAAACATTTTTTTTGAGTGGCTCTGAATGGTGAAAATGCCGAATAAGAATGCTGAATAAAAAACAAGCCGTGAGGATATGTAATGCTACGCATTCCATTATATACTGTTCACAGTAAATGGTATATTGCCTTTTCCCAAATACTTAAAAAAGATTTTTTTCAAAAAAAATTCAACATTATTTATATATTTATTTATATCTTTAGTTTTGTAAAACGAAAAATTTTTGAAAAAAAAAATAAAATGATAGCTTATTCATTTTTTAAGAAAGTTTAACCCCCATAACTTATTTGTAAGTAATTTTTCCTGAAAAAGTTGGTTTAATCGGAAATTTCTTTCAACTTTTTTTGATTTTTTTAAAAGTTTAATCCCCCATATCTTTTTTGTTTTTGGGAGGATTACTTTCAAAAACAATAGGGATCTTCCCCTCATGGAACTTGATTTTGGAAATGTCAAGTCGATCGGATTATTCGTTCTTTAGTTATCGTGTCTACAAAAATCGTGACATCGGATAGACGGCCGGACGGACAGACGCACATTTTCTTATTTTTTCATGAAACATATTTGTATTCAACAATTTTTTGTCTATGACTTTTTTGGCGATTTTTGGAAATTCAAAACTACCGTATAAAACTACTCTATAGTATAAAATATGTAGGTATCCCCCCCCCCCCATTTGGGACAACGTTAATAATGTTTTGTCCCCCGTAAATGGTGTCTAAAAAAACCGGTCATTACCTTTCTAGATTTGACGAATAAAAAACTCGAGGAGAAAAGAGTTCACAAAAGGAAATTTTACGAAATTTTCAATTAAAATTTTTCTGTGTGTAAAAAAAATAAATAAATATATTTTTTTGTTATTGTTTTTGCTTATGGCGAACGTTATTAAAATTTATTTGCAATTTGAGAGTGATTTTTTATAATAAATAAAATTTTATTTTTATTTAAAAATTTTTATTTATGAATTATTTAATTTTATGAGAATAAAAAATATCACTCGCAAAATAAAGGTTTTATAGTAAAGCTAGAATTGTATATCTATAAAATAGTTTTTTAATATTTATTATATTGATTAATTTTTTTTTTTGAATTATGATTTATACATTCGCTAACAAAATTTAATGGATTACACTAGGCAACACGGTTTCTTGCCCCGGTTGGAGTCATATGTTTTTTAACTAATTTTGGGTGGCTGAAACCGAATCTGGCCTCAGAATATTTCTATTACCTAAGTTTTCTGAGAAAAATGTAATAAAAATGTTAAAAAATCATTATTTTATCCCTCTTTTGTTCTAAAATCATGGGAGACAAAAATATTCCAAGGACTAATTTGGATTCGGCAACTCAATATTAGTTAATACCCAACTTAAAACATAGAAACTTTAAATTCATAGGTAGAATAAATAGGGATATTATGAAAAAAAAAATATTAAAAAAAAAATGGATAATGTGACAAAACTAAGTAGGGGTGGAGGGTAAGAAGAAGGGTGCGTAAGGGGACAAGCTTACCCCCACGTACTCATGCTAAAAATTGTCAAAAATCATTACTAGGGGGTCAAAAATGAACTAAAAAAATGTTACGTATTATGGTTCTTATGTAATAAAGTAACATTTTTATGATGTAGAACCATTAAAAAAACAAAAAAAATACACAATATTTTGTTTTATAAATTATTTTTAAATTGGCATAATTGCATGTACTAAAATTTAAAAAATAAGACGTGCTGAATTTTTTTTAAGGTTAAATTTGGATTTTGCGCCTTTAAATTGATAAGAAAAATAAATTTTTTTGGGCTCGGGAAAAAAGTTTACACTGTGTACTTTAATTTTATATCTTTTTCATTTATTTACTTTTTAGGAACAAACTAAGCAAAATAAAAAAATATTTGTATAAATATTTTTGTAGAGAATTTTATAATTTACAAATTAAGTTTTATAAAGTTTTTAAAAAAATTTGATAGTTTTGCCACAAATGAGCAATTAAGTAAACTCTGCACTTTCATTTTAACCTTTTTATTTTTTTTCGCGTACTTACTCTGACAGTAGGTTCTTGACATAGATTTTTGAATTTCTCGTATTTTTTTTAATATACACTAAAATTTTCAAAATTCTACTCTTTTTTTTAAGATTTTGAAAAAAAAAAACGTCATTATTACCTGAACTTATATCTCAAAAATTTTAGGTGCTGGAATTTTTCTAAGGTCAGATTCGAATTCTACGCCCTCGAATTAGTAAGAAAAATTTACTTTCCGATCGGGGCAAAAAAAAAGTTGCGATTTGTTGCCTAGTTTTATTTCCGTAATTAATGGAAAACCGTAAAAATAAATATAAAAATGAAAAAATTAAAATATTAACCAATGAAAAGTCTACCTCTGAATTAGTTCGGAAGTAGTACACGGCACTCCTAAAGCGTGAATAGGTTTGATAAGAGTGAAGCCAAAGTCTGACCATGGATCATGGTGGAGGATCGTCTTGACAAAGAACTGCTGACATTGAACTCCTAAAACTAGTTTTTGGTAGATAATGTTAAACATTCTTCTGCAGAACATCATTAATTGGCAAATCCTGTTTAATGATTTTTATAGTATTTCCCATGTTATTTCTAAACATGTTGTAAAATATTTTTTCAATGTTTTTTAAATGCGTATAGCATTATTAGCATAAATCAATTATAATCCAATTTCAAAAAATTATACTTAAATTTAAGTTTTTTTGTAAGCTCTATAAAAAATCTAATTATTTTTTTTTTCTGAAATATAATGTTTTGGAAATACAGACTTTCAAATGTAGGTATTACATACCGTTTAGTAATTCCTACATAGTATACATTAGGGTGACCCACCAAAATTTAAAATTGAAAAATTTGGAGGTCTAACCCCTTAAATTTGTTCATTGGGGTAAGAATATCATCCCTGATTTTTTTCAGAATTTTTGAAAAAAATCTAAAGGTCGCTCACAGCCATTTTTTAAAAAGACATGTTTCTGTTATCCAGTCCAGTCCCCGGCCAATTACCCCCCGAGGTCAGCGCCTTTGCCTCTATGCTTGTAACAGAGCAAAAAAATAGTAAAAATTAACTTAAGTAAACGCGGAGTATAATGCACTGAAAATTTTCGTGGTTAATAGTGAAATCTACTGGTAATTATTAAAATATTAATTTTACCGTATTCTGCCCGGGCAGGGCGCCCTATTCTGGCGTAAATAAACAAACATTTACATTTTAATGTAAATAAAAGGGGTAAATAATCACGTTAATTGGGACACTTTCACTTTGCATAATAATAATAAATATAAGGATAACATAGTACTTTCTCTTACAAGTGCATATAGTACCTATATGCAACGAGCTGGTACTTTATTATGTAAGCAATTAACTTTTTAATTTATTAGGGTTCCGTACATTAAAAACGAAAAGCTGAAGGATCGCACGGTTGTCCGTCTATCTGTCATTCCCTCTGTCACAGCCGTTTATCTCAGGGATGTAGATTGCCGTAACAACTATGCAGTCCAGTCATAAAAAAAGAAATATCTTTTTTGTTTTGTCAAAAACGAGTCAAAAATAAAAAAAAAAATGGAACCCTAGCGAGTTGGGTATCATATAAAACGTCTTTTTTTCACTACTAGCTTTAGAACATACCATTATTTATCATGTTTTCAGTCTGTGAAATCAATTTTCTTCACCTATAGCAATAATATTTTTTTTTCACCACCAGCCTAAAACCACATCTTTATTACTGTTATTTTCATTGGTAGAAATATTATTTCTCTACCTATGACGTCAGAGGTTCTAAAAATAATGAAATTGCACCATGGTTAATAATGAATTTTTATTCAGCTGTTTTGGCATCTGACGTTTCACTTAATTATTAAATCACATTGCTATTTACAAGTGTCTTTAGGCACCAAATTTATTTATTGCATGATAAATTAAAAATTAGTATCTATAAAACATGTTTTACAAAAAACACTTCGAAAAGTGAAAATCATTGGTCCATCATATTCAACCATAGATTATACAACATATATTACCGTAAGGATCATATATTACTAGAGGTATAACCCCCATATATTGATTTTTGAGGCAATAGATTCTCCCTTACAGTTTTCGCCTGTCCTCCTATTTCTGGGGGACTACCAGAATCATCACTTTGCATTTCACTTTCCATTTTTATATATTTTATCACACTTAACACGGAAACACTTTCTAACTTAATAATTTTAGCAGATCACCAGAAAATTTCTGCCAGAAATGTCAAGTTATTCATTTGTTTTTTTAATGGCCGCGAACGGCCAGCGTGATATTTTAAATTTATAAGCTTTTTCATTAAATTTTAGTAAAATAAATAAATAAATAGCTAATTAATTGTACTGGTAGTGAAAAAAATACTATATTTTCCACGTGAGTGAAGATTTAACATTTTAGACCGCGTCTTGCGGGCTTCGCGCTAGCGCGCTCATCCCGCAATTTGACGCAGGTCAAAAATGTTAAACTTCTCTCACTTGGTAAATAATATACTATTTCTCTTCTAGTAGGAGTAAATTTTATAAACAATTAATTTCTGTCACTTAAGATGTTTCAGTCCTTTGTGCAATTTTTACTAATTATTACCCAAGAAAATATCTTTAAACAACTTTTTATTTATTAAATATAATTAATTATAATTATTGCCAATTAATACAATCAATTAGCCAAATATTATGAAAACAATTTAAAAAAACTAAATTTTTAAACGTCAGTTCAAAGCATTTATTTGAACAAGTGTCTTCGATCAAAGCTACTTGATTTTTATAAAAACTTCAAGAAATATCATTTCTGTGAATAATTTATTTTATTATTTGAATAAAAATAGTTAAATAGTATATAAACTACGGTAGAGAAGACTATTATAGCCTCCCGGGATTTAATACTCTCGGCTATAAAAAAATTCTTCTCTACCTTGGTATATAATTACTATTATTACACATCTCAAAAATGAATTTAAATAAAAAAAATATGATTTCGAATTTCGAAAAATGTAAGAAAATTTTGAGCAAAAAATTATGAATAAGAAACATGAAATAACTGTTAAGGAAAACATATAGTTTCTATATAGAAAGGTGCTCCGGAGTGCAGTAAAGCAACCAAAATAAGCCCAGGGATAAAACATTTTTTTAGTTTTATTTCATTTTTTAAGTTAGTATGAAAAAAATCTCACACAATTCTCTACAAAAAAAGTGATATACTCTGACGCACGGGTCTGTGGCTACGAGAAATATATTTGAAATGTGTGTGCAAGTGAGAGGCCCGTTGCAGGCACGCATAAATATAACGCTTTTGACGGAAAGAAGAGGGCGCGCATGATTCCTCCCCCTTTCGTCGGAGACTTTGGTCATGCGGAGAACTATATGAATTTTTAAAATACGACTAAGTCTTGGGGTTACAGGCAACAGAAAGAAAAAATCTCACATAACTCTCTACTAAAAAAGTGGTATGTATTTTTGAAATACGACTTTAACTCTTGGGGTTACAGGCACCAAAAAGAAAAAATCTGGGTACTGAACCCTCATAGACCGAGTCTATCTCGCACTTGACCATTTTTTATTTTTTATTTATCTCGGCTTAAATCGTAGCAGGTAATTCTGTTAAAAAAAATATTGTTTTGTGTTTTATTTACGATGAATCTCGCTGCTCCAGTTAGTTTTGTTTGCGGAAACTTTTTTAATAAATAGCGTCGAAATGGATTTTTATTACTCTTTGCTGGCGCAGAAAATTATTATATATTTTTGTCCCGAAACAGCGTTTTTGCTGGATGATTTTGATTTTCGTACCAAAACGAGGCCGAAATTAATTAGGGAATTGTTTTGCAGAGCCGTAACTAGAGCTGTTTGCACCTGTAGTAGGTTAACACTTTGCGCCCCTATCCAATATAAAAACAACTTAAATATTTAAAGTTTTTTTATGAGGTTAAGGAAACAAAGAAAAGAGTAACAAAAATAAAACGCCTTCACATTTGACATTATTAATAAAATATGAACAAAAAAAAACTATCAAGTTCTTCATACCTAAAAGTAAGTAGGTATATTCTTTAGTCTTTGGCGCCCCTCTTAAGTGTTGCGCCCGTGGAAAATACCACCTTTGCCATGCCCTAGTTACGGCTCTGTTGTTTTGTATTTGAACTCCTTTACCAGAGATGTAAAATCCTTTAAGAATTACTGTGTTTTTATAGTATATTCAACTTCAAAACGAAGTGAGCGTAAACAAACGCACGTGACAACAACGGATTTAGTGACAGGGTAGGACTCAAAACAAAATATTTCCATATAACGGTCCATTGCAATGCATTGCACGCTTATTCGCAAGTACTCACGTGCTGACCTGTTTAATTTTCTACATCCCTACTCTCGCAACATTCGAGTGTTCTAACCAATGAAACCATGCGCCAGGTGCCGCGTGCGCGATTGTTTTATTTACTTCTACTGCATATTGAAGTTGAATATACTATAATATAATTTAGAATTAGGAACTCAAAATAAAATTGATTTTAAAATTATGGAACATGTTTCAACTGGTTAACATGTTTTTTATGTATAAAAAATTAATAATATATTATGTATCAAGTATACAAACTAAGTCTTTAGTGTTCGATACTAAAATTTTTTTGCTGAGACAGAGTCAAGGAAAAAAATCAGTCGAGAACTGTAAAATTATATCTTTTTTTTTATTCGATTGTATCTAAAAGCGCAACCTTTTCTGTAATAAACCTGTACGAAAAGTTAAATTTTTCGGCCTAGGCCGCAAAAGTAAAATAGTTTATTTATATTAAAACTGATGACATTTAAATTCTAACCTCAATGTATTTATTAATATATTACGATCGAATAAAAAATAGTGTATGATACACGGACGAAAACTGTTTTTAGGGCGATTAAGGTTGGCAACCTCGTTCTCTGAGCTCGGATGGTAATCGCTCTAAAAACTGTATTTTTCGTCCTTGTGTCATAAACTACTGTTACTATAAGAAAATAAGTTGTTATAAATTTAGCATTCGCTTGGCTTAAATGATTCATTTGGATTAAGATATTATTTAAAACAGGGCAGTTGGCAGAAAATCAGCATTCTTTAGTTTGGATAAAAATAAAAAGAAAATGGGAAAAGCCAAATTGAATATACGGAAGCGGTGTCAACGTTTTTTTTCGGAAATCCCTACGGATACCCGATAAAAACTAAAACCATTGATGGTTTGACATTTACCCCGACACCTTTAGAAGTTGAAAATTGAGACACAAAAAACCTTTATACGGCTTTTAAAAAATCATGTGTTATTGAACTAAGAAAAAAGCGTTAGATTAAAAGAAATCACAAACAAAAGCTTTAGTAAGCAACTAAATATTAAACGGAAGAGTTTTATAAAAGAGAGTATTAGGTTAAAATTAATAAATCCCTATTTTTGCCCGGACCTGAAAACATTACAAAAGATTACAAGATGACACATTGTTACAAAAATATTTGATTTTGGACAATCTTTTTTAAAGTAATCGTTTAATTAATAAGTAATCGTAGTTACAACTTTTTATAACTTTGTATTCTCATCAAAATCAAAGGGGAGCCCCTAGCACAAGTCAAAAGCTTATTTGGGGCTTTCCATGACTATGTACCTACACCAAAAATAAATAAATAAATAAATAAATAAATACTCCTCTGACATGAAGCTGCTGTATTCTGTATAAAATTGATCTACCTAACATCCTCCGATGAATAAGAAAAACATCCCGCATGCTTATTAGAAAGAAAATCTTTCACAAATTAAGCAAACATAATTAAAAAAAAAATCAAATCAGATTAACAGATTTTAATTATCATTTACTTAATTGCATACGTGTACTTTCAACATATGAAACGCGCACATAAGCTGCATTATTTTTATTGCCAATGGAGCTCTCTACAACTAGAATTATGAAACAAAAGACGTCTACCCTATCTCTATCTCATTTGTGCTACACTTTCCAGCCAACCAAATAAATACTGTATTTGTTTTTCATACAACAAATACAGTATATATTTGGTTGGCCGGAAAGTGTAGCAGTGAGCAGTGAGCGGCACGAACGAACATAGCTAATGAGAATCTGTAAAATAAGATAATTCTACTGAAATTTAGATGGCGCCAGTAATTTCTTTAAGCAATATATTTACACTTTTCGCCCGGCCAAGTAAATATTGTATTTGTTCAACAAAGAACAAATACAGAATTTGTTTGGTTGGGTGGAAATGGGAGTGTATGTATGTCTTCTATCCTTTTTGGGTAGAACTTTTGTCCCTGTCTAATCTAACGGGAGAAATCTCCATTGATTAGTAAATTTATAAGTAAATAAAAAGATTTAATAAAGTGCCTGTAAGGATTATAAACTGTGTAACGATATAAATCGTCACTTTGTAATATAGCAAGGGTTAATTAAACTATTCGTTTACTTACGTTATAATTTATGTTTATTTTGTATATAAATAGTTACGTACGTACAGAACTATTTTGTATCTGGGACTATTTTGTAGCAGGAACTGAATTCTAACCATATAAGTCTCTATTCCATAGTTCTACCTGAAAATAACATAAAGAAAACATAATTAGAATATGATTTTTAATAATAAAGAATCATATGACTTATTTCTCTATAATACATTTGTCTATGGACTTACCTGGTTTTTATATGTTTCAGAGTCTATTGAGGGTTGGATTTCACTGGCTTTCATCTGTAGCTTGTCTCTCCTGGAAAGTTGTGTATGCTTATTCCTTCGGGATAAACCAGAATTTGTTGAAAATAGTTTGCTGGAACTGCTCACTTAGATTCAGTATTTTGTTTATACTTAGTTCACAGGACACTTAGTATTCTGTTCGTATTTTTATTAGTTTTGCTGATAAACAATAAGTATTATTTATATTTGTTTCTTAGAGTAATATTTTGAGGTTAGATATCACTAATACGGATTTATTAGGAAATATTCTTTTTAGTTATTATTTTTGGTGTAGTTTCCGTTACCTTTATTAGGAATCCTATACGGTAAAACTGTAGTTGATAATGACTTGCATAGATGTCGCTAATAGTTCAGAAATAGTATTTTATTTACCTGAAGGGTTCATACTAGTGAATAAGGTCGATTTTCGTTCTTCTTGAAGCAACTCTGTTAAAATGGTGGTGTCTTACTAACGAGTGTTTATTTTCTGTAATCATCGAAGTAATCCTTCATGTATTTTTATTTAAAGTTAGTGAAAATGAATATTTAAACAATGCGGAAGATATTGTAACTGTTATTTTCTACAATTACGCATTTATAACGTTTCGATGGACATCGAAGACTTAGTATGACATCACCATTAATTAAGCACCATTACTAGACCATTAATTACTATTTCTATACCATTAATTACCATTACTACACCATTACTCACCATTTCTATACCATTAATATGGAATTACATTAATTTAAGTTGAAGTTTATTTTGGTATATTTGATATAGAAGTTCTCCGCATGGAGTGATGTTCTGTTGGAACATGGTTCTGTAATTTTCGGCATAGATAAATTCTATGTAACTGTCTAGCAGACAATTTTACATTGGACATAATTTTCAAAAGTATATTTTATCCCGGACAACATTTTCGATAATACATTTTATCCTGGAAGATGATTTTTTCAAAGTAGATGGGACAGCCTATATTTTTTTTCTTTCATTTGAGAAATGAATTCATCAGCATAGGGGAGACTTGTGCAGATGGAGACGATGGAATTCATACCTCATGGATTTTGCAGAAACCAGCTAAGTACTCATTCTAAAAACTTTTGAAAGCAATATTTCATATTTTTAAATTCTTTTATTTCAATATTCTTATAACTGTAAACTTTATCAGATCTGATATAGTATTGTTTAATACTATATGCCCTTCTGGCTTTTGTTCATTTTTAGGTACTTATTTTTTTAAAAACATTTAATCTCATTTATTAATTATTAAATATCATACTTTTGATTAAATGATTTCTAATTTAAGCATGACTTTTATACACTGCAAGAAATGATTGCTGTTTACATACATTTCTTGGTGCTTGTTGAACTTCATGTTTTCTTTATACATTTAAGTCGAATGATTTCTGAATTTAGTAATTTTTATTAAGATTTCTTTAATTATATCTTAATATAATTACACATATTTTTTATATATATTAATACATTACTTGATGTGCTTTCATTAAGTTTATTTATAATAAATTTCTCAAATGAATTATCTTATTTTATTTAAGGGTTATATTTTCTCAAACTGAAAAGCTTAAGTATTTACACTAGGTTGTTACTTACCTAAAGGAGTAAAAGCTAAAGTAACTGGCGCCCCTAACAACATTAATCAATTCTTTCTATTTTTCCCTTGCCCATACCCATTGCTCCGCTGTCAAAACTAGCCGTTGGCAGTGAACGTATTAATTACGGTACAACTGAAATACAAATGAATGTACTATCGAGTAATTTTCTGCAACCTAAATTAAGGTATACAAATGTAACGTACGTAACGACGGAATAACCCCAAAGTGGTTTCTTTTTTAGACCTATGACCCTTTGCGGACGGATACATGAATTCGTGAAAAATAAATATTTATTTTGTTGAAACTATATTTTTAAACCCAAAAAAGAGTTGATACCGTCAAAAAATATTAATTAAAAAACTCAAAAATATTAAAAAATGGTAATCTACCATAAGGACCACTGCTGCAAGTAACATATTTTTTTGAAAAAGGATATGAATATGATAAATTTAATTTATCCAATACATACAGATAATGAGACAATTGCCAGCTTTATTTTAAATACATAAACTCGATATAAGTTAAAATATTTAATTTTTACAAAATTAAATTAAGTGGTAATTATGGTAATTAAAAAGTTCTTTTTGAAAACGAACATGAATTTATTTAAAGAGATATTTGAAGATATGATCAGAAATCCTGATAGAAAATTTGTTGTGATCCACTACTAAAATTTCCTTGTTAAATTAATTTTGTCAAAATTAATGGAAGGCCCCTAGCACAAGCATAAAGCTTATTTGGGGCTCTCCATGACTATGTGTATCGTTTCTAAAATAAATAAATAATAATAATAACCCCTGCGTGGTTTTTACTTTATTGAGTGGATAATTATTTATTTTACCCACTCAACTGTCACTTGTCAAATTATTTTCTTGTAAATGTGATTAAAATTTTTAATAAAAATAAAAACAGTCTAGTTTTTCCATTTGGGTTCATAAGGATACGCAAAATATCATATTTAAGAAAAAAGAAGCTCATAAAAAGTTTAAGTTATCAAATTTGCCCCTTGATTATCAAGTGTTTTCTGATTTAAGAAAGGCATGCGAAGAAAAATTAAAATTAGATCACGACTTGTACATAACAGATATACAAGAAGGCATTATTGATGATTCAAAAAATTTTTGGGGTTATATAAAATCCGTTAAAACTGATACAGAAGTACCAAACATTATAAACTTTCAAGGAAATCCCTATTCAGGCGGTCAAAATATATGTAATGCTTTCGCTTCTTTTTTCAAAAGTACTTATCAAGACTCAAATTTGAATACCTTAGATTCTAGCTATGATTCCACATTAAATAATTTTTCTTTCTTTGATTTAATCTCTAGATTAAACAACAACAACACTAGTGGACCCGATGGCATACCTGGGACCTTTATTAAGAAATGCCTTTCTTTGGTTGAGCCATTGTTAATTATTTTCAGAAAATGTTTGAACAATGGTGATTATCCTATAGCATGGAAAACCTCGAAAGTCATTCCAATTTACAAAACAAACAGTAAGTCGAATATCAGTAATTACCGCCCAATATGTGTTAATTCGAATTTTGCTAAAATGTTCGATTTTATTGTTTCAAATCAAGTAATGCAGCATGTCAAACATACAATTATTGACGAACAACATGGATTCATATCGGGTAAGTCCACTGAAACCAACTTATTTTTATTTACTAATTTAATAACAACATCCCTAGAGGAGGGACACGTTGTTGAATGTATTTTCACCGACTTGCAGAAGGCCTTTGATAGAGTACCAGTACCGCTGCTTCTATTGAAACTAGAAAAATTTTACCATATTAATGGTCCACTCTTATCATGTTTAAGCTCTATGTTAAATGGACGTAAACAGTTTGTATATTTAAATGGCTTTATCTCAGACGTGTTCGATGTTCTCTCAGGTGTTGGCCAGGGTACCCATTTGGGTCCAATACTGTTCTTGTTGTTTATAAATGATGTCAAAAAAATCTTAACTGTCTTATTCCTTTTATTTGCCGATGATTGCAAACTTTTCAAGGTTATTAAATGTCTTGCTGATAGGATTCATCTTCAAAACGATCTTACTCTGTTTAATAACTGGTGTAAGTCAAATGGGTTATGTTTAAACATTTCAAAATGTAAATCAATGACCTTCACTAGGAAATTAATGCCCACTTACGGTGTATATTGTATAGATAATGTCCCAATCGATAGAGTTGAAGTTTTTAAAGATTTAGGTGTTCACCTTGATACCAAATTAAATTTTACTGATCATATTGACAAGATAGTTACTAAGGCAAATAAAAATTTAGGGTTTATTAAACGATATACTACTACGTTTACTGATACACGATGTCTAATTGTTTTATACACTAGTTTTGTTCGGTCAGGCCTAGAATACGGGTCATTGATTTGGTCGCCAAGTTATACAACCCATATATTACGTTTAGAAAATATTCAAAAAAAAAAAAATATTAGATTACTGTGTTTCAAAAATAACATTGACTATGCAAATAGCAACATTAACGAGTTGTTAACTTATTTTACTTTACCTTTATTGGAGAAACGTCGTTCATACTACGATATTATGTTTATTTACAAAGTTTTTCACTTCATAATAAAATGTCCACCAATTCTTTCACAATTTTCTATCTGTGTTCCATTAGCAAACTTAAGGTTTAATAATTTATTTTTTGTTCCATTTCACCGAACAAACTATGGAATGCACTCTCCTTTATGTAGAATGACCAATTTAATAAACACAATCAATGACTGTGATATTTTTTATTTAAGTTTAAATAAATTTAAAAATAACATTAAAAGAGTATTATATTAATTATACGTTAGAAAATTTGTGAAAATTGAGCTTACCTATCTAAAAGGGTTTAAACCCAAAACAAATAAACACCAGTACAAAAAGATGATTTAAATGTAATCATCTTATTATTAATAACCACTGGTGTTTATTTGTTTTGGGTTTAAACCCTTTTAGATAGGTAAGCTCAATTTTCACAAATTTTCCACTTTTTATATTTTTTTGTAGTTTTTCTTATTATTTAAGCTTTTTTTATACTTTTTATAGATGTTATATGCCCGAAGATGGTTTTTTAAAAACCGAAATGCATCGCATTTATTTTAATAAATGATCAGAAATTAAGGCGTCTCTTATTTATTACAATGACTATTTCTGAGACGAGAAAATTTACAAACCATATAACATGTTTTATTCTATTGTACTTAAATGTTTGTAAAAAAGGATATCCGTTAATAAATAAATAATAATAAAATAATAAGATATTTATTGGATAAAACCTTGTAGGGTATTCATGGGTAAATCGATATTGCCCTCTCATGGGCAACATCTTACTTTACTCACTAGTACCATAATAGTTATTTATGGTACTAGTGGGTAAAGTAAGATATTGCCCATGAGAAAATTAACGAGGCTTCCGCCAAGCAGGTTAATTTTCGAGAGGGCAATATCGGTTTACCCATGAGTGCCATACAAGGTTTTAACCAATAAATAGATTAGAAATTCATATTTTTATTAAAAATTTTAATGACATTTACAAGAAAATAATTTGACAAGTGACAGTTGAGTGGGTAAAATAAATAATTATCCACTCAATAAAGTAAAAGCCACGCAGGGGTTATTATTGAGTTTATGTATTTAAAATAAAGCTGGTAATTGTCTCATTATCTGTATTTATTGAATAAATAACTATTATTCAATTTTCATGACTATTGTTCACTTTCCAGTCATTTTACACTAAAAATACCAAACATATGAATTAACAAACTTGCAGAAACAAGTGTGCACTCATTGTGATTTTTTAACGTCGGTTTCTACAGATTAAGTGATGTTTTAAGATAGGAACTATATTTTCAATAGTTGGCATCGCAGGCTACATGATAACGTTACTCACTGGTTACCCACTTGTTATCACTAAGCTACAACGTTCATACATTACATTTACATTTTTACATTTTTGTTTAACCTCGTACTATTCTACTTAATTAAGCATCCCCTAAGTCCAGGACTTGTGTGGGCTAGTAGTAGAGGGAATCACCGGCTTTAATTGACTTTGGAACCAATTTATAGGAAGTGTCCGCTTCACTTACGCCTTTGCCAAATTTCAATTATTAATTAACTGAAAAAGGCAAATCGGCTCCGGTGAGAATCGAACTCACGATATTTGGGTAGTAAACTCGTCAAGTACGACGCGGTAGTCCACTACACCAATTCTCTCATTAAAAGGTGGTATCAATATAGGACCACTAGTCCCCAAAGGGTTAATGATTCAGAGTTGGCAACCCTAATTTATAGGGTCGCACACAGGCGGGATTTTCTAAATTCATGGCCAAAACCCTCGAAAGCGAAATTGCTTCAAATAGTTGCCTCTATCGTTTTTTATCTTCTCTATAAACTGTACCAATAGATGGTGCCAAAGTCGTTTTTCTATCAAAACAAACCGAAAATGTCAGTTCAAAAATCGGGTTTCAAGAAACTAATTTTGAAACGTTATTTTTCCAGAAAAATCAAGTTTTTTTCATATAAATATCAAAGTTGTTGCTTTTTTTAAGCAGTTTTTTAAAATGGATTTAAATTCCGTATTTATTTTTTACAAAAAAGTATTGTTTTTAGTTTAAAAGGGGAAGTCATAAGTTTTAGTCTGTAAATTTGGTTGCTTTTTTTTAAACTTGTATTACGACTTGGCAAAAAGTTTCAGATTAATCAGCATTAAGCAACTTTTTACACCTGGTTGAGAAGATTAATGTGTTTGCTAATTATTAAAACAAGAATTTGCTGCTAATATCCCCCGCCCTCCCCTCCCCAAACCTAAAAAATGTCTAAGACAGGCAGATTTAGTTTTAGGTATTTTTGCAGTAAAAACATATTACTGCCAACAAAATAATATTTTCCCCCGTAGGTCTAGGTTTATTAATAAACTAATAAAAAAAATGAAAAACCAAAAATTTTTCAAAAAATATTTCAAAAATTTTTTTTGAAAAAAAATAAAAAAAAAATTTTTTTCGAAAAAAAAATCTTTTTTTGAAAAACGAAAAGAAAAAATTAAAAAAAAAATGTTTAAAAAATATTTTTATTACATTTTACCCCCTTACCCCACCTCGATATTCATCATCTGCTAATTTTGATAAAGGCGGCAGCCATATTGGATCCGCCATTTTGTAAAAATTAAAATAAGTATTACATTCGTAATCAGCGACCTCAAAAACCCCTGTACGATGGTTTTTAGTAAAAAATCTGCAAATTTTGATATAGGCGGTAGCCATATTGGATCCGCCATTTTGTAAAAAATAATTTGAATATTAAATTTGTATTCAGCAGCCCCAAAAACCCCTAAGTACAAGTTTTGGTATAAATTGGAGCTTATTAAGGGTTTTGGCCATGAATTTAGAAAATTCCGCCTGTGTGGGTCGGGAAGAGTAAAAAATGAAAGACGAGTTAACTGGATTCCGTACAAAACTGTCACGTGAAAATTCTCTTGAAACGTACAAATTGAGCAGACAGCTTGCGCTATCTTTATGTCTAAATAGTTCTTTTATACTTGTTTAACGCGCGCAGGAAAATCCAATTTTTTAAAGAATATGACATTATAATTCCATCATATATTGTGCAGGGTATTTTTGCAGTAAAATGGGATTAGTACTGTTCGTATAAAATACATTTTTACATCAAAAAGAAATCAAGCGAGCAGGATATAAACAGCTTTTCTTTATATTTTATTTCTAGGTTAAAAAGAAAAATAGTCGATTTACCATTGAAAGTATTCATTTATTTTTTATTCATTTAGTTTATATCTCGGACCTATTATTAGGTGTTTTATACTCTTTTCTATTGTATAAAAATCTTTAAACACTTTTAACATTAACTTTCGACACTGTCATTGTAATTGTAATCGATCCCATCTTCCTTCAATTTTACATCCCCCCAAATTACCCAAACCAAATGTTATTATCTATAGGCCGACGCACTATGTCGCCAAATGAAAAAAAAAGTGTCCAAAATTATTAAAATAAGGTGGGAACACTTTAATATACATAAAAAATAGTTTAGTCGCAATTTTGAGTTTTAATATTGAAGTTTTGCGACTAAAAGGGTTAATTTGAGGAGCGTTTTTAGAATTATTTGAAATATTTATTTTTGCGCAGCAAAACGAGGTAACCTAGTTTTTAATTTTGAAAATAATCCCATGTTAATCCATGAAAAAAATATAAAAATGACACGAATTTTTTTGAGGTTGTCCCGATATTTAATGCCACAATTGTACGTAAAAAATATTTTTTGGTATATATTTATAAATTAATTTTTAAAGACGTATACTTGTTATGCTTCTTTCAAATTTTAAGCCAAAATGTTAGTTTGTTTAGAAATTAGGATGTTTTTTGTGTAAGCATGTCAAAATAAGTTTTTGAGCAACCGCTGTGCATCGACATGAATATTGGATTGGCGCATATTTCCAAATTTATTGAAAATAAAATTAATGAGTTTTTTCTAATGTAGAAAAGTATAGTGAATAAAGAACTTTCATTTTCGGGTTTAGACCGTGTTAATGGATTTTCACTTTCCGACGTTTCGTCTCTTACTACTAGAGACATCTTCAGGGATTAATCTGAAACTAAGTTTCAAATCAACTTGTGTCACTTTTTATGACGAGTTGTGGTTATTCACCCGTGAGCTTTTTTCCTATCAAAGACTTCCATATTGCAGGTAAGTGGTAACCAGTGTCCCGATTGATATTGTTAGGATGCTTGATGATTTCTATCGACTCCCGTATCTTCCTTGGCATTTTTCTGTTTTCTGTTAATATTTGTTTTGTTTCAGACAAATTGATTTTATGACCAATGGGATCCCCATTATCACCCCCTGCGGCCAATGCTTTCATGGAATACTTCGAGAAAAAAGCTATTGAGTCATTTCCATTAAAACCTAAAATTTGGCGCAGATACGTAGACGATGTCTATGCTATTTGGCCCCATGGCATGGAAAGCCTTCAAGGTTTTCTAAATCACCTCAATTCCCAACATAAATCTATACGGTTTACGATGGAAATTGGGAACAACGGATCACTTCCCTTTTTGGACGTTTTGGTTTACAAAACGGAAAATGGCTCAATAGGACACTCGGTATACAGGAAGAAAACCCACACTGACAGATACCTAAACGCATTTTCACATCACTATCCCTCTCAAAAACGCTCGGTAGTTAATTCACTTGTTCATAGGGCTTTCATGATTTCAGACAAGAATTCCCTAGACACAGAACTCCTTAAACCAACCAAAGCCTTGACCATGAACGGTTATACCAAAAAAGACATTAATAAGACCATATACAAATACAGAAATCCCAGACCCAAACAACAGGAAAATAGTGACAATGACAGACAGACACAAGTTATACTTCCCTATGTAAGCGGTATCACGGATAAAATAGGTAAACTTTTGAAAAAGTCAAATATTAAGCCTATATTTCGGTCCAACCAAAAATTAGGTCAATGTTTGACTTCAACAAAAGACAAAATACCCCTGAGTTCAGAAGGCGTATATAAAATACCCTGCTCCTGTGGTACGGTTTACATAGGTGAAACTAAGAGAAAAATTTCTACAAGACTTCAAGAGCATGAGCGCAATATAAGAAAGAAACAAATTTCCTTATCGGCAGTAGCCGAACATGTACATGAAACAGGTCATAAAATCAATTTGTCTGAAACAAAACAAATATTAACAGAAAACAGAAAAATGCCAAGGAAGATACGGGAATCGATAGAAATCATCAAGCATCCTAACAATATCAATCGGGACACTGGTTACCACTTACCTGCAATATGGAAGTCTTTGATAGGAAAAAAGCTCGTCACGGGTGAATAACCACAACTCGTCATAAATAGTGACACAAGTTGATTCGAAACTTAGTTTCAGATTAATCCCTGAAGATGTCTCTAGTAGTAAGAGACGAAACGTCGGAAAGTGAAAATCCATTAACACGGTCTAAACCCGAAAGTGAAAGTTCTTTATATCTTAATGGCCGTGAAAGCTTAAAATCTAATATAGTGAATAACTTTAAATGGTTGTTGATCCTTATTTCTTAATTACAATTTGCCTATTTATGGACACTTTTTTCATAGTGCGACGTCGAGATATTGATGGCAGTGAAACCACCGCTTTTTGTAGAATACCAGTCAAGTAGATACGTAACTAAATACGTTACTGCTGTAACGTATTTGCGGCATCTACTTGACTGGTATACCAGAATCAATACCTTGGCGTCGACCTATAGTTATATCTAAATGTGCCCAAACCATTAATTTTGAAAATATATTTAAAATAAAAATTCTACTTTGACTTTTGATGTTTTTTATCTCCATTTTCTAGTCTTGATTTTGCGAGAAATAGTAAATAGTGACATAGTGACAATATAAATTTATTATTCCATCAATCTATTTTCTAATCATCGTACAGAGTGATATTGGTAGACTGACAGTTTCGGGCTGCTGGCCCTCTTCAGTACCAAGAGTCAACTCTGCACGCTGATTAAGAAAACGGTTTTAGACTTTATTCGCAAAAGGATGATGTAGACTTTATCTATCTATTGCTAGATGTAGACAACTACTCATACCTCTCCTAGTCTGGAGACTTGGAATGGTAGCAAGTTGAAGACTTGTGTGTCTCAAGCACATAGTACCACTAACGAGTGGTTAGGCGCAGAATTATCAAGGACAGAAATTTTTAATATTAAAAAAATTATAAAAATATTAATTTATTATTCCATCAATCTATTTTGTAATCATCGTACAGAGTGGTATTGGTAGATTGACAGTTTCGGGCTGCTGGCCCTCTTCAGTACCAAGAGTCAACTCTGCACGCTAATTAAGAAAATGGTTTTAGACTTTATTCGCAAAAGGAATATAGCCATTAGATTGTGCGCCATCTATTGCTAGATGTAGACAACTACTCATACCTCTCATAATCTGGAGACTTTGAATGGTAGCGAGTTGAAGACTTGTGTGTCTCAAGCACATAGTATCACTAACGAGTGGTTAGGCGTAGAATTATCAAGGACAGAAATTTTTAATTTTAAACAAAATTATAAAAATATTAATTTATTATTCCATCAATCTATTTTCTAATCATCGTACAGAGTGATATTGGTAGACTGACAGTTTCGGGCTACTGTCCCTCTTCAGTACCAAGAGTCAACTCTGCACGCTGATTAAGAAAACGGTTTTAGACTTTATTAGCAAAAGGAATATAGCTATTAGATTGATGTAGACTTTTGCGCCATCTATTGCTAGATGTAGACAACTATTCATACCTCTCCTAGTCTGGAGACTTTGAATGGTAGCAAGTTGAAGCAGCCCGAAACTGTCAGTCTACCAATATCACTCTGTACGATGAAAATAGATTGATGGAATAATAAATTAATATTTTTATAATTTGGTTTAAAATTAAAAATTTCTGTCCTTGATAGTTACAATAGTGGCGATATTCTTTTCTCATAAATTATGACTCGTAATCTTTTTCAAATATCTATTATATCTCGATCAATTCGGTATAAAATTAATGTTATCTATTATTTGTACTGAAATGGGGAAAAGGTTTCCTGAATAGCGGCATTATTTTTCGCAATGTTATAAATGCGAGAACGGTCTAAAATAGAGGTTCTTACGATACTCCCCAATAATAATAAATCTGTGCTCTCTAGAGTATAACATCTGATACATTTGCTTAAAAAGTAAGAACATTTGTTTCATAATTGAATAGATTTTTCATCGAATACACGTTATGTCTCCGGTTTACATAGAAAACTATTTTACATTTGCATCATGTGAAATCAATTCTTCTATAACCCAGATTATCTTGTAACAGAGTGGTCACCCTGTATATATTGAGTATTTATATTTTTAATTTTATGGTTATTGAACGTGACATAGCATTGTTCTTAACGGGCGGTTTGCTATTTATTTTTACAGATGCTAATATTATTAGTATTTGGGAAGCTTGCATTTTGTGTAATTGAGGCGTTTACATAAAAAGGGGGTACATTTTTATTAGATTAATTAATTGGTTAATTCGGTTTTCTTAATTAATAAATATGGGAATATCTTTAATGATGTTGTTTTAGATACTGGCAATAGTTAGGGATTGTTTGTAAAAATGGTTTTTTCTACTTCGAAGCAATGTCATGAAAATCAATATCAATCAATATGTAAAAGTAGTTTTTTTAATCATTTCGCTTTAAATTAAATTTAAATTCATTTTCAGTAATTTAAAGTAATTCAGTTTATTTTGATCGAAAACTCCTCAGATATTTTCGTTAATAGTTTTATGACTGGTATATCGGCATCTCTGGGAAGGGAAATCTTTGCCTGTGTTTAGTTATGGTCAAAAATGGGATTCGGAAATATGTAGTCGTCTAGTTAAGTTGGGTATATATTAAGTTGGAAATTTTAGAATTAACGTAATATGTGAAAATTTAAAGTAAAATTTAGAGTCGCGTGTATAGATATCTGAAGGGTAAAGATGCTATTTATTCATAATTTTTTTCATTTCAAATTAAAATATTTTGTTGTTTTTAATTTGTTTTTAACTTTTCATTTTTCTTTCATTAAATTCTTTTAATTGTTGTTTAATCCTTTTGTTTTATTGGCAAGATATATTTTATTTAATTTAAAATATATTTGAAGTTTTTTACCTTTCGCATATCTACAGTTTGTGTTATAAGAAGAAGTCTTCGCTGGAATAAGAAAGTCAGATAAGTATAAAGTAGTAATTAGATTCTTATATTAACATTTGTTATCATATGATATATGATATTGTGATAATATTATGTAATATTATTACTGGTGGCACGCTACCCAAATAGCAACTATACAGCTATTTGTATTCGATACGCCTCCAAATAATAGTGTGTGGTTCTAAATTAATGTCTTAGATAATTAATATTTTTGGCTTTAATTGGGACCAGCACCCTATTACAATCTGTCGATTTTTATTCCTTAAAGCTGGTAATTTATTACTAAAAAGTACCTTTATTATCCACGGGGAAAATGATTCTTTAGCGCGCAACATTTGGGCGCCAAAAATGTAACGTGGTAAATCCTTGCCGCAAGGGCTCTTCGCAATTGTAGGGGGGGGTGGGGTGCTTTGTGACGTTACAAAATATATTAATAATATTTTACCCAAAAAAACTTCCTTGGTAATTTTTCATTAATGTCAAAATTTATTTTAAATTATTATTTTGTGTTACAGAAATTTTGTTGAAAAATGAAACTAGGTCATAGAAAAACTTTCACAGGTTTTTGAAAACGTGAATATTAACCAGTAGATATCAATTTTAGCCTTACGACAAAGAATTCTTATATTAGAACCGGCAATTATATTGGTAAAAATATTTTAAAACTTCGCGACGCCTAAGCGCGCCTATACTGCGAATCGTCTAGTTTGTACTAAAACATAGTCAAACATCTAAGAATCCATTCTAGGCTTTTTGCAGATCTTAAAAATTAGTTTTACTTTTAGAGTAATATTTATATATACTATTTTTTTTTTTATTTTTTATGTATTTATTAGTGTGGGCCGTTCCTACACAGTGCGACCCTGCATTTTATAAGTTTTAAGAGATGTGCACCAAAAGTTTTTTTTAGATTAATAAAATAGGTTTATTGGTTATTAAAAATCACTATGTTTAAAAATCGCAACAGATCCTTTTGATAATTTAAAGCCTATTTTAATATTTTTTTTTTATTTTCATTTTTTTTAAAACTCTTTTAAACGTATTATCTCGCCTAATAAACTTATTTAAAAAAAATTACGCTAGTGAGCCCTTCAGTGAACCTTAAAAAAAGTTTAAACAATTATAAATCCTATTAAATACCATTTATTGCGCGTTAATAGCTGAATTAAATTGCAAATTAGTATTGTATTTTTCTTAAACATCTAAAAACTAAAAACTTTTAAAAAACGTTACCTTAAAAACTAAATTAAATCCTATTAGATGAAAATTCAATAACTGCCTTTAAAAGTTGCTGACCATAGCGTGGGTCGTTAAAATTATTCATTTTGTGTTTATTCCAGACAGTAAGGAATTCTCTGTGAATAGACTCCCCAGCCTGTTCTGACCAAATTCCTAAGCCACTCTCTAAATAGGAAACACTGTCTTTATGGTGATGCAATATGCAATTAATTTTAGGAGTTTTTGATACCCCGGAATCATTTAAAACTGCTTCCAGATGTTTGAGATCTGATTGTTGTACTTCAGTTTTTGTTGTACCGAAACATTTATCGACGATTTTGTTCATCACATTGAATGACGCAACAAATGGCATAACCAGAACTTGATTCACATTTCCCAGTACTTCTTTTGATTTTAATTCATTGGTATGCTTTAGGAGCTTTCTACAAGCATTGTAACGTCAACCTATCCTTGCCCCTATTGTCATATTTTTCTGTAAGAAATGAGAGCGTATAAATCTGCTGCCAAGGAGCTAAGAACCTATGGTGATTTGGAAATTCATTTTAATAAATTTAGTTTATCATTAGATAAGAACAATAAAAGAGCCAAAGAGTCTTTTAGTATTGTCAATAAACCTTTGAAGAGAACGAAAATGTGCGAGTTTTTCAGAAGTGCATCATACCTGAATTACCTTTGCTGCAAGGATTTGTGAATCACCTCTTTTGGAAAGGCCTGGTCCCATTGCTGGGAAGAGAGAGCGCTCTTAAATGGCCCAAGAATTTAAATATAATTGCCAAGAATTATCAAGGAGAAATTTTCGATGGCAATGCTTGTAGAAAGCTCCTAAAGCATGCCAATGAATTAACATCAAAAGAAGTACTGGGAAATGTGAATCAAGTTCTGGTTATGCCATTTGTTGCGTCATTCAATGTGATGAACAAAATCGTCGATAAATGTTTCGGTACAACAAAAACTGAAGTACAACTCAAATCAGATCTCAAACATCTGGAAGCAGTTTTAAATGATTCCGGGGTATCAAAAACTCCTAAAATTAATTGCATATTGCATCACCATAAAGACAGTGTTTCCTATTTAGAGAGTGGCTTAGGAATTTGGTCAAAACAGGCTGGGGAGTCTATTCACAGAGAATTCCTTACTGTCTGGAATAAACACAAAATGAATAATTTTTTACGACCCACGCTATGGTCAGCAACTTTTAAAGGCAGTTATTGAATTTTCATCTAATAGGATTTAATTTAGTTTTTAAGGTAACGTTTTTTAAAAGTTTTTAGTTTTTAGATGTTTAAGAAAAATACAATACTAATTTGCAATTTAATTCAGCTATTAACGCGCAATAAATGGTATTTAATAGGATTTATAATTGTTTAAACTTTTTTTAAGGTTTACTAAAGGGCTCACTAGCGTAATTTTTTTTAAAATAAGTTTATTAGGCGAGATAATACGTTTAAAAGAGTTTAAAAAAATGAAAATAAAAAAAAATATTAAAATAGGCCCTAAATTATGAAAAGGATCTGTTGCGATTTTTAAACATAGTGATTTTTAATAACCAATAAACCTATTTTATTAATCTAAAAAAAAATTTTGGTGCACATCTCTTAAAACTATAAAATTGCAGGGTCGCACTGTGCCTATATAGGTGTTTTATTTTTTTTTAATTTGAAAATCCAATAGGGGGGAAAAGATGCGCGTTGCAAAGAGAAAAAAAGCCTATATTTTGTTTTATTTATTTTTTCAATTTTTGTGCCCTCTACAAAGGTGTACATTTTGTAACTTTTAGGAAAAATGTTAATAAAATAAAAATAAGAAAACTTAATAAGAAAAATGCAAAAACTGTTTTATTGCTAAAACAAAGAAGTTTTACAACCGAAAATAATATTTACAAACATCATAGGCCATATTTAAAGCCACTCTATATTCTGCTTTGTGGTGAAAGTGAGGCGTTATTTCACGTGATTTAACTCTTACGCGAATAACTCTAAAAATTACTCCGAAAAAATAAAAAAATATGTGGGCGAATAGAGAATTTTATAAGCTTTAAAATGATGTACCACACGACCCCCATTTCTGTTAAAAAAAATTCCCTTCGCCCCCTGTCGCCATCGTGCCCCCTAAGCACACAAAATATATACCAAAAAAATATTTAGGTTATGTTATTTATGTGTTCCAAATTTCCAGTTGATATCTTAAGCCGTTTAAAACTTAATGGGGGGAGGCGGACTTTTGACACGCTGTGTATACATTACAAATGTGAAAAAATACGATATTTTCATTATTATTAAATGCTTTGTAGAGGGCTCAAGATGACCTTTAATCTGATTCTGCTTTTGCACACACATTAGGCATATTAGAAGGCATATTTTGGCGGGTATTGCGTTTTGATGTTCCAGATTTCAATTTATCGGCCCACCCTAGTAATTATTCTTTGTTTTTACATCCATTAATATTAAACGCCATAAATACATAAGATACATATCTTATAATATTTGGACGAGCCTCAAAGTATAGTTACAATTAAGTTATTCTAAATAAATATAAAAAGTAACATCGCTTTGGTATACTAAATAAACATATCTAAAAAGTAACAGGGCTTTGTTATAAGTATTTTAAAAATACATGTATAAAATAAATGTGTATTTGAATTGTTTTGTACAATAGTTTCCAATATTTCATTTAAATATTTGTTTATTACAAAATTTCAGAGAAACACGAACTTTTAAATTTTTATTTGCAGGTTTTATTAAAAGCTTGACAAGCCTTTCGCATGAGCGATTTGTGTACTGGCTATTAATTTGACGAATGTATGTCATAAATTATTGTTATGGAAAAAAGTGGCGTTATAAATTCGTCATTTCTAAATTTCTATCAGTAATATATTTAACTCAGTTTAATAAATCAATGTATAGATAAAGTTAATTATGCTTGCTATTTTAAATTTTCTAGTTAGTATTATATGCCTAATTTAGTATTAAAACTAAAAACTTTTTCTAAAATTTAGATTTTTTCTTTATTAAGAACACTGAAAATATATATCTGGTTGGGTCAACCAAATCATTAGTTAAATACGGAACAACTTTTTGCTTCAACCAGAAAACTGTAAATGGAAACAAGACAAATTGGTTTGCTTACCAGATCCTTAAAATCTTTTTTTTTACTGGTTCTGTTTGTATAGTCTTGTATACAATATACGGTGTGGTCCAAAAGTCACCCCCCTCTTAACTTTTAAACCAAGTCGGAAGGTAAAGCATTTGCTTTCGACGCTGAAAGTCCGGATTCGATACACAGTTCCGGCGGATGACTTTTTTATGTAAATCCAAGGTCCAACGCCAGATCAGGTAATTTTTTTGTAGTTGTATGTGATACAACTGCGCTTGGTTTTAAATGTTTAAATAATGCCATATGCTGAATAAAAATTAAAAAAAAAATAGAAATCGATAATTATATTTGAGAAAAAAAATACTTGTCAAACACATTTACGGTTGGTTCACTTGCTAATAGATGGCGGTGGGTACTAGGGCATTTAGTTATTTCACAAGTACAATTTTTCTCAAATTCATTTATCGATTTTTCAATAACTTTTATTTGGGTTGGTTCCGTTCTGCAAAAATCCGTCAAATTAATAGTAGGTATATTTATTGTATTATAGTTTTGTTTTTTCAGTGTAGACAATTGTGGATGTTGCAGTTGTTTTAAGTAAACATGTGTCGGAATATTCAGATCATTTTTCTCAGTGTAATAACAAGCTGTGAAGATATATAACTTTCTTATGTTGGGGGGATTCTTTCAATTTCAGTAGGCTTCGTGTCTTTACCAAGATTAATTTTTGCTAAGAAAAAAGTCTATCGGATTATTCTTTCCCGAGTTATTATCGTTTCGGAAAGAAAACTTGACATGCGCATAAACGGACGGACATTTTTAACGCACAAAAATTTTTCATTTTGGACAAATCTATTCTTTTTTCGAGGTCCAAAGTAAACGTATAATACTCCTCTGCTGTAAAGCTATGAGGAGTATAATTAAATTGTGTATATCGATGGAAAGGATTCACGGTTCGCTGACCGTGTGCATCCAATGGATTGGCGCCTCGGCATTACTCCATTTCGTATAAAAAGCCCAAGGTATGGGATAATCGATATTAATTAATAAAAAAAAATCGGAATTTAATAACATTCTTTTAATACGTTGTTGGCACGATGTCTGGAAATAAAGATTTATTTCAACTTTCGAATAATAATAATAATATTATTATCTATCTATTCCGCAATGCATAACGGCCATTTAAAAAATAATTTAAAAAAGTCTTATTGGGCGCTCTTTTTCATTAAAAATTCCTAAAATTAGAACGAAAATATTTATCTTATTAAATATTTTAATTTTGTCCCACCCTACTCTTTTATTTATTTTATAATTTAGAGGCAAAAATGTTTTTCTATGCACTTTAGAGAAAAACTTTGAAGAAAAGAGTTGTATGGTTTGGACTTTTACCGTTTATTTATAATTATTTGTCATCTTACTTGTCATAAAAATATCTTTATTTTAATATCATATTATTATGTCATGTTACTTGTCATAAAAATACTTTTATTTCAATATCATATTATTTTTATTGTTTATAGTTTTTGAGATATAATTTTTTTTTGAGAAAAAATGCATTTTTACTGATGAGATAAAACCTTCTCCAATTTCTTTATTTTTTGTCAAAAATTAATAAAATTTTGCAAGCTTATCTTAAAAGGGTGTATCTAATTACTTTTTGTACAAAAAATAAAATGTTTTATATAGGCGTTTAAAATTAATAATCAAAATTTTGGATTTTCAAACATAAAAAACTCAATTATTACATCCATATTTCACAATATTTTTAGAATGTGCCCTTTTTAAAACCATACAACTTTTCCCTTTAAAGTTTTTCTCTAAAGTGGATAGTTTACTATATATCGACCGAGCCGGCTTCGTTGACACACCCTGTATATACAGCCTGTTCCAGAACTCGCGTACCGAAATTTGAGGGTATATTAAAAACCCTCTGGAAAATATGAAAAAAATTTCAAAAAAAATCCATCTTCGTTCAATTCAAAAATAAGAACGCTTTAAGTGGACCAATACTGTTGCTGATTATAAATTACCATTAAAGGTTGAGTTTGTAGCTATGGAAGCAAATTTAATTATTGCAGGTACATATTCTGTAGGTTGACATGGTGATTAATGTGACATAAATATTTATTAATGTCATAAAAAAATATCAAAACTTTCATGATGTTTACTTCAGAAGAGTATTGCGAAATGCTAATTTTATATGGCGAGTGTGGCCGGAGTGCTTCAGCTACATCTGTAGAATATTCTATTCGTTTTCCCAATAGAGAACATCCTAGCAGAAATGATATTTTAAGATTGGTGCAAAGGGCAAGAAATTCTAGAAATTTAACTCCAAACAAAAAAGAGATTGGAGGCGCTCCGCGAACTGCAAGAACTGTTGATAATGAAGAAGCTGTCATTCAGGCTTTTAAAGAAGAACCTGAAACAAGCCGGTATCGTGGCTAGAAATCTTGATATGTCTAAGACCTCTGTTCAACGAATTCTAAAAGATGAAAAAATGCATCCCTTTCATTACACTCGAGTACAATGCTTGACACCGGAGGACTATCCTTTACGAGTCGAATTTTGCACATGGCTGTTGCAGAAACATCAAGAAAATGAAAACTTTGTAAAAAGCATTCTTTTTACGGATGAGTCTGGTTTTCAAAGAGATGTTTTTTTTAATTCAAGGAATTCTCATGTTTGGGGACAGGAAAATCCCCATGCCTTCATGCAAGGAAATCCCCAACGAAGTTTTTCCTTGAATATTTGGGCCGGAATTTTGGGAGATGCTATAGTAAGTTATTTTGAGAAATAAACCATCATAAAATGCTTAAAATATTTGTTTTTAGGTTGGACCCCATGAGTTTCCTGGCAGATTGAATGGCGAAACCTACACTAACTTCTTAAGGGATGAAGTGGAAAATCTTATTGATGACATCCCACTTCAAAGGTTGGCAAATGTGGATAACATCTGGTTTCAACATGATGGCTGTCCAGTGCATTTCTCAGAAACGGCAAGAAGCCAACTCGACATCAGTTTTCCAAACAGTTGGATAGGCCGTGGGGGTCCCAGAAGGTGGCCTCCTAGATCCCCTGATCTCACTCCAATGGACTTCTTTTTATGGGGCCATGTAAAAAATTTAGTGTATAGAAATATGCCAGACACTGTAGAAGAACTAGGAGACCGAATACATGAAGCGCTTGAGTCAGTAACTCCAAATATGATTATTAATGCCAGGAGAAGCCTGTTAAAAAGAGCTGCTTTATGTGTTCAAGTTGGTGGAGGTCATTTTGAACATATTCTTTAGCATGCTTCATACATTGAACACGAGTTTGCTAACAATAATGCGTTTCTTCATCTTTTAGAGTTCATTAAACACAGGACAGACATATCAAGATTTCTTGCCACGTTACTAAGGCTTGTTCCAGATTATTCTTCAAAAGTCTAAATGACAGCTTCTTTATTATCAACAGTTTTTGCATTTCTATTTGCGTTTAAACTTCCAAAATTCCTTGCCCTCTGCACCAATCTTAAAATTACATTCTAGCTAGAATGTTCTCTTTTCGGAACACCGATAAAAATTTTTCCTATGTTCATTACTTTGAAATAAATAAATAAAATTCAGTTATTGTATTTTTATTTTATTAATTTGTATTAAGAATTTATAGCCAGTAAATCAAATAAAAGATCTGAGTTTCTAATAAAAAAAACACTACATTCAGCGCACTGAATGGAGTTGCAGCGGCAGTTTGTTGCTGCCGTCTAAGACGGGTATCATAAAACCACCGCCGGATGGAGTGACCCTATAAATAGAATATTTGATAGCTTCTGTCGGTTTTGTCAAAATATAATAACCTAAAAAGATTCTAGAGTTGAAAGTCTTAAACAATGCACGAGTCAACCATTAAAATGCAACCATAGTTACTAATAAGTAGGGAAAAACTAATTTTTAGGTAATTTAACATCAGCAACAGGATTGGTCAGATTAAATAGCTTCCTTTTTAATTAGTATTGAAGATGGATTTTTTTTTAATTTTTTTCATATTTTCCAGAGAGTTTTTAATATACCCTCATATTTCGGTACGCGAGTTCTGGAACAGGCTGTATAATATTTTTTCGCTCAGTTTATTATTTAAGAATTTTTGGACACTATACACAAGTTCACTGTATAGTGTGGGCCAATATCGAGATATTCATCGAAATATTTTTTTTTTGACTAATTAAAATGATTTCAATTCTTTAAAAATTAAAGGAGATATAATATTTGGTGTATCCGAAAGTTTATTTTTCATTTTTGAAAAGTTGAACCAAATCTTCATTCCCAGATACTGTAAACGGGTGTATCACGGTTTACCCAGGGATTAACAAGTTACGTTCAGTTCACTAGCTTCGCTAATAAAAAGCGGTGATTTTTTTTTCTGCCGGGTGTGTTTTGTTATCATAGGTCGGGGTCCATTTTTTTAAAAACAGGTTAAGGTAAAACTGATTTATTTTATAAACTAAACTAATTTTTATATTGTATAAAAGTAAAAGTAAGTATGGTTTGAGATAATCGATATAATATATAAAAAGTATAATATTATTACAAATAAATAAAAAAAAATGAAATTCAGTAACGTTCTTTTAATACCTTCCATTGAATAGTACCGGGTATATTACGATTTACCAGGGGATTAAAAAATTTTGTTCAGTGCACTAGGTTTTCTTTAAAAAATCGATGGATTCTACTACCATAGATTAAGAAAATAGTTATTTGCGCTCCTAGTAGAGATAAGTGAACTTTTCTGGGTGAGGTCGTATTTTGTGGCCCGAAGCGGAGCTGAGCTTCAGAAATACAACCAAAGAGAGAAAAGAAACTTACCTACGAGTATTACGTTTTTCTCACTATCAAGGAGTTAAAATCTTATTTTATTGATAATGTTTTTGATATTTATACACTGATAAAACAGTTTATTTGTGGATACAAAATAATTGATCGGATATGGCCAATTAAATTATTTGGTTGTGAGTAATAAAATTTTCTGTCGAATAAACTTTTGTTTCTATTAATAAATGATTTTGAAATTAAAATATTTATTTACATAAACTAAATGTTTATTTGACTAAAATAGTATATTATTTACCAAGTGAGAGAAGTTTAACAATTTTGACCTGCGTCAAATTGCGGGATGAGCGCGCTAGCGCGAAGCCCGCAAGACGCGGTCTAAAATGTTAAATCTTCACTCACGTGGAAAATATAGTATTTTTTTTCACTACCAGTACAATTAATTAGCTATTTATTTATTTATTTTACTAAAATTTAATGAAAACGCTTATAAATTTAAAATATCACGCTAGCCGTTCACGGCCATTAAAAAAACAAATGAATGACTTGACATTTCTGGCTGAAATTTTCTGTTGATCTGCTAAAATTATTAAGTTAGAGTGTTTCCGTGTTAAGTGTAATAAAATATATAAAAATGGAAAGTGAAATACAAAGTGATGATTCTGGTACTCCCCAGAAATAAGAGGACAGGCGACAACTGTGAGGGAGAATCTATTGCCTCAAAAATCAATATATGGGGGTTGTACCTATGATCCTTACGGTAATCTATGGGTTGTATAATCTATGGTTGAATATGATGGACCAATGATTTTCACTTTTTAAAGTGTTTTTTGTAAAACATGTTTTATAGGTACTAATTTAGTTAATATTTTTTAATTTATCATGCAATAAATAAATTTAGTGCCTAAAGACACTTGTAAATAGCAATGTAATTTAATAATTAAGTGAAACGTCAGATGCCAAAACAGCTGAATAAAAATTCATTATTAACCATGGTGCAATTTTATTATTTTTAGAACCTCTGACGTCATAGGTAGAGAAATAATATTTCTACCAATGAAAAGAACAGTAATAAAGATGTGCTTTTAGGCTGGTAGTGAAAAATAAAATTTATTACTCACAACCCAGCTCACAACCAAATAATTTAATTGGCCATATCCAAACAAATCTAAAAAATTTTTATCAGTGGCAATTCAACTAATCATTTTTCTATGAATTTGCTCTATTAAAACGCCTCGGTCAGCAAATTCCACATTCAAACAAAAATCAGTAATTTTGCGCTCTTAATAACTATTTTGTTAAAATTTTTAGATTTAGGGATCAAGAAAAAGTCAAGTTCTAAATAAATGTATTTTTTTTGTACCACCAATACCGTAAGTAATCCAAAGCTCGTTAACTTTTTTATAAGAAAGTCAGCACTTAGTCTTATTTTTTGTTTTAAAAGCGCCATATGCGTTAACGCGTGATGAAATGCAGGGATTTCTCAACTTCGCATGGCTTCTGCGCTCCTACGATAAAACCGTTTTATAGAGAATTTCATTACTAATTATAATTATTATTACTAAATTTAATACCACCATTTTTAAAATACATCTTTGCCTATTGTAAAGGTTAGTTTAATCAATTATAATAATAATTATTAGCACTAAACTAATTTTAGAGTTTAACCAATGAAAAGTGTCAAAAAATTCTGTCATTTCGTTTATTAAATTCTTAGTGAGTTTAGTTTTAATGGCTGGGCAAACCATGTATCATACATGTTTGTAAACGACAGGGCTTTGGAAGGAAACATGTTTGATTGGAAAGAGAGATAAATTATTCGCTCACCATGTAAATGTTTTCTTCTTATTCTGGGGTACCCCGTACATCATCTGCTGCTCATGTCTTGGTGGTATCGATGTGGGAAAGTGATTGGATTGTGGGATTTATAGCCTTAATGCACTTATAATTAATTGTTTATTGTTGGAAGAAAAAGTTAACCGCACAAAACGGAACGCGTGCCTTGCCGGTTGAGATTATTTTGAATCTCTTTCACGGCATCACAAATATTGTGCGTAGTCACGTTGTGTGCTAGGCAACCAGTTATACAGTAAAATAAATATCTGGTTACATACTTTAAGTTAATTAACTAAATACTACGTGTAGGTAACATAGTTAGTTATTATTAAAAAATCTTTAATAAAGAAGTCAGGAAATTCGTCAATTGCTGTAGATCGGTGGTTTGGTTTTCTATACACGTCATACGCGTCATTACACACAAGTTAAAAAATAATAAAAAATAAATAAAAAAAGAAATAGTTTATATGTAATTGTTTCTTTTGTTATTAAGCTATATTAAATATATATATTTTCGTGTTCAAGAGACATATTTCATTTCAGCTCAGTTCTAAAAGACATGACATTTTTATCGTTTCTTATATTTTCTGCAACGGTAAATTAGAAAGGGATACTTTTTCAAATAAAATTTTGTGACATGGAAAAAATACTTTCAAAGAAAAAATATGATTTATATATATATATAAACTAAATTTTTTAATAAGATTTTAAAATATAAAACGAAAAGATCATTTAAAATTATTTGGATATAGCAATTTAAAGATATTGCTACGCGTTTAAAAATAATATCCATTTTATTTTGTTTTGGTTAGTGATGAAACGATTTAATTATCACAATTACACAATGTCCAAAAATTGGATGTCACCCGCCAAAATTCTGAAATTGTCCATATCTTCTAGAAACGTCTAGAGACAAAAGGAAAAAATATTTAAAAAGAATATACCACGGCTATGTGTGGATAAATAGGAATTTAAAACACAATAATGTATTTTATCCAACATCTTCATAGAAAATAGTATATTACATAACTAGTGTGGAAAGTGTAATTTTTCACGCGAGTGGTAATGTTTAAGAACGAGCCTTCAGGCGAGTAAGGAAATCCCACGAGTGTAAAAAATACACTTTCCAACGAGTTATGTACACTATTTTTCCTACGATCCCGAAAAAATATAAAGCTTCTTAATTTAATATTTTCTATTTTTTATTAGTTTTGTTCGTTAAGACACTTTTCTGCACTGACGTAAACTTTTCATCCAACCAAATAAGTAGTAAATTTGTTCCTTAATTTTTAAACATGACAAAGAATGTGTCTAAATCTAGAAAATTTACACCGTAAATATCTATATAAAAAACATACCTACCTACATACATAAATATCAAACTAGTGTGATATAAGACGTTTTTTAAAGAACAAAAGAGTGTGCTAAATGTCATTTTCAAAGGGGGTCATAGGAAAACTTGTTTTTAGCACTATTTTAAATATAAAAAGTTAAGTTTTTTACACCAAAAAAAAATGTATTGCTCTTTTTTGCGTGTTCAGAAAACTTAATCTTTTTGTCATCATTTTTTGCCAAATTATATGATAGATTTTTATTTAAAATTAAAGGAAGTTGGATAAAATGTAATTCTCAACTCGTACGATCGTGTATTAAGTGATTTTATCCACTTAAGGGGACTTTTCGTTTCATAATTGGAAACTTTATATTTATTTTTTTGTGAAAGAAGAATATCGTATTTATTGAACTGATTTCTTTTCGACATATTTATAAAACATATTAAAAATATAATTTTTTTTTTGCGTTTTAGTACATCTTGACCACTTCAGAAGGCGTCTTCTAAAAGACACTTTTTAAACGGCTCCACAGTTTTTGGACTTCCCGTAACACATAGAGTAAAAATTCCAACGGTATTCTATTCATAAGACTAAATACTAGTAACTAAACCCAAAAAATATTCTATTTTTAATATTTTAATCATTTTATAAACATTTTTCTGAAAAATGAAAAAAAAAAACGCCATTTCACTTTTCAGAAAAAATGTTTATAAATTGATAAAAATATTCAAAATAGGACATTTTTTAGGTTTAGTTACTAGTATTTAGTCTTATGAATAAAATCCCGTTGGAATTTTTACTATATGTGTTAGAGAAAGCCCAAAAACTGTGGAGCCGTTTAAAAAGTGTCTTTTGGAAGACGCCCTCTGAAGTGGTCAAAATGTACTAAAAATGCAAAAAAAATGTATATATTATATTAATATTTTTTTATAAATATATCCAAAAGAAAAAAAAATAAAAGTTTATTTTTTTTCTAATTATGAAACCAAAAGTCCCCTTAATATACACTAAGAAAATAACTATTTTTTAATCTTGACCCTATAAAATTAGAATATGAATATAAAAAAAAATTATATACTGTTGTAAAAAAAATAAAATAAAAAGAATAGTGTAACGTTTTTATTTTCTGGTTATTTTTATGTTATTTTTATGTGTGTTAAATGTTAAGCAACGAATTTCATATAAATTGGATAGGCTTTTTTAGGTTATGCATGAAGGGTCATATAAATTTATGTAGGTACATGTGAATAATAAGAACAAGCCGTAAAGATATATACTGCTGGGCAATCTGTGGGGAATTCTTCGCAGTTGCAATTTAAAATTTATTGAGACATTTATATATTTTTTTAATTTTGTTAGTTTTTTTTTTTAGTTTGGTATGATTGACTGTTTTAATAAAAGTTAGATTTCCTGAATAATGACGCTTAGAAATCGTGCACAAATTACCTAAGATTTTCAGGTTTTTAAGGAATCTTACTATCTGCAGTGCGATTATAAAGTGCCGAACAGTTTGAAAAGAAAATACTCTTCATTTGAAGCCACGCCTCTGTTAGAATTGTGCGCGACAAGCCCATGTGATTGCTACGTACAACAGCTCGGTGGCCAGTAAAACCCACTCAGCTTTCTTGCATTTTACTCATCGCTAATGCCAGTTTTGCATTAAAAAGTGTTCGGCCCTTTATAATTGCACGGTATACTTAATGTATAGCTATTTTCCTAACAAGTGCGGAAAAGCCTCTTTACGCAGTTAGGGACAATACTTTTCCTACGAGCAGGGTTAAAATAAAATATACTTTTATATTTTATCAAATAAATCAAAATAAATCTTATTTTTATAATTTTTCAATAAAAAAATCAATTAACAGGTAAAAAAAATAAACATTTTTATAATATTATGAATAAATATAACAAGAATAACACTACACAAGGTAACGTTCAAGTATTACGTAAAGCAAATTTTGATCATTTTGGGACAGGCGGTCGGACGGACAACATTTTTAAAAATTGTATATAACTCACATTGGTACTTTTTTTTAATTAGGATATTTTTGTTTAGGGTCCAAAGTAAACGTATAATACTCCTCTGCCATGAAGCTACGGGAAGTATAATATTTTGTCTTGATAATTATCAATTATAATTGGGAAAACGGCCAACCATTGATGGAGGCAGAATTTGCAATGACAAAAAGAGAGTTAGAGCCGTTTTGGGCAATTACCAACATTATAATATCCAATGTACCCAAAATATAAACAATAATTACCGAATTCTGAATCTTATGATTATACCTCGGGCGATTGCGAGCTATTAGTCATCTTTTGTCATCTTTTTTAGATTTTTTTATAGATACACTGGCGTTGCTCTGTTCTAGACCCCCTCTAGCCGTCTTATCAGTGTTTAATTGATGCTATGGTCATAAACGAAAAATAGCTCGCTTATCCCCGACGTATGCTTATGATAAAGACATATGTATGTGGACCGTTTTATCAGTGATACCAGATAGAATTGAAGTTTTAATTTTAACGTATTTCGTGAAAAGGGGACTTTTGTGGTACTACTTAAATTTTTATAAAATATTTCAAGTTTGGTAATCTTCTGAAAAGGTATGTCACTGGTTTTAAACAGTGGTATGAATGAACAAACCGATCACAAGTACAGTTTTCTTCTGAATTCATTAAATATTTATCTGATATTAGGTCCCTCAAGGAAGTATATTGGGGCCACTACTTTTTTCTAAATGACCTATATGTGACCCTGCAGGACGCAAACCAGACTCTCGTGAGTTTTGCTGATGACTCCAACTATCTTGTCAAGTCAGATACACAAAATATTATTTCAAAAACAGAAACTCTTTTTACCATTGTTAAAAGCTGGTTGAAAAAATAAATTAATTTTAAATGAAGATAAAACAAACTTTATGTATTTTAAATAATTGATCAGACCAGATTAAAAATGGTATTAAATGATCAAGAGAGGTAGTAATCACAAAGCTTAAAGTTTCTGGGTCTGCATATTGACGCAAACCTAAGTCTATGTAGGTCATATATTAACCAAATTAAACATAGTTTCCTACTCACTCCTTGTGCTGAGGAATTATTTAGACATAAACACTCTTAAAGTTGTATATTTCGCAAATTTTGAAATTTTATTAAGATATGGTATTATTTTCTGGGGAAAGTGCTTAGACATTGAATCTATTTTAGTATCACAGAAAAGAGCATTAAAAAATAATTTTAAATTAAACTTTAGAGAAACCTGCAGAGGTAAGTTTAAGACTAATATCCTTACTTTTGTAGGCCTATATATCAATATGTACTGAGATAAATTTTTACATCCACGTGCATGGGTAATTTACTTGCAGCTGCTGCTGATGTGAATTTACACTCATAGCGTTAATATAAATGCGGTGTGTATTATGTTTTTACATCCAGTGTGTAAAGTTTACACCAACGTGTAAATATACTTTTTACATAAAACCCTTCAATTTATTGAAAAAAAAATAGAATAACCATTTTGTTATTTATCTATTTATGAATAGTGTTTTCTGGAAAAACTACGCAACAGAAAAATAAAACGTATATTCGTAATCAGCGCTACAAAAAGTACCAATATAAAATAGAAACAGAAAACGTACACAAGTCTTAACAACTCAAAATTTGCAGGCCAGTGTTACCGCCTAAATAAGTAAAATATTATAAAATATATGTTTTAAGGATATTGTATTAATCACACTTTTTAAATATTTACTTTTAATCAACACTTACCAATTATTTCTTTGAAAAATCTAGCACACACAAAATTATACGTATGCTCTTACAAACGTAAACAATTATAATGGTCGACAGCCACCAGACTCGATGAAGCAGGAATTCTGGCTTCTCGAGTCACGTGACTAGCTTAACGCCCGCGATTGGCTAGCTTGTACAACAGAAGTGTGATTTTTACACTTCCGGTGTATTGTTGCTAAAGGTATGTTTATAAAAATATACTTTCTTGAGCTCCGAGTGTATTGTTGCAGAATGTATGGATGTAAAAATACACACTCTAGGTCAAAATCACATCACGTGTGTAGTGTCCCATCAATGTTGATATACATTTATATAAGGGTGTAAAATTTACACATTTATAGAGTGTATTTTTTTACACATTTTCAATGTAATTTCTTTCAGTGTATATGAGCCAGTTATGTTCTTAATTAAAAATAAACATTTATTTAAATCAGTAGAAAGTAACTCTACCAGAATACTGGACTATAATATACCAAATCACAGATTAGCAGTTTATGAAAGAGGTTCCTTTACTCATCAGTACAATTATTCAATAAATTACCCTCTAATTAAATAAAAATAAATAAAACATAACCAACGAATATTTAAAAAACAACTTTTTAAGTATTACTAATTTAAAAATGATATGGTCTGTTTCATCAAGCAAGAGAGTAAATTGAAAATCGCACAGTAAATATTTTTAATTTACTCTCTTGTTTGATTAAACAGATCATAGTTGACCTCATTTGCTGTCTTTGAAGCTGGTAAGATGCCATTCTCAAAGTGCTACCTTGTGGAATGATCTCTGAGCAGAGCACTACAGCTTTCAAATTATTTTAAACCTTGACTACATGTCATGTGCTGTTGTATGTTGTATCTAAATATTTCTCGGAAATTAATTAATTAGGTAATTTATTTATTTATGTAAAGAAGAAAATAAAGTGGATATAAAATAGTATATTAAAGTACTAGTTTCATAACATACGTTTTTAGCGCACGAGTACAATTTTAGAAAATACGCTAAAAACTTCTTATGAAACGAGTGCTGTATACAATTTTTTCCAGTTTGCTCTAAAATTAAAAAAAAAAACTTACATTTAAATTCATGACTGATTTAGGGATTTTTGTTTTGAGTTGGTATTACAGTTAACACCATGTTTAAAATTCTAAAAACAAACGATATTTTGATATATTTTATAGTCATCTCTTCTCTTTTTCACTGGAAGTAAGCAAGCCTCAATTTAACACGGTAAAAAATAACCTGTACAAAATTAAAATTTAAAGCGACGTTGACATTTGCACGGAAAACGTCAAGCGATATTATTTTGTTCTCTTGCCAACCCGAAAGAAAAAAAAATACTAACCCTCTTATATAAGAACACGCAGAATGCGTGTGATTATGAGCTTCTAAGAGTCGCAAAATAGAAAAATGTTATTTAACGCTATTTGTCGCTTGTTAGATTTAAAAAAAAAATTTCAGGATCTTAACACTTTTATTTCTCCAATTATACATTTTAAAAATAGAACTGTGTTTTGTGAATACAGTAGTATTTTTAGTACAACATTTTGAAAGTATTTTTAGTACCACATTTTGGTTTTCACAACTTTATTCCATTTTTCATTAAGTATATAAGTTTTTTGTACAGAGTCCTGTGAATTCCCGCATAAAAAGTATTACCGTGAAAACGGCCCAGTGATAAGCTGTGAGGAATTGTGGCCTTTGTAACGAGACTAATCGAGCCAACTGTCAAAATAAAAATTCAAGGTCATACTTTGTCAACTTTTAAACAGCGCGACCGAGAAATGTTAAATAGGGAAAACGCAATATACTCTCCACTGTGAAGAGTATATAATTCGAAACATTACTTATCTTCACGGCTTGTGGTCTTTTTCATATTTTATACAACATAAATAGTATTTGGTATTGAAAAGAAGCCTGCAAAATATAAAAATTTCGCTGTAAGCCTTCAAAGAAAATATTTCATTAAAGTAATGGTCTCTAGGTGGAAATTTTAAATTAACACAGATTTTTAAAATGCGCCATACACAAATAGGATCGCTGAACGTAATGTAATGTATTAAATTTGATTAAAAAAGGTTATTTTAAATTGCTTTTTTACCTTAAAACGATTTTATAGTTAGGGAGTATTAAAAATTCATACTTTTTATTGTCGTACCTTAACAGGGTAGAAAAGAAATTGCATAGATCTTAAAGGCATGGCATTTTTTTGCCGTCTGCCGTCGATGAATATGTCGTTATAGTCTGGTCAAGGAAGTACAAAAATCACCGTTTGCCTGAAATTAATCCAAGAGTTTTAAAAATTGTTAGAGATGTAGTTTAGACCTTAATGGCCTTCCTGGCTGGCCCAAGCAAATCAAATACCGACTGGTTGCTGGAAAAAGAAAGAACTGCACTCAGACAACCTGTAGGGGTCCTCACGGGCCACTGCAACCTAAGGAAGCACCTGGCTACAATGCGGATTCTAGAGAGTCCGCTATGCCCAGAGTGCGGAGAGAATGAAACATCCTCTCATTACTTAGCCGAGTGTGTCAGATACGACATGATCAGGTTGCAAGTCTTTGAAACTCAAAGACTCAACCAAGCGGAACTAAGAGACCTCCCCTGGGCCAATATCCTGACCTTTATTAAAAGGACGGGCAGGTTCAAGGAAGACTCAAATTAGTAAATGGCTGGGATTGCCTGGGGTGACTAAAAAGGCCAGAAATGGCCTAGTTGTCCGGCTTTGGCCAACCCAAAAATTTGCTACTACTACTACTACTACTACTTAGACCTTAATGGCGGCGCTGGCTCATCTTCAATTGTTGGCGACTTTTAGTAAGTTCATCAGGAAGGTCTAAACTACATATCTACCAATTTTCAAAACTTTTTTATTTTTTTGAGGCAAATAACCTTTGTTGCTGGTGACTATCAGTCAAAGCTTATGCTTGCGCTTTGAATGATTTTTTAATTACTAAATTAATCTAAAACTACTTCTTTATACTTTACTATTCAAAAAAAGGATCAGTTAGTCTTGTATGAAAACACAGATGTGGAAATTATCACAAGTCCTGGCTCTAAAATACTAGGAGTTACTTTCGACTCTAATTTAAATTGGGCTCTTCATATTAATGAATTATGTTTATCAAATTATTGCAGAAAATAAATTTTACTTACTCTTTATTACGCTAATTTTCATTCACACAACATTAATAGTTTTTAGAGTATAAAAGTATGCCCTACGCATTATAGCTGGCTTAAAGTATAGAGATAGTTGTCGCGCAGTATTCAAAGAGCATAAGATTTTAACTGTCATTGACTTATACATTTTAGAGGTTTGTCTTTACGTTTTTAAAAATAAAGATCTTTTTTCTGATAATCGTCATATAAATTATAATACCACACATAAAAAACTTTTACTGCCATTACAACATAATACCACTTTTTATCAAAAAAGTTTTTACTATAATGGTTGTAAATTTTTTAATAAACTAGATAGTGATATTAAAGAATCTAAGAATATTAATATTTTAAAAAGTAAAATGAAAAATTTTTTGTTGCAAAATAATTTTTATAGTATTGATGTCTTTATCAGAACATAGATTGTATTTTATTCAAGTATCTGTACTAAATGTATTTTATATGTTAATATTTGTACTAAATTTACTTTATTAAGTTTTATTTATATGTATATATTTGTGAACATAGGTAGAAAAACTTATACCCTATTGCTGATGCACTTTTTTTTTTGTTTTTCTTGTTTTTTAATTATTTTTTCAGATTGCAGTAACGGGTAGGGTTATGAGTTTTTATACTATCACTCTTTTATTGACATATCCATCCTACTGTATATTGTAAGCAATGTATTTTAGTATTGGACGAATAAAATTATTATTATTATTATTTAAGAAGTATTTTTGACGTCCGCAATAAATTATGAAAAAAAATATTAGTGGCATATCGGACAGAAGAGAAAATTAGAAAAAAAGTCAGGTCTCAGTCTGGATTCGAACCAGAGTCCCCAAGGTTTCCGGCCTGGTACTCTACCAACTGAGCTACCGAGACTCCCGTTCGAAAACTTACTAATTGGACATGCCTTCTTTTCTATTCTTCTCAAATTTGTTAGTTGTTAATTAAAGGAAAGATGGTTAATTTTGTTAGTGGAAATAAACTCAATATACAATGTCTTAAGAGCCCTTTTACCCCTTCACCCTTGTATCGTTCACATTTTAGGAACTTCAACAGAGATCGAGATGCGGTCTCTAACATTGTATTTTAGCCAAATTATTAGAAATATATTAGAAGTATTTTTGACGTCCGCAATAAATTATGAAAGAAAATATTAGTGGCATATCGGACAGAAGAGAAAATTAGAAAAAAAGAGAGACCGCATCTCGATCTCTGTTGAAGTTCCTAAAATGTGAACGATACAAGGGTGAATGGGTAAAAGTGCTCTTAAGACATTGTATATTGAGTTTATTCCCACTAACAAAATTAACCATCTTTCCTTTAATTAACAACTAACAAATTTGAGAAGAATAGAAAAGAAGGCATGTCCAATTAGTAAGTTTTCGAACGGGAGTCTCGGTAGCTCAGTTGGTAGAGTACCAGGCCGGAAACCTTGGGGACTCTGGTTCGAATCCAGACTGAGACCTGACTTTTTTTCTAATTTTCTCTTCTGTCCGATATGCCACTAATATTTTCTTTCATTATTATTATTATTATTATTATGTACGGGTATTGCATGCACCGGTGTAATAAGGCATTTAGGAATTGTTTGAAGAAAAAACAATCTTTATCAGATATGTAACTTTTGACAATTTTAATAATACCAAATTGAAATAATTCGTATAGTATTTGGGATAGAGTTGTGACCAGTCCTTCGTTGCTTGCATCTGTATCTGGTGAAGTGACTTCCTAATACTGTCATGCAACAAATCTCTTCAACATATGCATCGACACCATCAATCAGTTTCTTTTCGTGGGCTGAGCCATCTGCGCATGCGTCATGTATTAAAATTCTAGTCTTGAAAACTCTTCAGGGTGCCCAAAGGTCAGGGAAAAGTTTTTCCGCAAAATAGAAAAATCAGGGAATTTCACATATGCAACGTTAATGTAAACCAACGGCCCACCATTAAAAAAAAGACACCAAATCAGCCAAAAACCAACGTTCTGGTTGACGTTAGCGTTGGTTTGGTTTTTGGCTGGTTTGCTGTTTTTTTTTTTAATGGGGGCGTTGATTTAGTTTTAATAACCCCAGTAGCAACATTCTTCTGCCGTTTTTGGCTATTATCGTTAATGGCCGGGTAATTCATAAGATTACGTGACTTTTTTCAACCAATAGCATTTAAAAGTCTAGTATCTTTAGAAATCTCGCAAACAGGTAAAAAAACAGTCTAAACCAAGGAGTTAGGTTAGGTTATGTTCAAGTTTAGATAGTCAACACTTGAGGCGTGCGCAGATGACCCAGCCCACTTTGGCATTTATTGCCTCTTTTCTTTTATTTATTAAAAGTTGGCTATCCAGTGCAGTTGTATTTCTAAAAACCCTGTTTTTAGAATAACATTTTAAGATTTAACGTAAAACCCACACTTTATCATAACATAAATTAAATTTTAACAGCTTATTAAAAAACTGACCCTTAATATTATTAATTAAAATTTAATTATATAAATTACGTTCGTTATATCGCTTATGATTATTCTTTACAACTAGCTTCTAAAGTAAAAAGTACTTCAAAGAAAAAGTTTAATAACATAGTGTACTTTGTACTATATAATTTTCCTTATTGCAAAAGCCATTATAAAATATGTAAATTTTGATTCAAAAGAACATGAGTTGTATGAATAAAAATGAGCCTGAATATCGAGGGCTATGTGAAAATCCACATACAATTTAGATTTAAGTCAAAAACAATAACAAACAGGATCGCGATTCGCATTTCATGTGATATGGGGTGATAGTATCACCGGCAAACGCGACTTCTACTTCTACTACTAATACTACTACTACTACTACTACAAAAGAAATTATTTTTTAATAAACGTATTTTGTTTTATTGCTTTCCCATTTTGAAAATTTTCAAAATTTCGGAAAGCCTTGTATTCGTGCAAAAATTTTCAAATTTATTTTTTGCGAATTTTTGCGTTTTATGACGTTTTATGTCGATATAAATCAATTTCAAGCAAAAAAAAAAAATTATCGGTCGATCGGTCTGTCCGGGAAAACTTGTAAGCACGATAACTTAAGAACGCTTTAAGCTAGAGACTTGAATTTAGGCATACAGGTATGTTATCAAAAGTTCTCGCTCGGGATTGTTTTTGGTAAACATTGGCGTGCGGCAAGGGGGCAAATGGGGAAAAATACATTTTTTTTTGAAAAAATTTAAAATTGCTATATCGATAACCCCAAGCAACAAAGCCGTAACTCATATATTGTCATTTTTCACGACAGCTAAATTTCTAAAATATTTTTTTTTATTATTTAAGGGTGGGGAAATGATTGAAGTGGAAAAGGAAGCCATGCGATACGTCATTTGAAAGCTTATAAAATTCTCTATTTAACTGTATAAGTATTTATTGTTTATTTTTTGTTTATTTCTGATACTATTCAAGTTTAAAATTTTTTATTTTAGTGCTTTTAGGTAAAATTTTGGTTAAAATGGCCTGTGGAGAAATCTGAGTAGTACCACCAGGTGTGTCTTTTTTCAAGGCGTTTACCTATGAGTATAACTCAAAATGGGTCTAACTTGAGTTACGTCCTTGTTGCTTGGGAGTGTCGATATAGAGGTTTTTAAAGTTGCTGAAATTGAATCTGATAATAAAATTTCTCTAACTCCACCCCCGAGGGGGTGAGGGGGTAAATATTTTGAAATGTTTTCCAAATTTTCGTGAAAATTTGTAGATAGGGGTTTTTGAGGTTGATAAAAATGAATCTTGAAATATATTTTTTGAAACCCCCTTAGGGGGTGGGGGGTGATTTTTGTGAAAATTGGTATATTGACGTTTTTGAGGTTGCTGGAAGTGAATCTGATAATAAAAATGGTCTAACTCTACCCCTGATTTTGTGAAAGTTGGTATATAGGGGTTTTCAAGGTTGCTGTAACTAAATATGATAATAAAACACTGCTCAGTAAAAGAGCTTTCCCATTTTTCACCTCCGCGCATGAAATTGATTTTTATTATCACATTTTTGTTCCTAATTTCACCCCTGAGGGGTGGGAAGTAGTTTTCGTGAAAACTGGAGTATTGGGGTTTTTGAGGTTGCTGAAAGTGAATCTGATAATAAAAATATTCTAAATCCACCCCCTGAGGGTTGAGGGGTAGTTTTCATGAAAATTGGTATATTGGGGTTTTTGAGGTTGTTGAAAGGGAATCTGATTATAACAAAATTCTAACTTCACAGTTTTCGTGAAAATTGGTATATTAAGGTTTTTATGCTTGCTGAAAGTGAATCTGATAATAAAAAAGTCCATTTTACGCGCGGAGGTGTAAAATGGGAAAGCTCTTTTACTGGGCAGTGTATTTTTGTATTGCTTCAGCCCCTCATGTTCACGGTAGGCCTATAAAAATTTAAATAAAAAATCAAGCACTTAATTTTTTTATTACTGATCGTTTCTTTGGATGAAGTGCAAGGATTTTTGGTATAATGTTATTTGCCTCTCAACCAAAAATGGCAAAGAAATAAATTCGTTTTTCAGTGTAGCCTAAATATTTATGTTTGAATTTTCCTATGTAAATGTTCATATTCAAATTTTCTAAAACTGATCTAGATTAGTAGCAATTTATTTTAATTTAATTCCCACTGTTTTTTAATTAATGCAAAACTCATTTTATATTTGAATAGCCCGCCGACATAGTATTCTCGCACACATTATTCGATCTCTTGGGAATACCCTTTTCCCCATACCGTGTGAGTTTAGTTAGAGCAATCAGTTGATTTTCCACGGGGAGGATTGGTGTAGTGGACTACCGCGTCGTACTTGACGAGTTTACTACCAACCGACCTATAGCTATAATAAACAACTTCTCTAAGGTGTATGAAATTCTACTACATAAAAATATATATTCCCATGTTAAACATCTCATACATCCGAGCCAGCATGGATTTATGGAAGGTAGGTCCACTTCTAGCAATCTTGCCTGTTTCACTCAGTTTCTATCTGGGTGTATAGACAATTTTCTTCAAGCTGATTGTATATACACTGACTTCTCTAAGGCTTTCGAAAGACTAGACCACAGAATTCTTATCATGATGCTCGACATATTCGGTTTTTCAATTCCTCTCTTATGTCTAATGATTACTTATTTATATAACAGAATGCAATATGTTGAGTGCAATGGTATAAAATCCTTCATATACATTGCAACGTCGGGTGTTCCGCAAGGATCCATTATGGGTCCACTGTTATTTATCATTTTTATTAATGATCTAATAATGATCCTGATTAATGTATATGGTCTTCTTTTCGCAGACGATATGAAGTTATATAAGATAATCCAAAGTTTAAATGATTGTATTCAACTACAAGATATCTTAGATACTGTAGTTAAATGGTGCAATGGACACAAGTTACCCTTAAATGCTGATAAATGTCACATATTCAGTTTTACTACAAAATTAAATGTCATCACTTTTGACTACAAGATCGATGGGCACAGTTTGGACAGACCTGATACCATCAAGGATCTTGCTGTCACTTTTGACAAAAAATTATCTTTTCATCCACACATAAACAACATTGTATCCAAAGCTTACAAATCACTTGGGTTTATTATTAGGAATACTAAATGTTTTAGCATTAAAACTGTTAATTTGCTCTATATGTCCTATGTCAGATCACATTTGGAATATTGTTCGGTAGTTTGGTGCCCTAATTATGCTGTTCTTATTACTGCTTTAGAAAACGTTCAAAGACGTTACCTCAAATATCTGTATCATAGGAAATATGGTGAGTATCCAGCTAGAGGGATACCTAATGTGAATTTGCTAAATGATTTCTCGTTTCAATCGTTATCTGTAAGACGTCAACAAGCATCAATTATATTTTTGTATAAATAGATCAATAATAAGATTCACTGTATAGAGCTATTAAACTTATTGCAAATAAACGTGCCCAGAATTTCTGCTAGAATCTCTCCATTTTTTTATGTTAGAACGTCCAGAACTAATGTTTATCTGTTTTCACCTGTGATTCTTATGTGCAATTACTATAATAGTATTTGCTCTAGGGTCGATATTTTAAATACTTCTATTTGCAAAATAAAAAACTTTTTTGCTGCACCTGCTGGTAATGATCACTGATATTGTTATTAATTTACTTAACATAACAAACTCTGTAATTGGGGAAACCTGTGTGAGTTTTTGAATAAATAAATAAATAAATAAATAAATAAATAGGGTGAGTTCGATTCTCACCGGCGCCGATTTGCCTTTTTCAGTTAATTAATAATTGAAATTTCGTGAAGGCGTAAGTGAAGCGGACACTCCCTATAAATTGGTTCGAAAGTCAATTAAAGCCGGTGGTACCCTCTACTACTAGCCCACACAAGTCCTGGACTTAGGGGATGCTTAATTAAGACTTTCAAAAGGCTTTTGACAAGGTCCCTCATAAACGAATGATTTACAAATTGGAGTATTTTGGCATTAGAGGACTCCTACTTTTCTGGATTAATCAATTTTTGGTTAATAGATTTTTTAGGGTTAAAGTTGGAAACACTTTTTCAAGATTGTACACAGTTGACAGTGGTGTTCCTCAGGGCTCCGTGTTAGGACCTCTCCTATTTTTGATTTTTACGTCTGATTTACCTAGACTGCTTTCGTGTATCAGTTCGTTCTTTGCTGATGATTCAAAATTTTATGGAAACCCTCTACTAGATCATCATCTCATCCAGCATGATATAAATATAATTTTGAATTGGAGTAAAACATGGATGATTCCATTAAATATTGACAAGTGTGTGGTTCTACATTTACGCAAAAACAATCCTGAAATAAACTATTACCTAAATAACATTGTACTAAAAAAAGTGGATAAACATATTGATCTTGGTGTATTGGTGACTAGGGACTTGTCATGGACTGAACATATTAATAATATATGTAATAAGACGAAAAAAACTCTGTTTTACAAAACTTTTATTCGTCCGATAGTTGAATTTGGGTTTTCCGTTTGGCATCCAACCTTAGTGCGGGATATCAACTCTTTGGAGAACATTCAGCGGACCGCCACGAGACTGCCCTATGGAAGAACTCGTCCCTCCTATGAAGATAGGCTCCAAATATTCGGTCTTCCCACTGTGTTGGACAGATTGGAAAGAGGTTCTCCCTTGATGACATACCGCATTTTACATAATACATTTTCCATAAACCTACAGAACATTTTCACTCTTAACAATGACGATCGTCTCAGAGGGCATAACTTTAAGTTAAGACATGAACACTACAGAACAACACACAGAACATCATTTTTGTGCAACCGTGTTTTTGCTACTTGGAACTCTTTGCCGCATGATGTTGTTCAAGCTCCTACTATTAATACATTTAAAAACCGTTTAGACAATTTTATATAATTGTAATTTATGTACTCTTTTATTATGTAAACGCAATTGAGTTAAATAGGTTTATACCTCAACTCTTCTCTTATGTATAATAATAATAATAATAATAATAAAAAAAGTAGAATAGTACGAGGTTAAATAAAAATGTAAATGTAAAAAATATTGACAGAAGAAATTATTACAAATATGGTTTGAAATTAAAACAAAACTCTTATATATTTATCTATTTCTATAGGTTATTTTAATTTCCATCAGCACATTTAAAAAAACATTTAGAGACATCTAGTCAGGGTTTTAAAATATTCTGAAAGCTGTAGCCGAGATCATCCCAAACGGTACCACTTTGAGAATGGTGACTTACCAGCTTCAAAGACTGCAAATGAGGTCAATAATCAATTCTAAACTAGTACGTAAAAAACTTGTTTAATGTGTACGCTGCGGACAAAGTTGTTTCCTAAATATTCGTTTGTTATACATGTTAAAGTACTGTATAATACACAAGTATATATATTATTAAAGTATTTAACTTTGTTATTGAATTCTAGTCCAGTCAAATAACGAAACATTCCTATGTTAAATTGCAATAAATGTAGTGGTGGATAGCAACAGAACACTCCTGTGAGTTTTTCACCGGGTGATTTGCTTAAGAGGTGTCCGCTATTTTGAATTTTAGGGGGGAGTGCGGTTATCTAGCTAAATATTCATCTTACGATAAAAATGAATATAACTAATTTTCTCAAGGAAATAATTTCCAACAATTTTTGTCTGGATCATTTTTTTATTATATTAATACCAATCGAGTTTGGACTTTTTAAATATTCAAAAATAGCCATGTTGGGGGTGTATTTTGTTACGATTACAGTTGCAAATGCACGTTTTTTTCTTAGGGGAGTGGTAGTTTAAAATTGAAACAGGATTTATGATTTAAATAGACAATTCATATATTACTCATACATACACATTAGATTTGACCAGGTTACTATGTTTGAAGAACTAAAATGCTTTAATTTACGAAATTACAATTTCATGGTTTGTAGGTTATGTTGGGGCGCGAAGATGTTAGGCAGTGACTAGCGATACGAATAGCATGTTTCGCTGTTAATACGATATCAAATAAAACTGAAAAGAATAATTAAATTTAGACTAAAATCGGATTAAAGTTACTGATGCTAATATTAATGTATTTAATAAAAACTGTATAAAAGATAAATAAAATTATTTACAATTAAAGTTGAACTAAATGGTTTGAATTATTATAAATAGTAATAACCTGAGCAAACTGCGACGGTAACATTAATTAATGTACCCCGTAATTTTACAGCATCTGCTTAACTTGACATCGGGAGTTGAAATAAAATATTCGTTGGCCGTTGCACTATGTCGCCAAATGAAAAAAAAGTGTCCAAAATTATTTTATTACTAAAATTGAGTAAAAACTCTTTAATATACATAAAAATATAGTTTAGTCACAATTTTAAGTTTTTACTCCCGAGGTATACACTATTTTTTGCACGGCCGACGACTATAGGCTGATTCAGAATTGGTGAATTCAACAAAAATGGTAGATTCCCCATGCGAAAATAAGACAAAAAGTTCCTATAAAGGTTGGCCCGGAAATAAGCCCTAAGGGAGCTAGGACCCTCCTAAGGGTACATGTGAAAAGTAATTTTATTTAATATCTCTGGAACCCTATGAACCACAGTAACAAATTTTTGCACATGCCTTAACATTCATAAAGGTTATCATTTTATTTCTTATTTAGGGTAAGAACTACCTGCATACCAAATTTTAGCTTCCCAAAAAGTTTTTAAGAAATGCGTACCCAAACTGGAAATTTTTGATATGAAATTTTTTAAAATGTCAAAAACGTCAAAAAATATCGCAAAAGAAATGCTTATATCTTGCAATGGGCCAAAATGGGCACTCTTATATTTATACAGTATTATTATTACATATTTAAGAATAGTTTTACGTATATATCTGATGGACAACGATGGACTAAAAAAACTATTCTCAAATTTTATGTGTCATCGACACGTAGAAAAAAGGGCCTCAAAATTATCGCTAGAATTTTACGTAAAAAATGTTTTTTGGTATATATTAATAAATATATCTTTAAAGACATATACTTGCTATGCTTATTCCAAATTTTAAGCAAAAATATTAGTTTATTTGGAAATTAGGATGGTTTTTGTGTTAGCATGTCAAAATGGGTTTTTGATCAACCGTTATGCATCGGCATGAATATTGCATTGGCGCATATTCCCAGATTTATTGCAAATAAAATTAATGACTTTTTCTAATGTAGAAAAGTATAATGAATAACTTTGAATGGTTTTTGATTCTTATTTCTAAATTTCATTTGCCTATTTATGGACACTTTTTTCCCCGTTGGCAACATAGTGCGTTGTGATCAGTAAACTTTGCTGACGATAGAGGCGCGAGAAGCGTTTTCGCTTATTCAAAATAATGGTGGTTAACTTATTCTCTGTAACCGTAAAAAAAATCGCAAGATAACAAAAGCTGATTAATCCAAATAAAAATCGATTAGATTAATTTAAACAAAAATAAATTAACTAATTTCTGCATTTCCTGCGTTGACTGATATCTTTTATTTGATTCACACAGTATAGAGAAAAGGGTTACTATCAAAATTGGATCTTATTGACCAGTCATTTTCCTATTGTTTTCTCTTCTTCCTGTGTATATAATCATAAAATGTTATTGCATTGAAGCTATAGAAACTTCGGAGATTGAGCATATCAGAGATTGTGTGAAAGTTTTCGTTCGGGATGCCAATAGATATACCTAAAATTTCTATTGTGAGAAGTTTGAAACTAGAATGCATTTATTTTGTTTTCCATACAACGACACATCACGAGGAAAGTCATAAACATTTATCAAAAACAATTATATTTAACAATTCTATTTATATTTTTGTAAACTACGTGACATTTTTCCGAAGCTTTTAAAATAAAATTTCCAGGATCTACACTTCTGCTCAAAAATATCGGCCCACCTAAAAAAATACACATTTTCAAATGCTAATAACTCCAAAACTATTCAATAGATTTATTTGACCTTTTTTTTATTTTAAAGCTTGAACTTTTAGCTCTTAATTACTGGAATAAAAATTATCAAAAATCTTTTTTTAAACCGGTAGCAATGAAAATTACACAGCTATGTTTTTTTACTGCTTCTTTCGATATGCGCACGGTTTGCCACTGCATATTTTTTTACAATTTAATTAATTGATTTTATAGGCCAATTAAATGGGAGTAATTTCTTTTTTAACTTTTTAATTTTCCTTTTCTCGTTTAGGAGATATACGGTTTTTTCTGAAAATAAACATTTTTGCAAATAACAAAAAAACTACACAGTGGATTTAATTGATTTATTTTTTAATTTGAAGCTTAAGTCCTTAACTTTTATTTATTTAATTTAAGTTTCTGGTTCAAACATGTTTAAAAAATAAAAGACGGAATCAGTCACAATAAGTGTGGCTATTAGAATAAGTTTTAAAACTTATGGAAAGATTTGAGTTTGTGTTTAAATTGCAACAAAAAAGATCGAGTAAAAAAAACATGACTATTTAAGCAATGTAAACTCAGTTTAAACATGTTTCCAACAGAAACCTAAATTAAATAAATAAAAGTTTACGATTTAAGCTTCAAATTAAAAAAAAAATCAATTAAATCCATTGCGTAGTTTTTTTGTTACTTGCAAAAATGTAAATTTTTAGAAAAAACCTTATATCTCCTAAACGAGAAAAGGAAAATTAAAAAATTTAAGAAGAGATTACTTCCATTTAATTAGGCTATAAAATCAATTAATTAAATTGTAAAAAAGTATGCAGTGGCGAACCATGCGCATATCGAAAGGTGCAGTAAAAAAACATAGCTGTGCACTTTTCATTGCTGCCGGTATAAAAAAAGATGTTTGATAATTTTTATTCCAGTAAGTAACAGCTAAAAGTTTAAGCTTCAAAATAAAAAAAAGATCGAATAAATCCATTAAATAGTTTTGGAGATATTTGCATTCAAAAATGTGTATTTTTTTAGGTGGGCCGATATTTTTGAGCAGAAGTGTAGATATCAGTGAGGCAGGAAGGAGGCTGCCTCAGGTCACAAACCTTATAGGGCGTTTTTTTGTTTGGTTTTGACTTGTTTTATTTAACTTCTAACTTGGAATCATAAATACTTTTTTTGGCCCGCAAGTAAAGTTAATATTCTATTTAAAATTTTAATTTTAAAAAATCCTAAAAATAAGATGTAAAAAAGTAGAAGGCTTTAAAATTTAAATTTACAAAGGTCTACTTTTTCTGATCCTTTATATTTTAAATTCGCGCCATAATTAAATGTCATCACTTTTGACTACAAGATCGATGGGCACAGTTTGGACAGACCTGATACCATCAAGGATCTTGGTGTCACTTTTGACAAAAAATTATCTTTTCATCCACACATAAACAACATTGTATCCAAAGCTTACAAATCACTTGGGTTTATTATTAGGAATACTAAATGTTTTAGCATTAAAACTGTTAATTTGCTCTATATGTCCTATGTCAGATCACATTTGGAATATTGTTCGGTAGTTTGGTGCCCTAATTATGCTGTTCTTATTACTGCTTTAGAAAACGTTCAAAGACGTTACCTCAAATATCTGTATCATAGGAAATATGGTGAGTATCCAGCTAGAGGGATACCTAATGTGAATTTGCTAAATGATTTCTCGTTTCAATCGTTATCTGTAGGACGTCAACAAGCATCAATTATATTTTTGTATAAATTGATCAATAATAAGATTGACTGTATAGAGCTATTAAACTTATTGCAAATAAACGTGCCCAGAATTTCTGCTAGAATCTCTCCATTTTTTTATGTTAGAACGTCCAGAACTAATGTTTATCTGTTTTCACCTGTGATTCTTATGTGCAATTACTATAATAGTATTTGCTCTAGGGTCGATATTTTAAATACTTCTATTTGCAAAATAAAAAACTTTTTTGCTGCACCTGCTGGTAATGATCACTGATATTGTTATTAATTTACTTAACATAACAAACTCTGTAATTGGGGAAACCTGTCTGAGTTTTTGAATAAATAAATAAATAAATAAATAAGGATACGCTTTAGCAATCAAATTTCTTTTTATCACAATCTCATCACAACTTTTTAGTATATTTTATTATTATTATATTTTATTTTTTTACCATAGTACGAAATGTGTGCCTTATAAATGTCACGTGGTACCTTAAAAAACATCCTATACGCTTAATTAAAAGTTAAATTTTAAGTAGCTTGTCATCGGCAACCACCTGCCTCACTCTCCCCTACTTTTTTAATTCGCTCAAACCTTTTTAACTTGCTATTCATCGGTTTCCGCTGGTATAAGATAGTTGACCTTTTTTATCAAATGGTCCAAATAATTCTGGTCAATTATTGACCTATATAGGTGTTTTCCCACATTTGTGGACCTCGCCAGAAAAGGGTCCATATTGTCGCTAGCAGTTCACGAGTTGTAAATGATTTTAAAAGTTGATGTCAAAATTGTCCATTTTTGATTTCCATGTATAAACAAGCATGTTTGTCTGCAATTTTTTACCCAGCTCCAAAATATTCAAAACCTTATATAAAAATACACATAAAATTCACAAAATAATTTCTTTGGAATGTTTACAACCGGTTTCTTTAACGAAAATTTCAATAAACTGAGCCTGAGCTCTCAGAATAATAGTAATTATATACCAAGTTAGAGAAGAAATTTTTTATAGCCGAGCGTTTTAAATCCCGAGCTGCGTAGCAGCAAGGGATTTAAGGAATTTGCTGTACTTATAAGCTTTGAAATCGTCCTACAAAAAGTTATTTATGGATGGGACCCCAACTAGTTTTAAAAGTTGAGCAACATGTCTGGGATACGCCCACAGTATAAGAATAAGAATAAGAATAAGAAGTTTATTTATCCAAATGATCATTACAAATGATATAGGACAAGTCATATTTACAACAGTTGAAAAATACAGAGCCTGGTTATTTAACTAAATAGCATATCTAAGAATCACAGTGCAGTCACAGGAGGGTATTAATTGATTAATTTTTAAAAACAAAAAAAAAAAAGGAAAATATAAACCCAAAAAAAAAGTTTTCATACATTTAGTTTAAGTTAATTATTTGTTAAAAATAATGGTTAAAAATAATAGAAATTTGATATTTGAAATAGCAGAATCTTACTTAATTTTAAATCAGCTTACCCTTTTCTCTGACTACACCATATATAGGTAGATATTTATGTATTAAAATATAAAATTTAAGTATTCATCAAGAGAGTAAAAAGCATTACTAATTAATATTTGTTTGATTTTTTTCTTAAAGGTATGTACTGACTGAATGGACTTTAGTTCCTCAGTAAGTTTGTTATACATTTTTGCACCTATATAAAAAGGATTATTTTCAGATAACGTTAATCTATGCCTATCATATTCTAAGTTGTTTCCAAATCTAGTGTTATAATTATGATACTGATTTAAAGTGTCAAATTCATCTTTATTTAAATGAACAAAAGATAAAATTTCAAAAATATAGAGGGAAGGAAAGGTTAAAATATTTTTCTGCTTAAAAATTTCTTTACAAGGATGATTCCATGGAAGACCGAACATGGAACGTACACATCTTTTTTGTAATATAAATAAACGATCTACTGAGGAACTATTTCCCCAACATACAATGCCGTAACGCAAAATGGATTCAACATGTGAATGATAAAAATTAATAGCTGCCTCTGCATTAATAATTTGTCTTAGTCTCTTCAGAGCAAAACAATAGCTGCAAATTCTCTTAAAAACGTAATCTACATGTTCTCTAAAATTTAATGACAAATCAAGGTATATACCAAGTAATTTGTAACTAGACACCTGTCTCAAACTTTTATTATTAAGGTATATTAGGGGACTACATTTGTACTGATGCGTTGTTGAAAAAAACTGCATCAATAACGTTTTATCCTGATTAAATACCAGCTTATTTTCATTTAAATATTTAAGAACATTATGCAAATCATTTATTAATCTGTCTATGAAGTTTTTGCCACCTGATAGTATTGTTATATCATCAGCAAAACCAACGAATTCATTCAGGATGGAAAAGATAATATCATTGATATAAATTAAGAAAAGCAACGGTCCTAGGACACTACCCTGTGGGACGCCAATGTCCACATTTAATAATTCCGAATCTGTACCTTGGAAAGAAACAAACTGCCGCCTCATAGACAGATAAGATTTGAGTAAATCATTACATTTACCACGTATGCCAAAAGACTCCAATTTTAGTAATAGTATATTATGAGGAACGCAATCAAAAGCTTTAGACAGGTCTAAAAATAAAGCCATAACTTTTTCACTGCTATCTAGATTTTTATAGATATAGTCTAATAGCTTAACTAATGCTGTAATCGTTGATCTTTTCTGACGAAATCCATGTTGCTGTTTGATTAAAATTTTATAAGTTTTAAGAAATTCAATTATACGCATAGCAATGGCCTTTTCAATTATTTTGGAAAATATAGAGAGTAAGGCTATAGGCCTATAATTGGACAATTCCTTTGCACATCCTTTTTTGAAAATGGGTACAATTTTAGCCGTTTTTAATAAATCAGGAAAAGTTCCTTCGCTAAAACATTTGTTTATTATATTACACAACGCACCTACTATATAATTTGCACTATTTTTGATTATTTTTGAAGGAAATCCATCAGAACCGCATGAATTTGTATTTTTTAAATTACGTATAATTTTAAGTAATTCGTTTTCCGTTATAGGTTTTAAAGTTAAAGTTCTGTTTATGTGTGTTTTTTGGGAATATGTATTATTATTATTTAAATTAGATACAAGTTTATGAGGTATTTTAACAAAAAAATCATTAAATGCATTTGCAATTTGCTTAATATTCTTAGTTTCAATATTATTTATTTTTAACGACGCCTCTGTTTGCTTATTTTTACTTTTAGTGTTTTTATTTATAAGTTTCCAAACTGTTTTTTGCTTGTTATTTGAGTTTGAAATAATCCTGTTATAATGCAGTTTTTTTGCCGATCTTAATAATTTTCGGTATATCGATTTATACTTTTTATAATATTCAGGGTCAATGTGCCCACTATTTTTTAATTCAAATAAAAGTTTTAGTTTTTTGCTAGATACTGCTAAGCCTTTGGTTAGCCATGATTTGTCATCATTCTGTTGAACATTAGAAGATTTTACTATTTGAAATGATATGTCAAAGTAGTAGTTAAAAATATTGGCAAAGCTAGAAAATTTGTTATCCACAGTTTGAGCATTATATATATCAACCCAGTTTTCATTTGACAAATGGTATAAAAAAGTTTTGATATTTTTTTGTGAAAAAGATCTAAAAGTGAAATCGTTTTTAATTATTTTATTGTACACCGGAAAACAAATTTTTTGTGCCGAGTGATCCGACAGACCGTTGTGAATTACATATTTGTCTAATATTTCATAATTAAAATTTGTAAACATATAATCAATGCCCCTTGCAGTTGTTTGTGTTACTCTTGTTGGTTCATAAAAAAGTGATTGTAAACAAAATGAATTCATAAGGTCCATCAGGTCACTCAGGCCCTTATCTTTATCCTCCAATGCATTTATATTAAGGTCACCACATATAATTATTTTTGTGTAGTTTTTATTAGTTAATTCGCATAGACATTTTTCTAGTTTATCGTTAAATATTTGTAAATTTCCTTTTGGGGGCCTATAGACTGAGACTATGCAAATGAAATCTATTTTAAGTTTAATCTCAATAGCGGAAAATTCAACATGTAGCTCAACACTGAGATCTACAATGTTACCAAGTTCTTTTGCAGTGTATATGTCTCTACTTAAAATAAGAGTACCGCCTTTTTCATTGTTTGCCCTGCAGAAACTACTAGTAACATTATATTTCTCATAAGTAATTATATTTAGTTGATTACTTTTCATATGGGTCTCAGTAATACAAAGAACGTCTACGTTTTCTTGTTTTAAAAGTAATTCAAAATCCTCAAGCTTATTAGTAATGCTTTGCGCATTTTGGTGAACAACACAAAAATTATGATTAAAAAGATTTTTTTCATTTTCTATTTTTTTCTTAATGTGTGGTTGCTATTGCTCAGAATAACAAGTTTTTTCCTTTGCAAAAGTAACTTGCTTTTTATACACTGGACAGTTATTATCTTTTGCAGAATGATTTATATCATAATTTGTTCTAAAGTTTATATTATTGTTTGTACAATTTATACACTTTTTAACCTCAGAATTGCATTCCTTTAGTTTATGACTTAGAGTGCACACCGGACAAATATCACTTTTTGAACAATGTTTTGCTGTATGGTTATACCCGGAACATTTAAAACACCTAGTTATATTATACGCTTCTGAAACATAACACCTAGACCAGCCAACATAGATATTTCCTGATTCCATAATTCTATTAAATAGGCCAGGATTGACTTCAGCTATAATATCCTCCTGATTCTTGAACTTTAAGCGGCGTACAATTTTAAAATGTATATTTGGTAACGAATCAAATTTATTTTGGGTTAATATTTTTTTTGTAATTTGTTCGTCAGTGTCTTGGCTGAGAGCACTTTTGTATATTTTTATTTTCGGATTTAATTTGGTAGGTATAATAATTTCAGCAGAATTACCGATGCAATTTTCTAAATTTTTTTTCAGTGATTGTAAACATTCGTCATCCGTACAGTTTAGAATCAGCTGTCCATTGTTTATTTGTTTTAAATTTTTTATACCCGGGCCGATGACCGTGGGATCGACTTGGTTTTTAAACTCGGTGATATCGAAGGTAGGCTCCTTCGGTTTTATCAACATTACAGGTGTACAGTGTTTTTTGTTGACATTTTTTATCACATCACTATACTTCGTACGATTCGTGATTTCTGGTGCCATCTGTTGACTATTTATTGATATATTTTTATAACTTTTATCTACCTCTTTAAGTCTTAATTTTAATAAATTGTTATTTTCCGTTAACTCATTGTTCAATTTATATAACAAAATTAACTCACGCTGTAGACTCGGTTTCTCCTGCTTATCACTAGATTCATCCTCTGATTCTCCACTGTCCGCCATTTTGCATGTTTTGCATATCCAGTTATTTTTGTTGATATCAACCAATTTAGCAAAAAGATCAAAACACTTTGAATGCACTACAATACCGCAGTTATAACACTTCACCTCAGATCGAAAATTTGTATTACAAAATTCACATTTACGCACATTTCGTGAGTTTAATGACGGCGGCTC